>JAFFSR010000274.1:907500-2107500 GCA_017163975.1 Anastatus disparis | reverse complement strand
TTGTCAAGGAATTTGAGAAAAATTCTCGGGTTTGAAACTGGAAAAAATGAAGCTATCAAGGTCGATAAAGAAGAACCCTTTTTAGCTAATTACCCTGCTAATCTTTCTAATGGGTTACCAACAACTCTAATGGTGTACAGTGACATCTGTGAATCTTATGTAATCGGAGATGTGCAAGGTAAATTATTAAGAGCGGTTTCCTTAAATACTGAGGATTGCAAATATGGTGGTGTAAAAATAAAAAACTTTTCACCATCTATGTACATACCGCTATTGTTTAACTCTTTTCAAACTATTGAAATAGATATAAGAGATCAACAAGGTCAGCCAATACCATTTGATTTTGGCACCTTGACAGTGACGTTGCACTTTCATCGTATTGATTACTAAGAAAAAAGATGAATTATTACGAGGCATACTTTTACATGCAGATCGGTGGTGGTGGTAAAAATGGTAGGGGTATCGGACGTATTTACGTTGGAGCCCCCTATTAAAGAGGGCATGGTGGTGTAGGAAGTTTTCTAGCTGGGTTGTTTCGTCGTGTACTACCGCGACTCACCCATGGTGCTAAAGCTGTGGGAAAGGAGGCATTGCGTACCGGTGTGAACATTTTATCTGACGTTGCAACACAGAATACTCCAATCAAAGAATCTCTACGAAATCGTATAAAAGAGTCTGACACAAATCTTAAAAGAAAGGCTGAAGAGAAACTGGATAAATTGATGGAAGGATCTGGATATAAGAAACAGCGTTATCTGTCTACTTTGCAGTTGGATGACGGCCGTATCAGTGTTAAGAGCACTCGAAGAAAGATTAAACGGCGCAGCACAAAAAATAAAAGGAATAAAGTAGTAAAGAAGAAAATAAATAGAACCAGAAAAAAAAGAAAAATTTTCGAAAAAGTAAAAAAGTACGAACGACAAGAGATATTTTCGATTAAAAATGGCGTTTTTACACACACAGTCCTGTGAGTGCATGAAATCGGAATTGCTCCTATTCGACATTCCCCCGACACAGACTACTATCGAGAGCTCTCATTGGGTCCAGTATAAGCCTATCTCCTCGTTGACTGATGACGCACCCATAGAATTTGTAATATCTGGAAATGGTGAAGATTATTTAGATTTAGCACATACTATGCTTAGCTTGCGCGTTAGCTTATACACCACTGTCGATGAGTATCCTGGAAATGTGATTGCAGAACTACTCAATGAAGTGGCACCGGTGAATAATTGTATGCACTTACTATTCAGCCAATTAATTGTACTATTTAACCAGAAACCTGTGACAGCTCCAAATAATGCTTACGCGTACAGAGCATACATCGAGACACTGCTCAACTATGGCCCTGCTGCTAAAAATTCTCATTTATCAACCGTTTTGTGGTGTGACGATACAGCTGGGAAAATGGACGATGTGGGTAGTGACAACCAAGGACTTGTTAAGCGGCGTGAATATTTGGGCGCAAAAAAAACTGTAGATCTTGTCGGACATTTACATGCCGATGTGTTTAATCAAGAAAAATTATGACTAAACGGCGTTGAAGTAAGAGTTCGTTTAGTGCGCTCTCGAGATGGATTTTGCCTCATGGATCCTTCAGGATACTTTGCCGTACATATAGAAGAAGCTAATCTTTTAATTAGACGGGTAAAAATTAACCCAGGTGTGCTATTAGCACACGCAAAAGCACTTTCTAAAGCTAAAGCTAAATACCCTCTCACAAGAGTTGAAGTCAAAGCTGTAACAATGCATAGTGGTATACATGGTGAAACTCTGGATAATATTATTTTAGGACAGTTACCTAAAAGAATAATCATAGGGTTTGTTCAAAACAAGGCGTTTAACGGAGACCGAATGCTCAATCCGTTCAATTTTGATCATTTTAACATCAATTTTCTATGTTTGTTTGTTGATGGTGTTCAAATACCTTCAAAACCATTACAACCTGATTTCAAAGTAAAAAAGTTATACGTTGATGCATATCATACTTTATTCAGCGGTACAGGTGTCCATTTTCTCAATGAGGGAAATAAAATTACTCGTGAGTCGTATCCAAACGGTTTCTGTCTGTTTGCGTTTGATATATCACCCGATTTATCGGCAAATGAATGTACTCATTGGAATTTAATAAAACATGGAAGTGTTAGACTCGATGTCAGATTTAGCGAACCTCTGACAGACACCGTCAATTATATAATTTATGCAGAATACGATAACATTTTAGAGATGACGCATCACGACAAACAATTGTAGATTTTAATGGGTAAAGCTATCAATAGATGACGCTTACAAATTTTATCGGATGAAAAGACATCACCGTTACTCCTCAGTATAGCTTTAATCGTTGCATTGGTCAGACAAAAAGTTAAATCATGAATGTAGTCGTGGATATTCAGTGCTTAAAAGATAGCAATAACAGAGTTGTTCCAAAAGAAGTCGCCATCGTAGCTTTGAACGATGATTTTAGCGGTCATTGGATTACCGCATCGAAAAATCGTATAAACGCTTTTAGCAGAGGCATAAGAAGAGAAAATAATTGGCTTGCAGAACATCATCATGGTCTTGACTATTTTGACGGTGATGTCACGGAGAAAGCTCTCTACCAAACGTTGCGCGATCTTACTCGGAAAGTTAGAAAAATTTACGTGAGAGGTAAACAAAAGTGGTCAATTTTATACGGTATTACAGCGCGAGAAATTATAAATTTAGAATCAAATAAAGATTGCCCGTCATTTAATCAGCTACTCTGGTTAAATAAGTATTGTCTCAATCCCGCTGTAAAGACACCTCATCTAAAATATACGTGCGCTTTAAACAATGCGTACTGTTTAAAAAAATGGCTATCTTTACGAGATTTGGAGCGTGATTCTGAATTTGTGTTTCAACCACCGACACTTTTTTGCGATGAACAGCCTGGAGATGATGGAAATTTTGAAGGTTATACCGTCCCACTCTGTAGGAGTGTACCCAGCAAATCAAATTCCGAAGGTGTGGACGAAACCGACAGCAATTGTAGTGAACACTGGCCATACAAAACCCGGAAGGCATTGGGTGTGTATGTATGTTAACCGTAGTGGTACAGCTTGGTATTTCGATAGTTATGGAATGCCGCCTTTGATACCAGATTATATTAACCGTCTACGTCGTAATTGTAATAGATTTTGTTGGAATACGGTACAATTACAGAGTGAAACATCTGATGTGTGCGGCCAATTTTGTATTATGTTCTTGGATTATATGACATCTGGATTGGGTTTCGAGAAATTTCTTAAAAATTTTTCTACTGATTTAGTAAAAAACGATGCTGTAGCCAGAAATTATGTACCGTTCAAACATGCTGACGACAACTTTTCTGGAAATGGCTGTTGTATGATAAGATGTTTTCAAAAGTGTTGTGGTAAGCTGTCGTTATTGTAACCTGATACTTTCTTGTCACAAAGTCATGTTCGTTACCAAGAATATAGTGAGATCAGTGTTCGTGGAATTTAATAATTCTATTGTTGGTTTCTTAGAAAACAATACTGCAGCTGCAAGCCACGTGTCGATCAGACATGTTGATGATAACTTTTCTAGGAATGATTGTTACTTTCTTCTCGTAAAGTAATGCTCACCAAAGAAATAATGAGGTCAGAGTTCGAGGAATTCAATAACAATTTTTTTGCTGATTCGGTAGAAAGTAATACTGCAGCTGCAAGACACTTGTTCATTAATAATGCTGACGATAGCTTCTCTGGTGATCATTGTTACTTTCTTGCCGTAAAAGCACGTTCGTTACAAAGAAGTAGCGAGAGTGTATTTTCTTAGTCATCACCTTATCCCCTCCACTGTCTCTTGTGTTAAGCCTTTATATAACGAGATTATATTCATCAAGATGACAGTCATTTAGTCGACGTTCGTATCGTAGAAAGCTATTAGGAAAAAAGGAAAAAAATGGCGCATCAGAAGAAGAACTTTACACAGCCCATCTTTAATTCTTTCTACGGTTTGAAGAAGTCATTTACGAAAAAAATTTTAGTTGGTCTTGAATATAATAAACTACGAGATGGCGAATTTTATCCAATGGTACGTTTACTCTCACACGATTTTCAAGGAATAGCTTTCACTACAGCTACGTAGAACGAGTTTAAGCTTACGTTTGGTGATACTGAAAAATATTTTGATGGTAATGCTGATGATTTGATGGAGCAACAAGTGTACGGAACTGGTTGGATTCTGAGGTATACTAGAAGCCATACTGATAGAGCCATTGAAATTGAAGAAAATTTCACCCCTACTTCTGGTCTGGTCAAAAGGTATCGACAAAGCATTGTTATGAAAAAGGTGTTGCATCCTGCGTAGATGATAGGATTAAATATTCAACCACGCTTGTTAAAGGTGTTAGTGTGTGTGCAGGAGAGATTGTTGATCTTGTAGAAAAATTGTGCGGTGTTCGATATGGATCTCAAATAGATGAATATTGTGCGGGCTTTGTGAAACGAGCTGTGCTAGAGTGTGATGATGATATAATTGCGTCGTTAATTACAAGTGTGGAAAATAAAATAAAAGAACCTGAAAATTGTATTTTTAAAACCGAAATTATTCGTGTATTTCACGAAATCACAGCGCTTCATGTTGATTCAATTGTAGCTGCGTTAAATTATCTTGTAGTTGTAAAATAATTATAAGCGTATATTCACTATATTTATAAAATAATATTTTACACTATACTTATAAAATAAGTTTTGTTCACTATACATATACTATAATTGTATCCACTATATATTTTATAAAACAATAAACGAAAAAATATAAAGTATACTCACCATCTTCTTCTTTCTTGACCAATATTGCACCTCATCCTAATAAAGTCGTTATTTTTTTTTAAATTTGCAAAATATTTTATTGTTTAATTAAATTAATTCTAATTTTTTCTTGATTAATTTGAATAGTTTAATAAAATTTTATTAATAAATTTTTTATAAATATTATTGAAAAAGTTTGTCATCTCTAGATTAAATTATATGTATATATATCCACGTGACGTCATAATGACTCACTCAACTCCTGATACCAATCAGAGGTCATTCACCTCCGGGGAGGGTGGGGAGTGGGGGTTTGTTGTGACGCTCCATAGTGGTACCTATACTACTTATAAATATTGCAAGGATATGAAATATTTTTCAATTTTGGACCAAATCGGAATATAAAGTTGTAGTAAGTTGCTGTCTGCTAAACCAAACGTAGGCAAAGTATGAAAAACACTCTATATGTATTGTTTATATTTAAAGATTATAACATATATATCTCTCCAAATCGCATTAATTTATTTTTGTTTTTGATTTCACTTAAATTTTGCCCGTGAGAAATATTATAATTAAACTTTACGCTTTATCTACGTATTTTTACAATCGCCAATGCAACAAGAACTGTGATAAAGCATTTTTAAATAAAACGTCTTATACTTTCTGTTTAAAACCCCTCTCACTTTTTGAAACTATACTCCATGCAAAGCACCGTAAAATCTCTTATCCTCACCCAGTCAACCCACTAAGCGAATAGACAGTCATATAAAAAGACTGATTATCAAAAACATTAGGCAATTAGATTTCTATAATAAACGCTATAGCTCTGTAAAAGTTCACAGTCGGACCCTTGAAAACATAACACTCCCTTCAGTAGTCATGTGAAAATTCTCAAGAATATGTAAATAGTATATTACGGTACAAAAGACGAAACTTGAAGTTCCACCACTGCGTGAAGTTGGCCCCGAGGTGAAGCCGAGGGTGCCATATCACGCAGTGGCGGGCCTTCAAATTTCGTCTTGTGTACCGTATACTATTTTTCTTGATGCCTCGTGGAAATTACTATTGTATTGAAAGTCCAATTAACATTTTACCACTGAAAATGATAAAGCTGTAATGTCGTGAAATTTGTGATGTTTTCGATGCCCGTCCAGACATTTGCGGCACGAGCGTCAGCGAGTGTCGTTGGTCGGAGGCGGGCATCGAAAACATCACGCACATACATAAACAAAATACATAAAAAATGTAAAGTTATTTGTACGACGGATTTAATGACATACAAATCAGAGAGGGATGAAAAATATCATAAATATTTATTTTACGATTAATTTCTAAAAAAACCACATGAAAAAATTATTTCTTTTTTTTATTTTTTTTAAGTACGCTAGAAATAAATTTGTCATATAAATAACATTATAGCATTATCAACAGCTCGTAAATTGATACGATTTTCTTTTTTTTTGTACATATTTAGGTTAAAGCCTGTTACATTCAAAAAGATACAAATGACAGATACAAAATTATATTGGTTAGTATATCTATATATAAAAAATACATGAGGCAACGCATTTGTTTTTCGTTTATATAGATATATTAACCTACTAAAATAATAAACAATCGATCAACAAACTTTGAAATTGCCTGCAATGAATAAAAGGTTGACTTTCGTCATCAAAAACAAAAGCGAAACCGTATAATTTCCACCAGGGCATCAAGAAAAATTATATTTGCTCTACTCTACAAGATGAACAAATTCAATGTTGTGTATCGGCTCATCTAAATGACTAAAATCCCAGTTTGAAAAGTGTATAATTTTTTTTTTAGGTTTTGTTAAGCTCTGAAATAAAAGAGAAAAATGCTCTGAAAATTGATCTCATAATATATTTATTAATTTTTTTTAGATTTTCTCCATTTTTTTTTCTTATAATTTGCCTTTTAAGACTCATTAGAATCTTATTTCGGTTTCATTTATTTAAATCAATAGCAATATACATAAATCATATTTGTTTTACAATTATTATTATTTACAACCAATTGATACTGATTTGTTACATTATCCTAAAAAGTTAACAATGAGTGCATAGATTTCCAAATTTGGAAAGTACAATATGTTGTTTGTATTTATAGGAAGGGCCATTTTTAATTTTTTAATAGAATGCAGTAATTTTGTTCTTTGTACATCAAGAAAAGGATATTGCGATAAGACATCGTTTAACTCTTCCTGATACTCGCCGCATTGTACACATAAAGGACTATCAACTATCTTCATTCTGGCTGACGGGGCTGCTAGATTATAATAATCCGCCCTACATGTTTAAAACAACGATATACTTTTGGGATTTGTTTAAGTTGTGAAACCATGGTTTTACAGAATTATTGCAATACAGTTGAAAGTATTTTTTACCTTTATATTTACCTACATTTAAACAAAAATCATATATTTCTATGTATGAAGTTTTTGTAAAATTTTAAAACAAATATATGGAAGGAAGAATACAGGATTTATAGGATTTTTTGTCAGTGAATTGGCAGCCTTGTTACCCATTATTCCAATATGCGAGGATAACCGTAAAAATTTGATCGATTTTGCAGGATCGCCTGTTACTATGAAGTTATATAACTTCTTAATTTTTAATATATAATGATTAGTTTTAATATTAAATTTCACTAAATTTAAATTTTGTAATACACTTAACGAATCTGAGACTATTGTGAAATTTAAGTAGTCATTTTTATCTAGTAAGGCTTTACGGTCTTATAGACCTCAACTTGAGGTCTAGGTACACCTTAAAATAAATAAAAAAAAATTTTAAGGCTTTGTATATGGCTACGCTTTGTGCTCTGGAAATTGAAGTAGTTTTCAGAATAGATAGACCTGTATTAATATTTTTTGCTAGATAATAACATGCAGAACCTACTGAATCGTTCAAACTCTTACTGCTGTCGGTATGTAGCGCATAATTTATTCAAAAATTCGTTTAACAATTTGTTAGGCTCATTACTATTTCTCACTTTATGACCAAACTCTATGTTTATATTTACGCTAGTTGTGAAGGTATTCTAATCATAGCAATAAATGTTAAAATTTTTATAGGCCTTAATTTTTAAATCGAACAACTCCATGATACATTTGTTTAGAAGGCTAATTGATTTATTTTCCTGTTTACTGTCGTTTCGATGTACTAAATGAATTGTATCATATATAAGAAAATTAGACTTCAACAAAACTTTGGTAAAGTAACATATATACAAAAATTTCGTTTGCTCCAAATTTGATTGCAGTTTTGACTCTGCTAATACTGCATTTGATGGTGTAGTTTTGATGGTAGCCCATAGCTGGTTTATGGGACGAGAAAATTGGATTTTTTCTAATGATTCAAAATATTTACTTTTATTTCAATAGAAAATAAATCCGCTATAATCAGTCTTTAAACGAACAAAACTCTTGTATAGTATTAATAAAGTTACTAGTATTAATAAAGTACTAGGTTAAGATCCCCATTTTATTCAGCATAAAAATTTTATAATGTTGGATTTCTTTGAACATTCTTTAATTAGTATATTTATGTGAGGAATAAAAGTTAGTTTATAGTAAAAAATAATCCTTAAGAAGCAAGCTGTAGCGCTTGATTTTACACCATCTTAATTTCAGATTTACCAGGTAACATCATTTTATTGTTTATATGTAAAAAAAACTGTTTTTTCGAGTTTGAAATCTAAGCCAAGTTTATCTAAATTTGATTTCCTGATTTGAACTATTTTTTAAACAATATCTTTTGACTTTACAGAAGATCCATAACTGCAATGTGTACAGATGTCATGTGCGAATTATGATATAGTGACGTTTTTCGGGACGCCCATAGTTATGTCCTTAACATAAATAAGATATAGAAGTGGGCTAAGAACTCCTTCTTGAGGCACGCTTTTATAGCTATATCGATATTCTTCGATTAGAAAGTCGGTAACAATAAGTCTGCGGTGAGTGATGAATTTTATAAATTTGACTAGCGACTTAGAGCAGCCTATTAAAGTGAGTTTAGTTAAGAGAATGTCACTATTTACATTGTCATATGCATATTTCACGTCAAGAAGTACTGCTGTTAGATCCTTTTTATTTGAGATTACTTCTCTAGCTTTTAACGTAATGTCTGTTAAGTTATCTGTACATGAACGGTCTTCTTGGAAACCGAACTGACCGTTTAATAATATTTTGTAATTTTCGCAATACTATTTTAATCGATTTTTAATGAGGGATTCAAAAAGCTTGCCCAAACTAGCGACAAGAGAAATAAGTCTGACGCCTTTATTATTGAGTTTATCTATGAATAAAACAAATGATTTTTGCCAGGATTTCAGATAGCAATTACTTACGTATATTTCGTTAAAAATATCTAGTAATAGTATGTTTCAAAGAAATATTTTTAATTACCTTATAATCTATACCGTTGAGACCTGCAGTTGACTTATTTTTTTTGCATCTAGAACTGAATCGAATTCAACAAAATCAAAGGGGAGATCGATAAAGTGATTTTGGTTTTCGCTGCAAACAGACACAAACTCAGGATCTGATTCGCATCAAAAAGGGCATATTCTATTTAAGCTTCTTGCGCATGATGACGAGATATCTCGTCAAGATCTCCATTTAGATACGTGCTTTTCGATTTAGTGCCGTGCGCAGGAGGCTTAAAGTGGAGTTTATATTATCGGAATTTGGTAAATTACTATTTACATTCGTCGGTTGGACTTTGATCCATTTATTTTTGAGTATTTTACTTTTATTCCAAACATATTTATGGTTGGTGTGAAAATTTATAGTCTCGGCAAACTCTTTGGAACTCTCTTTTCTTTTTAACTTTTAAGTACGTACTGCTAAGCAATTGAATTTACTATACGCAATACGTACACGGAGAAAATTTTCACTCTATAAACATGATGCGCGTCGTACTAAAAAAAGTGCTGTCTTTTTCATCGTAAACCGCGCGTACTGCTTAGCATTTTACAATTTGTGCATCACTTTTTTCGATGCAGGTAATCGTAAAATACAGCGCAAGGTGGCGCCGCATCGGAAAACTTTATGTACGTTCAGACACGCATCAATATTTATCGTTCACTCGAGCCACCTTGTGGTGCGTTTTCTAAACGCACTATCTTTTACAATGTAAACTTTTCTCCGTGTACGTTTTTATTTTGTAAAATTCGTCATCTCAACATAAGACAGGATTTTTATATTTAGATAGATCGACAGCTTTTTTTTCGGAGAACAAATTGTTAAACAGCTGATTAAAATATTTGTAAAAATTTCATATTTTTTTCAGCAATGGGATTTACAAAATTGTTTGATAAAAATATTTTAAACAAAAATTTTAATCTTTTGGAAAATTTATCCCAATTCATACATTTTGATTTTATTTTAAGAGTAGGTCAGAGCAAATTTGGTTACCGATCGAGAAGTGAAAATTTTATTTTATTATGAATAAAATAATTATACTATTTTCAAAAGAAATTGTTATCAAACGCAACTTTTTATACATACATGATTGGATAATAGATATTTTTTTCATAAAATTCACCATATTTAAAAAAAAAAGTAAGTAACCGTACGAAGAGTTTAATAAACTGTTGTAGTATAAAATTTGTAATTTTTTAAAATTTTCTACAATTATTTCTGGCGAGAACAATAGAGAAATAAATTTCGTGAATGCATTTAAAATTTTGATGGATTTCTTCTGTACAGTAGGAGAAAATTAACGGTTTTTCGATTCGCAGTCGGTATTATTTTTTTTTAAGGTTTACAGAACAGAAAATAGAGTAATAATCAGAGCCCAAGGTTTCATCTAAAACATTTACGTTAATATTTTGAGCAATATTTACAGTTGAAAAAATTAGATCAATATTTCAATGGGAACAATTAGTTGCATTTATATGAGCCAAAGTGTCAGTGTTATGTAGAAAAAGATTACTGTCATCAATGCTGTTTGCTGATGATTCGCCTTGTGTATTGGTGTTTGGCAACTCCAAACAATATTATGTGCATTAAAATCTCCTATTAGAATACTTGGAAAATTATTATCTATTTTAGAAATTAGTGAATTATAAATTTGTTGAGGTAAATAACCTTGGGCTCTGTAACAGACAATAATATCAATTACCAGTTAAGTATTTATAAGACGAATTTTATATAGTTCAATGTCTTCATGGGGAGAGTCTATTCAATAATAATTCGATTAAATACAATAATAATTCGATCAAATTCGATCAAAAACGATAATAATTTGATCGGATTCAATAAAGATTCGATCAAATTCGATAATGATGATTCGATCAAGATTGATAAAAAAAAGATCAAATTTGATGATGATTCGATCGAGTTCAATAAAAATTAGATCAAGTTCGATAATAATTCGATGAAATTCTCTGAAAAATTCGATCAAAATTCGTTTAAGTTCAATCAAAATTTGATCAAATTCAATAAAGTTGCGATTCAACTCGATTAAAATTCGATCAAATTCGTTAAAAAAATCGAACAAGTTCGATAAATGTAAGAAATGTATGCGGCTGCCACCTATAGGAGGCCTCTTAACTCTCTAAGAGACTTTCAAGTCTCGTCGCTTGTGGCGACTTCACTTGACTCTACGACTCTCTGCAGAACAGACGTGTCTCTATTTCTTGTTTCTTGGCGTGTTCAAACGTTTCGTTTTACTGTCTTAAGATTTCTATAATAAATACTTTTATATTAAACAGTTGTTTGTTTTATTACTATAAACATTTTAATTAATATCTTAACAGGTTATGGGCCCAGCACGCTTCCGCTGCGCGCGTTTTTGTGTTGGAAGTGATTGACCGTTAAAAAATAAAAGCTTAAAAATAAGAACGGGAACTGTGTGAAGGCGTGGACATTTTTTTTGGTGTGTGGTGTTTTCGACGTGCGCTTTCAGTTGGTGAACATTCTTGCTTCTCGTCAAACTCTTGTAATGGAGACTCAGGATGAAAGGAAAGCAATGATGGAGGACGCGAAGGAGGATGATTGCAATAATATGGAATGCACAGTTGAAAATGAGATGGGTATGATTAATGATAAAAGTAAGTGTTAAATAAATAGAATGTGTCGTAATATCTACTCGTAAAAAAAGTGAAAAATAATAATAATAAAAATCTCTTATGCTAATGAAGCTTTGTATTGGGGTGTGTATTCTTTTATTTTTTTCTGAGTTTCGCGGAAATTCATAGGTGCGGCTTTTTTTTCTTATTTCGACAAGTGTGGCGCGTTGCGGGATTCCGGGAATTTGTCAACCGATTCGCGTCGAGCACGCCTAGTGAGAAAGAGAGAAAAGCTAATACGGTGACAACAAGATGGCGCGCGGGAGCAAGAGAGATGGCGTACAACATTTGTTCACTCGCTGTCTCTTTCTTTTCTCTCTCTATCTATGCATATAGGGTTAAAAGTATATGCTATATTACAGGCGCGAGTGTGCATAATGATACATTCACATACGGTTATGAAATTTAATTTTTTTTAACCTTTTTAAATCTTTTTCATGTAAAGTTTTTTTTAATGATAGTATATATGTAAAATAAATGAATAGATAATATAAATATAAAATAAATAAAAATGTCGAGATTTTAAAAGAGCGTTCTAACTTATAAATAAAAGGAGGAATGTATCCTCTTTATATGTTCTTATGATTGAATGTTTTCAGCTGACAAAGGCTTGGGAGGAGTAGTAGCATATTTGACAGATGCTTTTAAGTTGGATCTGCTGCAAGTAGGCGAGAGTCTTGAACTATTGATTAATGAGGATAAACTCACCATAACCTCGGATAAAGGTTACAGTTATTACTCTGGTAAGGTGCAATATTCTCAAATGATTTGAGATGTTTAATGTTGTTAAAATATTTAAAAATGTGTTCATTTTGGCGCGCACAGTCATGATGAAATACATAGATAAAATGTATATATGTATGAAAGGCGCGATATAAGCATATATAAACATATTGTGTTATTGACTAGTCAACATATGTATTATATTTTAATTTACCTATAATAATTATTTGAATTAGGTAATTAATTTTTTTTATATATACAATTGTATTTCTAACTGATTCAGGGTTGGATACTTGTTGTTCGGTATTTCGATCTCGAATCAGTCTGAGCTTTTGTGTGATAGAGCTTGTTGTTCGGTTCATCATACAATCGTTCGTCTTTTAGATAGCAAAACTTGTGTTCGGTTAGTTATCTTAAGGACATGAGTACCTCAATAAACGTTTCTTTATTAAATAGAATTCTATTAACCTATACAAATATTTTACAGAAAAACGTATGCTGGGCGAGGAGCATTGGGCAAGCCTATTGAAGTGGAAGGAGGAGTGCAAAAATAAAGGGATAGGAATGTTTCTAACAAGGGCTCAGGAGGAAAACCCGACAGATGAAAATCTAGATACTGCAGATAATGGCGTGGATGGCGCGAATTGCGTAGACGGCGCGGATGATACTAACGGCGCGGATGTAGTAAATGGTGTGAAAATGGATGAACAGAATATGACTGTTGTTGCACTGAATCAAGGTAAAGATTTACCTCAAATTAAAAATTTAACAACATTGAACAGTACTAACCCTATTGATAAAAGCATGCCACACAAGAATAGCAGTAATTTGTTAAATAAATTTATTAATCCACCTAATAATTTTGTAGTAACGGAGCGTATAGAAAGGTGCGAGAAAACCGTGGACGGATTAAAAGAGACAGTCGCAAAATTGTGCAGCACTCTTGAGGAGGTCCTAAAGACTGTTAAAAAAGAAATGGAGGCCAGTAGAAAGGAGAGAAAGGAGCAGCATCAGAAATTTACAAGCCTGATGCAGACAGTTAGGGAAGATTACGCTCTTCAAATAACTAGGGTCAATGATGCTGTAAACAGGCTAGAAAAATTAGAGGCTGAGACTAGCTCTAGTTCTGAGGTGAGATACATAGTTGATAAGTCAAAGACAGCTAAAATAGATGGCGCGTCAAGTCTTTCTCAAAATGAAATAATTAAATTTATTAAAGATTACGTAGACTCCAAAAATATCAATAATACTGCTGTTTCTAGTCAAAGTGATTCTGTTAAAAGTCAAATTCATGAAGCTTTTAAGCTAGAATTAATTGAGAAAGGCGCGGGCGTGAAACGTGATTATAAGTTAACCAATAATATTAAATTTGAACTCTTTTATGACTTTCTGTCCTCAGAATTAAAATCGCGAAATTTGTTACATGTAATTGAAACCAATTTAAGTAAAAATGATCTAAGCGATGAAGTTCTTGCTGAACAAAAATTTAAAGTTAGAGATGTGTTAATTAATCATCTGGATCAAACATATCACAGTAAAGTCATGCATTTAAAAGATCCAATTGAGATTCTAAAGAAACTTAGAGAAATCAAAAGATGCGAGGTTAACGTCACGTCTCATGCGGTGCGTAAGCAATTGTACAACATGCGTTACATAATTGGCAAAACAACTGCTGCAGAATTTTGTGAAAGATTTGACGATACTATCAGAAATTATGAAAATGCTCCTGGCGCGATTCCTCTCACAGAAGAGGAAAAAAGAGCTGCATTTTATAATGCAGTTATGATTTCTGTGCCTTCTATACAAACAATAGAATTTATAAATAAAAATACCAAAGGTAAAAGCACGTCATTTGATGAATTGAAATCTATTGTTATGCAGGACGAAGCTGAGAAAAATCAAGCTGCAGGTGTGAATCTGGACGCAGGTGGGCCACGAGCTGCTAATTTAGCAGCAGCTGAGGTGGTACGATGCTATGAGTGCCAAGCATATGGGCACATTAGCAAAAATTGCCCGAATGTGGGAAGAGGTTTTTTGTGCTATAGGTGCAACACCTTTGGCAATCATAAATCTCGTGATTGTCCGACACTGCCACGAGGTCCCAGAGGACGTGGGCGCGGCTTCCAGAATGATAACAGGTATGCTAAAAATACTGCTATTCGTGGTGCGAACAGGGTTAACAATAGTAAAAATAATTTTACGGGCGCGAAAAGAAAAATAAACAATAGTAACGGCGCGACGGTGGCCAAACGGGGAAAATTTTTAGATAAATTCAAGAATTCCAAAAGTAACTCCAAACAAGCTGATCCAAACAAAGCAGGAAGTTCTACAGACTTCAATAAAAAAGGTGAGATCATAAATTCAAGACGAGAAAATGTTATTAAAACCGCGTTACACACAACATCAAACTTGATTAATATTGATATGATTAAGTCGAACTTTTTAGCGGATTCAGGCGCGACTGAACATTTAACCAACTCTAAAATAATCTTTAAATCACTAGACGAAACAGATCGGTGCATAATCAAATGTGCAAATAAAAACGAGTCGGCAAACTTGAAAACAGAGGGAGTAGGAGAAATAGGTATAAATTTATACAACGGTAAAACCTTAGATTTACATAAAGTAATTTTAGCCCAAGACTTAAAAGAAAACTTATTATCGTTGCGCAGATTCGCAGAACAGGGTTTAGCAATTTATTTAGACAATAAGAAAATTGATATCTTCGACCCGTTATCTGAAGAAACTTTATTGTCAGGCGTGTATCGGAAACCATATTGGGTCATTGAGTTGGAAATTAATAACAATAATGATCTTAGGCGCGATAAACAAATTGATATATCCGACAGGTACGTTCTAGCAAATCTAACAGAACTCAAATCACAAGTTAATAGAATCGTAACTCGTAGTGTATCAGCTAAAGAGAATAAAAATAACTTAACATTGAATAGAATAGAAGAGTTACCTAAGGATGCGGTTGCGAATGGAGACAGGTCAGATGCGAACTCTGATTCTGGTATAGCTATACAACTTGATACTAATAAAATTAATAAAAGGGATAACTTCAATATTAAAGAAACATCAAACTTCGATGTAACAATATGGAACAGAGATTTTCATGATTTAGATCAATTACCTGTAACAGAGATTACAGATGATGTGTCTCCATTCACCAATAAATACAAACGATTTCATGATAACAACAAAGCCTTGCTATGGCATGTAAGATATGGACATGCGTCCATTGCTTATTTAAAGTCATTGCAAACTAGATTTCCCAATAATAAAGAACTGAACGACGCGATATTTAATGATGATATCCTAGATTGTGAGGTGTGCAAGATAGCTAACTTCAACAGGTTGCCTTTTAAACATACACGAACTCGTGCCACAGCTCCTCTACAAATAATTCATTCGGATCTGATGGGTCCGATATCTCCAGCATCATATCCAAGTGGTTATAGATTTATATCAGTATTCATAGATGATTACTCTCGGCTGGCACTTGCTTATCCCATGAAGAATAAACATGAAACTGGACATTGTTTTGAAATGTTTGTCAGAAGCGCAAGAAACCTACTAAGGTGTGACGCAAAGGTGTGTTATTTGCGTACTGACCAAGGAACAGAATACACTGGTGGATATACTCAGGAAGTTTTAAGCAAACTCAGCGCGGAACTGCAATTAGCATGTCCTGATACCCCAGAACATAACGGCGTGTCAGAGCGCTTTAATCAAACAATTCAAAGGAAAGTAAGAACGTACATGTATGATGCGAAGTTACCTGAAAACATGTGGGATATAGCATTGTCTGCTGCTGTCTATGCATACAACCGTACACCGCACAAATCTAATAATATGATGATTCCTTTGGAGAAATTCGCTCCTCATCATAAATTCGACATTAACCAATTGAAAAGATTTGGCTGTGTCGCTTATATTAAAGTGCAAAGGAAAACTGGTCCGAAATTTAGAGCTGAAGGCAGGCGAGTTATTCTGGTAGGATACACACCCACAGGATATCAATTTCTCAAACCTGAAGAAGGGAAGTTCTATGAGAGCAGAGATGCGAGATTTAATGAAAAGTTAGTTTATGGTGATCTATATGGAAAAGAGAAAATCAAAGATCACGCGTTAGACTATGAAGAAATTGATAGGCGCGAATGGTTTACATCATTCAGGGAAGATGGAAAACTTAACTTAAATAAAGCACTAGAAACAGAGGGAGAGTTGAAACCTAAGAGACGTGGTAGACCTCGTAAAAACAATACTGAAACCCAAATTAGTAAACCAGTGAACGATACAAGCTTCTCAAATGTAACACTTGATAATGATGCCGCAGCTGCTTACAATGAAATTCAGTTTTTCTGTGAAAAAGAATTTGGTGTGAATAATAGAACGGGTGCGGTTTATCATGTCTTACTAGCTGAATCAAATTGTGATCCTGTAAACTATAAAGAAGCTATGAAAAGCAAGGACTGTATACATTGGCAAGCAGCAATCAAGGATGAATTGGACTCCATGAATAAGAATCAGGTGTGGAAAATAGTAGATCGTCCGTCTAACAATAAAGATGGTTCTAAAGCCAATATTATTGATTCTCGATGGGTATTTAAGCGTAAAGTTGAACCAGATGGAAGTGTAAAGTACAAAGCTCGATTGGTAATTCGGGGTTTTAAGGATAACAACTGCTACGAATCGCGTGAAACTTATGCTCCCGTAACAAGACTAACCTTGGTGCGTGCGATTATAGCGATTGCAAACAAATATGATTTAGATATGAGTCAGTTGGATGTGAAAACTGCATTCCTAAATGGAGAAATAGATGAAGATATATACATGATAATACCAGAAGGCGTGATTAATGCTGGTGTGACAAATAAAGTATGTAAGCTACAAAAGGCGCTTTATGGTTTACGTATAAGCCCGAAACGATGGAATGATAAGTTTACTGAAACAGCTTTAAGTATGGGTTTACAAAATTCTGATCTGGACCCGTGTCTTTTCTTATGGCGAGATAATAGTAAATTATTGATAATGTTGTTGTACGTGGATGATATCCTGCTGGTGAGTAATCATTCAGGAAAATTAAAGGAAGTACAATCAAAACTAAGCTTGAAATTTGAAATGAAAACTATGGGTGAACCCAAAGAATTTCTTGGTATAACTTTAAGGCGCGATAGGAAAAATAAAATTATAGAGTTATCTCAAGAAAATTACACAGCTAAAATTCTCACTAGATTCGGATTTCATCAATCACGTCCACAAAGAACACCCATGAATACTAGTCAAGTAACCAGTAGGCAAAGGCGTGAAAGAGAAGAAAATTGTGATAAGGCTTATCAGGAAGATACTGAAGATGAACAGAATGTACCATATAGAGAAGCTGTAGGTAGTTTGCTATATCTGGCCGGTGCGACTAGACCAGATATTTGTTATGCCGTAAATGTTCTTAGCAGACACCAATTAAACCCAACAATAGATGACTGGAAAATGGTCAAGAAAGTTTTCAGATACTTAAATGGTACTAAAACACTTGGTCTTACTTACAGAGGAGCAGGTGACGAACTTTAAGCCTATTCAGATGCGAGCTTTGCAGATTGCAAAGGGTCATTGACCACATGTGGGTTTGTTATTAAACTATTTAATGACTCAATAGCCTGGAGAACACATAAGCAATCATACGTTGCACTTTCAACGTGTCAGGCAGAATATGTGGCAATGAGCGAAACAAGCCAAGAGATGCTATCTATTTACAATTCCTTAAAGCACATAATAGACAAACCGCTTATTCCCATGACCTTATGGTGCGATAACAAAGCTGCAGGCGCGTGTGCTCAAACAAATGGGGGTAACAAACTACGTCATATGATCGAGGCGCGTGAACATCACGTTAAAGAATGTGTGAAATTAAATCTCGTTAAAATCGAGTGGGTGCGATCTAAAGAACAACTAGCCGATATATTTACTAAACCTCTTGCGTTTGAATTACATAAAAACCTAACAGACAGGATCCTTAATTGTAATATTTAATCTGTATTTTATTTTCTGTTTACAGGCAGTAACTGAAGTCATGGTCCATAGGGTCAGCCGAGAGGGAGTGTAAGAAATGTATGCGGCTGCCACCTATAGGAGGCCTCTTAACTCTCTAAGAGACTTTCAAGTCTCGTCGCTTGTGGCGACTTCACTTGACTCTACGACTCTCTGCAGAACAGACGTGTCTCTATTTCTTGTTTCTTGGCGTGTTCAAACGTTTCGTTTTACTGTCTTAAGATTTCTATAATAAATACTTTTATATTAAACAGTTGTTTGTTTTATTACTATAAACATTTTAATTAATATCTTAACAATAAACATTCGATCAAATTCGATAAACATTTGATCAAATTCGATAAAAATTCGATAAAAATTCGATAAATATTCGATAAAGATTCGACCCAATTAGATAAAAATTCAATCAAATTCGATCCAAATTCATTTAAGTTCGATCAAAATTTGATCAAATTCGAGAAAGTTGCAATCCAACTCGATAAAAATTCGATTAAAATACGAACAAGTTTGATAAACATTCGATCAAATACAATAAAGATTCGATCAAGTTTGATAAACATTCGATCAAATACAGTAAAGATTCGATCAAGTTTGATAAACATTCGATCAAATTCGATAAACATTCGATCCAATTAGATGAAAATTCGATCAAATTCGATCAAGTTCAATAAACATTTGATCAAATTCGATAAAAATTCGATCAAATTCGATGAAGATTTGATCCAATTAGATAAAAATTCGATTAAATTCGATCTAAATTCGTTCAAGTTTGATCAAAATTTGATGAAATTCGAGAAAGTTGCGATCCAACTCGATAAAAAATCGATTAAAATTCGATCAATTTCGATAAGCATTCGATCAAATTCGATAAAGATTCGATCAAATCCGATAAACGTTTGATCAAATTCGATAAACATTCGATCAAATTCGATAATAATTCGATCAAATTCGAATTAAATTCGATCAAGTTCAATAAGCATTCGATCAAATTCTATAAACATTTGATCAAATTCGATCAAAATTCGTTCAAGTTCAATCAAAATTCGATCCAATTAAATAAAAATTTGATCCGACTCGATCAAAATTCGTTCGACCTCGATAAACATTTGATAAAAATTTGATAAACATTAGATCAAATTCGATCAATATTTGATCAAATTCGAAGATGAAATTTGATCAAATTCAATATACAACTACCTTCACATAACTCTCCGATGATGGATAGATTTCTGACATGTTGTTCAACTTTGTCGACTGTAGCTATCAATTAATTTATAGATGTTTTAATAGAATTGCATGATTTTTCGAAGACTTACTTAAATGCTGGATAAATGTGGTCTTGATAATGCATAATTTTTAAATATTGTAGTAAGGGGTTAAGAGGAGGTCACGTATCTCTGTCCTTTTCTAATCTAAGAAATTATTTTTTTACAAAAACTAATAACTTTAGCAAAAAATGAAGAGAAAGCCGCATCTCGTATCAGAAAAAGCAATATTTTCTTTGATAAGGAAAAATTAATTTTATTGCTTCATTCTCAAGAAACCCTTGAAAAACCAAATTGTCCACCCTAACCTCTATGATTTGAGTTTTTCAAGTTTTTCTTGAAAACGAAGCAATAAAATTAATTCTTTCTTATCAAAGCAAATATTGCTTTTTCTGATACGAGATGCGGCTTTCTCTTCATTTTTTGCTAAAGTTATTAGTTTCCGTAAAAAAATCAATTCTTTGATTAGAAAAGGACAGAGATACGTGACCTCCTCTTAACAAGTGACGATTCTCGATTGTACCTCACAGGTAGAGTGCGTTGTTTAGGGCTCCCATTGTTTCCTAAAAACAGAAAATCTTTTTTGTTTGAGGTGCTTAAGATATAAATATTTTTACTCTTAACTTAATGTCTCTTCTATAGTTTATGCATTGTTTAACATGACTGGCATATTGATAGCAACAGCAACAATGTCCACACGGTAAATATGCTGCCTCTATTCGTTTATCATAGAAAACTTTACATTTACCATGTAAAATATCATTTGCAGGAATATTAGTGGGCATTTTTTGGAGGAAGTGGCAACGACTATTCCATTTTTTCCTGTTCTGATAATGGATACTCGCCAATTTCCCATCTACAAATCTCTGTGGAGCATTCAAAACAACTAACTTTATCAATTTTATTTGTAAAGTAGAATGCTACAGCAGCCAAACCTTTGAGTTTTAAAAAACTCAAAAACCAGTTTTTAAAACTATCTAAACGACTTTTTTCCGTACGGTACATGTTGATTTATTTTATTAAATAACTTTTAAATTAGATACTTATTGTGCTGCTGTCTTATCTATCCACCTATTGTGGGAACTATCGAAACCAAGCAATTTTACATAGTCTTGATTATCACGTTTCTTCAAGACTTTCTCTACAAGGTACACATCTGGATGCATTGCTTTCTGGAGTTCCTGCTCGTAGAAGCCACCAGTGATAGGTTGATTACGATAATCTTTAAGATAATAAGTCACTGGTTTTGTCACTGCCACTTTAATTATTGTGAATATTTCCGTGGACCAATTGGGTGTATATCCCTTCTCAAATAACTGCTTCACATTACTAACTCTAACTTTATCACCAACTTCGAATTTTGGCTTTTTAGTTGGAATAATTTTTTTATTAAAACGTTTGAGAACTTCTGCTTTGTTAGTAGCTGTAACTTCGTTAGGCTTCATACCGATAGTTTGATGTTTTCTATCATTGTATGCTGCTTGGTTAAGATATTAAGCCATTTATAGTTTCCACGTTAGCTAAACTCTACCCACATCTTATTTTTCAGTGTACCATTGAAACGTTCACAAATAGATGCTTTGAGATTACTATACGTGAAGTATGGATTAATCTTGTCTTTTTCCATGAGACTTTGAAAATTCGTATTATAAGACTCTTTACCTTTTTCTGTTTGTAAATTCTTTGGTACTCGTCTTTTGTGCAGAACAGATTTCATAGCATCAACAATATCTTGTCCAGTTTTTCGTTCAACAGGAATAGCCCACGCCTACTTTGAAAATACATCTATTATAGTAAGCATATATTTAAAACCTTTATTCTCTTCAGAATAAGGTTGCATTTCTAATAGATCTGCTTGCTATGTCTCATCCAAGCCTCGCACGTCAAACTTTCGACGTGGATAATTACGACGTACTGGCTTGTGAAGTTCTTTGACTGTTTTGTACTAACAGTGATAATGCCTCTTTTACAGTCTCCATTTCCGTCTGGCTTTTTACGAATTTCTTAGTTCATCTTCGAAGTTCATCTCTATGCATCTCTACGATTTTATCTAGATTATTAAAATCACTTTTCAAACTAGATATTGAATCTAATAATCTTTGAGCTTCCAAACGTTCGAAACGTTGTAAAGTATCTAAATTCACAGCTTCATTGAGTTGATTAGGTGATGCGAGATTACAAAGTCTCTTATTCTCCAAGTCATACTGACCATCAGATGTGATTTTATATCTAACACCTGGAAGATCTCGACCGCCCTCGCTTCGTTTAAGCTTACGTATTCAGATACGTTGACACTCATTTTGATAATGTTCAAGTATTCACTTGTGTCTCAGTATATATAGCCAGCTTCTCGTAGTTCTTCAATGATTGAATGGATTTTGTTTGTATGACTAGAGTTTCCAGTTTCTCTCTCGGCTATGAATAATCGTAACAGATCAATGAGTTCATTAAGATCATCCCAATATACGTAATCCATCAACGAATCCCTTCTAGCAACTTTGTATCGAGATAATAGTCCACCACCACGTTTAAACATAGGAGCAATGATATATCAAATTTCTTACTTCTGTGAGCGTGAATCTGTTCATCACTTCTGTAACGTCTCTTGTGAGCACTAGTAGTTTCAAAAATTTGTCGATAGCTCTCCATATCAGTTGAACTCACATTTTTCTGATTAGGCTTTTTCGACAATATCAACTCTAGCAAACCATCAGTTCTAGGATATTCCACATTTTTAACTTTTACATATCTATTTTCAAAGTAAATAGGTGAGTCACCTATTAGGTATTTGTCATCTTCTTTACGAACACCATAAATTTTATCTAAATCGTCGGTTTTATTTTTAATGAGTTTGAAAATATACTTGTTATTATCCGTTCCACTATTTTCATCATCACTAAGAGCTGATTCAAACTCTGTATCCGTATGTGGTCGAACAGTTTCATTCAAAGATGGTTCATCGGATTCGTAAGACTTCTCTGCAATGCTATCATTATATACACCCATGGGATCAGTAGCTTGTTCCTTGGTTTCAAGATTTTTTTCAGACATCTTGACAAGTTTCTGAAGAGGATCGACTATTGGTTTAAAAGTTTTCTCAATTGCTTTCTCGAAATCATCCTTTCCATATTTCAATAGATTGTATTTACGCTTAAGAGGCGGTCGGAACCAAATCGGTGACTTAGTTCGGTGCTTGTAATAAATGCTTATAATAATTTATTCATTTATTAATATGGTAAAAATATAGTCATTTCCTCTAGTCATGTATATAAAGAATAATTTAAAATAGTTAAAGCCACAAAAATATACAAAATATTGTTATAAAGCGAAAAATCCCACCTAACAATCGACACGACAGTTTTTTGCATGCGGTATATGTCAAGTCAGTTTGATATTTATAATAAATGCTTATAATAATTTATTTACTTATTCATATGGTAAAAATATAGTCATTTCCTCTAGTCATGTATATAAAGAATAATTTAAAATAGTTTAAGCCATAAAAATATACAAAATATTATCGTAAAGCGAAAAATGCTGACTTGATATATACCGCAAGTCACCGATTTGGTTCCGACCGCCTCTTAACTGCCTTTCTTGCTTTGATAAGTTGATGCGATATACCTTTTTTCGGCGATGTCAGCCATGTTGTCAATTCGACGTTCAATCATGTAATGTTATGACTGCACTGAGAGTGTGCTATATTTATAGCAAAACAGTCAGAGCCCTTTCTATACCTGCCGGTATTGATTGAACTATTTTTGTCGATCATCAAGAAACCATACTTATCATCTGTCCAACATCGTGAACACAGGCTTTTAAATTGTGTATAAGTCATGTCCGAATTGACGTGATCGTTGTACAAATGTCTTGGGTTAACATCATCTTGACGGAATCTTAGTCCATTAGGATGCATAATCATTGCGAGTAGGCTATTAGTTTTACCACAGTTGGATGGCCCACAAAATGTGGCTCGAATATTATTTGGAATCAGTATTGAAAATACTCTCTCCATGCCTCTTTGCCTTTTTTTCCTGTTCGACTATCGTGTCAAAATTTACGATTGGAAGTTTAACCGGATGCTCTTTAAAATTCATGTTGATGCAATTCGATCTCAAACAAGTGTGATCGATGATGATCGTATATTATCTACAGCGAAGAGTAAAATCAAAGAACGCAACCATAGGAGAAAAAGCAGCTGCTTTTTTGTTAGTAAAGCAATGCAGTTAAAGTCTACATTCGGTATGGGAATGACAAAGAAGAAAAAAGGAGCAGCCAGCACATTCAATAATGTAGTAAAAGCTGCCTCAAAATCGATAGTTCCCAGCAATTGTGCTCGTAAAGTTATTTTATCAGCACTGAAAGGTGCACGTAGTGACGTTAAAGCAGCAGGTGGCAAGGTAAACGTTAAGATTCCACGCAAACTACCAATTCCAAAAAAAGTTGGAGTATTTTTACGATTTCTCATACTATTATTTGCCGGTTTGAGTACAGTTAGTGGTATTGCAGGTGACGCTGCTAGAATAGCTATGGCAGTTGACGATTCTAAATCTGCCAATTCACAATTGGAGGAGATTAAGAGACATAATAAGATAATGGAAGAAATAGCTATCGGTAAAGGGGTTTATTTACAGCTAAGTAAGAGTGGACTTGGGCTTCGCCTGAAACCTTATCATGGTAAAAGTTTAAAAAAAAAGATCGGCGAAGTAAGATTGCCTGAGAGAGCTCTCACTGACGCTGATATCATCAAGTATGCCAAAATTTTTAAAATTCCAAACTTCCGAGGAGTGTATATGCGAAATGCATTACCAAAGAATGGCCCTCGTTATCGTGAATCAGCCATCGTTAATTTTGTTGATGTAGATAGACCAGGAACTTATTGGGTAGCTTATCGAAAACGAGGAAATAGTGTAGTTTATTTCGATAGTTTTTGAGATCTTCAGCCACCTTTAGATTTGATGTTGTACTTGGGTGTCAATAAAATCAAGTAGAACCCTCAAAGATACCAAGACTTCAATACATTCAACTGTGGTCATCTTTGTCCAAAGTTCTTATGCAGAAATCTTGGTATATAAAGCAAGGAGCATGTGAATATTAACTTATTATAAGTTTAACAGTCCTCATGGAAGATTCATTGACGTCAAGTCTTTCGGATACATCATCCATACTCGAAACACAATATTTTCCGCCTATTGAACTTTCTTCCGATGAAAATTATGTTCTTGGTTTAGTTGCCTTCATGATCTTTAATTCAATACCTAACATTGATGAGGGTAACAATCTATTCCATGTTGATAAAGAAGAAATTACTTTACCGACAGGTAGTTACGAGATCGAAGATATATAGAATTATCTAAGCGAGACATTGGCACACAAAAATATCTCAATCAGTATAAAACCTAACAATAATACTCTTTGCAGCGAAATCAATGCAATCGTCCGATTGATTTTCGACCAAAAAATACCATAGGGCCTTTATTAGGGTTCGCTAAACGTCTTCTGAAAGCAGACGTCACTCACAGTTCGGATTTACCAGCAGCCATCTTGAAGGTCAACGCTCTACGAATAGAGTGTGACATCACTTGCGGTGGGTATATAGACGGTCAGCGAGTGCATACGATATACGAGTTCTTCCCAGCAGTACCGCCAGGATATAAGATCATCGAAGTTCCTTCACCGGTCATTTACCTTCTGATCGTCGTCAAGAGCATAGATCACATTCAAGTACGCATAGTCGATCAAGACGGACAACTTGTTAATTTTCGAGGAGAAATTATTAACATCAGATTACATCTTAAACAAGCATAATATGTATTGTATTTAATCTCAAAGTTGGAAAAGGCTATAAAAGCGAATCAAGATGGAGACCAATCATCAGTCGGCCAAGAGCAGACGAAGCGTTAACACGGCAAAACATACAGTTTCTAAAGAGTATCGGCTTTCGTGTCGTCCCCGGTGGAAAATAACTTGTTTATTCTTTTGTTGTTTACAGAAAAATGGAAGAAATACTAAGCATAAAGTCAGCTGTAACGTATGACGAACAATTGAACATTACGAGGTACACGCTTATCAACCATACTCAGCATTCAACTTCAACAACAGCGATGAGATTCGTATAGCCATTCAATATTAAGATTTGTGTCTTCTACCATTACGCAGTTTGCTACATATTTGTGGAAGACTAGTAACAGCTGATAGAGCTGCTGTAACTAATACTAAATTAGTCAACAACGCCATCTGTCATATATTTGAAGAAATACGCTACGAGATCAACTCAGTAGAAATCGATAAGTGTAAAAATGTAGGTTTGATTACTATAATGAAAGGTTGGGTCTCGCACAATCCCAGTCAAAACTTGATTATTGAAAATGCAGGGATGGCTCGATGTCGAAGGAATGCAGCAGTTGACTACCAATGCAAGTTACTTTGACGTATCAGTTCCTCTCGTTATGATTCTCGGCTTTGCTGAAGATTATCGTAAAATCGTGATCAACGTGAAACACGAGCTCATTCTCACAAGATCGAGAAATAATTTGAATGCTGTCGTACAAACAGCATCAGACCCTGCTCGAGCTAACGCGTTTGAGTATTTCAAGATTAAATTAAATAGAATAGAATGGCTCATGTCTTACGTAGTAGTATCAAGTGCATACAAGATTCAACTATTAAATCATGTTGAAAAGGATAAACTGATCGATATGAGTTTTCGTAGTTAGGATTTGTACGAGTATCCACTACTTCCCACAACATCTATGCATGTTTGGACCGTTAAAATTTCCAATCAGCTGGAAAAGCCACGGTTTATCATTCTGGGTTTTCAAACGAATTGAAAACATCAGAAGACTATCAATGCGAGTCGCTTCAATCATTGCAAAATCAGTAAGGTAAAGCTGTTTCTTAATCCTCAATACTATCCGTATGGAAATCTAAATTTAGATATCCCTCATAATCGATACGCAATGCTATACGATGTGTACGCCAATTTTCAAAGTGCTTACTATTTTAAAGATATCGAGCCTATGCTAAAAAAGCAATATTACATCGAGTACTTACCTTTAATTGTGATCGATTGTTCTAAACAAAATAAATTGTTAAAGAGTGCCCCTGTGGACGTTCAACTGGAATTCGAATGAAAAGGTAATTTTTCAGCAGGAACTTCTGCTTACTGCTTAATTTTGCATGATCGTATAGTTCAGTACAGCGCCGCAAGCAGTAACGTACGGAAACTTATATGAGTGATGGGAGAATTATAATAAAAAGCTGACTCGTCAGTAAAAAGTTCATTCAGGATGGAGTACTTGGTAGATATGCAAGACTTCAAACAGTCAGGCAATGACTGCATTCTCAAAGAATTGGCTATAGTTCCTCTCAAAGATGATTCCGACACTGTTGTACTCTTATTCGAGAAGCCTTATCCTTGGCGCCGACTATAGGATAAGTATATGGGAGAAAACATATGGTTAGAAGAGCATTGCTATGGACTATCTTGGGATTCAGAAAATATTCCATACATTGATGCAGTAAAAGTACTCAGAGAGGCATAACACGATGCTAGTAAAGTCTTGGTTATGGGCTCCATCAAGAAAGCATGGCTACAACGCTTCAAGTTCAAAGTTCATGATGTAGCAGAAATGGGTTTTCCACCGTTAGACAAGATCAAACTTGCCACGGTTTGCCCGCATCATAATGGAACATACAGAGCTATTTTCGCCCTCCAAACGTAAGACTTATGAAAAAATTCCTCACTGAGAGTATTTCCGAGAAAATGGAGCGTAACAAACTATAAATAACAGATGCCTTTCAATTTGGATTCATTTCAAAATGGAACAGGCTTCAACAAGCATGTGAGGATGTAACTTCACAGATTCCTCTGATCAAAATTGTTCGGAGTATAAACCGATAAAAGAAAGAATAATGTAAACTGGGAAGAATATTTAAATAAAAAATATTCTAGTATTGACTGATTCCATTCAGATTCATGCAGGCCGTCAATGATCGAATTTTTTTTCTCTTCTAACTGATGAAAATACCTTCAAATATGTATATGAAAAAAAAATATATACCTCATAGAACGCTCGAAAATATGTTTTTACCTCGCTACAGCGTATTTAGTGTTGAGTGTAAAAATGAAAATTAAAAAATTGAAAATGAATCTCAATTTTCTAACTGCCGTAACTCCGTCAATTTTTGATCTTTTCGAACGTTCTTTTAACAAAAATGTGCGAAATTTAATCTAGTTTTAAATGCCATTTTGATTTTTGCGATACGAGAGATCTTTCTAAGTTATTCATGAAAAACCAAAAAAAGGCGATTTTTTTCAAACGCAATTTTCTCAAAAACTATTTTTTTTTTTTTTTAATTTTTAATTACTTAATTTTTTTTATCGATTAGATTCGAAGTTATGATGATTTTAAGTTAATAAAAATAGAAATTTTTTTTTTGTTGAATATTAAATTTTTTTATTCAGTTTGAATTTTGCGCCTACGATTTAAATTTGCTTTGTAGGGAGTGACATATGCCACTGCTAGATGGCGACGATTCGCTTTTTGCATTCTCATTAACGACTTGACGCATTTAAGCATATAAGACATGTAAGATAAATAAAATTGTCTAATAAAGTTATTTCTTCATATAAATCTCCTTCTGTCAAAGAAATCGCTTTCAAATCAATACTATCTCCAATTGGACATTCATTACATTCTCTTCGAACACATTTCATATTGTCTTTTGAAAAAAAAGTGAAAAATATATTTTTAATTCCAAATTCGCAATGTCATGTTTATTCTCTTTTTTATATTTATTCAAAGCATCCAACATAAGTTTCAGGTTCTCGCAATAAACGCAATGACACAAATCGTTGGGTGGACGGGGCATAACCCACTTTGGTCTTAAGGCATAGAAAATTGATTTACCGACTTTTGTCTCAATTTCAGGATTTTCTTCTATAAATAATTGATATATTTCTTTTATGCTTCGCGTAAGAAAGCGTTCAACTTTTTTAGTTTTGATACCATTTTCTTTAACAGATATTGTATCACTTTCATTTGCACTTCGACGAGAACAATTGGAATCATTGTTCAAATAATAATTTTCCACTCTCGTTATGATTTTACTATCCAAAGAATGGCCACAATAGTTCTCAGGCTTTTTGTAAATATCTTTATTATTTACCAATGATCTTGCTTGATCAATTATATTAACAGTTACATTTGATAAAACTGATAACGAATAATTTTTGGAAATGTTGCTTGGTATAAGACTTAATGAATGCACTTTTTCAGGGAAATTTGAACAATTATCTAAAGCAATTTTAATATTTTTGAGCCATTTATCACATGTTCCATATTCGTTATTTTCATTTAATGTTAGCAAATCCGTTATATCGTAGACTTTCATAATTTTACTTGCTATTTGTGAATCAAATGAATCGTTTATTTGTCTTCTTTTTCGAAGAGCATAGAATTTTCGCATTTTTATATTGATACTCTAAGGCATATTGATTGGTGAAATTTTTAATTCCAAATTACTTGAAGTCTTATTTAACTATTCTACCACAGCCTTACTGTAAAAAAACTTCTTCCGAAGATGGTTGACTGCTTTTCACTTCGTCTAAAAATATTCTGTAACACGAAGGATATACTTAATCCTCTCTAGAAAAAGAAGTATTCCGACACAAGCGCTTTAAAGACTCTGTTAGATCACCTAATTCTCTAAACGGATTTTTGGAGCAATCGTAAATAACTTTTTTGTGCCTTTATTTCAAATCCTTGCACTTAGTCTTAATAACCAGTAATGCTATTATTATTAATTAGTTCTTCGACAGAGCAAAAAAAAATTTTTTGTTAGACAATTTTATTTTGGATCTTACTTGTCTTATATGCTTGAATGCGTCAAGTCGTTAATGAGAATGCAAAAAGCGAATTGTCGCTATCTTACGGTGGCATATATTACTCTCTACAAAGTAAATTTAAATCGTAGATGCTAAATTCAAACTGAATAAAAAATTTTAATTATCAACAAATGTTAGAATATAAGTGCGCCCATGCACCTATGTACTATATATATATATATATATAATATAAAGCATCTTGGTTTCCCCTCCTCTCCTCGTCTCCAAACTGGACCATAGCTGCCGTTTTGTCTTAGCTTTGGTATTTAGTCTTTGCTGTGCGCTTCATTAGAAAGCTTTCCCTTTTTCCTAAAGAGTGTTAACGACTGTTCTCACATATAAAGAGTGTTCATATAATTTCACACATATTAAAGAATGTTACAATTCTAATCTTGTTGTTATATTTTATTAAACCATATCACCAACAGGTTATGCACCCAGAACACGCTTCAACTGCGTGAATAATAAGTGATATCTTTGCAAATATTTATAACAAATCAGAAATTGTTTCATATTCACGCATCCTAATGAGTGCATAAATAAATAAGGAAAAATTGCTATTTAAAATAACAAAAAAAAGAAAACAGCATAACAAGTGAATTCAAGAGTGTTTTATAATAATAAAAAGGATAATTTATATTATAACAATGGCAGAACAAGCTAAAATTGAAAGTAAGTAAAATTATATTTATGCATATAATTTTATAAAGACGTGTACGAGTGTTTATATGATGTGTTTTAATAATTTTATTCATTCTTGTCTTTTCTCTCCTTATCCATATAATGCATGAATGTTGAAAATATTATGAGTGTTAAAATCCATCTAATTAACTTATAAGATGAATCCTAAGAATAATTATAATAAGAAAATTAAGAAAAATAAGAGAAAAGCATCAGGACGCTTTGAACGTGCAATAAAAGGAGAGGAAACGAAAGAACGAAAAAGAAATTTTTTTATAAAGACGGTCAAAGAGTGTATTGTATTTGTAAAAAGAAAAAGCAAAAACGTGAGTCATAAGTTTACATCTAGGCAAAATATTGCTTGGATGTAAACATGTGGTGCCTAAGAACGAACTGTAAAGCGAACGAAAAGGTCTGGGTTTTCCGGCTCACAGGCCCATGCTTAAACGGCAGGTCAAGTATAAGCTTCAATGGCTATACTGTCATAAAAAAGGGCCCTAAAAGAAAATAATACATGATTTGAATACATATTGTACGTTGTACACTAAAAAAAAAACAATTTTTAAAAATTTAGTTATACAAATTATAATTTGTACAACCAATGCACCAAGATAACGAGAGTTTTAAAATACATAAGATGTGCTTATGCCATAAAGAGTGTTAATTAAAAATAAATAAAATAAATATGTAAATGGCATGTGTGTATATATGTAAACATGTATGTACATATATATAAATATGATAAATCATAAAACTGCAGTGATGAATAATAATAATTCAAATTATTATTATTTATTTTTAAAGAGTGTACGACTGTATTTAAGAATGTACGAGTGTATTTTTAAAGAGTATCAAATAATCTTAAAAATTTATGCGCATAAAATAACTTTAAATAATGAATTTTTTACATATTATTTCAGAAAAAATGAGATTTTAAGGCAAAGATTTATTTATCGAAGCTACCGAAAATACTATTCAGCTTATTACGAGATATATATTGAGACACCGATACCTTGTTGGGTCAATTGCATACAGGTGAACGCTGTGCGTATTACCTGTATATAAGAGACTATGGTGATTGGGCTTGTGATTTTGTGTTCAAACACAAATCTAATTACCTGTTACGAATTTATTGTACTAGATGTTCGGTCAATAAGTTCAGTAGCAAGGCTTCATACTTAATCTTTATTTCTGCTTTACAGATCGACCTGCAACGAAAGAAAACGGGTGGAAGCTCATAAATGACAGACTTCAAAGACGTGCAGAGGAGAAAAAGAGGATTGAGATTAAGGAAGCCACAATCCAACGAGAAGGAAAATCTGTTCAGGAAGCTGAAAACATGATATCAAGGATTGTCCTTATGATATCCACGGTGACAATAACAACACAAATATTAATTTTAATATTACAATGACAGGTAAAAGAGATATACTGATATTATAATTAAGTCACATTGAAATTAAAGAACAGTATAGGATCAGTAAGACGGTATGAAATTCTGCATTAAAAGTGTTGAAGAGTGGCACGCACATGTGTGAGTGAAGTAAGAACAGTATGAGTGTAAAAGCAGCAAAGTAAAAGAGAGTTTATTCAAAAGAGATAAACCGAAACTTATGGTGTCTAAAGTTCCAGGTAACGAGTATGATGCAGAAATTATACGATATAACGAAATTCTTGAGAATATAATGAATTTGTGTGAAACTACAATAAAGTTCACAAAACAATTCGCAGCTTCCATAACAAATTTCAAGAATACGCTTGCAAAAGCATTAAATCAACAAAAGGTATACTGAAGGCAATAAAGCATGAATCATGGGAGTAACATGATCAAACAACGAGTGCTCTTAAACAGATTAAGATCAGTTTTGACACGACTTGGTTTAGATACGTGTAATGTACACGAAGTTATTGGAGAGAATCACGAAGATTTAACAGAATCGCAGACTCAAGATGGAGCTCCGGACGTAAAAGAATTTAACAACAGTGACACAAGATTCGATTGAAAATAATCAAGTATCTCACAGTATTCAAAATGCAATGATTCGGTTCAATCGCAGTTATCGCAGATATTGACAATTATTAGAAAAAAATTTGAAAGATTGAAATATAACAAACTCAACGAACAATAGGATGTCTTCAATCAACTGAAAAATAACTGCAAAAAGCACTAATATATAGAAAAACGAGACTATAAATCTACAAGCCAAATGAGTATTTGAATATTTTTATGACTGTTTAAAATCAGAATGAAGATCATGCGATTGATTTAATACTACAGAGAAAGAAATATCAATTATTGTCAAGGATGAGCAGGCCATAGAAAAAGGGTGCATTTAAAATGTGCGATATAATCATAAACCAGATTAATCAAAATTATCATGCTATGATCTGAATATCAATGATCTAAATTTAATGATTAACGAAAAAAAAAAAAAATCATAACGATGTGAGAAAGAATTAAAATGATGTGAGAAAGAGTTAAAACAAAGGTTAAAACGACATGAGAGAAAAAATGTAACAGGTTCAATTAGATAGTAGCCATGCATAGGACAGACTTCTTACGAAGAGAAAAAAAAACATTTAAATGTTAGCATGGATTCAAGAAGATTGTTAAATGAAACGAAATTTTCTGACGTGCTGATCAAATGTCAAAAGGAGAAAAATATAATGCTTTCTATCACATCGTTATCACTACATTGCTTGAAGTTCAGGCCGTACAGTTCGTGATTAAAAATATAATAAAAAAAGACTTCAGTTGGGATCAGTTATATTATACAACCTGAAATCTGAACATGTAATAAAGATAATGGCTCTCTGAAGATAGTTCTCTCAAGCTAGGATTGACCTCAATGATGCAAGATGTTATGATTATAAAGATCGAGAACATTATAAAAGGAGTTGTCTAATGAAGAGTGAAATCAAAATGCTATAACTACAATAGCTTTGCTATTATGTAACGTTACCAAGTTGCTTCGAATTGCTTAAAGGAAACATAAACTGGTAAGTTTATCACGAAAAAGAGCAATTTGAATCGGACATAAAGAAAAATTTTCATATAGAAGGAAAATAGATAAAGTAAAAACATACAATGATAAATCCAAATACAACAATGCAAACAAGGCCAACTCCAACATATATATGAAAAATCTTAAAGTTGAAGTTAAAGAAAATAACAGGTCAATAAAAATAAAGAATATCGAACCGATGACATAAAATCAAGCTTAGAGGCAGTAGAAATTTAAGTAAATGACAGCAGTATTTACAAAATTAATAATGTTCTTTGTGCTGAAGATTTGATAGAAAACTTTATCTTTCTTAGAAAGTTTATTAAACAAGAACTTTACATATACTTGAATTATAAAATAATGGACATTTTGATCCTGCGTTGAATAAATCATTGATAATACAAGCCTACGAAGAATCTTTTCAGGAAACAAGATTAAAGGAATTCAAGAGTGAAAAGAATATAAAAATAAAATTTAAAGAAAATTTTAAAGCACCTAAAAGGATCAATGTAAATACAGCTAGCGTTGTTAGCTCAAAAGGATTAAAAATGAATACATATTTCGCCAGAAATACTATCTTAAAGAAAATCGACATTCATAATTTCTAAATTTCTATTGATTCATTTGATATCTCTATAGAAAGTTATTAAGGTAAAGAGAGTGGACCAGGAAAGGAAAAGACAACGCAAATGATACATGAGGAAAGTTTTAAAAGAACTGAACAAAAAAAAATTCAAGGTGTTATCAAATTTAACAATATATTCATGTATCAGTATAAACTATATTGAAATACGATCAAAGGTCGAACACTAATTGATGAATTGGCCAAAATTGAATTATTACAGAAAGAAGCAATGTTTAATTCAAATACATCAAGAGAGCCAATATTAAACAAAGCTATGCTATGTTACGTAAAATCAGATCGTGTGTTATCACTCTATTTAAAGAATTTGGAAAGAAAGTAGCTTCATTCGAAGGATATGGAAAGTCCTGTTTTTCATGAAGCTATACAAGAATGCGAAATTCACACAATTACAAAATAAATTTAAAAACTTGTACTACGAAAGAATTGCAGATTATACATGCTGATATTGCAAAATCAATCACTTCAACAACTTATCTCAAAGGTTATCGTTACACGACGATATTCATACTCTGTGAAGATAAAAAGATGTGTTTTTAAGTACCTATCAAAATATGAAATTTGCCGAAGAAATTACTATTAAAGTTTTGAATTAATACGAACTCAGCTTTAGATTGTCCAGACACGCCTCAATATAATGAAACTGCAGAAAGATTTAATTAAATACTAAAAACAAAAGAAGAGTAAAAGCCTACACATATATAATCAAAAATCACCTAAAAATATGTGGAATTTAAGTTAAGAAGCAGCCGTATATAAAGAACGCCTTATGAAACAAACGACTTGATTATATTCATGTAAAAGTTCTGAAAGAATTATGACATTAGTCAAATCAGATGTTTTAATTATCTAGTGTACGTGAAAGTTTAAAGAAAAGTAGAATCGAAATTTCGAAAGCAGGGTAGAAGATTGATTTTTATTTAATATGCGAAAATTGGATGTCTCTTCCTAAAAACCGGAGGGAGATAAATATAATGAGAGTAAAGATGTGAAATTTGAAATATAATAAAGACTGCGTAATGATTTGGCCCAATGACAATGAAAAATGAATTGATTTACCTGATTGAAGAAGGACTGTAAAGAATTCGTGAAAAACATTAAAAACGGAGGGAGAGAAGAAAAAAAAAAAGAGAAGTAACAAAAGATAAAGATATTTTTGAAAAAGAAGTTTTGTTGATCGATAATAGCTTTTCAGATACACTTCTCACCTTAAGCATGTTTCAAGTCTTATTAAACTTATCTAAAACAGCTAAACATGAAAGATGTGGCAATTGAAAGATTGTTAATGAAGTTTTTTTTCTTTATTAGCGAAGATTATTGAAGACTTAATGTCATTCAGAGAAGTATTGATATTTTTCGAATAAATAAAGAGGCAAGATGTCATCGAAAAACAATGATGTGTCAATAACAGGAAAAACAATGAAAAATTGTGAATAGATCAAGAAGATAAAAGACGGTATAAAACTCAATATTATAGATTCTAGATGGATCTTTAAGAGTGGAGAAGATGGTCAAAGAAAGCATAAAGCTCAATTAGTTATAAGAGCATTTAAAGATAAAGATATATATATATATCGCCCATTCTCTGTGAAATTAGTGGAAAAAAAATTTTTTTTCGCTAAAAATTTGTAAAATGCTTCTTTTTGCTTTCTCATAGAGAAAGCATTGTATCGGTAAAAAAATTTTTTTTCTATTTTTTCATTAATTTGTACATATTTAGACTCAGGGATTCGAAAAAAGTGGTTTCCAGGAAATGTCTGTATGTGTGTGTGTGTGTGTGTGTATGTATTCAGTACGCCAATAAGATCTCGAGAACTACTCGATGGATTAACTTCAAATTTTGCATGCAATTAATTTTTTTGTCTAACTGGGGGGGGGGGGGGGAAGCTATTAAAAATTGATCTTTTTAACTCAATTTTTTTTAGAGCCATTTTAAGAATTTTAAAAAAATTTTAATTTTTCATTTTTTTGATATTTTACGTAAACTACTCGAAGAATTTTCTTGAAAATTTGTATGAACATTATTTGCGACTGCCAAAAGGAGAAAAACTTTTACCAACTGATTTTCTTAGCGCACTTTTAATTTTAAAGCATTTTGAAAATTTTGAAAAAAAATTTTTTTTTTCATTTATTTTTTATTTTACGACAACCATTCGATAGATTTGCTTCTAAATTTGTATGCAAATTATTCGCTATTGTCTAAAAAAAACAAGCTTTGGAACACTTATTTTCTTAGCGTAGTTTTAATTTTAGAGCATTTTGAAGATTTTAGAAAAATCTCTATTTTTCATTTTTTTTCTATTACACAAAAACCATTCGATAGATTTGCTCGAAAATTCTTATGGAAATCATTTGCAATGGCCTGAATAAAACAAGCTTTGAAAAACTTATTTTCTCAGTGCAGTTTTAATTTTAGAGCATTTTGAAAATTTTGAATAAAATTTTTCTAAGTTACACGATCAAAAACTAAAAATGCAGTTCTACCTATATGTCAGAACTTTTTGTGTTAATTCATGAGAATCTTGTTAATTATTAGGTAATTCAAGTCCAACTGATTTCATCCGCTGTGATATTGATTTCAAAATTGCACTATACTGATCTTCAACGAACTGACCAAGAGAGGCTACACGCTTTGGGTCTCAGATCCTGCTGGAACTTTATGATAAGTTTTGGTTTGATATAACTAAAAGAAAGCTATAGCCTCAGAGTCTAATGCTGAGCAGTTTCCAAGTTAGAGCACATCACTTATTTCATATTTTTTTAAATTGTCAACCAACTCTTAAACAAAAATTTTTCACTTTGATACTAAAAAGTCTTTAAATGTAATTTATTTTCTTGCTATTGTTCTTCTTATTAATTATTAAATAACTGTACATGATTGACACAATGATTCATATAATAGCTTACATGATTTTTACATTGCTTGTTGACAAATTTTTGTAAAAAATTTGCTAACAGATCATCATGTAAAAATCATGCAAGTTATTATATAAATCATTGTGTCATGTTTGTAAAGTTATTTAATAATTTGTCTAGAAAGTAAACTGTCAGGTAACTCGACCATATTTTTAAACTTTCTTGTTTAAAAATTTTGCATGAAATTGAATCTGTTCTTTTATTAATAAATTACGTTGATTTCAGGTATAAGAAGAATAGCAAGAAAATAAATTACATTTAAAGACTTTTTAGTATCAAAGTAAAAAATTTTTGTTCAAGAGTTTGTTAAAAATTTTAAAAAATATAAAATAAGTCAGCTGCTCTAACTAGGAAACTGCTCAGCGTTAGACTCTGAGGCTCGAGCTTTTTTTTAGTTATAACGAACTAAAACTTATCATAAAGTTTCAGCCAGATCTAAGACCCAAAGCTTGTAGCCCCTCCCGGTGAGATACAAAGAGACACGAGTTTAGTTATATATCACTGACAATAAGAAAAATTAAATTAAATAATAATATATATCAATCTCTATTATATGTTAATTGTAAATATTTTTTAAAATTAATTCCAAGTTCCTATACACAATTAAATTTAATTATTGCTCTCATATCATGAGATTCAATGACAAATGGTCTGAAAATGTAAATTATGATAATCAATAGAATTCATAGAATTTTGTTTGTTACTAATATAAAAATAATAAATTACATTTAAAAAATATAACAAGGATTAGAATTAATGATTTTCTGAAACTAAACTTAATAATATACATCAGTATAGATACTTTCAAAATATAAATTCCATTCAATGAGATTCGTTAAGATTAAAGTATCTATACTGATGTATATTATTGAGTTTGGTTTCAGAAAATCCTTAATTCTAATCCTTGTTGTATCTTTTTAATGTGTTTTATTATTTTTATATTAGTAACAAACAAAATTCTATGAAAATTGATTATCATAATTAACATTTGTCATTGAATCTTATGATATGATAGCAATATTTAAATGTAATTGTGTATAGAAACTTGGAATTAATTTGAATAAATATTTACAATCAACATATAATAGAGATTGATTTATATTATTATTTAATTTAATTTTTCTTATTGTCAGTGATATATAACTGAACTCGTGTCTCTTTGTATCTCACCAGAAGGGGCTACGAGCTTTGGGTCTCAGATCTGGCTGGAATTTTATGATAAGTTTTAGTTTCCAAGTTAGAGCAGATGACTTATTTCATATTTTTTAAAATTTTCAACAAACCCTTGAACAAAAATTCTTCACTTTGATACTAAAAAGTCTTTAAATGTAATCTATTTTCTTGCTATTATTTTATACCTGAAATTAACATAATTTATTAATAAAAAAACAGATTCAATTTCATGCAAAATTTTTAAACAAGGAAGTTTAATAAAATTGTCGAGTTACCTGACAGTTTACTTTCTAGACAAATTATTAAATAACTTTACAAATATGACACAATGATTTATATGATAACTTACATGATTTTTACATGATGATTCTGTTGGCAAATTTTTTACAAAAATTTGCCAACAAATAATGTAAAAATTATAAATGATGTGCTCTAACTTGGAAACTACTCAGCGTTAGACTCTGAGGCTATAGCTTTCTTTTAGTTATATCAAACCAAAACTTATCATAAAGTTCCAGCAGGATCTGAGACCCAAAGCTTGTAGCCTCTCTTGTTTAGTTCGTTGAAGATCAGTATAGTGCAATTTTGAAATCAATATTACAGTGGATGAAATCAGTTGGACTTGAATTACCTAATAATCAACAAGATTCTCATGAATTAACACAAAAAGTTCTGACATATAGGTAGAACTGCATTTTTAGTTTTTGATCATGTAACTGATACATCTTAGAAAAAAGTTATAGGCATATATCAAAGGTTTGGTCCACTCTGAACCTTTCAGAAGATATTTTTCCATATTTTTAAATATTTGTTAAGTTTACAACTATTTCTATGAATGCTTACAAAGGGATATCTGCAACAGATAAGTGCAAGTTGACATTTAAATGAGTAACTGTAGCTAAAAATCACATTTTTCATGATTTTTAGTTGGATTTGCATTGTTTTAAAAAAAACAAGAAGCCGCACCACTCTGAAATTTTTAAGGTATCTTTGTACATGTATAACCTACTCCGATGATCTTCCCTGACCAGATATCTTGGTTCGAAAACCCAAAACTTGTATTTCAATGATTTAAATAGTTTTAGCTCAGCGGATAGCTACATTAGCACATTGGAATAACTTTTTTCTGAAAATCTAGAATAGATTAAAGAAAAAAGTTTTTTAGTAATGTATTCCTTAAATGCAACCCAAATGAGTGATTTAAGCCTGAAAATAGTAAAAAATGTCAAAAATATGATTTTAGCCCAACTTTGAAGCTTTGTAGCTCTGAAACTAGTCCCTAAAAATATCTAAAAAAATTCTGAGTGGTCCAGAATACAAAAAAGAAGCATTTTACAAATTTTTAGCGAAAAAAAATTTTTTGTCCACTAATTTCACAGAGAATGGGCGATATATATATTGTAACGGTTATTTTGCCCGTTACAAAAAAAGAATTAGCTTTTAATTTAATGTAAACTTTAGCTAAGTCCTTAAATTTTACTATATGCAGAGTTGCTGAAATTTGTACACTAACTATTATACAGCGAACTCTGATTGTGCTAGCTAATCAATCCTATTGATAAACGACAAAATCATATCTGATATACTTGTCGCTTGCTGCACGCACTGCGTCTCTCCCTCTCTCTCATTTACCCGATCGAGAGACGCGTGGCCGGTGGCGCAGTTTTCCTTCGTGAGGCAGGTTCCAAAATACGTTATATTAAAATATATGATATTACGAAATTAAATAATTTATAACTGCTCACAAGGACCGCGGAGGCGTCGGAGTAAGCAACGGGAAATATATTTCTATGTTATATATAGTCAGGCAATATAAATTAATTGAAAGCACGATTTAATAGAAAAGAAAATTAATTTATTATAAGACAAAAATATAAATGCAATAAAGATAGAGTATGAATTAATCGAGAATAGAATAAAAAAATATATGAAATGTAATGTACGCGTCTAATGAGAGAGTGAGCAAAGGGAGGGCGCGTCGCGAACTAAATAGTATTCGCTTATGACGCTGATCGGTTATATAACCGATGATACAATATACCCGGACAAGTAGCTCTCGAGGAAGAGACACTTGGATATCGCACAGTATAATTATACTTACAATAACGCACTGGCCAGCTTACGCTAATTACCTACGTGCACGTAGACGCCGCTCGCCCGTTATCGAAGCTTCTCCCCTGTACGTAACTACCCACACAGCATGAAAGAATTTCGAAATAATTTCATGAAATATTACAAGTAATAATACGTTGAAAAAATTTAAAAAGGACTTAGAAAGATAACCATATTCTTTTGAAAAGAATTTATGAAATAATACACAGAAAGATTACAAAGTCTTTACAAAAATAATACCAAGAAGGAAATGAAAGTTAAAATATGAAATATTACACGAATCCTTTCTAAAAGGACTTTGAAATGACTTCTTGAAAGGAAACAAGAAATAACTCAGAAATTTTCCAAAGATTCTAGTCATGAAATAATTTAGAAAGATTTTCGAAATAATTTAAGGTATTCTTTCAACGAATCATTTCAAGATACTTACAAAAAGCTTTTATGTAATAATTCCAAGCAAGGTTTTGGTAATATTTCAAGTAATCTTACATGAAATAATTTTAAAACCTTTTGAAATAATTCATGAAAGAACTTATCATGACGATAAAAGTTATTACATGAATCCTTACTGAAAGGACTTTGAGAGAACTTCTTGAAAGGAAACAAGAAATAACTCAGAAATCTTCCAAAGATTGTAGTCATGAAATAATTTAGAAAGATTTTTAAATAATCTAAGGTATTCTTTCAACGAATCATTTCAAGATACTTACAAAAAGCTTTTATGTAATAATTCCAAGCAAGGTTTTGGTAATATTTCAAGTAATCTTACATGAAATAATTTTAAAACCTTTTTGAAATAATTCATGAAAGAACTTATCATGACGATAAAAGTTATTACATGAATCCTTACTGAAAGGACTTTGAGAGAACTTCTTGAAAGGAAACAAGAAATAACTCAGAAATCTTCCAAAGATTCTAGTCATGAAATAATTTAGAAAGATTTTCGAAATAATCTAAGGTATTCTTTCAACGAATCATTTCAAGATACTTACAAAAAGTTTTTATGTAATAATTCCAAGCAAGGTTTTAGTAATATTTCAAGTAATCTTACATGAAATAATTTTAAAACCTTTTTGAAATAATTCATGAAAGAACTTATCATGACGATAAAAGTTATTACATGAATCCTTACAGAAAGGACTTTGAGAGAACTTCTTGAAAGGAAACAAGAAATAACTCAGAAATCTTCCAACGATTAAAATCAGAAAATAATTTAGAAAGATTTTCGGAATGATCTAAGGTATTCTTTCACCGAATCATTTCAAGATTCATTCAAAAAGCTTTTATGAAATAATTCATGTAATATTTTGGTAAAGTCTCAAGAAATCATACATGAAATAATTTTAAAACCTTTTTGAAATATTTCATGAAATGACTTATGATGAGAATAAAAGTTATTACATAAATCCTTACTGAAAGGACTTTGAAAGAACTTCTTGAAAGGAAACAAGAAATAACTCAGAAATCTTCCAAAGATTCTAGTCATGAAATAATTTAGAAAGATTATCAAAATGATCTAAGGTATTCTTTCAACGAATCATTTCAAGATACTTACAAAAAGCTTTTATGTGATAATTCCAAGCAAGGTTTTGGTAATATTTCAAGTAATCTTACATGAAATAATTTTAAAACCTTTTTGAAATAATTCATGAAAGAACTTATCATGACGATAAAAGTTATCACATGAATCCTTACTGAAAGGACTTTGAGAGAACTTCTTGAAAGGAAACAAGAAATAACTCAGAAATCTTCCAAAGATTGTAGTCATGAAATAATTTAGAAAGATTTTTGAAATAATCTAAGGTATTCTTTCACCGAATCATTTCAATATACTTACAAAAAGCTTTTATGTAATAATTCCAAGCAAGGTTTTGGTAAAATCTCAAGTAATCTTACATGAAATAATTTTAAAACCTTTTGAAATAATTCATGAAAGAACTTATCATGACGATAAAAGTTATTACATGAATCCTTACTGAAAGGACTTTGAGAGAACTTCTTGAAAGGAAACAAGAAATAACTCAGAAATCTTCCAAAGATTGTAGTCATGAAATAATTTAGAAAGATTTTTTAAATAATCTAAGGTATTCTTTCAACGAATCATTTCAAGATACTTACAAAAAGCTTTTATGTAATAATTCCAAGCAAGGTTTTGGTAATATTTCAAGTAATCTTACATGAAATAATTTTAAAACCTTTTGAAATAATTCATGAAAGAACTTATCATGACGATAAAAGTTATTACATGAATCCTTACTGAAAGGACTTTGAGAGAACTTCTTGAAAGGAAACAAGAAATAACTCAGAAATCTTCCAAAGATTCTAGTCATGAAATAATTTAGAAAGATTTTCGAAATAATCTAAGGTATTCTTTCAACGAATCATTTCAAGATACTTACAAAAGTTTTTATGTAATAATTCCAAGCAAGGTTTTAGTAATATTTCAAGTAATCTTACATGAAATAATTTTAAAACCTTTTTGAAATAATTCATGAAAGAACTTATCATGACGATAAAAGTTATTACATGAATCCTTACAGAAAGGACTTTGAGAGAACTTCTTGAAAGGAAACAAGAAATAACTCAGAAATCTTCCAACGATTAAAATCAGAAAATAATTTAGAAAGATTTTCGGAATGATCTAAGGTATTCTTTCACCGAATCATTTCAAGATTCATTCAAAAAGCTTTCATGAAATAATTCATGCAATATTTTGGTAAAGTCTCAAGAAATCTTACATGAAATAATTTTGAAATCTTTTTGAAATATTTCATGAAATAACTTATGATAAGAATAAAAGTTATTACATGAATCCTTACTGAAAGGACTTTGAAAGGACTTTATGAAAGAAAACGTGAAAGATAACAGAATCATTTAGAAATATTTTCGGGATTAGTTTATAATTTATCCGCTTGATGGCGGTATCTCTTACTCTCGCAAGCGGTAAGAGTGCTTCCTGTTTCATATATAAGGAAAATAAGAATCTTAAATGGAAACTATAAATTGTTATGCGTGCGATGTCTGTGTTATGATAACTTCGATTTTAACCGCTGTAAAACTATTCGTAATCCTATGAATAATTATATCATCATATATCCGTTATATATATATATATGTGTGTGTGTGTGTGTGTGTGTGTATTGATTCTAAATTGATTCTTAAATAATACAGGAAAGAATAAAATTTCTAGAACTTTACACGTCTCTCAACTAAAGATAGATGAAAAGATTAATGCATTATTACTAAAAGAATTCATGGATCCTTACAGAATTCTTTCATTGAAAGGATTCTGTAATAATTCTATGTCCGAGGTATATTTCTTTCAGAAATAATACAATGAAATATTTTTAAAATATTTTATATCATTCTTACAGAATACTTTCAATGAAAGATGTATGAAAAGATTTAAGAATTATTACCAAAAGAATTCATGGATCCTTACAGAATTCTTTTATTGAAAGGATTCTGTAATAATTCTATGTCCGAGGTATATTCCTTTTAGAAATAATACAATGAAATATTTTAAAAATATTTCATATTATTCTTACAGAATCCTTTCAATGGAAGATGTATGAAAAGATTTACGAATTATTACCAAAAGAATTCATGGATCCTTACAGAATTCTTTCATTGAAAGGATTCTGTAATAATTCTATGTCCGAGGTATATTCCTTTTAGAAATAATACAATGAAATATTTTAAAAATATTTCATATTATTCTTACAGAATCCTTTCAATGGAAGATGTATGAAAAGATTTACGAATTATTACCAAAAGAATTCATGGATCCTTACAGAAGTCTTCCATTGAAAGGATTTTGAAATGACTTGTGAATTCTTTATGAAATATTTTTATGTATTATTTTTAAAAGAATAATACCTCGGACATAGAATTATTTCAGAATCCTTTCAGTGAAATATTTCTGAAAGATTGTAGTCCTTTTATGAATCCTTTCAGAATCCTTTCAAAGTCCTTTCATGCTGTATGGGTAATACGTAAATGCTCTGGAGTAGAATGGTGGAATCCGTCTCTTCCCGATCCTTGAATTCCGCTGAGCTCTGCCAACGTGGTTGCCTGGACGTAGATCGGTGGAATCCTATGCACGCCAATCAACGTATTTGTTGGCACTTAATGGCTGACCGCTAAGACGCGCGAAAAGCGGTCAAGCAAAACTCTACAGAAAGAATTCCTGAGAGTTGCAACTAGCTAATATAATATAATACGCTAGTCGATATAAATTAACGACTTTTAATTAAAACAATGTCTCGCGCTATCAAATGCGAACTTAGTCTACCGTATTATACGACCACGTGGCGAAATTCTTTAATAAGCACAGCGCGGCTTAGGTTTCGTGCTAACGCAACGATAGTGAAAACATTATTAGCTGTGGCAAATAAATATAACTTAGACATTTATCAATCAGTATTCTTAAATGGAATCACAAATGAAGAAATCTACGCGGAAATTCTAAATGTACTGCGAATGAGCAATAAAATGAAGAAATCTTAAGTATGCAAACTGAAAAGGGCACTCTACAGTCTGAAAATAAGTTCAAAGAAGTAGCATGAAAGATTTTCTGAAGCAACTCGAAAAATAGGATTGATATCAGATGATCATTGATATCATAATGATTCTTGTCTATTTATCTGGAGAAATGGAAAATATGGTCATATTATTACCTTATGTAGACGACATCCTTCTCACAGGCAACGACCATAAGAAAATGAATGATATGAAATCCAAACTCAAAGAGGAATTTTCAATGAAAGACTTAAGTAAACCTAAAGAATTTTTATTAACAAAATATATAGACCAATTGCTGAAGATATTTAAATTCGAAGAGATGTATTTGCAAAGAATAACTCTCGTAACCACACAGGTTATTAACAAAGAGAGAAGAGACAGAGAAGATGAACATTTGAAAACAGAAACGATTGTTTCCGCACCTTACAGAAAAGCTATTGGTTCGTTGTTATACTCAGCCGTTGCAATACGACCTGATATTTCTCATGCAACAAATCTACTAAGCATAAATCAACCAAATTTTACTATATGAATGAATGAAAAATGATGAAAATAATTTTCAGATATTTGAAGGGATGAAACAGTTGACTCTTTGTTATCGTGCAAATAGAAATGATTTATAAGCATTTGATAATGCAAGTTTTGCCGATTGTAGTTTTGACTTTAATTACGTGTGGACATGCTATTCAGTTATTTGGTAATGCAATCATTTGACGTACGCACAAGTAATCTTATGTGGCTCTATCTGCTTGTCAAGCTGAGTCTGTCGCTATGAGTGAAACTTGTCAAGAACTAACTGCATCAAATAAAACAATAACCATAATGCTAGACAAGTCTTTTCATCCTATGAAATTATGGTGTGATAACAAGGCAGCAGGAGTAAGTGCAAAGATAACTGGTTGGAATAAACTTCGACACATGACGGAAGTAAGAGAGCATTATGTAAAATAATGCTTTAAAAGAGATTTACTCAAGGTGTGCTGGATTCTCTCAAAAGAACAAAAGCTGATATGTTTAATAAGCCCTTCAGTGTTTATAAGAATTTAACTGATAAAATTCTAAACAGAATTAAAAATGTATGAAGAGTGGTTGATTTGATTACAATAACCAAAGACGTGTAAAGAGTAATTAACTTATAAAGATTGGTTTACAATGATTAGAGATGTGTAAGGAGTGGTTGACTTGATCACAATAATTAAAGACGTGTAAAGAGTGATTGACTTGTAAAGATTGGTTTACAACGATTAAAGATGTGTAAAGAGTGATTTAATTTATTTATTTGTTTCAGTGAATAAAAACAAGTAATATTGAAGACGTGAATCAAGAACATGGGCAAATTCAAGGAAAGGAAACACTACAACTCAAAAATTTAAATAGACAAATAAAGTTCCTATTAATCTTGTTTTAAAATTAAAATTAAAATAAATTTTTGTTATTTAAATGTCAACAGTATTTTGTAATTTTATACGCAATTTATATGTCAAAATATATTTTAAAGTCTCATGTTAATAAAACCAAAGGAGCATGGTCGGGATGGAGTGTTAGAATATAAGTGCGCCCATGCACCTATGTACAATATAAATATATATATAATATAAAGCATCTTGGTTTCCCCTCCTCTCCTCGTCTCCAAACTTGACCATAGCTGCCGTTTTGTCTTAGCTTTGGTATTCAGTCTTTGCTGAGCGCTTTATTAGAAAGCTTTCCCTTTTTCCTAAAGAGTGTTAACGACTGTTCTCACATATAAAGAGTGTTCATATAATTTCACTCATATTAAAGAATGTTACAATTCTAATCTTATTGTTATATTTTATTAAACCATATCACCAACAACAACAAAAATTTTTATTTTTAGAAACTTGAAATCATCATAACTTTAAACCTAATCGATAAAAAAAATTAAGTGATTAAAAATTAAAAAAAAAAATATATATAGTTTTTGAGAAAATTGCGTTTGAAAAAAATCGCTTTTTTGGTTTTTCATGAATAACTAAGAAAGATCAACTTATATCGCAAAAATCAAAATGGCATTTAAAATTAGACTAAATTTCGCACATTTTTGTTAAAAGAACGTTTAAAAAGGTCAAAAATTGACGATGCTATGGCAATTCGAAAATTGAGGTTCATTTTCAATTTTTTAATTTTAATTTTCATACTCAACACTAAATACACTGTAGCGAAAAATAAAACATATTTTCAAGCGTTTTATGAGGTAAATTTTTTTTATATACATATTGGAAGGTATTTTCATCACTTAGAAGAGAAAAAAAAATTCGATCAGTGACGGCATGCATGAATCTGAATGGAATCAGTCTATTACACAACCCTTATCGAAAACAGAATCATCGAATATTAAATATAAAAAATTATAATATTCAAGTTCTAAAATAGTAGATATGGACATAGTGCTTTATAATTTATTTAAATATTAAAAATAAATAAAATATTTAATTTAAAATAGCATCTGCATCTCGGGCTATTCCCTACCTTATTGACGCGAAATTGCACAGTTGACGCAGAAATGCAAGTGACACAGAAATGCAAGGAGGGCGGGGAAGGTAAATCAAAAATTCAGAGGGGAGGGGGTGACCCAGTAATGGAGGGAGAATGGGGTGACCGAGAATCGCCATAGCCTATCTACTATAGTTATACCCTACTCCGTCTATGCTAGCCTTCATGTATGTAACGTTTATGTTTGTGTTTATATGTGGGCACATACACAGACATACATACACACAGTGAGTAAGCATGAAAGTGTCACGCGCAACTTACGGCGCGCAAGGCAAGCGTTAAGCGAGCGCTAAGAGAGCGCTGACGGAGCAGCGTGCTTGAAAGAGAAAGTATTTTCGAAGCGTTCTCGACCATACTCTAGTTATGTCAAACTCTTCTCTCCTCTCTGTATTCTCAGACAAAATACAATATTTAATAAAGACGAGGTTTCTTTATATCTTTTTGTAGAGTCTCTTTACCTGTACCTTATCCTCATCTTTCCTTGAGTGTGCTCGTGCACACAGTGGTGATTCCGACAGCCAACAGGATGTGGAGCCGACGCCGCCAGCGGCGACTAGCGAAACAGCTCCAGGTAGCACAGGACGCAGCGAAGGCGGCCATTTTGGGGACGCCCGAGAAGCATGGAGAGAGGTAGAATTTTCTTTTTTCCACGTGTTGCGTATATATTGTACGTATATATTGTTGCAAAAAAAATAAGAAATATATATAATAGTAAATATAAAATATAAATATATAATAAAAGAAAACATATTTAAGAGGCGGTCGGAACCAAGTCGGTGACTTGCGGTATATATCAAGTCAGCATTTTTCGCTTTACGATAATATTTTTTATATTTTTATGGCTTAAACTATTTCAAATTATTCTTTATATACATGACTAGAGGAAATGCCTATATTTTTCACCATATGAATAAGTAAATAAATTATTATAAGCATTTATTACAAATATCAAACTGACTTGACGTATACCGCATGCAAAAAACTGTCGTGTCGATTGTTAGGTGGCATTTTTCGCTTTATGACAATATTTTGTATATTTTTGTGGCTTTAACTATTTTAAATAATTCTTTATATACATGACTAGAGGAAATGACTATACTTTTACCATATTAATAAATGAATAAATTATTATAAGCATTTATTACAAGCACCGAACTAAGTCACCGATTTGGTTCCGACCGCCTCTTAATATGATAAAAAAGAATAAAGTGAGAAGATAGAACTTCTTCCGGCTGTGCATACGAGGTTTAGTTAGATTTTTCTAAACATTTTTTTTTGTGGTATGAGCGTTTTGGGGTGGAAAAGTATGTTACTACTCCAACGGACTTGTCTGCTATCGTGGCACACAATTTGAAGCCTCGAAGTCACTCAGGAATTTGATTGCACAGACCGGGTGGAGTAACAGTGTGAAAATAGATAGAAAAAATAGATTCCTCTCTGATAATATAGCAAAAATATATATGTATCTAAAAATAAATTCCTTTCTGAGTAAAAAATATATAAAGTCATATGCAGAGAGATGTATATTATGTGCATATAAATGCAAAAGGCGCGTTAAAAAGATATAAAAATAGCTCGATTGTGCGGGTATTCAGGAAGAAAAATTAGAAAATTCTAGAAATCTTTAAGATACGCGATCCAATTTTGTAAGAACAAAGCGTACGCGTAACGTAAATAAAATCGCGAAAGTAAAGTCAAATGAACTTATAGACCTTGAAAAGACAATTAATAGATTGTTTTTGTATTTCGTATGTTAAATTGTAAACATAAGCGAACACATCATTTCAATTTAGATTATTTAACTTTATTTAATTTTGTATTTCACTTATAATTTTACTTAATTTAATTTTGTATCGCTGTACTGAAATCGTGAAATATTTTTTTCTTTTTTATCTTAACTTTGTAATAGGCCCTTCACACTTATTAAAACTTGATAGTTAACACTGATGTATTAGAGTAAATTTTATCATTTTTTAGCTAAGTGACTTCGATCAATTGTATTTATTCACTTTACATGTTAATTTATTCCGTTATGTCCGTTATTTAATTTCATTTATTGCATTAGTGTTAGTTTTATCCCTATTTATTAATTTTTCTAGTCATTAAAGACTGGTTGTTCCTTTTGGTAACAGTAATGTTGAGCGAGGGCAGTTCGCTTTATCTAGATACCGTAATGTTTCCAACCTTAAACCACAATATGGATAATGCCATGAAAAGTATTAGTTCGTTAGAAAATGACTTGAATAATTTTCTTATTGCGGGACGGAGCAGTACGTCGAAAAAGAACGAAAAAGAAAATAAATGTAACATGTACAAAAGACAATTAGATAAGAATGGAATGCTCGAATCTCTTAACGTTAGCAATTTAGAAAAAACTAACGAAGCTTAGAGGATAAGCGAATATCATAGGAATCAAATGAGCAGAATTAAAAAAAGGCTATAAATCGAATTTAGCAGTTTTGAGGAAAAAATAGGGTCATTAGATGTAAAATGTAATAACTTGAACGTGCACAATCACGAGCATATCGCAGCACACACAGCTAACGGTAATAACGCGCAATGGTTAAATGTAAACGAACATCCAAATAGCGTTAGATTGGATGACCAACGAGGTAAAGTGGTATTCCGAAATAATGTCATTCAAGATCGGCAAATGAACTTTTCTTTCTGAAAACATGACCGGAAACTCGGTTAAATTTTTTAAATATGGAAGCAAAGTTACAGAATGTCACGGAAGAGAACATGGTTTTTGCGTTATTAATAAATAACTTAGACCGAGACATAATTAGTGAAACATCGAATATAATAAAAACCTTAAACCCAAGAAATAGATATGACAGTCTAAAAAAATATCTGAAAGACACGTATGAACAGTCACAAGGGGTTCAATAAACTTTTTAAAAAATACCAGGCGCAGGGAGAAAAACCGTCCGTATTCTTAAGAGAAATGATTGATGTGGCGGGGGGAAATATTAAGAAAGAAATTATTTTCAAGGCCTGGAAATACAACCTTCCACCGCGAATAGAGTCACACCTTGTTAGAGAAATTAACCTACATAACTAAAATACCACGATGAAGAACGCGGATGAAATATATAAAAATGTATGCGAGGAGAATGCTGGTAAAACAGTATTAACGCGGTTAATCACGGTATGGTAAATGGGCAGGATTCTGTTAAGCCAACTGCAGATATCGATGTGCACATCGAAGCTATAATGAAGAAGACGATCGGCAAAGTAGGAAACGGATCGAACGCGTATAGAAACGATAGAAGATCGCGAGATAATAATTACAAGAATAATAAGGTTAAGCAATATTGTAGATACCACGTGCAGTACGGTATAAATGCATATAGGTGTGAACAACCATGCGATCGGATTAATTTTAGTAGAAACCATGAGTCTGTTTCGCCTAAAAAAAGAGACAGAAATCAAAATCGCCTGCTCGAGACATAGAAAAAAGTAATAGAATCAGAAGCGATAATCGACAAGCGTCTAATAACAGAAATCGCTGTAATGATTAAGCTCATCCAAATATAAATAAAACTCCCAATCCAGCGAGTAGAGGGGGTGACCTCGTCGGGCACAGAGAGCATACTCCTCCACATTACTGACAAAGCTGCTGACAAAGCATTCTTAGTAGATATGGGTGTGGAAATATCTTTAGTTTCAAAAAGTAAAAATAGCAAAAGAAAGGCAACGTGCGTTAAATTGTAAGCAGCAAATAATTCGCAAATCGATACATATGGCGTTATATATATTAGTTATATATGTCCTTTGGCCGTATTCAGGTGGAATATAAATCTCAAATAATGTTTGTCACTTGAGCTGAAATTGCCAAGGGCGCGCTTCGCGCGCCCGAGGTAGTTTTCTGCTCAAGCGGCAAACATTATTTGAGATTCAGATTCCACCTGAATAAACGGCCAAAGGACATAGATGATTTTATGTCCGAAGTAGGCCGTATGAGGAACTATAAGTTATTAGTTAAAAATATTAATGTTTTTTCTAATAATTTAAAGATTAAATTTTAATTCTATTGATTTTTTCTTTTGTTTCTTAGATTGACATTTTGTAATGTGTATAGCTGCTGTTGAAGCGCGTGTCATTTTTTTTTTCACTAACCTACGTTCAATATGATTGCTCTTTGACATATTGAACGAAACATAGTAGGATCGGTGATGACATATTGAGTCTCAATATGTCTCAGGAGGACATATAAAGCTTGTAAAGAGTCGAAGAGCGCGTTTGAGACATATGCGATGCCAATACAAATTTAGCATGCTCTTTACATACTGACACGAATACGGCCTACGAGGACATAAATGTATCTATATATATATATATATATATATATATTCTCTCTCTTTATATATATATATATATATATATATATATATATATATATATATATATATATATATATATATAAAGAGAGAGAGAGAGAGAGAGAATTAGACTTCGAGCTTAACGGTAGGCCGGAGTAGAACCTGATACCGACCGAGTAAAAATTCGGTTGTTTGTTATTTACTCAAGTTTTAATCGGTGTATCTTCAAATCAAAGGTTGAGTGCAATAGATATTATTATTATGAACATCTATGCACAAGAAAAAAAATATCTACCGGTTTGTTTTTGAGAAAAGTAAGTAACGCGAAAATATTATAAACATAAACTTTTACTTTGGCGTTACTTACTTTTCTCAAAAACAAACCGGTAGATATTTTTTTTCTTGTGCATAGATGTTCATAATAATAATATCTATTGCGCTCGACCTTTAATTTGAAGATACACCGATTAAAACTTGAGTAAATAACAAAAATGCCAATTAGACAAAGACAGCGAATCCGGCCTGCTCTTAAAAATAAGATCAAACGGATATTCATCTTTGCGGATGTACTATATGCGATTTTAGGCGGTGACGTCATCAAGCACTACCACTTGCCTCCAGATCTAACCCGACGGAGACTGGTAGACGCAAAGACTGGTGAGTCGATCGTAGGCACTGCCAAGAAAATTTTATGCGTGCAAGTGTCACTAGTTATCCCGGAGAATAAGTACGCAGAAATCATAAAAAAATTTCCATCGGTCATATGACTTGATAAGCTCAAAACAAATAAAGACTACAGGGCCACCAGTAGCTCAAAAACCAAGATGGTTAGCAACTGATAGGCTGCAAGCAGCTGGAAGAGAATTGAAGAGATGGTGTAAAGAAGGTGTTTGTCAACCTTCGAAAAGCCCTTGGGGTACACCGATCCGCATGGTTCCAAAGAAAAATGGTAAATGGGGGAAATGTGGTGATTACAGAAGATTAAATACGGTCACAGTACCAGATAAATACCCAATTCCTAACCTCCACGATTTCGTGTTAAATTTAGAAGATAAAACTATTTTTTCCGCACTCGATCTAAAAGAAGCTTTTCTTCACAACAAATTCCAATTAATACAGAGGACGTGCCAAAAACAGCGGTTACAACACCATTCGGACTTAACGAGTTCCTAGTGTTGCCGTTTCGATTTAGGAATGTCGCTCAAAAATTCCAGCGATATATAAACCAGGGAATGGGTGACCTGGACTTTGTGCTCGCTTTCGTAGATGATATCTTGGTTGCATCTTCATCAGAGGAGGAGCTCCAAGAAGATCTTAAGATTGTCCTAAAGGAGTTGGATAAATTTCACCTAAAATTGAACGTCGAAAAGTGTCAGTTTGATGTTGAGAAACTTATCTTCTTAGGCCACTTAATTGACAAAAATGGGTTCAACCCAGACTCATCTAAGATCAAAGCTATTCAAGCTTTTAAGAAGCCTAAGGCCAAGGATGATATGTGACGGCTCTTAGAAACGGTAAACTTTCATAGGAAAAGCTTGTCAAAAGCAGCTTTAGTACAAAAACACTTAATCACCATAATCAAAGATACTAAGAAAAAGGATAAGCGTCCTATAGAATAGACCAAAGATACAGAAAAAGTCTTCGAGGCTATTAAAGAAGAATTAGCTAATATAGTGTAACTTGCTTTTCCGTCTTAAAGTGCAGAAAGTAGGTTAGTAACCGATGCGTCAAATTTTGCGATAGGCGCAACGTTAGAGCAAATAGTAAGCGATTTATGGAAACCAATAACGTTTTTTTATAAAAAAATTCACCCCTAATCATAACCCTACAATCGAGGTATAGCACATATGGTCGCAAATTGATGGCGATTTATGGAGCCATTAAGTATATACTGATCACAAACCATTGATTCACGCATTGAACAAAGGTTTGGATAGTTGCACAGCATTAAAAGCGAGAAAGCTAGCTTATATTGCGGAATTCAACGTAAAAATCTGCTACGTACCAGGAGAAAGTAACGTAGTAGCAGATGCCTTATCGAGGGTTAATAACTTCCCATTTTTGACAATATTCTCACTAGATGAGGTAGCTAAAAAGCAGGTAGAATATCAGCAGCTGTAGGAGATCATGAATAACACACAGCATCAATTAAAACTGGTAAAATTACAATATGGTGTGGAAAATGCCCCATTTTATTGCGAAATCGCACAAAATGTCGCAGACCATATGTAGCGGAGAGACTGAGAGCAGTCACATTTGAACTCTTTCACAATAAAGTGCATCCATCTACTCGTTCAACGAGTAAGATGATTAGAAAGCAATATGTGTGGCCGAACATGAACAGACAAATAACATCTTGGTGCAGAGCATGCATGGAATGTCAAAGATTCAAGGTTACTAGGGAAAACAAATTTTTACTAAAATTTAATGAGCCTGATGCAAGTTTCATCAGTGTTTATGTTGACTTGGTATGTCTGCTGCCACTTAGCGATGGTTACAAGTATCTTGTGACCATGAAAGATAGGTGTAATAGGTGCCTGGAAGGCGGGGCTCGTTTATAATGCATCGGCACCCACTGTTGCATGTGCTGTTACGTGGGTATCACGCTTCGGTGCACCTATCATCATAACAACGAATCATAGAGGAACGTAAATAGACCAAAGTCCTCTCCACTGTTTTATTAGGGTTGAGAGCGCGTTTAAGAAAATACATAGATGCTATCCCAGCTGAGTTCTTATACGGAACTTCCCTAGCTGCACCAAGAGATATGTGCGAGTTCAAAAATACAGATGTAAGAGATCAAATCGCATTCTTATCTGAATTCAAAGAGTATATAAAAGAGGTTAGGCCAGTGCCAGTAAGGTATAATCATGCCCTAAAGCATTTGTTTTTAAGGATTTAGAAAATTGCTCACATGTGCTGGAAAGGATAAAGGCAGTGAAGATCCAAGAGACCCAGGACTTGATGGTGAAAGCAGACTATCGCTTAGCAGAGATCCACCTGTGAGATTTTATAAAGGTATATAGGGCTAAATGCATTGCCAGAAATGCTGTAAATCGGAGAACAGCTAAAAATGTTATGGACAACTGGTAAGAGTTTGAAGATGAGAGGCTTGTGATTTTCTATCATAACAATTCTCTTAAAGACCTCTTCATTTATGGCATGTTCATAAACGCAGGTAGAAAGAAGCTGGAAGAAATACTCAAGTCCTATGGTCAGGATGATTTTATAATTAAAAAAATTAAGACAAATGGAAGGATGACGTGTGCTGAAGTCTCCTGCCTTGACCTCACATCGTCTGTAAAAATGCAGTACGATTCTTTGATAAAGAAGATTTGGGTGAAACCATATCAAAAAGCTATGTTTAGTGTAGTAGAAGGTCCAGTGCGAATCGAAACCTATAAATAGGAAGCTACGATTCTACTATTAGAAAAATACTTAGGCTCCAAAGAAGAGGCAGGACTGTGAAAGCAAGTATTGAATGCATTTGCTTTACTGGTGGAGTTATGTCAAGGGAGGTTCTTCTTGAATTGTCTGAGGATTTTGTTTTTAAGAAGTTACGATTATTAAAAGTCAAATCTAACTTCGACTTAGGAAGGCAAATGGAGTTACTTAAGGAGATTAACTTTATTGATCATGAGTACGCAAGGTTAAAATTCCTTAAGAAGGGGCCGAACTATCTGTCTTTGTCTAATAGCGTTTTTCATCATTTATGTAAACACTATCCGGTATAACAAGAAAAAAATAGCAGCCCCCGCTAGATATTAGTGTAATAAGTAAATTTTGTAATAACAAACAAATTTTTTTATTGCGTAGTTTTTGAGTAATTAGAGACCTACCAAAAAAAGATAGGTTATATTCTAGATGGCTAGTAGGTCTCTAATTAGTCAAAAACTATGCGGTAAAAAATTTGATTGTTATTACAAAATTTACTAATTATACTAATATCTAGCGGGGGCTGCTATTTTTTTCTTGTTATAAAGGATAGTGTTTATATAAATAATGAAAAACGCTATTAGACAGAGACAGATAGTTCGGCCCCTTCTTAAAGAGAATAGATTTCACATCTTAAGAGTTCTGAAGTTGGTGAATTGTAAGATGCTATTTATAGCTAATTTACATAAGTTTTTAGAGGTAAATTTAACGCTTAAGGAGCTAACCTGTGGAATGCAGGTAGTATCGACTTAGATATGCATACCTGGAGAGTACTAGAAGCTGTTTTGAACGGTAATAATGTGCTGGAAGTCTTTCACTTCAGTTATCCTAGGGTTGTTACAAGAGAATTGCATTTTGTGCATAACACCCTATTCACTGAGAATTTTTGTCGCAAAATCATAAACATCGAGAACAGCGAGATGATAACGCTAAGCGTTCGGGAGATAATTAGTAGTGTTAAGATGCTCCAGCATTTAAACATCAAAGGCCTCGAACCGGTAGCAGAATATTTTGACTTCACAAATGTGCGATCGTTAGTAACTTTAGAGATATCATACCATCCTGGTATCCAAAGAACTGTAAACTACCTTAATAATACTTATGTGGAAGTAGTAAAGATAAATAATTATTATGGTAAAAATAATTAAAAAAATAAAAGTTGTAACATCAATTTTGTAATTAGTGTAATAAAAATAGATTGTAAGATTGTTGTAAATGCTGTATTACGTATAGCAATAGAAAGATTAGGTGCGAGGATGCACACCGAGAACAATAATGTATATGGATAAATCTTTTGATATTTTAATATTTCATGAGTGAGTAATTAATTTTTTTTTTTGGCACACTTATTTTATTTATTTGTTATTGTGTATTATGGAGTAAGGAAGCTGAAAAAAGTGCCCATTAAATTTGAGCAAAGGCCATTCATATTCCCCAAAAAATTTTATTTATTTCATAATTAAGTTAATGTTTAATGAAAATGATGCAATGATAAGCGTATATTATGAAATCTCTGCATTTTATATTTTTTATAATACAGCAGGATTTTACAATGTCTTCGACTTACAAATGCTCTTGTCATTTTATATATTAACTATAAAATAATAGAATTTTTTTCGCTATTAATAAATATAATAAATTAAATTATATTATAACATAATTATAAATTTGATAACACAAATTCAACATATTACTTTAGCTTTTTCTTTCTATTTTCTAAAGAGGTACATGTCAGTTTTCTTTTTCTACCACTAGTCACTTTGACTATATTTGGACACCAACCTTCAGCACTTAAAAAAATGTTTATATGGGGGATTTTTAAAGCACTTTTCACATGAAAGCGAGTTCAAAAATAATAGCTCTAAATTTTCACTATTCCATAAAATTTGGAATATTTTCTGTGAGTTTGGGGCTGATTGTATACTTATGTCTACTAATTTGTCATATTTTTCTATAGCTTTGATATCCATACGGAAAATATGTATTTTACTATCAGCCGATTTTGTTATTGCTTGTATCACATCATCTACGCAAACGACTTCATTGCCTGATAGCACACGCTGATTGCATAACCGTTTGACAGTTCCACCCGTACCATCAGTCCCGCTTTTTCCATGACTGGGTGTTGTAAAATCCCACGAACCAATTTCCAATTTAAAAAATTTACAAAAATGATGGAACAATTGAAAATTTGTTTTATTTTTATATTGGGTCGTTGGGACATTTGATTGAAAATGAATCGCTGTTACATGTGGTAATTTTTTCTTGATTATATTGAAAATTGGTTTTAAATGGGCCCGAACAGCGGCAGCGTCATACCTCAAACATTCGGATACGGTACAAAATGATAGACATTTTACTTAAGAACTTGATTGCTCTTTATAATAAAAAATTCCAGTATGTAAAGTTAACTGCTTCTTTGAAGCACCAAAATTTAAGGCTTGTATTTCGCTCCGATATTTGCATGCATAGTTTTCAGAATAATCCACGACTAAAAGTATTTCATTACGACTTAAATTTAATTTTAAACTATTGAGAAAATTAAATTGATGATGTGTGTCAAAAATGTGTTTAAAAAAAGGCAGTAGCTGTTTATTTAGTTGATTAATCATTTCATTTGCAGAGCAATAGATTTTTTTTAAGGTTATTTTAACTTTATACATTTTTTTCGTAGCTCCGGGTCGAGTTACTTCTTCAGTCACCCATTGATGATAGAATGTACTGTAATCTAATTCTAATGGGTAAATTTTGTTATTTTTACACGCATTACATTCACAGTACATACATTTCTGATCATTAATATCACAAATGATTGATTTAACAAAATTTAACGCGTTTCGTGATTTTACAATTCCCAAAAAGTACAGTTTGTGTAATATAAATGCAAAATTTGAAAGTTGCTTACGCATGCAGGTGTTACGTGCTGAATCTAATTTTTTACAACCCAAAATGGTTTGTATTTGTAAAAAACTGCTCTACAAATCTTAATAGAATTTTCATTTAAATATTTTTTATACAAATTATCTATCGTATCGTTTAAATATCTTTTTCTTCTTGTTATACCAAATTTTTTAATGGTTTCTTTTACTCTCGGAGCTATTGATGTATTTTCATCTTTTTCAAAAAATTTAATAACAGATTTTTTTCTGTTAACAGTTGCTACTTCTCGATTGGAAAATTTCTTATTTATATTATTGCCAATTTTTCTCTGATGATGAGAACTTATAATATTCGATGCACGAGATGAACATTTGTATTTACGAATAATATTTCCAGAAGTAAATTGCGAAAATCTTAATTTTTCAACAGTTTTTCAAGGACATTTTGTTCACCTTTAGTTGAGATTCTAATACTTCGCAATATAATAAACGATTACGAATCGCAGATTTTCCTTTCAGTTCGATAGCTCTTACATTGTTTTCTTAATTGATACGTTGATTTATTTTTATTCAAAATATAATAATATTTGTTTTTCAGTTCGATAGCACTTACATTGTTTTTTAATTGGTCCATTGATTTATTTTTATTCAAAATATAATAATATTTGTTTTTCCATATAAGAATTTTTATTTTTATTTTTTATAGTGACGTAATTTCTCGTTTATGCGGCGAAGCTTACGTTCTCTACATCGCTCTGACTTTATAGCTAATTATAATTTTTTAATTAATTGATTTTCATGCTTGTTAGAAACCTTATTTTTCTCTACAACGTGTTTTTCAAAATTGAGTTCATCAGCTTCATCTACCGGACTGAAAGAAAAATTAGCTTGAACACCTATTTTCTCTACAAAATTTAAAGCTTCAATTTCCTAAGTAACATTAGAAGTAACCGATAGTTTCTGAATAGAAGTTGATTTTCTTTGTTCATCAAGAATATGGCTTATCCTTGGTCTAAATATTTGTTGAGAAACATGAATTGGCATTGCTTGTGCGTCATTTTCATTTATTTTTTTCAAATTTTCTTGAGAATCGTTTTGATTTTTTTTTTGCTTTTAATTCATTAAGCCGCAAAACTAATTGTGCGCGTTTTTCTTTTTTTTTTGTCTTTTTTTCACGTATTTGATTCCTTTTGATAATTTTTTTCGAATCCATTTGTAAGTCGATATTTTCTGCAAGTTACATTTAAACTAATAGTATATTATGCGTCAAGGCCGCAAAATGTATCATTCTTGGCGAGTGCATGCTGAGGGGCCGAGCGTAGCGAGGCCGCTTCAGCTTCACGAGCAAGAATGATACGTTGGTGGCCGTGACTGCATATACTTTTTTTTTGACCGAAGGCCGCTAAGCGGAAACTGGATCTTAGCCCCCCGCCTATAAAAAAATAATTCATGATTCTTAAAATATAAAAGAATTTTATAAAAAAATTCAATTATAAATAATAAATAACTAATAATTCTTAAAATACAATAAAAAAAATTCGATTATAAAAACCACTAATAATTGTGAACATATAAAATTAAAATTATACAAAAATACAATAAAATATAAAATAAAGCTAAACTATAAAAATTATAATTAAAAAATATTATTTAAAAAAAGAAAGAAAATGTTTAAAAAAAGTAGAATAAAAAAAGTTCGATTATAAAAACAACTAATAATTGTTAAAATATAACATCAAAATTAAACAAAAATACAACAAAATATAAAACAAAGCTAAACTATAAAAATTATAATTAAATAATATTATTTAAAAAAGAAAAAAAAGTTTTAACACACGAAACTTGTTACTATGTCTTTCTCTTGCTCTTTTCTTTTCTTTCACACATATATTGAGTCTACGTTATTCGTTAATGCATACCCATTATAGTATATGTGAGAAAAGGATGGCGATATTAAGGAAAGCGAGCAGTTCATTAAGTTCAATTCCAAGAATCAGCGACGTCGAGAACGTTTTTCTGTAAACTTTTATTAAAATAATACATTGGATATACACATTTTTCTTTTGCGGGCTAGGACAAGAATACACTATTTTGTACTCCGTATACAGGACACAAAAATTCATTTTGCGGCCTGAAGACAAAAAAAATTAGTTTTTAAACAAGTTATTGAATAATTAATGTATTAATGCTTACTTTCAATCTAATATTTCGAATATAATATTCATTTATCCATGTTAGGAATTACCGATTCTAAGCCGTACAGATGTTTACTGATCGTGATGACTGTACGATTAGAAATGCCGCATTTAGTTAAGAAAAGTAAATATAGTGTTTGTTTACGTTGAAAACTATAGACTTTATAAAACTACTTCACTTATATGAAAGTAAATGTGATGACACAAGCTCTTCAGTAAAATTTATATATTTTATTAATTCTATTATAAATCCCGCTGACAGAACTCAGAATCATGAGTATTTGCCATATCAACACAAAAATGTTTGCTCTCGTATGAAAATAATTTCAACCAGACTTTTTACTAAATTGCCTTAAAATTGATTTCTGGTTCAAGAACTGTATTACTAGGCAGAAACCGGCTAAATTAGTCTTATTAATTTTTCTACACGTATTAAGAAAATTTATAATTCTTATACCTGTAAAAAATTTTGGGATTTTTTAAAGAAAAAGTCATTTTTGTAAAATTCCTTCAAAACTCTTTGTTTTTATTTACAAACGATCGAAAAGCATGAATTCTTTTTTTTTATTGACTATAACTAAAAAACTAAGAGTTTTAGAAAAAATTTTTAAGATTAACTTTTTTTTAGAATTGTCTAAAGAATCTGAAATTATTTCAATCGAGAAAAACATCTTAAATTTTAATTATTAAAGATTTATTGAAATTTTGATCAAATTCAAATATTTTAAAAATTATTATGCTTCTTTAAAATGGCTAAAATAATAATTTTTTTCAATTTTAATGAAGGCACTCGACTTCATCTCCTTTTTAATGTTAAAAACTAAAATGGGCAATAGGAGTTATTACATTTTAAATGAATCGTAAAGTTTGCCAAACAAAATTCAACTTTGCATTAACGATGGGACATTCGAAAGTTCATATTAAAATTGTTCATAAATCTCTTAATAATGTAGGCACACTTTTTAATGAAACATTACTAGATTCTACTGCACAAATACTATATTTAAACACAAAGTTATCAAGATATTCCCTGGGGCTGTTTGGGACAGTAGCATTAAATATTGAAATTACTAAAATGTTAAAAATCTAGTTGATAATATTCGTAACAGTGTATCATAGTTGTATAAGTAGGTACACCATTGAGGCATTGATTGTTCAAAAGTACAGTTTCTTAGCTACTTTCTACCATAATTTGAATTAAAAAATGCGATGGGCTTATTGGTAATCTGCATTTGAAAAATAAATAATTTACAAGTTGAATTTCGAAACTCACGAAAAAGTCATAAAATTGCTTATTTTCTGGGTGAATTCGTTTTTGAATAGTATTTTAAATTATCGAACTTCAGAAAAATTGTCCTATAAACAACCTCGTTGTTGGAATCATACTTTCTAATTTCATTCATCATTTACTATGAAGTTTATAGAATATTGAAATGTCGTAAAATTTACTTATATGTAGAGTATAAGGACCCTAATTATGTAAATATGAAAAGAGACAAATGTGTATGATGTAATTGGGTGAGTGTGTATGCACGAGTGATTAAAACATTAATCGAGTACACTGTAACCACACGTATTTAATTGCAATTAGCAATAATGTAATAAAATAAATAATCATTATTTACGGGGGGAGTATTGTGGGCACATACACTTATATACATCAAGAGGCGCGGTAGCGCCTAGACGGCGAGTCATGGTACGAATACGAAAACGTCGAGGCGCTCCTCTTATACTTCAAAATAGAGTTTCAAAAATTTTAAAATCGAATCCTATCAAAATGTATCGATATATACACATAAATACAATTGATAATATTTAAAGATTTTCATTATCTTTAATTTTAAAAAAATTTGATTACAATCGGTTCTCTCAATCATGAAAAAATACAGTTTGAAATTTCGAAATGTCGTATTTTTGTTATTTTTTTTCTTCATTGTTTGCAGTCAGCATAAACTGCGCAACCGGAAATGCGCAGTATCAACGAATACAGATAGATGCTTTATAATATATTTTAATGTTCATGGTACGTGCGCATTGATATGTTTATATATATATATATATATATATATATATATATATATATAAAAATCATGGTCGAAATGCGCTAAAGATGTTTATGTACTATTCCTAGAAGATATTGCCTTGCGCACAGATAAAAAAAATGAATTAATAAATGAATTTTTTTGTTTTCATAAAATAATAATATTTTAAAATAAGAAAATTAACACCTCTGTTTGGCATAAAAAAATCATCAAGATTTGTTTTTTTAATTAGACGTATTTTATATCGCTATTATTACTTTTAAAAAAAGTATAATTTAGGCGAGTTTAGGTATTGAATAGTATAGTATTCTTTAGAACATTTTTTCTAAATATTTTATTTTATTATTATTTTATTTTATTATTATTACTATATATATCATATTTACATATTTTTATTCAGCTCTTGAAAGTAAATGAATTGTTGAGTAATTATCATTATCATCAAATTTATGCTTTTTATTTGATTTATCTATAATTTTTTTATTAAGAAAGTTTTGAAATCAATCAAGCAATCGTCGAATACTTCTGCATTAAATTGATTCTATTTAATATAATATTAAATTCATGAAAATATCATTATACTATCTTCTTATTTTCGAATATAATAAAATTTCTTCAAAGCTTTTGAATATTATGTCTGTTATTTTTTGTTTTATGTCATTATTCAAACTGATGAATACTCTTTTATTATTTTATTATTACTTTTAAAAAGTATATTTTAGGCGAGTTTAGGTATCAAATAGTATAGTATTCTTTAGAATATTTTTCTAAATATTTCTTTTTTTACTACATACATCATATTTTTTTTAAATTCCAGCTCTTGAGAGTAATGAAATGAATTGAGTAATTATTATTAAGTTTATACCTTTTACTAGATTTATCTATAGTTTTTGCTTAAGAAAGTTTTGAAATCAATCAAGCATTCGTCGAGTACTTCTGTATTCAATTCATTCTTTTTAATAATATAAAATTCATGGAATATTTACAGTTTTGGCTAAAGAAAGTTTTGAAATCAATGAAGCAATCATCGAGTACTTCTGTATTTAATTCTTTCTTTTTAATAATATAAAATTCATAAAATGTTCAATTTATATTCTCTTTGGTAGACGAATGTTTAGAAAAACTTTGCCAAATAATTTATGAAAAAAAGTGATTATTGAGCTGAAGATAGCGATGATAGTACACATCAAAATTGAAAAAATAAAATGATATACCAGATCAACTTGTTATTTCATTTATGAGTGAATATTACTACCTAAACATTGATGAACTATACTTGATCTTAGTGATATATATTTCATTTTATTCCTGATGAAAGACATATTTAATAAAAAATTTCCGAAACGTTTAACTTCAACGTTTCGGAATAATTTTTTATCTAATATGCTATGGTTGAAGACCAGAATTGTGCAATTTTATTTATAAAAACTTGGCAGAAGAGACATTAGCTACACGGAAAAACTTTTGCATATAAAATTCGCTCAAATGTTGTATGTGAATTCAATTTTATTACTATTGAAATAATTTTAATATCCTTCTTGAAAAAAGATTAGACTCAAATGGAGATGATATTTCCCTCAGCAGAAATGAAATTGGGAACCAGTCTTATATGCGCTCGATATACTCTCAAGTATGTACGTTAACTAAGTTCAAAACGTAATAAATGGCTCTTATATACAGAGTTGATCGGGTTTTAGCTTCAACTCGAACTGTAAAAACTAAACAAAATAACTGAAAAGAGTTTGACATCGGACTTGCTATATTTTTAATTACTGAATCGAGGATTGATTGAGAACTAAAAAAACTGTCTGTGAATATATAACAAATTTTGTATTTAATTTGTGCTTGAAAGAATTTGAAATTGATTTTGGTGCGTGTATAATCCACTAACATTTTCATTGCTGAGTTATTTTCATCTTAAAGATTATTGATGTAAACATATCATCTATTTAGATTATAAGATATTTGCAAGTATGTACGTGAACTATATTCGGAACAAATGAGCCGCTTTCACATTCAGACTTGATTGGGTTTTAGCTTCAACACGAAATGAAAAAGTTTAGTAGATAAGCTATGGGGGTTCTGGCCCAAGTGGGCCAGAACCCCCATAGCATTTCTGGGCCACCTGTGCTATTGCACGACTGTCTCAATAACCCAAGTGGGCCAGAACCCCCATAGCATTTCTGGGCCACCTGTGCTATTGCACGACTGTCCCAATAACCCAAGTGGGCCAGAACACCCATAGCATTTTGGGGGGGACCTACCTGTCGCAATAACCCAACGCTAAACGAAGCAATATTCGCGAGCGCTATGCCCTATCTACTATTGAAATTTTAAATATTTTTATATTATAGTTTTATATTATAATTTTTTATACTTAATATTCGATGATGGAGTTTTGGATGATTGCTGCATACTGGAATATTTTTCATCTACATAATCTTTCCAGTTTACATTTTTCTTTCGTCTGTTACGAAGAAGCGGGGTATACTCTGAACAATTTTGATCAGAGGAGTTTTGATCTGAGGAATTTGAGGAGTTGCCCTCTCCCATGCTTGTTGAAGCCTGTCCCATTTTGGAATGAATGTGAAATTGGAAAGCATCCGCTATTTATAGTTACTCACACTCCATTTTCTCGGTAATACTCTCAGTGAGGAATTTTTTCATGAGTCTTACATTGTGAAGCGCACAACTAGCTCTGTAGGCTCCATTATGGTGGGGGCAAACCGTGACAAGTTTAATCTTGTCTAGCGGTGGGAAGCCCATTTCTGCTACATCGTGGACTTTGAACTTGAATCGTTCTAACCACGCTTTCTTGATAGAGCCCATAACTAAGACTCTACTAGCATCGTGTAATGCCTCTCTGAGTAATTTTCCTACGTCTGTGTAGGGAATATTTCCTGAATCCCAAGATAGACCATGGTAATGTTCTTCTAACCATATGTTTTCTCTCTTGTACTTATCTGATAGTCGACGCCAAGGATAAGGCTTTTCGAATAAAAGTACAACGGGGTCGGAATTATCTTTCAGAGGAACTATAGCTAATTCTTTGAGAATATAGTCATTGCCTGGCTGTTTAAAGCCTTGCATATCCACCAAGTACTCCATCATGAATGAGACTCTTACTAACGAGTCAGCTTTTTATAATGATTCCCTCATACAAGTTTTCGTACGTTACCGCTCGCGGCGCTGTACTGAACTACGCGATCGTGTAAGATTAAGCAGTAAGCAGAAGTTCCGGCTGGAAAATTACCTCTCGATTCGAATTCCAGTCGAACATCCACAGGGCACTCTTTAACGATTCATTTTGCTTAGAACAATCGATTACGATTAAAGGTAGGTACTGGATGTAATGTTGCTTTTTTAGCATAGGCTCGATATCTTTAAAATAGTAAGCACTTTGAAAGTTGGCGTACATATCGTATAGCATTGCGTATTGATTATGAGGGATATCTAAATTTAGATTTCCATACGGATAGTATTGAGAATTGAGAAATAGCTTCACATTACTGATATTGCAATGATCGAAGCGGCTCGCGTTGATAGTTCTCTGACTTTTTCGATTCGTTTGAAAACCTAGTATTACGAATCGTGGCTTTTCCAACTGATTGGAAGTTTTGACGGTCCAAACATGCATAGATGTTGTAGGGAGTAGTGGATACTCGTACAATTCCCAACTACGAAAACTCATATCGATAGGTTTATCCTTCTCAACATGATTTAATAGTTGAATCTTGTACGCACTTGATACAACTACGTAAGGCATGAGCCATTCTATTCTAGTCAATTCAATCTTAAAATTCTCAAACGCGTTAGGGTGAGCAGGATCTGGTGCTGTCTGTACGACAGCGTTCAAATCATTTCTCGATCTTGTGAGAATAAGCTCATGTTTCACGTTGATTACAATTTTACGATAATCTTCAGCAAAGCCGAGAATCATGGCTAGAGGAATGGAAACATCGAAGTAACCAGCATTGTTAGTCAACTGCTGTGTTTCTTCGACATCGAGCCATCCTGCATTTTCAATAATCAAGTTTTGACTAGGATTGAACGAAACCCAACCTTTCATTAGAGTAGTCAAACCTACATTCTTACACTTATCGATTTCTACTGCGTTGATTTCGTAACGTATTTCCTCAAACATATGACAGATGGCATTGTTGACTAATTTAGTATTAGCTACAGCAGTTCCATCGTTTTTCACTAGTCTACCACAAATATGTAGCGAACTGCGTGACGGTAGAAGACACAAATCTTGATGTTGAATGGCTATACGAATCTCATCGCTGTTGTTGAAGTTGGATGCTGAGTATGGTTGATGAGCATGTATCTCATAATGTTCAATTGATTCGTCATACTTTACAGCTGACTTTATGCTTAGTATTTCTTCCATTTTTCTGTAAACAACAAAAGAATAAACAAGTTATTTTCCACCAGGGGTGACTCGAAGACCGAGACTCCTTAGAAACTGTATGTTTTGCCGTGTTAACGCTTTGTCTGCTCTTGGCTGACTGATAGTCGGTTGCCATATTGATCTGCTTTTATAGCCTTTTCCAACTTTGGAATTGAATACGATTCCCATTACGTTGGTTTCAGATGTAATCTGATGGTAATAATTTCTCCTCGAAAGTTAACAAGTTGTCCGTCTTGATCGACTATGCGCACTTGAATGTGATCTATGCTCTTGACGACGATCGGAAGGTAAATGACCTGTGAAGGAACTTCGATGATCTTATATCCTGGCGGTACTGCTGGGAAGAACTCGTGTATCGTGTGCACTCGTTGACCGTTTATATACCCACCGCAGGTAATATCGCACTCTATTCGTAGAGCGTTGACCTTCAAGATGGCTACTGGTAAATCAGAACTATGAGTGACGTCTGGTGCAAGAACGCGTTTAGCAAATCCCAATAAAGATCCTATGGAATTTTTGGGTCGGAAATCTATGGAACGATTGCACTTTATTTCACTACGAAGAGTATTATTATTGGGTTTTATACTGATTGAGATATTTTTATGAGCCAATGTCTCGCTTAGAAAATTCTCTATATCTTCGATCTCGTAACTACCTGTCGGTAAAGTGATTTCTTCTTTATCAACGTGAAATAGATTGCTACCTTCATCAATATTTGGTATTGAATTGAAGGTCATAAAGGCAACTAAACCAAGAACATAACTTTTATCAGGAGATAGTTCGATTGGTGGAAAATATTGTGCTTCGAGTACGGATGTTGTATCCGAAAGACTTAACGTCAACGATTCTTCCATGATGACTGTTAAACTTATAATAACTTAATATTCACTCACTTCTCTCCTTATATACGAAGAGCTCTGCTGAGAAACTTTAGGCAAAGATGGCCGCAGTTGAATGTATCGAAGTCTTGGTATCTCTGAGGGTTGTACTTAATTCTATCGATACCTAAGTATAGCATCAAATCTAGAGGTGGTTGAAGATCTCCAAAACTATCGAAATATACTACGTTGTTTCCTCGTTTGCGGTAAGCTACCCAATGAGTTCCTGGCCCATCTGCATCATCAAGATTGACTATAGCAGATTCACGATAATGAGGACCGCTTTTCGGTAATGCGTTGCGCATAAATACCCCTCGAAAGTTTGGAATTTTCAAAATTCTCGCAGACTTGATGATATCAGCGTCAGTGAGAGCTCTATCAGGCAATCTTACTTCGTCGATCTTTTTTTTTTTAAACCTTTACCATGGTAAGGTTTTAGACGAAGCCCGAGTCCTCTCTTACTTGGTTGTAAATAAACCCCTTTACCAAGAGCTATTTCTTCCATTTTCTTATTATGTCTTTTTATCTCCTCCAGTTGCGAATTAGCTGCTTTAGAATCGTTGACTGCTTTAGCTATACCAGCAGCGCCACCTGCAATACCTCCAACTGCACTCAAACCGGCAAATAATGGTATAAGGAATGGTAAGAATCCACCAACTTTCTTTGGAATCGGTAGTGTACGTGGAATCTTAACATTTTTCTTACCACCTGCTGCTTTAACAGCTCTACGTGCACCTTTCAATGCCGATAAAATGACTTTGCGAGCACACTTGTTGGGAACTACAGATTTAGAGGCTGCTTTAATCACGTTACTCAATGTAACGGTTGACCTCTTCTTCTTTCTCATCCCCATACCGAATGTTGATTTTAGTTTCATTGCTTTACTAACAGCAAAAGCAGCTGCTTTCTCTCCTATGGTTGCGTCCTTTGATTTTACTCTCTGCCAAGCTTTCTATGCCAACACTTTGTCTGCAGTGTTTCTCGCTTCGATGTCCTCGCGGTTTTGCGAATAAGCTATATCGTGCTCCTTACAAGCCTTGTCAAGAAGATTGATTCCTGGATCACCTCGAGCTAATCGTTTAGCTAATTTAGTACCTGGTCCGCAGTACTGATATCCTGGAATGTGAAGTTCGAATGGAAGACTGTTGATGATTTTATTGATAAAACCTCTACCGCGTGGTCGCTGTTTATAATGTACGATCATCACCCTATGAAGGTTACGTGAAGACTGATGCTTGCGCGAGTATATAAGGCCTCTATTTATACTAAATTGATCACTCTTGTTTGAGATCTAATAGCATCAACATGAATTTCAAAGAACATCCAGTTAAACTTCCGATCGTGAATTTTGATACGATAGTCGAGCAAGAAAAAAAGATAAAGAGACATGGAGACTTACTTCCAGATAGTATTCGAGCTATATTTTGTGGACCATCCAACTGTGGTAAAACAAACAGTCTACTTGCAATGATTACACATCCTAATGGACTGAGATTCGAGAATGTATATGTATACTCGAAATCTCTGAATCAACCAAAGTATAAGTATTTAAAGGAACTCTTTGAGCCTATAGAAGGTATACAATATTTTCCATTCAGCGAACACGAGTCAGTAGTATCACCTGACGATGCCTTACCTAATTCAATAATGATATTCGACGATGTAGCTTGCGAGAAACAGGATAATGTGAGAGCATTTTTCTGCATGGGAAGGCATAAGAATGTCGACTGTTTCTATCTCTGTCAATCTTATGCTCACGTACCGAAACATCTTGTAAGAGATAATGTAAATTTATTGATAATTTTTCGTCAAGATGACGTTAACTTGAAACATTTGTATGATGATCATGTCAATTCGGACATGACTTATACACAATTTAAAAGCCTATGTTCACGATGTTGGACAGATGATAAGTATGGTTTCTTGATGATTGACAAAGATAGTTCGATTAATGCCGGTCGGTATCGGAAGGGTTTCGACTGTTTTGCTATAAATATAGCACACTCTTAGAGTGGTTAACACTCCGTGATTGAACGTCTAATCGTCAACATGGCCGACATTCGTCGAAAAAAAGATATACTACATCAACTTATCAAAGCGAGAAATGCAGTTAAGCGTAAATATAATCTATTGAAATATGGAAAGGAGAATTTTGAGAAAGCGATTGGAGATACTTTTAAACCAATAGTCGATCCTCTACAGAAACTTGTTGAGACATCTCGAAATATTGAAACGAAGGAACAAGCTACCGATGCTATGAGCGTAAATAATGATAGTATTGCAGAGGAGTCTGATGATCCATCATTGAATGAAACTGTTCGACCGCATACGGATACAGAGTTTGAATCAGCGCTCAGTGATGAAGATAGTGGTACAAATGATAAGTATATTTCCGAACTCATGAAAAATAAAGCCAAGGAGTTGGATAAAATTTATGGTGTTCGTAAAGAGGGTAACAAATACCTAATAGGCGACTCACCTATTTACTTTGAAGATAAATATGTGAAAGTTAAAGATGTAAAATATCCGAGAACTGATGGTTTGTTAGAGTTATTACTAGCAAAACAACCTAATAAAAAAAACATTAGTTCGAACGATATGAAGAATTATCAAAAAATTCTTGAGGTTACCAGTGCTCACAAGAGACGTTACAGAAGCGACGAACAGATTCGTGCTCATAGAAGCAAGAAATTTGATAACATCATTGCTCCTATGTTCAAACGTGGCGGTGGATTATTGCCTCGATACAAAATTGCTAGAAGGGATATGTTGATGGATTACGTATATTGGGATGATCCCAATGAACTTGTCGATCGATTACGATTACTTATAGCCGAGAGAGAAGCTGGAAATCCTAGTCACACGAACGAAATTCATTCAATCATCGAAGAACTACATGAAGCTGGCTATATATACTGAGACGCGAGCGAATACTTACACATTATCAATATGAGTGTTGACGTATTCGGACGTAATCTTAAGCGTAGCGAGGGTGCTCGTGGTCCTCCAGGTGTTGGATACAAAATCACATCTGATGGTCAGTATGACTTGGAGAATAAGAGACTTTGTAATCTCGCATCACCTAATCAACTCAATGAAGCTGTAAATTTAGATACTTTACAACGTTTCGTACGTTTGGAAGTTCAAAGATTATTAGATTCAATATCTAGTTTGAGAAGTGATCTTAATAACCTAGATAAAATTGTAGAGATGTATAGAAATGAACTCGATAAGAAATTTGCACAAAACCAGACGGAAATCGAGACTATAAAAGAGGCGTTATCACTGTTAGTACAAAACAGTCAATCGATAACCATCGATGGAACAACGTCAAAGAGTAGTAGAAGAGCTTCACAAACCAGCACGTCGTAATTATCCACGTCGAAAGTTCGATGTGCGAGGTTTGGACGAGACATGGCAAGCAGATCTAGTGGAAATGCAACCTTATTCTAGAGAGAATAAAGGTTTTAAATATATGCTTACCGTAATAGATGTATTTTCAAAGTATGCGTGGGCAGTTCCTGTTAAACGAAAAACTGGACAAGATGTCGCTGATGCTATGAAATCTATACTGCGCAAAGGCCGAGTGCCGAAAAATTTACAAACAGATAAAGGTAAAGAGTTCTATAATACAAATTTCCAAAGTCTTATGGAAAAATACAAGATCAATCTATACTCCACGTATAGTAACCTTAAGGCATCCATTTGTGAACGTTTCAATCGCACGCTGAAAAATAAGATGTGGATAGAGTTTAGTCTACGTGGTAACTATAAATGGCTCGATATCTTACCCAAGCTAATAGTAGCTTACAACGATAGAAAACATCGAACTATCGGTATGAAACCCAACGATGTCACAGCTGTCAATGAAGCACAAGTTCTCAAACGTTTTAATAAAAAAAAATTGGTGTGATTAAAAAGCCAAAATTTAAAGTTGGTGATAAAGTTAGAGTTAGCAACGTGAAACAGTTATTTGAAAAAGGATATACTCCAAACTGGTCTACAGAGATATTTACAATAGCTAAAGTGGCAGCAACAAATCCAGTGACTTATCATCTTAAAGATTATCGCGATCAGCCGATCACTGGTGGCTTCTACGAGCAGGAACTTCAAAAAGCAATGTATCCAGATGTGTATCTTGTTGAAAAAGTTTTGAAAAAACGCGGTAATGAAGTTTATGTGAAATGGTTAGGTTTCGATAGTTCCCACAATAGCTGGATCAATAAGTTTGATAATTAAAAAAGAAATAAAGAGAAAGTGGTAAGAGCCCCCACCTTCGCTCGTACCTGTGAGGAACAACCAATGAAATCGTCATTTGTTAGTCTTATATAATGAATGAATTCAATATATAGGACTAACCCATGACTCGTTTTCCTCTCCGTTGACTTTCTCTTTATTTTTTTTTTAATTTTATTTTTTTTTTTTTATTTACAATATATACAATTAATTGAATTCAAATTTATTATCACCAAGATATAACAAAAATAATTGGTATTTATTAGCTTTGGCGGCCATTTCTTCAAACAAACTTTCGTTTTTCTCCAATGCCTTGGATACACGGTCAGGTAGAAATACTTGAAACTCCTGTCTGATGGTAACTACAATTCTTAGGCCGAATTTAGTACTGACTCGCCTGAGCTCAGTTATCATATAATTTTCTCCCTTCTCCAATTCGGATAAATTCTTCTTTGGAAGATAGGCGTTTGCGCAGATTTTATTTAGCATGTTGAAGTCCATTCTGAAAAACAAATAATGGTTTATTACATTGTAAAAATATATTAAAGAGATATTTTATGAATACTTACTTCAGACGTTGCTTCTTAGATTCTAGGTTTCTTGCTGAGAGGCTCTCCGTTCTCTGGCTCGTCGACTGAACGAATGTGCTGATCTTCGTTGCGGAGCTCCTTATGTAGGACGTTTCCCCTCTCCTGAGCAACATTTACGTTTTTGATTTCGTAAATAAGGCTGTCTGTGTCGGTATACAAAAGTTTGCACTTATCACCAACACGTTCTTTCATGTATGAGTAGTGAAAATCGTAGATAAGAGTCTTTGAAATATCTAGTACACTCAGTCCCACATAAATGGGTTTCCTAATGGTGATCTGCGTACGTGCCAGTTGTACAGCTACAAGATTCTCATCAAAAATAGTTCTGCTATGGAAATTTGGACTAGCGATTAATGCCTCCGCTCCGTAACGTCCTGACCACTTATTTACGAGTTTAATGTCGACTCTTTTTCGCTCATTTTCCATTGTTTTACCGTATACGGCATTGATCATTAGTTTAAAAAAGAGTTTTTCGAATTCATTCTTCGACTGCTTCCTTTTATCAGTATTCAGGTCCACATAAGGCTTTAGCCAGGGACTCTGTTGGAATTGTAGTACTCTATGTACCTTCTTTACAACGAGTCCATGCTTGATTGCCTGCTTCAAAGCGATGTAATGAATAACGTATCGCTTCTTATTATCAAGCGTTGTCAGTAGCTTTTCTTGTTTGCTACCAGGTGGTGCTCGATGCTCTGGACACAATGGCAAATCTTTGTGATAATCGTGGATGCTTGGTGGATACTCTAAGTCTACTTCGTAGATGAAACCAATGTTTGAATTGTCGGCAACGTTGTAATCGAATCGCGTATTGTCAACGTTAAGCCACTTAAAATCACCAGTCGGTAAGTATTGTGTCATTGCCCATCCGTAGAGGTTGTTGGCATCAAAATACATGAGGTATTTGTCTTCTTCTTGAGGATTATAGTCATCCATGTATTTATTATTCGCCTTAGCGTATCGATTCGAGCATTGGCTGACCCCTCCTCTTATTCCTCTCTCGATAAACATTAGCATGTCTATATCCGTAAGCAACTCTAATTTTACATTGGTATATTTCAACATGGCGTCCCATGTCAAGCCTGGAGTTGTGTAGTAATGCGCAGGATCGAGCCCGTATGCCAACATACACGTAGATCGGAAATTTTCAAAAACATCCGCCAACAGGAGCACATCTGTTTTTAAGTATACATCGGAATACTCGCCTAGTGTCTCTATCTTGAGCGTTTCCCATACGTTTCTCGCGTGTCTATAATCATCCTCACTGATCTCGGACTCATTTAACTTATTATAAAAATCTTCTTTAGTTGGCAGCTCTTTATCTTCTAATTTTTCGAAAGAACTCACATAATCATATGGAAAAACTCCTTTCCTTAATAATAATTTAACTTGATCTCCTGTATAGCCAGACTTCTGAAAGACTTGAGTAGTGATATCATGTTGATCCAAGTATGAACTTAATTTTTCTAGAGATGAAGGCATAAATCTAAAAGAGTCTATAAACCTAAAACTCACATCACTACCTTCCACATGTTTCGTGAAAGAAATATATCGCTCCTTGTTCTCTGCAATCAGCTGCACACGACCCTTGAAATTCTCAGCTGTGGCTAGTTCTTTTATAATAAAATGGGAGTCGTATCCAGTCAAGTTGTGGAACACTACTGGAATAAATCTAGCATCTTGAAAATTTATATTACAACCTTCGTGAGCAGCACCTCTGTACTTTCCCGTAAGATGGCAGTGGTCTCTAACTTTTACAGCAGAAGCCGAAAAAGATTTATTACAAATGTGACATATTTTTGCATTTTGAAAATCTTCTTTATCTTCTCTGGTGAGTTGCATAGGCTTCGGATTAGCGTGTAGAGCAATTAACTCGTCTGCTAATGCACGAAGTTTTTCAATAAACCATTCAGCAGGAGTCTTGGTGCCATCCTCTTCTTGTCTATAACTATAATAACCATACCTTTCGTCATCAAAACTACACTTAACATAGTAGCCAATACTATAAGCTTGATGTCGTTGATAAACTCGCGTATCGTCGTCCACAGGCTTTAATAGACACTCTAAATCTGCATAAATAATAAACGGCACTTTCGTTTTATTATTGAAGTTACGGAAAAGCAATATATTATCATTATTCAGAGGCAGCTGGATTTTACACTTATTTATTTGTTGACAGTCCATCTCGTGGGCCTTGAAATTTTGTTCATCATTAAAGAAGTGTAAACATCTATCACAAATGTGATGACGTGCGTTATGTTTTGAAACTTGACTTCTCACCAGTCTTGATAAATTTTTAATCCACACATAATGAAACTTAGGAGTAGAATCACCATCTTCCTCTCCTTCTTCTTCATCATCGACGTAAAAATCCTGAATGAGAAGTAAATTAACGTGTCGCTCCTGCTTGAGAGAGGTAACGTGGCATGGAAGGATTGTATACTTGCTCCCAGATTTTTTTAATATATACACGTTTATAGATATGTTATTTAACTTCTCAAACTTAGCCACCTGTTTTATTGGAACAGGAAAGTCTATCCCAGTAAAATTGAGTTCGCCTTCGAAATCCTCGTAATGACACACACGATAAGAATGACGATCAACTGGATGTAATGCGGATAATACTGCCCACTTAAAGCACTGCTGATCATTGTTTTGAACATTCACGCACGCCTTCTTATCTTGAATAAACTTTGGTAATGGAATATATGAGCTGCCACGTACAGGGTTGAGTTTGTTGATATTAATAGCTAAGTTTAATATCTGCCGCAAACTCCATCCAGAACCTTTCTGTTCAAACTCTTCCATTTCTCGAAGAATGACTTGCTTAATATTCTCATCGAACCACTGCTTTATATCCGTTGTTTGATAGATGGCTACATTTTCCGTACTGAAGTACTTAACTTCTGCTACCACAAAGTCATTCTTCTGGACTGTATACTCAGCCGATAATTCAGCGTTTATTTTTAAAGCGTTGTATTCACTAAGAGCAGTGACAATCTTCAACTCGAAAACCTTTTGAGCATCGTCCATAAAAGCAACGATATCTAAATGTCCAAGATTACTTATGACACCAGATCGCACACGTTTCTCGAAGGCTGATTCAAAATCATCCCACTGAACTCTCTCGTTGTTGACAGGTTCCAACTCGTTCTGTTGCAGGCGACCACCAGTTTTTAACTGATTATTTAGCTTACACTGAATCGTAAGTAGGTGTGTCATCGATGTCTGACATTTCTTCTTCTGCGGGTTGGTTAATTTCGTTGCCATAAGATTTTCTAAAGCAGTAATGGCTCCAGTACATAAATTTAGCCAAGATTCCAAATCACTGGCTGTCACTTCTTCTTTTCTTTGCATCCCATCCATCAATAGCTTCACAGTATAAGCGTAATATTCGGGTGACTGCATGATGACTCCTCGTAGACTGATGAATCCAAGCTATCCAGAGCTCCTTATATAACCAGATTGAGTGGTGGGAGAAGGTTCTTTCTCGATTTGCTCTAGCGAGCTCCTGGTGGGAGGAAGTTCTCGATGGTCTCTCTCGTAATATTGAATTGATCTAGCGAGCTCCTTATAATCACTTAATGGTAGAAAGTTCTCTCTTAATACTATATTTCTCAGTAAGATCCTTATATTCACTCAGGAGAAGATTCTTTCTTGATGCTCTGTAGAGATATCCTTATGATAAACACTTGTAGACTTGGAGGACTTCCTTTCTGATCGACTCGAAGCACAAGAATGATTTTCGGTTCGCGATGTGCCTCCATATATACTCGATCAAAGTAGTGGGAGAAGCTTACAGAAAGAGACTTTTCTAGAAGCTTAAAGAGAGGGGAGACCTATGTACGCTTACAGAAGGGACTTTTCTAGAAGAAGGGAGTTCGCTTACAGTAAGGGCTATGACTCTAGAGAGGGGGTTTACTTACGGAAGGGGTATGACTATTCTAGAAGCTCAAAGAGAGGGGAGGCTAAAGTATAAAAGAGAACTCGTGAGCTCATTGAAATCAGTTCTTGCTTTGCAGAGTTAGTAGCAACATCAGAGAGCAAACCAGGAAGATGGAATACGTCGTAGATTTACAAGGCTTTAGGAGATCATCAAACCTCTTCATTGTTAAGGAGATGGCTCTTATCTCCATTGAAAGAAAGGCAGTACCAATAGCTTTCCATTTTGAAGCTCCTTGCAAGTGGTCCAAACTTACAAAAGATGAACGAACTGTCAATCGTTGGCTTGTACTTCATCATCATGGGATGCCCTGGACTTCAGGCTCCATACCATATCAGTACAGGATTAAAATTATACAAGATAGTCTAAAAAACGCTTCCAAAATCTACGTAAAGGGTCTTGAAAAGAAAAGGTGGCTCCAGGAGATTCTATCGGAAAAGTAAGTTTAAATAAAAAAATCTAAACACTAAAGGATTATTAATTTACTGAATAATCATCTTTTAGGATTATTATCAACATGGATGAAATAGGATGTCCATCGTTAAAAAATATTAATAAAATATCTATTAGTCACTGCACCTACCACACACCAAGTCGTGAGTTTGTATGCGCATTAAGGAACGCGAATACGCTAAAGGAATGGCTACTGGACAATTATCTTCCAATCCGAACACCACTACCTGAAGAAGAATATGATCAAGTAGATTGTGGTTGCCATCGTGTAGAACGGACTAACATGCACTCATCGTTCACTCATGCGAAATTAAATGAAGATATATTGCTGTCTATGTATAATTAATATTATAAACTTTCTGTATTATTATTATAAATTTATAATTTTATCTGTAATATAAATTTAAATAAAAAAAAAAAATTAAAAAAAGAGTAAGAAAGTATATAGGAAAGGAAATACTATGGTTGTTCCTTACGGGTAGAGGGCGTAGGTTGGGGCCCTTACCACTTTCTTACTCTTTTATTATTATTATATATTTTATACACATTCACGCATCCTTTATATTGCATTCATTCATACTATTATATTAAATTTAACAAATACACATCCGTTTTTTTCCTATCATCATACATACACTCATCAGATCCTTACAATACACATTTAAATATAAATTTTTTCAATCATTCATATAAACTTTCATGCATACTTTTATTTTAATCATCAATACGTACTCTCCATTCCATTCCATTCTATCTCATTTATTTTTTTTCAAACTTATATACTATCATTCATTTTTTATTTATTCTCAAACATTCATTCATCAGACATTCAAACTATTTTTATTTCTTATATTTAGTTTTATTTCATTTTTTTTTTTTTTTTTTGTAATTTATTTCATTACTTCCTTTCTCTCTCTCTCTCTCATTATCAATACTTCTCTCTCTCTCTCTCTCTCTCTCTCTCTCTCTCTCTCTCTCTCTCTCTCTCTCTCTCTCTCTCTCTCTCTCTCTCTCTCTCTCTCTCTATTTCATTCCATCTCATTTATTTTCAAACTTACAAATCACACACATACATAATCATTCATGTATTCCTTTCTTTCTCTCTCTCTCTCTCTCTCTCTCTCTTTCATTTATTTTCACACATATCATTCATACACATACATTATTATTCACTATCATTCATCTTTTCATACAGTTTTTATTTATTTATTTATTAAATACAATTTAAATACAATTTAAAATACAATCAATTATTTATTTTTTTTTTTTTTTTTAAATTAAGAATGATTTGCTTTTAATTTTTCTTTAACTCTTAATCTAATCTTCTTCAGGTCCTCTAGTAAGCGATTATGCTCTTCACTTCTGCATCTGGTACATCTAATTTTTTTCGGCCTCGGCGATGAACAGTTTTCTTCTAAAGATTCTGCAGCAGTAGAAGAAAGAGGATCAGATCGCTGCGCTTCTCTCGTTTTTTCAACATGACGCTTGGCAGCGAGTTTTCTCATAATTTTTGCTGCCCTCTCCTTGGCTAGCTGCATTCTGCAAATCTGCCCAGCTCTCTAGAATAAATAAAGAAAAAAGATTATTTGATACATGAAAACTTAAATAAATAAATTGAATATACGAATACTTACCGACATTTCGAGTGGATTTTCTAATAACTGGAAAGAAGTGTTGTCTACTTCGATGTGCATATTGCCTATCGATGATTGATGACTGACGACTTGGGCGTCAAGTCTTCCTTTTATATGATTAGATAACCGAAGGTTCAAGAAGGATTTTTCATAAAGTCTTTCTTGAACCTTCGGTTATCTAATCATATAAAAGGAGAGGTTTGTTACTTGAATTATCTCGAAATTATTGAGAAAAAAAATTCAAACTTTCTTGCATTTATGAGAATAATATTAAGCAATTACTTATTTTCATAAAATGCAATTTTTCTAGAATCTTTTTTTAACAACATATATTAAAGAACATTCATGAAAATTATATGACACAAATTTTATTTCTTATTATCAATTTTTTTTTCCCGATTATTCTAGCGACTTTTTTATGAACCATTATTTGACATATAAAAGGAACTTTTGTTAATAGAAAAATCGAGAAAAAAACAAAAATGATAATAAGAAATAAAATTTGAATCGCATAAATTTCTTGAATGTTCTTTAATATTTGCAATTTTTCTAGAACTATACTGTTTTAACTATACTGTAACTATAGCTAAAACGATTTCTATTTTATCGATTTAGCTACATAGTTATTTCGAATATTTAAATCTAGCGCGTAAAACCCCTAGTTTCATATACCAGAATCGGTAAAGTAGGGTGCGCGCTTACCTATCGCGAGAGCACGTGTTGAAATAACCAACGTGCTAGTTGACGTGCCGGTTCGCGAATAAATATCGTATTCTGTTTAAAATTATTAAATTATATTTGAAAATATGCTCTCTCCGTTGAGATCGAGCATGTGTGTAATTAAAAGTGTATTGAAAAGTGTATTGAAAAAGTGCAATTTATGCAGTGAAAAAAGTGTAGTGAAACGTGTTTACAATTTCTGTAAATAAATTCAAGAATGTTCTTTAAAATTCAATCTTTCTTGTCGTATTATTAACGTTTTATTTAAGTATTGTATGTAATTTCTACAGAATAAATTTAAGAACATTAAAGAAAATTCTATCTCTTATTATTTACTCAAATTTAATATTGTATAAGAGATAGAATTTTCTTTAATGTTCTTAAATTTATTCTATAGAAATTACATACAACACTTAAATAAAAAGTTAATACTACAAGAAAGATTGAATTTTAAAGAACATTCTCGAATTTATTTAAATGTGTATGTGTATCTATCAATTGATAATAAATGAGAATTATTTTAAAATTAAGAGAAATCTAGAAAAAAATCAATTAAAAAGTGTAGTGAAATGTGTACTGAAAAAAAGGGCAATTTATGTAGTGTAGTGTAGTGAAATGTGTATTTTAATAATTTCTTAAAATTTATTCAAGAATATTCTTTAAAATTCAATCTTTAGTATAAAATTATTTTATATAAACAATTCTATGAGAAAGATTGTATTTTAAAGAACATTCTTGAATTTATTTAAGTGTGTGTGTGTGTGTGTATCAGTTAATAATGAGTGAAATTTTTTTCAATCAAGAGAAATCTAGAAAAATCATTCCCTCTTATTATAAATATTAGAAGAAATTATATAGAATTTCTTTTAAGTTTAAAGTATTCATGAAAATTCTATAAAATTTCTTCTATTAATTATAATAAGAGAGTTTGATTTTTTCTAGATTTCTCGATCGTATTAAAACAAAAAATTAAAAATGAATCTCTTATTATGAACTGCAAAGAAATTTTATAGAATTTTCTTAAATCTGTTTAAAATATTCATGATAATTCTATACAATTTCTTTGCCGTTCACAATAAGAGGGATTAATTTCTTTATAGATTTTTAATACGATCGAGAAATCTATAGAAAATCAATCTCTTTTATTGTAAACTGCAAAGAAATTTTATAGAATTTTCTTGAATCTATTTAAGTTCAAAATATTCAGGATAATTCTATAAAATTTCTCTGCAGTTCATAATAAGAGAGATTGATTTCTTTATAGATTTTCTTTCATTACATTTAAAAATCTAGAAAAATCACTCTCTCTTATTATAAATAGCAGAAGAAATTTTATAGAATTTTCAGGATTTATTAAGTTTAAATTATTTATGAAAATCCTATAAAATGTTTTCTGCTATTTATAATAAGAGAGGTTGTTTTTTTCTAGATTTTTTAAATACGATCAAAGTCTATTTAGATTATTTTTCTCGATGATTCTGGTGACGAGTGTCCTTTTATATGTTTAGATATTAGTGTATAAAATTCGGGAAGGCCCTTTCTGGAAAGGACCTTCTCGAATTTTCATACACTATTGTTTAAACATATAAAAGGGACACTTGCCGGCAAAATCATCAGTTGTCATCAGTCGTCATCATCGGCACAATGACTTCAACACTAGAAGAACTTCTAGCCGCAGCAGCAGAAAATCAAGAGGATACTGAATTTCTGGCGGATTCGCTAAATACGTCCTCGGAACTTTTAGGAGAAATAGAAAATTATGTAGTTAAAGAAAATGCCGCCAGCTTCATTGAGGACTCAACAAAACATCTGATGAACTCTTGAAAGAAATTAAAGAGTTCATTTATGATTACAATGATCAGAGTGATCTTCGGAATTATTTCGAGGATTTTTGTTATCAAATAAACAAAGACGTAAGTGTTTTTTTCTTTAATTTTATTAATCAAACAAAAATAATCAATAAGAATTTAATTAATTTTTTTTTTCAGGTGAATTTAGAAACGAGCCCACCGAAGAAAAAAAAAAGGTTCAGCAAAACCATTTTCTCAGCACCATGGTTGAGAAAAAATACAGATCCAGAGGCCGTCCCAACAACCAAACCAAGAAAAAGATGGAACGAGCAGCGCTATTTAGATTTTATTAAAAAAAATTTATAATTTTAGTATATTTTGTACATTTTATTTTTTAAACTTTGTATTTTTTTAAACTTTGTATTTTTTGTAAACTTTGTATTTTGTGTACTTTATTATTTTGTAAAAGTAATTTTAATAAAAATAAAAAATAAAAAAATGGAATGAATGAAAGGATGAATGTATATGAAAGAAAATGAAGTGATAGCATGAAATGTCTGAAAGAGTGAGTACGTATGTATGTTCAATATGAGTGTACGCATGCATAGATGAATGAATAAGAGAGAATAATGAGTAAATGATAGAATGAATGAAAGTATAAATAAAAATAAAAGAATGAAATGTTAGAAAGAGAAAAAAAAAGAAATGAGTGTAAGAATGAATAAGTACGTATATATGAAATTTAATATTATATGTATGTATGTGTAAATGAATGATTTTATTTATGTATAGAAAAGAGAGAGAATGAATACGAATGAGTGAGTACATAAGTAATTAATGAATGAATGTGTAAGTATAAAAATATATGAAAGTAAATGTATGCATATGCATGTATGGTAGTATGAATGATTATATATATATGTGTGTGTGTGTGTGTGCGAGTGATATGAGTTTGAAAATGATTGAGAGAGCATGAAGTAATAGAAAGAGAAAAAGAATGGATGAAAGTATAAAAAAAAAATGAGTGAGAAAGAATAAGTATGTGTGTATCTTAAAATTTAATATAATGTTGTATGAAAGCATGTGTAAATGGTTTTTATTTTATGATATATAGAGAGAGAGAGAGAGAGAGAGAGAGAATGAATACGAATGAATGAGTGAGTACATAAGTAATCAATGAAATAGAAAAAATGAATGTGTAAATAGGTAGGGCATAGCGCTCGCGAATATTGCTTCGTTTAGCGTTGGGTTATTGCGACAGGTAGGTCCCCCCCCAAAATGCTATGGGTGTTCTGGCCCACTTGGGTTATTGGGACAGTCGTGCAATAGCACAGGTGGCCCAGAAATGCTATGGGGGTTCTGGCCCACTTGGGTTATTGAGACAGTCGTGCAATAGCACAGGTGGCCCAGAAATGCTATGGGGGTTCTGGCCCACTTGGGCCAGAACCCCCATAGCTTATCTACTAAGTTTAATTAAATAATTGAACAACGTTCATCATCAAACTTGTTTAAAATTTTTAAAATCTATTAAATGAAAAAAAATTATTATTATTACTGTAGAATTACAATTTTTTAGAAAAACAAATCTGATAAGAATAAACTATATATGACATCTAAAACTTAAAAATTATTCATAACTAATTTTAATCTTGAAATCTAATTATTTTAAATAACCGGGGGCAGATGAGCGTGTATCATTTCACGCTGGAATTTGTTTGGAGCAGTTTTGGTCTACTGCGTAGCGTACGTGCCTTTCCTTTTGGGTGCGCGGATTCAACTCGCGGTCAGGACCACTTATTTTTTTTTATTTTATTATTGTTTTAATATTTTTTATTCCTTTTTTATATATCCTTTTCATATTTTCTATTTTTTTATTAATATTTAAATCAATTTTCATGAGTATATGATTTTTTTTTTAAATAAAAAGTTTTTTGAAATGAATTATTTTTTATACGTAGCAATTAAAAATAATTATAAATAAATAATAGTGATGAATATTCTATAATACTATAGTTTTATTTATTGATAATATATTATTTTATAAAATTTACATAATAAATAAATTAAATTATTCTATTAATTTATTTATGTTATAATTTATTTTATAAAATTTACATAATAAATAAATTAAATTATTCTATTAATTTATTTATGTTATAATTTATTTTATGTTAATTTATATATATACATACAGTACCGCTCAAAAGTTCGGAAACATTTTTATTGAAACCAGTCGAACTTTAAAAGGTCATAGCTCCAAAACAGCTTGACCAATTGAAAAAATTAAAAGAGATTTTGAAAGATCTCGATAAATGCTATCGATTTATGTTAGCTGTATTGTCATTTTTTATTAAAGAAGATAATAATTGAACATATGATAAAAAAAATTTTCTTTCAATTTTTTTTCAAATAATCGCTTGTAACTTTTTGGAAAATTACTGGATTAAAAAAGTACGAGAAGCATTTTAAAGAAGAGCAAAGTTCTTAAATTTTTAATGTCTAGCCACTTTCTGCTACATTTGGTATGTGCGGAGTTATAAACGTTCGAAAAATGAACGTGGACTTTTTTTATAAGGATTTATTCAAGTAAGGTGTATAGTTAATTATACAAGGGCCTTTTTTATTGGTTGATTTAGTTTATTTTCTTTATTATTGTAATTTAACATTTTAGAAAATACAAACATTTCATACAGTTAACATAAAGAATACTTTCTAACATTTTTTTTTAAATCAACAATGTCATAATTAAATTCTCTTAAAAATTTTTGATAATTAAATAGATTAATTTTAACATAATTTTTTTAGTTAAACACCTCAAAAACAATAAACAAATTTTGGACAAAGTAGATATCGTTATTACACAATTTTTTCAACAAATAATAATGTCATTATCGTATCTTGAAACATAAATTTAATCACACTTCAAAATATAAACAAACACGATCACGTAGAGATGTCAAATGTCATGGTATAGTCAAGAGTATATATATATTTGTATATATATATATATATTTGTATATATATATATATATATATATATATATATATATATATATATATATATTTGTGTATGTCTATATATTTTCGGAACATTAATATTTGAATTTAAAGGTTTACATATAGATCTGTACTTGTAAAAGTATTTTATGTCCCCACTCATCTTTCGAACGTTTATAACTCCGCACATACAAAATGTAGCAGAAAGTTGCTAAATATCAAACTTTTAGGAAATTTGCTCTTCTTTAAAATGCTTTACATATTTTTTTGATCTAGTAATTCCCCAAAAAATTACAGATTATTAAATGAAAAAAAAAAATTAAAAAACAAAAAATTTTTTTTAATACATACAATTATTCGCCAGTAGGTGGCGCATATGGAGTGGTTCTAATGAAGAGTAGCTCTTGATTTATATCGCAAATCTTTGGTTGTTGAGTGTATTTACAGAAAATATCGTTAAATAATTATTCTGTGGCTTATTATCTTTCAAACGAGATATAATTTGATTTATTTCACATGGTAATTCAATTGATTTTTTAAGATCTGGATCTGCTAATGTAACGCTATGGGCGGACATGTTGTTAGCCGCGTGGATGTCTAGAGTGTTTAATCGTTAATGTGGCAATCTAAAAGCATAGTGATGTATATTAAATTGTTTTAAAAATAATTTTGCTAATGACATTATTATTTTTTATAAAGATTGTGCATAAATTGTGTTATTCTAACATACTGTGTATTGGGCATATTTGAAGGGCTGGTATATGTGTGTATGTGTATATATACATATATACATATGTGAAATCGCTGTTGAAGCTAAATAGTGATGAATTAGTATAAAGTGTGGGTAAAATACATTGGAATATCATACGTGTATTATAAGTGTATAATAGGTTACATTATTCTAACTGTATATAGATAGACATTTTGCTTTACTTTTTCTTTACTGTTGTGAATGTGAGGTACATAAATTGAAGTTTAAATTTGCTTGTTTCCTGACATATAGTCGCTTTCATGATGCCTGTACATTCCAAAGTGAAAAATGATGCCGGCTCTCAACCGGGTTTTGATGCTGCTGCTAATTCATCGAACACGGCTCAAAATAATGGGAATAAAGTTTTTTGTCTTATGTGCCCTAAGAAAGATAAATCTGTGGATATAAATAGTGCAGTTTCTTGTCCTTTATGTAATGCATTTTTTCACTCATCTTGCTCTGCAAGGGCTGCTAGAAATCAGGATGGTTCATTTGTGAAATGTTGTGGGAAGAAAGAGAGAAGAAATTTAAATATAAATACTGCTGAGGTTCCCATTGACATTGATGATGATGATGATAGTGGAAGTGATGTTGATTCATGCACACTTAATTCTGAACAGATGAATTTGTGGAATTTAATGAAGATTGAATTTAAAAAGTTGAATAGATTAATCAAGAAAAATCAATGTAATAATGACAGTAGATTTGAGAAGATTGAAAATAAAATTATTGACATTGAAGAGAGTATTGAAAGAAATTTTGAAGATTGTTTTTCAGAACTGACTGATAGAAGAAATCGTGAAAATAATATTATACTGTTTGATGTAGTTGATTCCATAGATGCTGCCAAAACTGATCTAGTAAATGTTAAGAAATATTTTATTGACTCACAATTAAAGTTGCCATTTAATGTTGATTATATTACTGTGGATAGACTCGGTAAAAGTTTCTCTCATGATTATAATAGGCCAGTAAAAGTTCACTTAGAATCCAAGGAATATGTTTTATGGACTTTGTATAATAAAAAGAAAATTTTTGGTGAAGATGTGAATGTACGTGCTGACCTAACGAAAAGGCAACAAGTTTATATGAAGAAACTTATAATTGAATTGAATGAACTCAGGAGAGGATGATATTATCATTAAATATATAAATGGTACGCCAAAAATTGTTAAGAAGTTTAATTCTGAGGCCAAAAAATAACAGTTGATTGATCATCAACTTACTTTATTGTACCAGAACGTGCATAGTATTGTAGGAAGATTATCATCATTTCGAGCTGCTGCTGTCACATCATTATTCCAGGATATTATTGTATTTACTGAGACCTGGCTACACGAAGATGTGAAAAATGGAGAATTGGGTTTAAAAGACTATAATGTTGTGAGATGTGATGGATCTGTATTTACTAGTATTAAATCTTCGGGTGGTGGTGTGATGGTGGGATTGAAAAATAGTTTGAAATTTCAAGTATTATCGCTAAAAAATAATATGTTTGAAATGTTAGCTTTAAAGGTTTATTTGGGATATGATTTCTTTATTGTCGTGGCGGTTTACTTACCACCTAATCTGATTGCTGGCGAGTTGACTTACTTTGAATATTTTATTGATAATTTGCAGGATCTATTATCTAAGTTTGCTAATTATAATATGTTGCCTAAAGTGCTAATAATGGGCGATTTCAACTTGCCAGGATTCAGTTGGTATAATTTTGATGGTGAGATATTTGCAAGGGGTCATCATGTCAATGTCAATATCAGGGACGCAGTTAGTCTGCTCTGTGATTTTTGTAATCAGTATGGACTGTATCAATATAATTGTTATAAAAATAAAGCTGGAAATACTCTTGATTTGTGTTTCTCTAATTTTGAAAATTTATGTATCAATGAGAACATAGAGCCTATTGTGGCATGTGATGGATTTCATTGTCCGCTTGCTGTTGATATTCCAATCAAGTTGAATGTTTCATTAGAATCTGACGAATATGTTTATAATTTTAAAAAGACTGATTACAGAAGGTTTGATTTGTTATTTGATAATTATACATTGCCTGATATTGATCGTGACATGGTTGATATGGATGAAGTATTAAATAATTTATATGATAATCTGAATAATTGTATCTCTGCTTGTGTACCAAAGATTCGTGTAAAGGTCTCTAAGTTCCCGGAATGGTTTTCAAATGAACTAAAAAGTAAAGTTATTTTAAAGAAAAAATATCATAAGTTATTTAAGCAGACTGGATCTGTAAGGTTTTATAATCTTTTTAAAAGTGCTAGATCAGAGTGTTGTTCATTGATTACTAGAGATGAAAATAATTATGTTAAAAATGCGGAAGGTGCTATTAGGGACAATCCTAAAGCATTCTTCAATTATGTTAATGGTATGGATGGATTACATTCTTATCCGGGTGTTATGCATTTGGATGATGAAGTGGGGGATGATGGAATGAAAATTGTTCATCTATTTGCAAGGAAATTTCAGTCGGTATACATTGATAAATCGTTAGATGCATGTTAATCGTTTAATGGGAGCGGTAGTGTAATGGGAACTATGAGTGATATTCAATTTTCACAAGAGGAGGTGAAACTTTGTATTGATAGTTTAGATGTAAATGGCTCTCCTGGACCGGATGGTATTCATGCCTGTATTATTAAACATATTGGTTCTAAAATTGTTCCATGGTTAACATCATTTTTTAATCTTTCTATTGAGTATGGATATTGTCCAATGGTCTGGAAGACGTCATATGTAACTCCTTTGTACAAAAGTGGTGATAATACTAATATAAATAATTATAGGCCTATTAATAAATATAATGTGTTTGCCAAATTATTGGATATGTTAGTTTGTAATAGATTGAGCAATTATTTTAGTGCGTATGTAATTGATGAACAACATGGGTTTTTAACTGGCAGATCCACAATAACGAATCTCGGTATCTATACTAATCATATTGTAGATTGTTTTGAAGGGGGAAATGCAATGGATACATTTTGTGCTGATTTAAGTCGCGCTTTTGATACTGTAAATATAGATTTGTTATTGTCTAAACTTGAGTATTATGGGATAAGGGGTAATTTACTGAAATTGTTTAAATCATATCTAAGTGGCAGGACACAGAGAGTTAAAATTAAGTCGTTTATTTCTGTATTAATGCATGTTTTGTCTGGAGTGGGACAGGGGACTCATTTGGGACCGATTCTGTTTTTGATTTTTATTAATGATATTAAACATGTTATTAAATTTAGTAATTTTCTTTTGTTTGCTGATCATGCTAAAATATATGGAGAAGTAACATCCAGTGATGATGCTGTACTACTCCAGAATGACATTGCATCATTTTTCCAATGGTGTTCATTAAATGGCTTATTATGTAATTTATCTAAGTGCGCGGTTATTACTTTTTCTAGGTCCAAAGACCTTATTTATGATTATTATTTGGGCGAGTTTTTGTTAAGCAGGGTTGATGAGATTAGAGATTTAGGAGTTATATTTGACTCAAGGTTGCAATTTGATAAGCATGTTGATTATGTTGTAAATAAGGTCTCTAAAATAATTGGATTTATTAAAAGATTTACTACTAAATTTGAAAGAATGGAGTCATTTAGGGTGTTATACTACTCTTACATTTATTCAGTAATTAGTTATGCTTCTAATATATGGAGACCTTGTTTGCAGTATCAAATGGCAGCCATAGAGAGCGTGGCTAGAAAATTTCTTAGATATGCAGCTTTTAAACTTCATAAGCCTTTGAGTTTTGATAATCATAATTATTCAAATATAAGAAGGTTGTTGATGATTCCAACTATTGAATCAAGCTTTGAAAGATGCGATTTGTTGTTTTCATTTAAGATTTTAACTGGCAAAATTAGATGTAATCAATTGTTACAGCGTTTTTCATTTATTGTACCAAATAGGCAACTCAGGGGACTCAAGGAATTTTTCCATGTCCCTATTATTGTAAGGAACTATAGTCTACACTCACCTTCTATAAAGTTTGCGATGGTTTGCAATATGCATAGAGACTGGTTAAATTTTAATAATGATTCTTGGTTGGTACCAGGTTATTGAAAGGTCAAAGCGTTTACTTTCTTATGATTAGTTATTTAATTTAAAATATTTTTGTACCACCTACAACTGAATTATGTAAAATTTCTTTTGTATTATAGGCTTATGCCCGTTGATAATCAAATAAATAAATAAATAAATACACCAGAATATAATATTTTTTATTAAAAAATGGCACCAAATCTGACATAAATCGATAGCATTTATCGAGATCTTTCAAAATCTCTTTTAATTTTTTCAATTGGTCAAGCCGTTTTGGAGCTATGACCTTTTAAAGTTCGACTGGTTTTAATAAAAATATTTCCGAACTTTTGAGCGGTACTGTATGTATATATATAAATTAACATAAAATAAATTATAACATAAATAAATTAATAGAATAATTTAATTTATTTGTTATGTAAATTTTATAAAATAATATATTATCAATAAATAAAACTATAGTATTATAGAATATTCATCACTATTATTTATTTATAATTATTTTTAATTGCTACGTATAAAAAATAATTCATTTCAAAAAACTTTTTATTTAAAAAAAAAATCATATACTCATTAAAATTAATTTAAATATTATTAAAAAAATAGAAAATATGAAAAGAATAAATAAAAAAGGAATAAAAAATATTAAGTCTGAATATGACGGCGGCTTATTTGTTCCGAATATAGTTCACGTACATACTTGCAAATGTTTTATAATCTAAATAGATGATATGTTTACATCAATAATCTTGAGGATGAAAATAAGTCATCGATGAAAATGTTTGTTGATTATGTACGCACCAAAATTAATTTCAAGTTCTTTCAAGCGCAAATTAAATACAAAATTTGTGATATGTTCACAAAAAATTTTTTAGTTATTAAATAAACCTCAATTTAGAAACTAAAAATATAACAAGTCCAACGCCAAAATCTTTCCGATTATTTTATTTAGTGATTTCAGTTCGGGTTGAAGCTAAAACTCAATCAACTCTGAATGACTGTTCATTTCTCTCGAACATAGTCAACGTACATACTTAAGAATGTTCTATAATCTAAACAGACAGTATGTTTACATCAGATACGGATGCATGTAAAAACAAGTCATAAACGAAAATATTAATAGTTCATGGGTGCATTTAAATCAATTTCTATTCTTTTCGAATAAAAATTATTTTCAAAAGTTTTTCCGTGTAGAGAAGATATATATATATATATATTTCAACGATTTTTTACAGCCGATGGATAATAGTTTTCTGTGTTCAAAGAATATTATAAAGAACATTATCATTCTACTCGAAATATTGTACAATATATTTTTATCACATCACGATGCGTGTGATTTTTTTTGTATTATATTGATAGAAAATATTTTATCTAATATTTAAAGATAAAGAACAAAGATGCATCCTAATACAATATCAAAATTCTATTTTGAGCTCCAACAATTAATTTTTGTAATGCATGCGATGCAATACGAAAAAAAATTCTTAGTTTTCTTTCACTTATCTTTACTATATAAACCTTACAATTTTCAACTTCACCATAAAATATTAAACTACGGGCCTGGCAAGTTATTTTGTAGATATTTAGTAAAATTTAATATATTTTACAGCACTTCAAAATAAAAAGATAGTGTAATGAGATAGAGAATGCATAATTTTATTTTATTAAAAGTATTACAATTAAAATGGGTATCTTTCTTCCCTGAAAATTTTAAAAAGGCATAAATAATTTTGAAGATGATGGCAGCCCATTCTCAAATATAAGTTGTTAGAAGCTAATGGTTCTTCTGCCAAGTTTTTATAAATAAAATTGCACAATTTTGATCTTCAACCATAGCATATTAAATAAAAAATCATTCCGAAACGTTGAAGTTAAACGTTTCGGAAATTTTTTATTAAATATGTCTTTCATCAGGAATAAAATGAAATATATATCACTAAGATCAAGTATAGTTCATCAATGTTTAGGTAGTAATATTCACTCATAAATGAAATAATAAGTTGATCTGGTATATCATTTTATTTTTTCAATTTTGATGTGTACTATCATCGCTATCTTCAGCTCAATAATCACTTTTTTTCATAAATTATTTGGCAAAGTTTTTCTAAACATTCGTCTACCAAAGAGAATATAAATTGAACATTTTATGAATTTTATATTATTAAAAAGAAAGAATTAAATACAGAAGTACTCGATGATTGCTTCATTGATTTCAAAACTTTCTTTAGCCAAAACTGTAAATATTCCATGAATTTTATATTATTAAAAAGAATGAATTGAATACAGAAGTACTCGACGAATGCTTGATTGATTTCAAAACTTTCTTAAGCAAAAACTATAGATAAATCTAGTAAAAGGTATAAACTTAATAATAATTACTCAATTCATTTCATTACTCTCAAGAGCTGGAATTTAAAAAAAATATGATGTATGTAGTAAAAAAAAAGAAATATTTAGAAAAAATATTCTAAAGAATACTATACTATTTGATACCTAAACTCGCCTAAAATATACTTTTTAAAAGTAATAATAAAATAATAAAAGAGTATTCATCAGTTTGAATAATGACATAAAACAAAAAATAACAGACATAATATTCAAAAGCTTTAAAGAAAATTTATTATATTCGAAAATAAAAAGATAGCATAATGATATTTTTATGAATTTAATATTATATTAAAAAGAATGAATTAAATACAGAAGTATTTGACGATTGCTTGATTGATTTCAAAACTCTCTTAATAAAAAAATTATAGATATAGTCCAGGCGGGATCTGTTTTGGTTTGGATGTTTCGTATATAGTCGCTAATTTTTGCTTAAACGTCTCCGAAATTATGTTAGATATGATAATTTCGATATGCGCCAGTTGAAAAAGTTGTGCTAAATTCGCTATTAAACAAATAGTGAAAAAATCTTGAAAAATACGATTTTTTTCATTCTTTTTTTATTTATAGCTCCTTAAATATAAATTTTAGAGAAAAATGTAAAAGAAAAGGTGATAAAATTTTACATGAAAAAATGAACTTTTGAAATAGAAAATTTCATCTTTTATGTTAGAAAAACGACAACGATTGCGAAAAAGCTGCCCAAAAATTAATGTTTTGTTAAATGATTTTTTTAATTATTTAAATTCATTATATGATATTAATATTGAGCCACAGAAAACTTTTTGATATGATAAAACAGCCCAGCAACTTTCATTAGAATCGGTCTCTTCGTTGCTTCACAATAATTTAACAATTAGGCGTCCCGCAAATAATGCAAAAATCATCGATATCATAATTTCCATAAAAATGTCATTCACTTTTATGTGGGCAAAAAAAATTAGTAAAAAAATTCTTTTTTACATTGCTATAAGCAATTGGAAAATGACTTTTTCCATATCGGTCTTACTTTATTTCAAAGATTTTTGACTAATGTTTCAAACGCCGTTTGGATTTTAAAGATGCGATCATTAGTTCCGAAGATATAAAACTTTTTATTTTAATAAATTTTACTCTAGGGCGGACAAAAGCAATTGACCGGTAGTGTATATGATGTTTTCGGGTTTAACAATATCACCTACGGCACGTGTATAATCTGTGAGCATTAAGTCATTAATACAGATCATAATAAAACCTTGATCTCTAGTTGGTACTTTCGTAATTTCGAGTTACATTAGCGTAGATTGAAGTTTTATAATCTTTTAAATAAACGTTGGTCTGTGGAGCATCTTCGGATTCCAAAGTCAAACCCTGTGAAAAATCAAGCAGCTGACACATTCGCACAGTTACAAACTAGGGCTAAAGCCTGAATACAATTACGATCTATATACGCGGAACAAGCTATTAATTACGGAGTGAGTAAACACCTTCGAGCATATACTACTGGAGGAAGCCTCCCAGCTATTAACTGAGTTACAAGGCGAAGAGAGAGAAAGCCTCTATTTTGGTACGTGCTATCTCTCTCTCACTTTCTTAGTGGGGAACAGAAGCAGCCAATCAAATCAGACTAGAGAGAGACATCACGTACCAAAATAGAGGCTTTCTCTCTCTTCGCCTTGTAACGCTTGCTGCCATTTGGAGGCTTCCTCCAGTTGTATATGCTCGAAGGTAAACACACGTCTGATCACCACGAACACCGTGTAAGAGCTATTTGTCTATTGTTGAAACTTGGTGAAAAAAATTTTTCATTTTCTTATTTCTTGACATGGCGCACCGCTAGGAAAAATATACAAAAATATGTGAAAATTTGGGTTTGAATCGTTCTTTGAGACGAAACATTAATTTGTCATATATTGGCTTATGTAAATGGTCAAAATAACATTTTGAAGAGTAATAGTAGATTTTCTCACGAGAAGATAAAATAAAACTTCTGCACGTACATGTTATGACCGTCATAAACACGTACGTGCGAACATTTCATTTAGTCTCCGTGTAAGAAATAATGCTTTTCTCCATCCCTGGGCGAAACCATGTTACATAAATTAACATTTAATTATTTGTTTTTTTTGTTTTTGCGCGTGTATGTGTTGTTCATTCCTGCCGCCCAGCATTTGCTGCGCGAGCTGGCTAGGGGTAGCAGGAATGAAAAACAAAGGCACAAGCCTAAATCACGAGAGAAAGAAAGAATTAATACGAGAAAAAAAGTGTGTAAGAGAAGAACAACATATACAAGCCTCTCTTATTCACAAGAGAGAAACACATGAAAAACACGCGCACAAGAATCCTCTTTTATCCACGAGAAAAAGAGAGAGAAACACATAAAAACATACGCAGAAGCTTCTTTTATTTTTTTATATAAGTTAAAATAAGTGTGTACGCTTTTTATAACACTACACTATTTATAAGATAAGATTTTAAAGTTTATTATCATATTTTATTAGAATACAATTCGTTTAAATTTATAAACGCAACGCACATATCGTCTGTCTTTTTTTGTGATGGGAAAGACAAAAACAGAATACGATCGTTGAGTTCATAAACACGAGCCTATGGCACTTAGCAACAGTTTCGGTTAGGTGAAGTCTATGTTTCTCCTCGTGAGATATTTAAACATGAGCCATGGAAAGCGCTGACAGGAAGCGCGTGAGTCGTTTTAACTGTAGTTAAGGGGATGTGAAATGGACACTACACCTGTACTCGTAAATATTGACTATCTTTTCATTTTATTGCAAAATTTTCAGTAAAAAAATGCATTAGCTTGTAGTATGCACCATAAAGATTATTCAGTTAAATTTTCAAATAAATTCATTCATTAGTTTCTAAGATATTTGGATTCCTGTACAAAATCGAAAAATTTTCATAAACAATTTTGGGACTAAAATTCTTAATAACTAAAGAAGGAATTTATTTGAAAATTTAACTAAATAATCATCACGGTACATACTACAAACTAATGCATTTCTTTTCTGGAAATTCAGCAATAAAATGGAAAGGAAGTTAATATCTATAAGTACAGGTGTAGTGTCCGTTTTACATCACCTTAAAAGTGCTACTTTTTCTAGTGTAAAGGGCCTGCGGAACCGCGAGCTAAAGGTATAGAGAAAATAACTTTTTTTCGCCTAAGGTATAGAGAAAATAACTTTGGCCTATGGTGATAAATCAAAAGGCCAATAGAAGAAGAAGAAGAAGAAGAAGAAGAAGAAGAAGAAGAAGAAGAAGAAGAAGAAGAAGAAGAAGAAGAAGAAGAAGAAGAAGAAGAAGAAGAAGAAGAAGAAGAAGAAGAAGAAGAAGAAGAAGAAGAAGAAGAAGAAGAAGAAGAAGAAGAAGAAGAAGAAGAAGAAGAAGAAGAAGAAGAAGAAGAAGAAGAAGAAGAAGAAGAAGAAGAAGAAGAAGAAGAAGAAGAAGAAGAAGAAGAAGAAGAAAGAAGAAGAAGAAGAAGAAGAAGAAGAAGAAGAAGAAGAAGAAGAAGAAGAAGAAGAAGAAGAAGAAGAAGAAGAAGAAGAAGAAGAAGAAGAAGAAGAAGAAGAAGAAGAAGAAGAAGAAGAAGAAAGAAGAAGAAGAAGAAGAAGAAGAAGAAGAAGAAGAAGAAGAAGAAGAAGAAGAAGAAAGAAGAAGAAGAAGAAGAAAGAAGAAGAAGAAGAAGAAGAAGAAGAAGAAGAAGAAGAAGAAGAAGAAGAAGAAGAAGAAGAAGAAGAAGAAGAAGAAGAAGAAGAAGAAGAAGAAGAAGAAGAAGAAAAGAAGAAGAAGAAGAAGAAGAAGAAGAAGAAGAAGAAGAAGAAGAAGAAGAAGAAGAAGAAGAAGAAGAAGAAGAAGAAGAAGAAGAAGAAGAAGAAGAAGAAGAAGAAGAAGAAGAAGAAGAAGAAGAAGAAGAAGAAGAAGAAGAAGAAGAAGAAGAAGAAGAAGAAGAAGAAGAAGAAGAAGATAACTTTTTTTAGGTTGTATCAACCTCTAATTTCTTTGGAGAAATAATTCCACTGAAATATAATTACATAATATGTTGCTAAGAGTATTTTGGTCCTTACAGCGTAAAAACAAAAAATAAAATGCTGTATTTTAATGCTTAAATCAGCGGAAAAACGATTTTTCTTATTCTTCAATATAGTACATCAGTAGAAAGAGATCCACAAAATTATTTAAAAATTTTATTTTTTTTGCTTTTTAAGATGAAATAAAAAAGATTTGTGTTGCTATTTATCTACATGCATGTCAAAATTGCATTTTAAAATGATGGTTGTTGAGGTTATGTTCACCTCTGGTTACTTTGCAAAGAATATAATTAAAAGTAATGAAAAGTCGGAATTTAAAAGGCTCAGAAAATATTAAAATGATTCTGCTCATTGTATCTTATTGTTTGACCTAATTCAAAACGTCTATTACGCTGGCATATCAACATAAAAACGCCGCGATTTAACACTATATTTTGTTGCTGACTTTTTCCTAATTTGTTACACAAGAATTCAGTTTGTTGCTACTGCCGTTTCCAAGAAACGATAACTTAAGTCTTACGTTAGCATGACGACTGCTGTAACTTTTGTCCTGATTAAAATAATTTACCAATTTAAACAGCACATTCGTTGTTAATTTATTGCGAAAAGACGATGAATTCTTAGATACGAAAATATTAATATTTGCTTAGATTACTGACACCATGACTAGAAAAAATTTAGGAAATTTACTAAATGGTAGAGTAGAATTGAAGTTAGTTGAACATTTTATTGCTTATTTATTGATTAAATGTCTACAAAGAAACGATTTTTTTCATCTAATCAAGGTATTTTACTAATTTAAACTCCATATTTTGTTGCTAATTTGTGGGTGAAAGATATATTTCTAGATGATAGTTCAAATATTTAATTAGATTATTGTGTAAGAATTAAAGCAAATTAAGGATATTTTGTTTTTAATTTGTTGCTAACATTTCCATCACGTAACTATTTTTTCGCTTGAACCGTTACTGAGAAATAATAGCTGTGCTTGCTGTACTTACGCTAGAAGAAGTCCTACTAGCACAAATCTTACGGTAGTAAAACTACTACTATAAATTTAGTTTTAATGAAGATATTTAACCAATTCAAAATGCATATTTTGTTGATAATTGGTTTCTGAAAGATGATATGTTCCTAAATATCAGAATATTAATGATTGCAAAATATGATTAGATTACTAAAACTGTCCAGAAAAAGTTTTAAAAATCTTCTAAATGATAAGGTAGAGTTAAAGTTAGTTAATGATGTTTTCTGTTAATATTTTCACTGAAAAACGATTTTTTGGTTTAAGTCATTCCTGAGCAATCATAACTTTGCTAGCATAAGTTTTACGTTAATACAGCTATAATTTTTCATAAATATTACCTATCTTTTTATTTCACTGCAAAAGTTCGGGAAATTGAATGCATTAGTTTGTGGTATATACCGTAAAGACTATTCAGTCAAATTTGTAAATAAATTCGTTCATTAGTTATTGAGAAATTCAAATTTTAATATTATAAATTAAAATTTTGAAAATTTGTATCAGAAATCCAAAATTCTTAAAAACTTATGAATGAATTTATTTAAAAACTTAACATAATTTTCATTGTACATAGTACAAGCTTATGCATTTCTTTTCCGGAAATTTGATAATAAAATAAAAAAATTATCAATAATTTTGAGTACAGGTTTAGTGTCTATTTTACATTTCCTTAATATAAATATCTATCTATTCTTCATGGAAATACTAGCAACAAATCAACTACAAAATATTCTCAACTAAATTTAGTTCTATCCAATCATTTAGTAGATTTTCAACATGTTTTGTGGTTGCTCGTGTCAGTAATCTAGCCAAATATTAATATTGTGGAATCTAGAAATATATCATCTTTCAGCAACAAATAAGCAACAATATATACTGTTTGAATTCGTTAGATATCTTAATTAGAACAAAAGTTAAATTAATGGTTGTGCTATCGTAAGACTTTCGCTAGCACAGTCATGTCTTCTCGGGAACAGCTTGAGCAAAAAGTCATTTATTAATGAAAATATTAACAGCAACAAAAAAATATCCTTAACTTTAATTATTTCTTATTATTTATTAGATTTTCAAAATTTTTTTACGGTCATGATGTTAGTAATCTAGTCAAATATTAAAATTTTACAATTCTAAAATAAATCATTTTTCAACAACAAATTAGCAACAAAATATGCTGTTTGAATCTATGAAATATCTTAATTAGAACAAAAGTTATAGTAGTGGTGGTGCTAACTTAAGTTTTATACTAACACAGTTATGATTTCTCAGAAACAGTTCAAACAAAATAATCGATTCTCGATGAACATGTTGGCAATAAATTAGCAACAAATTATTTCTAGTTATTTTTAATGAACTCTAGTTCCATCCTATCATTTAATAAATTTCCAAAAAATTTTCTAGACATGGTATAAGTGATCCAGTCCAATATTAATATTGCAGAATCTAGGAATATATCACTTTTCAGTAACAAAATATTCAAATTAGTAAAATATTTTAATTAGAACAAAAGTTATAGTAATATAAAATGACTGTGCAAGATAAGTCCTACTATGGCACGGCCTTCGTTTCTTGAAAATGGCTGAAACAACAAAATCCTTTCCTGCAAAACAAATTGGCCATAAATTAACAACAAAATATGGTATTGGTTAGATCGTTTTAGTTTTACCGTAATAACGTGATTCGTGTTAATATATAAGCAGCAAGTCTTAAACATTTATGATTAATACTTTCTGATACTGAAAAATAGCTTTAATTTGGATACAGGAACGCATAATACAATGTTCTAAAAGTATCACACTAAAAACATCCTTAGTAACCCTTTTCATGAAATTTAACTGTTTCAAAGCTTTATTAAATACGTAATAAATTTCATATAAAAAATTCAATTTATTCTTTTCAAATAAAGGTGTAACAAAGCTAGTTCTCCATACATTCTGGGCAACTATTAGATAAGGAATAATAAAAGAAAGATGTCAGAATTAAAACAATAAAGGACTTACATTTCATAAAAAATAATGGATGAATCATATCTGAACTTTATATTAATACTATCAATTGCACTACTTCTTTTTCTCTTAAAACAATCTTTGAAAAACAGTCATTAAAATTTAAAAAAATCTACATCTTATAATTGATCAACTGTGTAAAAGCTTCCAAAAATCCTGGCTCTGCACCGGTAGTAGAAACGACGAATAATTTTCCTTATAATATTTCACTTATAGTCTTTTTTTGTGAGACATTTAAAGTAATTAAATTCAAAGTAAAATTCGTGTTTTCAAATTAATGAAATAAATTTGATCTTTGCACTTGTATTTAATTTTTGTGGAATAAGTTAATAAAAACACGTGTGCCTGCGCCGCCGCCCTCTCGACACTACCACCTCCACCACCCAATTTAAAAAAAATAAAGCGGGCTTTCAACATAAAAAGTATAATACTTGTGGCATCTTCATTCAGTATTCAAAATGGATACACGATGGAAATATCCCTTTACGTGTATAATTTCAGGGCCGACTATGTGCGGAAAAACTGTCTTTGTAAAGCAATTTCTCTCCAGTTTGTCACAAATGTGCGATGTGAATTTCGATCGTATTCTTTTTTATTACGCCAAGCGGAAAGAAGCATACCGTAACGATTTTAAAGTAGGTGGAAACCAACGCATCGAATTTCGTGAAGGTTTACCGTAAGTTAGTGACTATTCCAATGACAATGATAAGAGAAAATTACTCATACTCGACGATCTGATGCGCGAATCATCGACTAATACAGTACTTGATTTATTCACAAAAGGTTGTCACCATAAAAATATCAGTGTTATTTTTATTACGCAAAATATTTTCCATAGGGGGCCAAATCAACGTGATCTATCGTTGAATTCAAATTATATCGTATTGTTTAAAAATCCGAGAGATTGCGCGCAAATACAGTTTCTCGCTCGACAAGTTTATCCTGAGGACCCAGAATTCTTGCAAGAAGCCTACATCGATGCCTGTAGTCGGCCATTTAGCTATCTTCTATTAGATTTGAAATAAGATACTCCAGATGAGTTTCGCTTTTGCACCGACATATTTCCCGATGACAAGTTGCACTATGCTTACGTGCCTAAATTTTTATCGAGATTCTGGTAAACATGAATAAATAAAAAGAAAGGAGCATCTGTAGTCAAGAAGCAGTCTTCAAATAGCGATGGCTGGGACAACATCGATGGCCCCATTTGTAACAAAGAAAGAAAAACAAAGAGGGGGAAAGAAAAAAAAAATTCCATCAAGTCTAACGCTTTTTGTGCACCTGGGAAATTATATTCAAAAAAATACGTTGCACTTTTAAATGCTCTGAGTCACGCAAACAGTCAACAACACTCAGCTCTGATCCGTACAGCCGATAAAAATCTCATAAAGTGCATTTGGTAGTGTGCTCTGAAAGTATTGCAAGGTGTTGTAAAATTGAAAATTCCTGAACAAAACCGCTTAAAAAAACACAGAACTATTTTAAGAAAATTAGTAAGGAGTGGAAGAAGCAGTGGTGTTGGTAGCAATGCATGGAAAGCTAAAAAACGTACTATAATCCAGAATGTTGGTTCTTTTTTATCACTTCTATTGGGCCCACTGATAAGTACAATTTTTTTAAAAATTTTAGGAAGGAAAAATTAATTATCTTTTAAGACAAAAAAAAGCCATGGAACGCGCTCGAAAAATGATCATCATCCCCGAAAAAACTTTAGGACAAATACAAGGTTTTCCACAGCAGCAACAGCACTAGCAGCAGAGAGGAGCTGTACCTGCAACTATTTCTACGACAGATGGCACAACTCAAAATGCTGAAAAAACCATGCAGACACCTGGTGATAATTTAATACGGCTTGATTCGGAAATGTACAAAATTCTGAATTCTAAAAGTTTTAACAGCGAGCGAAAAAAGTGTAAAAATTATTTGCAAGTTTTGAGGCGTTATTTATTTTTCAAAGATAATGAACGTACGGATGATGGTGAAAATGGTCGAGATATTGACGAAATCGAAGCTACATTGGTACCTTTAATAGAAGAAAAAATACTTGATAACGTACCTAAAATTTATGCTAGAAAAGCACGACTTAACTAAAACATTGGCGCACTTTTGAGCCAGATCGATTAAAATGGGATAGCACTGGAAGCGTTATCGTAGATGGCAAACTTATACCACAATCCAACATAGTAGAATTACCCAACGATGTTTTGCAAAAGAAAAAGAAAAAGATAGAGGAGGATGACGAAGCGTCTATTAATAGATTTAAATTGGCAAAGTTTATTAGAAATTCAGAAACCCCTAATAATTTAATTGGAGACACGGAAATTTTAAAAATTGCTAATAGGCTGACGTCTCCTTCAAATACTGCGAAAAGAAAAATGTTATCACCAGTATTTACACCACCCGTAACGAGACATGCTGCTAAGAAAAAGTGGCTGCAAGCGAACCTTTAAAAAGAGGGTTATTCGTACTTACTAGTAGTCATTGACGTGCTCAGTAAGTATGCATGGGTAGAACCACTGCGGGATAAAACAGCGCATACTGTATCAGCTGCATTCGAGAAGATTCTTAAGCGAGCCAATGGCCGTACATCTGTTTACTTACAAACTGATAAATGTAAAGAATTTGTTGGTGCAGGTTTGCAAAATACTCTTAAATAATATGACGTACAGTTTAGAGTGGCAAGAAATCCGGACATTAAGGCGGCAGTGGTAGAACGTCTTGATCGAACTCTCAAAGAACGTGTTTGGAGATATTTCACACATCGCAATACACATAGGTACACCGATGTAATACAGAAGATTTATGCATACAACAATACAATACATTCAAGTATGAAAATGAAATCTTCAGAGGTTAATTTATATAACGCGGGTGAGGCACGAGCGAATTTACAGAGGCGCGCTCTTCAGCTAAGAAAAAATCAAAGGCAAATAAAAGGCTGTAAATACGAGGTTGGTGACTACGTGAGGATCAGTTGCTCTAAGGGAACCTTTACGAAAGGATTCAAGAAGAATTATAGCAAGGAAGTATTTAAAGTTAAACGCTTTTATATCAGGTAAAATCTTTATACCTCCGAGTTACAAGATTTACATGAAGAGGACATTGACGTTTTTTTTATACAGAAGAATTTACTCCTGTAGAATCACAACGACTGCTGGAAGATCAAAATTTTAAGATTGAACGCCTTCTTTGGACCAAAGGAAGCGGAAATAAAAAACAGCTATTTGTAAAGTGGAAAGGATATCCAGATAAATTTAATTCTTGGATAAAAGCATCAGACGTTAAAAGAATTTGAAAATAATGGATAATCCAGATGATTTTTATCTAGTATTACCGAGTAGCAGTAGGATGCGCTATTTTTCCGACAATACGACTACTTGTTTTACCACTTATTTATGTCGTGAAGTTAGATTAATCGGTAACTGACAAGTCGATCGAGCTGAAATACACGTAACCTGTACTATTATGCATATTCAAGAAGCTGAAGCTTATTATACTTTCAATTTAGGAAGCGCTAAACCCAAAGTTTCGAAGAATAACGGGTTTCGTAATTTTCCTGATGGCGTATACAGTAGCATCGAACAGCTTGCGGAAGAAATAAATAAAGTACACAAGGCGCGTGATCATCAGAAGCTTTAACCGACTGAGTTTCAGGAAGGTTATTACATCTTAAAAAGGATTTGCAATTGCGAAGAGCCGCACTACACGACTTTCAACGAAAAAATTCGTCGAATTTTTGGTTTTGAAGATATTATCCACAGAGAAACAGGAACTTTTGTCACTTCCAACTCAAGAATAAATATAAATGTGGGCAATAGACCAGCTAGTTTAGCACGGGCCATACCCGATCAGCTTTACGTTTACACAAAAATATGCGAACCTTATACAGTCGGTGATACGGAAACGGCACTTTTACGCATTGTAGCCCTGGAAAATTCAAAGAAAAAATTCGTATCAACTATTGTCAAACAGTTTGCACCTATTCAATACATACCTCTACTACATCATACCTTTCGAAATATTGTTATCGATATAAGAGATCAACATGGGCGTAAAATACTATTGTAGTATGGAACGCTGACGGTTACGCTTCCTTTCAAGCGTAGTCATTTCAAAGAGGCTCTGGAATTAGTAGCTTTCTCGGAGGGTTATTCAGAAAAATTTTGCCATATCTTGCCAGTGGGGCCAAAGCAGTATGCAAAGAAGCCGTCCGAACAGGTTTGAATGTGTTAGACGACGTGTCGAATAAGAGAGCGAATTTTAAAGTCTCTTAACACGTGTGTTCGAGAGTTGGGTCGAAATTTTAAAAGAAAAGCTGCTAATGAAATTTCCGATATTATGAAAGGTAGTGGATATAAAGCTGTTTATATCGCTGTTATTGCTAAGCGCAAACGACAGTCAACGCGAGCTCGTGTTCCCGCACACAATGCATCGAGTAAGAAAAGAAAAAAAAAGACAAAGGGATAGACAAATGAGCGTGGTATAGAAAAGAAAAAGAAAACATTGAGGCGAAAGAAGAAAGTATTGAGAAGCGTATCCGACGTTTTTGGACCTAAATAAATCATTTTAAAAAAAATGGCTTTCCTAAACGCGTGCAGTAGTGAAGGTATGAAGAGCGAACTAGATATTATTACTCTTCCTTCGACGCAAACATCTATTGAAAACAGTTCTTTTCTCTACTACAAACCTGTATCATCTCTCAGCAATGAAAGCGATTCACCTTTAGAATTTTTGGTTCCTGGTTCGACCGAGCATTACATCGATCTAGTGCATACAATGTTACAAGTAAGCGTGGAAATGACACCCGTGGGAACCGACGCCGAGAATGCAAAAGTTGCTCCTATTAACAATTTTTTACTTTCGTTGTTCGAACAAACGGGCATCTTTTCCAATTCAAAGCTAGTTTCACCCCCGAACAACGCTTATCCTTACAGAGCTTACATAGAAACGCTCTTAAATTACGCTTCTCCTGCCTTAACATTACATCTAACCTCCGCACTTTGGTATGCGGCCACAGCTGGATATATAGATGCGTCACCAGCAATTGCTACTGGAGCAGCTCGGGCCAATGTCGGTTCTCGGAATCGTCAATACTTTACAGCTAGCGGTAAAGTTGTCGATATGATTGGCCACCTCCGTTGTGATGTATTCAATCAAGGTAAATTTTTGGTAAACGGTGTTGAGATGTAAGTGAGGCTCATTCGTAGCAAGGACGCGTTTTGTTTGATGGATTCTAGCGATGACGGAAAATTTTCAGTAAGCATCAGAGAAGCGACGCTAATCATCCTTTGAGCTAAAATAAGTCCAGCCGTACTATTGGCTCCTGCTTTGGCCAAAACTACTACAAAATACCCAATAACAAGAGTGGAAGTCACATCATTCACTCTACATAGTGGAATTTTAGGAGATACCCTTGATAATGTTATATTGGGCCAGTTGCCAAAAAGGATCATCATAGGTTTTGTGATAACCGAGCCTTCAACGGCAATCAACAATTGAATCCTTTCAACTTTCAACATTATTCTATCAATTTTCTCTCTCTTTAAGTCAATGTAGTACAAATACCAAGCAAACCCCTACAGCCAAAATACACAGCGAATAATAAACTCTGTGCAGACGCTTATCAGACGCTATTCTCCGGTACTGGTATACATTTTCTCAACAAGGGTATCGATGTCAGCCGAACCACTTATCCAGAAGTTTACTGTCTCTTTGCATTTGACTTGACGCCTGATTCATCGACTCATTTTTCATCACATGGGAATCTCATTCGCTTGGGTGCTCTACGTATTGAAGTTCGCTTAGGGAAGCAATCAATTGCATTATTTACGCTGAATTTGATAACGTTCTAGAAATAGACTTAAACAGACAAATTGTAACGGATTTTAATGCCTAAGGTGGGGGGAGAAAATGATGGGAGAAACATTATAATACCATTTAACTCATTCCCCATTGCTTCAGTTGCTTCTCACTCTTAACTGTAGCACACATGCACTCACGTTCTCGACAGGATTAATTACGTAATAGATTTTCAAGGCTTAAGAGATAAAAATAATAAATTTGTACCCAAGGAAGTGGCAGTAGTTTCTCTACAAGAACAAGTCGTTGGTCATTGGATAATAGCGCCACCCTACGAATTTGATAATTCACCAGAATATATAAAAACTAGTAACGACTACGTGTTGTCACGTCTACACGGCTTACAGTGGTTCGATGGTGATGTTATTCTACGCAAATTACGGTATCATTTTTACAACATAGCTAGAAATTCTGTAAGAATTTATGTCAGAGGTGCTGAAAAAGCAAGATACATAGAATCTATTATGGTACATAACGTTATAAATATAGAGTATTACACTACCTCAGGCTTTACCGACTTACAAAGACAGTTTTCTTCCCAGAAAGTATGCTGTTTTTACGCTTGCCGAAAAATCCTCTATAAAAAGGAGTACTGTGCCATGCAGAGATCGCATCTGTTGAGAGAGTGGCTTTATTCACTACTCCCTCAAGAATCTCAAAAAAATTTGCCTAAAAGAAGTTGTGAACTATTCTATATTTGACTTTCTTCATAAACTTGCTTACAAAAAAATAGCATCGTAAGATTTGGATCGAGTGTGACTTTTACGAGAATCGACGAAGTAGACGACGACGATAAAACCATTGAATACGCGAGTGATGATGATGAGAATTGTCGTTTAACACAGGGAAATAGTACAAATGAACACCAGTCAAATAATGAGGGCCCTGGAAAGGTTGAAAGCCTTTTTTCGGACAGAGCAACACGTAAAAATGGCTTGTTGTGAATTAAGTGAGCTGGTAAAACCGGAGTTGCCAAACCTTTTATTATCTACTACCTACGCGCTCAATAAGTCTTACTCGAAGAGAATTTGTGTTGGTCTCAAATATAGTGGTGGATATTATCACGAAGTTATCAAACTAGTTTCTTCAGGTGGCTCACACTAAAGTGTCTTTCTTGATCATCGTAGCTGGGATATCCTTAAAGATCAATTTGACGCCATAACAGCTTATTTTTACAATTCTTATTCTTTTAATCTAGATTTCGGAAGACCAACTAAGTTGTTACCACATCGTACGGCACCAGATTTATCAGCATTAATGAAAGATCACAACCAAACGAGATTTACAACCCTGAGGAAGAAGAAGAAACACCTGGGCAATCGCTTTGCAAAAAGAGAAAAACTTTTGATCATCCACCAAGTATAGTCATGCAACAGTCAACATTCGAAGGTCTTCGTCTACAAAGCGTCTTGGTAGATCTTTTTCTCAACGATTTAAGCGAACGGGTTGGTAAGGTTAATCGTACTACTGATCACTTAATGGACTTTTTAAAAATGAAACTTGGATAAGAAGGACTGGACAACGTAAAAGTGATTCCTAATGACTATAAATCATTTAAACAATATTATTCAATTCTCAATAACGAATTACATGATTATGTCATGGAGAATATGGTAGTTGATACAGATCCTTATAAAAGCTTGTATTTGAAATTTGTTTTATCTGAAATTTTAGCATTTAGTTTACCTATGATTGTGAAAGATTCGGAGATATGATGATTTTTGTATGGAAAAAATGTATGTTAAAAAATAAATAAATTACTTTAATGCTATAAATAACTTTATTTCTTACTATAAATACAAACACCCTTCCCGATCATCCTTCATTTATTTTATAAACATTTTTCGAAACAGACATGGGACAATGGGCAGGTAAGATTGCTTCATTACGTTCTACAGACAGCGAAATAAAGAAAGAACGATAAAAAGAGTATTATAAAAAAGAAACAGAAAAATTAGAACATTTTCAAAGGAATAATAAAAAAGATAACACTAATAAAAATATCAATTCAAATAATAACTGTTTTACAATAAATACTTTATACGCATAGTCTCTCATCATATTTGTATAACACACACTCGACACCATGGGTTAAAACAATTCCAGCACCGACAAAACAGCTTCACTACATGTCGATTAAAAGAAAAAAAAGAAAAATCAACCATCATATACCTGGAAACAATATTCTGAAAAAGGCTCAACCAATACCTACTCTATCCCTGAAAGAAAAGGATACAAAAAATTTTAATTTAAAAATTATATATATTTACATACGGTCCTTTTCAGGATCAACAAAAGTCTCACACGTAGCTAATAACAATTGATAAATGAATCTCTGACACTGATACTTTTTTTATTATAAATTCAATTTTATTTTTTTTTTTTTATATTAATACTTTTTTCATTAAAATTTTATACAACTTGTAAAATTATATCATTTTTTTTTATTTTGAGCTGTACCACCCTGTGTACGCTGTAACATCCCTCAGGGAGGGGAGGAGGCCATGAACGCTATAACACCCCTTAGACACCGCAGGCAGTGAGACGGGGGTAGTGGGAAAATTTGATATAGGTTACGCTATACCACCCCATGTACCTTATAACACCCCTCAGACACTTAGGGGAGCGAGACGGGGGGAGGCGAAAAAATCGATATGTCTTGCTATACCTAGCTATATACTACTGCCGTTTTGCCTGTTTTCCCTATACTGTATATTCTGATAGATTATTTATAACAAATAAGCACCACCCTTTAGATCTCATAAATTATTGTTCTTAATATTTGTTGTCTTCTTTTAATATACTTAATAATTATTTTTACCATTTTTTATTTTACTTGTAAGTTAATTTTTAATTGCTTGGAAATGCTTATTTCGTTTTCTTGTCTGATCATCTTTGACAATCAAATCATCACCAAATATATTCTTTTTTTTTGGCAAAAGTCCAATGTAAATGTTTGAAACAAGTGAATGACACTTTGAACGGTTTTTTTCTCCTACAAATGGTTTAGCTGTATAAGATGGTCAAATCTGCCCCAAATCATCTCGGAAAGCGAATATGTTAGTATGTTTGCTAAAATGAAAATCTTATTCCTGGAATTTCAGATTTTGAAACACATGTGCATATGAATAATCTAAAAAGTTCGATTGTACACTTTTTAAATTTTTCGTTATTTGATGATATCTCATTTAAATTTGAAATTTTTTAAACCATATGAAATGATATTATTTAAACCAATTTTCGCGCGAATTTCAAATTTTCAAGTTCTTAAATTTTTTTAAATTAATATTTCAAAAATAAAGATGAACTTATTATTAGAAAAAAAGATATTATGTTATTTCAGTATTAGTCAAATAACCATAAACTTTAATAGATTTTTAAAAGTGGTAAAAAGTACTAAAAAATAAATGAAAACCGAATTTTTTCAGTTTTTTTGTCACAAATGTAAATAACAAGTAAATGATTATATTCTTTTGTAGACTTAGCGGATGATAGACACTTACTTGAATTTTATTTCTTGAGATTTGTTGAAATTAAAGTACCTATTGATCTATATTATTAAGTTCAGTTTTAGAAAATGATTGATTCTAATTCTTGTTGTATTTTTTTGGTATAGTTTATTATATTTACATTGGTAAATAATATTCTCAGTTTAGGAAAATTTATTTTTATTTTGATTTGAACAAGATTAATTTACCTCTTTCCTAACTTTGCTCAGTTAGATTCTCTCGTATTATATTAATATGTGTAAATTAGCAAATTTTGAAATAAAAAAAATTGCCCTAACTTATGTATTTTTATATTGCAGTTTCGTACTAAATTTAGTTCTTGTATTTCTAGAAAAAAGTATTGATTAAAGTTTTAATATGCATAAAATTTGTTTAAATACAAATAAAATCATCATGATAAATTTGAAACTTGTTATACTAATTTCTATTTAAATCAATGGTGTTATGTAAAAGTAAGAACTCTTATTGACTATGTAAATTAAAGGTCTAAATGCAAGAAAGGGTTATACACTGGAAACACGTAAAAGAATGGTCTAAGTTTAACTAAAGAAACTAAATATGAAAAAATTAATTTTTTAATTTTCAATATTTAGTTTCTTAAGTCTAGCTTGGATGAAAATTTTACACGATCAAGCGCATACCCATTTGTTGCATCCGGCCCTTCAATATCGACTGAAAAGTTACATTTTATTTAATGTTCTACCCATCGAAAGTACTGTAATTATAAAATTTTACATAATTTTTATTTTGAACTAATTCGAGAGGAATTTCTGTATACCTTTATTCCAAATAAATCTACTTATTATTTTAATCATTTTATTCGCAATTTTTTTATTTAAGAGCGTGATTATTCTTTGCTACCAACGTCGCTCGGTTTTAATATCGATTTTATTTATGTTTATTCTATTATTTTATTTTTTTACTTTAATTAATAGGATTATAATATAATTTAATAAAAGAATAAATTTAAATAAATCTTTGTATTATTTCTAATCGTACATGTATATATGTGTAGTAATTCCTATTAATTTATAATTATTCAATTTTATTCTTCATATTACATAATTATTTCACTTTTTAATTGCAATATGTTATATATATAGATACCTATATTATTTCTAAACGTACATGTATATATGTGTAGTGATTCCTATTATTTTATAAGTATTTAATTTTATTCTTATGTAAGATCCTAAAAAGGCGTTCTATATTTTTTGAATTTTTATCTTTTACCTAATGTGTCCTCTAAGCAACAGCCAACATCAAAATCTTTTTGTATTTCATCAAATAGAAATTTGAGACCTTATTTTTGACTAATCAGTATGCACAGCGATTGATACTAGCTTAAGACAAGTTTAGCACGTATCGTCTTTTTCATATTTTTCTATTAGGCTACCGGGAAATGTACTGCTCTGACAGAAGTTTGTCACCTTTTTGTATGTGTGCCTATTAACGCTAGCTTATAAAGTTTAGCACGTATCTTTTTGTTTAAACATATTCTTCTATTTCGTCAGGCCACCGGAAATATACGGGTTTTGTTATCTTTTATAGCTTTAAACAATATACCAACACTGGCTTACAAGAGGTGGGCCAAGTTCGACATGTGCCATCTCCAATAATTTCTATTGTCTTTTTCCTACCTTCGATATCTTTTCGTTAGTATAAAATGGCTTGGGACCATCCTCTAGGTAGCCAGTCATTTGCTCATTTATAATTGCTACGGATCACTTTGATTATTGACAAGCGGGTCACTATTAATAATAAAAAAAAGCCAGTTAATTAGTCAACTAAACTCGTGTTGCCGTAAGTTACTTATATATAATAATCTACATTCAGTGAAAAATTAATATTTTATTTCAATTCTTTATTAATTTGAAAAGTATATTGAAAATCTAAAAGTTATAAATCTAAAGGTATTATTGTATTATTTTGAAATTACAATTTCTTTATTCCTATTTCTAACGTCGGAAAGTGTACTAACAAATATAAACAAAAATCATAAATCTAAAAATTATTATTATTATAATACAATTTTCTTGCGAAAACGAACTTATGAAAATCAAATTGTATACCAACGACTGGTGAAGGATATGTACATACATATACACATATTGTTTAATAAACCAGGAACTTTAAGGTAAGCCTGACAAATTATTTAAAAACCTTTCTCTTTTTAATCCCTTCCGATTCTTAACGAGTTCTCGAGCTCGCAAAAGAAATCCATCCTTTTTCCTCTCTACCACGCGATAAAATATATTTGCTACACATCCGCTTGGCGTAGCAAAGCTATAATATTTATTGATAAAATTTCATTTATATTTACTTTTTGGAACGTTTTACTTCATATTACATAAAACGCTGGAATTCGATAAATCTCGCGGGCACCCGAATCACTGATTTGGCAGAAACTTCGGCATATGAAAGTATATAGAAAAAAATAACTCGTGCAAAATTAGAGCTTAATTGGCCGCCAGGGGTCTGAGTTATGTAATCTCTAACTTTAAAAATCAGCTATTTTTCGAGGCTTCGCCAAAATTCGAATTCTTAACTAAATTCGATCGAACGCAGCTTATTTATTTCGTTTTAATCTATACCGTAACTTAATTATTTAGCATTTTAAGTTTCATGGAGAGAGTGCTGTGCTATGACGTGAAATATAAATAGTAATTTTTATCAATTTTATAATTTAAAAAAAAAAATCTGCCAGAATTTGAGTTTTTAATATTTTTTAACGTGCAACCTTGTAAATTAAAGGTCTCTCTGCAAACTTTAATTTGCAAGATAAAACGTCTTGAAATATTAGAAAAACGTAGAGGTATGTTATTTCAATGTTGTCCTCTTTTAAAAAAATTATCAACTTAGACTTCATTTTTAAAAAAATGATCTACTTCCCCATAGAGGGTTGTAAGGGTGGGTTTTATTTGGGAGATTATAAAAATATAAAATTAAGTAAGAAAAAAAAAATTGCTTATAACCCCCAAATCCTGTGATTTCCCAACTTACGAAAATAATACTCTAAATCTAATATAACAAGTATTTATCTAGTAAGTTCTTTGGATAATTATAGGTTATTTCATTTAAATAAATTAAGAACTTTTGCATTTAATTATAAAATTGATAAATATGAAAAAAAATTTTATTTTAAAGTTTTACGTAAAATATTAAACTAATTTAAACTCAATAAATTTAAAATTTGAGCAACGGATGCAACACGTGCTCAGGCGATTTTAGGTCATGTATGGGTGGAGGCTTGATTACGCAATCTCATATTACGCGATCCTCCAGTTAGTGGCGCTAGTGTCGTATTTCTATTTAGAGTTACTCTGGGCCTCACTATTTACCTCCTTCCAATGGATTTTATATATATGAGATAGATCTTGTGAGGCTTTTGACCACTATCTCAATTTATCAACTCTTTTTCTTTTCAATAAAAAAAAATTAATTATATGATTCAAATACTCCAAAGTCTTAAGTTAATTAGTTTTACTATTATTCTTATCATGTATTTAATTAAATGTTATAATTCAATAACAGCATGAACATAGAAAAATTATTTGAGAAAAACAGCTCTCAAGAATTTATTAATTAAACTACTGTTGGCTAATTTTACACAAAAAAAATTGAAGAGTTTTTACTTCAAAGCATCAGATAAAGGAAAACTACATTAGTTAAACCAATTTTTTTTTATAGGTTAGGAAAAAAAAAGTTTTAATCACTATTAATTTTTCACTTTTTCATTTTAAACACAGAATAAAAGAGTAAATCCTGTTATAATATATATGCTTTGTATAAGTACCACCACAGAAGTATCAGAAAATTCACAAATTTTGAGGTTATTTGATTACGTGGCTAATCTTATAGCCGTCCGTGATATCCCGCTAATAAATCTTTTACAATTTGTCTTATTTTCGATTGTTAATATTCACTTTTTCTTTTTGTTTCTAGAGAGAGAGAGATGTTATTCTAATTAATAGATAAAACACCTCAAATTCAACTTTATACACGACAAAAAAAACTTTATAATCTTTAATTTTTCTCTTTTTTATTTCACTTACTAACTATTTATTGAATTAGTTTGAAATATCGAATCCTATACCTGACTACCGCTTTTTCCCTGATCCAAAGCGTCCATTCTATACAATATTCTCCTTATATAGACTGAAGAAGAAAAATGTCCGCCTCCTCGTTTTGTGTGTTGGTCTAGGGAATACTCTTAGCTAGACTCTTTAACAACCCCGAGGGAAAATCGCGATAATAAGTTATAAACTTTAATAACACAACAAAAAAATAACCTCTGGATAACAATATACTTTTTAACAAATAATAATTGAGACTTCAATGATAAAAAAAAAAACTAGTTTAACAATTCACCGAAAAAGAAAGTTTTTACTAGAATAAATACAAAGCGTCTTAACAGCACGATTAATCCAACGACAATGAGGCACCAGGAAGAAGGAAGCGTACGCGGAGCATCGGTTGCTTCTTCTTCCCTATTGCTCTCTTTGTTGCTCTTGTGACGCCCTATCTACTGTCTCTTTCCTAATTCGCGACTCCCTAATCAAATCAAGCTCTTTTCATCAATTTATTTTACTCACTCTAGTGTAGTTTTACTACTTGCTAATCAAATTTACACCTTACTTCCCTTTACTAGTGTAGTATTTTCTAATTTCGAGTGTTACGCCCTCTGCGCGCGTGATTCGATTAAATAAAAATAAGGTGTTAAATATAAATAGTTATTCATATAATTTATTAAGATTTCTATTTCTAACAAGTATTAAATTTCCAATTATTTACTTATTAAATTGTTTAAATAATTGTTACCTTATTAATATTTAATTGATTCATGATTTTACAATGCTTTTATATTATAAAAAGAGAAGAATATTTGTTCACGTACAGCAGCGCCACTTATAAAATTAGAAGATAACATTTTCAAAAAAAAGTTATTTATTTGATTTTGCGTTCGAATCTTATTGATACGTGAGGACCCTCTAAATATATATACGCTTACACTATTCTATACGTTAATTAATTTACCCCTTTTATAATATGATTAAGTTTTTTATCCATCTAAAAAAAAAAAAAAAAAAAATATCCATCTTCAGACGGTACCTGCACCTGAGAGGGAAGGTACAGCATGCGGGCTGTACCTACTGCGGATATGACATGGACGACGCTGAGCATACGTTCTTCGAATGCTCACGTTGGGACTTCGACAGACGAACGCTACGGAGACAGACTGGAGACCTCACACTGGACAATGTTGTGGACTGGATGCTGGAGGACGTCCAAAACTGGGCTTCAATGGTGAACTTTGTCACAGTCGTCCTTAAAGCGAAGAAAGAGGATGGTGGTTTAATGTGAATGAATGAATGAGTGAATGGATGAATAATACAAAAACGCAGGGAGACAAATGTCTTTGGGCCTAGCGACCCCACGTACCCGAGCTGAGTGAATGATAAATTGGATGTGTGGATGAAAGTATGGATGAAAATGTGTGAATACGCAGGGGGACTGAAAAGTCCTTGGGCTCAGCGACCCCACGTACCCGAGCTAAGTGAATGGTGAATTGAGTGTGTGGATAAAGGAATGGATGGAGATGCTTGCACACGCAGGGGGACTGCACAGTCCTTGGGCCTAGCGAACCCACGTACCCGAGCTGAGTGAGTGAATGGTATACTGAACGTGTGGATGGAAGCGTGCGGAAGAATGTACGAATACGCAGGCGGACTGCACAGTCCATGGGCCTAGTGACCCCACGTGCACGAGCTGAGTGAGTGAGTGATATACTGGATGTGTGGGTAAATGAGAGGATAGAAATGTGTGAATACGCAGGGGGACTGAAAAGTTCTTGGGCTTAGCGACCCCACGTACCCGAGCTAAGTGCGAATGGAGGAGTGAAAGGAAGGATGACAGGCAAATGTATGCATGTTTGGACGTATGAATGGACACGGCCTAGTGCCTAGACGGACGGACGAAACGAGCGATAATGGACAAGACCGCAGCGTGAAGTAATGCTAACGCAGTCCCACGCTGCGGCTCTGAACGGTGGACGTTACGGATCCCTGCCCGTGTAAGTGAGGCATTTTCTTGCTTCTCTTCCGCGGCCAGGGTGAAGGGGGTTTAGACGGTCTCTGCCTGTGGATGCCTCGGGGGCGAATGCGAACCTACCAGGTTTCTTTCTCCCTCCAGGCTGACGCAGCGTCGGAATCCTGTCACGCTAGTGGCAAGCACTGCGGTTGGGGTGATCCAGCCGTGGCCCATGCTGCTGTAGGTCTGATAGCAGATTTACCCGTTTTTTAACCACAAAAAAAAAAAAAAAGTTTTTTATCCAACTAGTATCTTTTTAACATACGCGTCTATACCTACGTTGCCAACTTCGCCTCTAACAACTTTATCTTTCTGTTTCTCTCTCTTTCTCTCTCTCTGTGAGTATATAAACTTGGTTTCTGTACAGATCTTATTGTTTTGCGGCTTTGTATTCTGCTTCTGCTGCCTTTGGGCGTTTTGTTACAGGAAACTGCAAGCGCACTTTGCAGAGCACCGATTGTTCCATTAAACAGCATTTTTGGTGAGCTCTGCATCTATAAATCAATTAAAACATCTGGTGGTGCTGACTTTTTGAGGTTAGGATCTTTATATCAATTTTGAGGTTAGTTTCAACAAGTCTTCAGCTAGTGACTGCCTCTGATACCAGGTGCGCTGTAAACCATTATCAACGGATTGGCGTTCTCTACTTCATCGACTGTAGATGTACTTTGTTTCACCGATTGTGAGTACTGTCTGTTTTACATTTATACTTTAGGTTTTAACTGGGAGGTGACTCTCTTTGCGTGCCCCGTCTCTCTGTTGCGTTTAACGAGTATGGTAATTCTTTCTTTTTGTGAAGCAGCTATCTTACGCACAGATTCTTCGCGACTTTGTATAAATTGTTCAGCAATTTACCATTTGCATTGCTGTGATAATACGTGGTTTGGTCCCAATAATACTCTTGCTTGCTGTGAAAAACGTATAGCCTCAAGAAATATCTCAATGAGTAGTGCTTCGGGTGTTGTTCCTTCTAATAGTTCGCTCTCTGCCTCGCCACGGCCATTAAAAGATTCTTTGCTTAATCAGGGCTCTCAAAAGAGAGGCGCAGCCTCCCCGCTCCACCCACTCAAACCGTTACTAAGGCGACGCTGTCGTTCGGAGTCGAGCTCCTCCCAATCTTCTATTGACAGCGGTACACCAGTGGGCGTTTCTTCTAAGCTAATTCCTCCAGCCCTCACTTATTGGCTGCTGACGCTAGCTCTATTACATCTGGTTTTCATACGTTCTCTGAACCAAAGACCGCAAACATGTCGGATAGCGAGTGGCTTGTTAACTTTAAGACGGATAATGACTTAAAATTTGCTGCTCAGATGGAGAAGACGGATAAGTTGTTGCTTTTGACTTCACAACTTGTTGGAGAGGTTGGTTCGCTTCGTAATGACATACGTGTTATTAAGCAATCTCTTGCAGAAGTTAAAAAACGTCGAGACTTGCTTTCAGATCGCCTTGATCAGCACATTGCTTCATGTTCTGTTTCAACTTCTTCATCCGCAGAACTTCTGCATCCGGATAAGTGCAGTTTTATAATTAAGTAAAGCAAATTATTTTTGTACCTTAACTTAATTTTGTTTCTTACCACGGAGAGGAATCACAAATGAATGTATTCAAATTATTATTCTTTAGTTTATACTTTTTATATTTGCATTCTATTTTATTTTGTTTATAACATTATGTATTGCTTTTGGGTCATACGGGGTTGAACCCCATGATCTTAATAAATTATGAATCAATCAATCAATTTCTCTCTCTCTCTTTCTTTCTTTTAACTATACTCTACGCGAGCGCCACAATAGTATGTTCGCGCGAGCATGTTTTCATTTTTCTACGCCGTTTAAACCGCTCTCCTGCTTCCTAGACGTGGTATGACCGTCTTCTGCTAGCAGGTATCGGTCGCTCTACTTGCTGATTGTGTGTATATAGTGAGTGAGTGTGTGCATAGTCATTTCTCAGTCAGTGCCGTTAGCCTGTAGTCCAAGACACATGGCTACGTGGCAATGGGCCATATGACCAGTTGTGTACATCTAGGGCTCGGCACCGAAAATAAAAAACGACAGCAGAATTATTTCTCTGTTCGTTTCTCACGGTGGCTCTAGCTGCTGTCACGAGTGTGGTTATTATGATTTTAGGAATTCACATGCTCGGAAAATTATGTATGCTTTTTATTTAACAGGTTTTTTAATAAAGAATAATTTTAAATTAATAAAAACAAAAAAAAATTATGGTGGCGTGGAAATACCACGTCACAGAGTATTTAGGCCTTTGGATTATTGGTTTTAACCTTTAGAGGGCTGGGATTACGCCTAGAGGCGTGATACCCCGATCTGCCAAAGACTTGGCCTTAGTTTAATTTTTTGTGGCCCAAACACACTTTTTCATAGAAAAACGGGGCTTTTGAAATTTCTCTAATCCCGGCATTCTTAAGGTTAAATTTAACTTGAGAAATAATAAGAAAAATAATTTAATAACGTCCACGGAATAGAGTCAGAGTATTATAATGAAATAATAAAATATTTAATGGAAACATTTTTATTTAAAAAAATTTAAAGACAAAAATATTAACTATTTAGTATGAAAAGAGTAAGTGTTGTGGTCATAAAAAATATATATTCCTCATTGATTTATTGGATTAAATGATACAATATATCATTTGGGAAACAAAAATTTACCCAGCAAAAAATACATTTAACATGAAAGCTTTCACATGAGAGCTTGCATTAAGACCTTGACTACTTTGTCAGAATGCTTTGTACATCATCTATACAAGTCAATTTATATCACCTTTAATGTCGCCTTTTATTTAACAAAAATACCTTGTTCTTAACGTCGCTTAGTTAGATTTTTATTTATTATATTATTATGAATGAATTAGTCAATTTTCAATCATTGCAGTTTTATACTGAATTTAGTTTTTCTGTTGCTATAAAAAAGGAATAATAAATGTTTAAGTATGCATGAAATTTGTACAAATAAAAGTGTATATATAAGTGGCGAAATCGAAAAAGATACGTTCAGAAGAAAAAAAAGTCCTCATTCTCCACTTTGATATGATAGAAGCGATGTTAGTTAACAAAGACATTTTTTCTTCTGTCCAGAAGCTAGTCGAGTCTAGGCTCTAATCATGATATAATTATGTCAACCATATAAAGTTTACGTGTACAAGTGTACATGTATATAAGTCTACGTGTATGTGTATGTGTATAAGTAAACGTGTACGTGTACGTGTGTATGAATATGTATGTATATGTATACATGTGTATGAGAGTACGTGTATATATGTAAGTGGCAAAATATAAAAAGATATGTCCAGGAAAATAAGGCCTAATCCTCCACTTTGATATAATAGTAAAATTTTAGTCAACATAGAATTTTTTTCTTCTGACTGGAAGCCAGTCAAGTCTAGGCTCTAATTATGATTTAATTATGTCATAAACTATAAGTGTGGATGTGTAAGTGTGCATGAGTATGTATGTATATGTATGTATATTTATAAGTGTACGTGTGTGTGTATATATATAAAAGTGGCGAAATCGAAAAAGATATGCCCGAAAGAAAAAAATCCTATTTCTTTACTTAAATAGATAGATATAGATAGATATGTATTTATTTGTAAAAGTTTACAAAAAGTGTGTAACAAAAAATATAATATATAATACATAATAAAATAAAATACAGAAATGAGATAATACTGTAACGTTACATGTAAATATTGCACTCATGATATCACAGTCGATTTCCTAAAACTAATAATACTGCATAAGTAAGTCACTTTTCAGAGTGATATCACAGATCATTACAATAATAAAATACACACACAATCATCAATAAAATGACAATAAACAAATCTTTCGAATTAATATCTATCAGTCAAACTAGTGAAAACATCCTAAAAATAAAATATAATAAAAACAAACGAGTCAAAGAGTCAAAAAGTAAAAAGTAATACATTCACTCTCAACCATGCGCTCATCAACCATACTATAAATACAAGCACACCTTAAATCTATATACGGGACTACACATGATAATATATTAACATAAAGGCACTATAAATATAACATAAAAAGAGTATCTATTATTGAAGGTCAAGCAATTACCTCCTCACTGCCGTCTTAAACCTGCTGAGAGATGGAAGATACTTAATTTCAGCAGGTAGGGAATTCAAAAATGCACACCTTGAACTTGAAAGGAATTCCTTCCAGTCTCAGTGCGCATAAAGGGCACCGCAAGATCCTTAGCCACTCCCCTAGTAACCGCCCTAGGTACACATCTAGTGAAGAGACTCACTAGATGCTCTGGAGTATTCATGCGCACGATTTTGTACATAAGCACAGCCAACTAATACTATCTCCTCGAATCAGTGCGCAGCCAACCCAACGCGGTTCTATAAGGAGAGACATAATCACCCATTCTCAAATCCATTACATATCTCACACATGAATTTTGTAATCTCTGTATTCGTCTTCTCAACTCCTGAGAAGCATCGAGCAGAAATACTGAACAATAGTCAAGATGTGGAAACAGCAGGGTGGTTGCGAGCTGTTGACGCAGTCTCCGTGGTGTATCGACTGAAACCCCGCAAAGCATACAAAACTCTATTAAACTTTTTTGTAATCATATCATATCAATGTGCGGTACCCATCAAAGTTTAGGGTCAAGCACAACAACAAGACTTAGTACGAAGTCAAAGGGAGGTATACTAATGCCTCCCTCAAGATCAATCGTCCGTGACCTATCAGCATACAAAGAATTCACAAAACGACTATTGTTAAAGACGATTGCCTCGGTTTTATTAGAATTCAAAGTGAGAGAGACACCAGCAGACCACTCTGACACCGCTTTGGCCGCCCTCTGTAGGATGAGAATACCCTCTTCCACATTCTCGCGAGGCACCTGCGTGTAAATTTGCAGGTCGTCTGCATATAGTAGGTGCTCGACGCAACCAGAGTCAAGAGCGTCACGTACGTCATTAATGTAAAGAGAAAACAACAGAGGCCCCAGTACCGAACCCTGTGGAACTCCTAGGTTGGTTATCAGCCAACTTGATTCCTCGTTTAAATGCGTGGAAACCACTTGTTTTCTTTCTAATATGTAGGAGTTCGTCCACAAGAGATCAGCCCTGGAAAGCCCTATCGATCTAAGCCTAGTAAGTAACTTGAAGGGAGAGATCGTGTCGAATGCGTTACCAAAGTCAAAAAGTAAAAGTAACGTGACGAGTTTTTTTTACACCCGATCTTATGTCATTAGTTAATTCGAAAATAGCTGTTTGCATTGAGTTGTGCTTTTTGAAGGCAGTCTGCATTAGGTCAAGTATTTTATTAGCAGTAATGTACTCCTGCAATTGGTCATGGGCGATCTTCTCAAGTACCTTTGAAAGAAAAGATAAAATATTAAAAATAAAAAAAAACTTTTTAATGTACTACGTTTTTATAATGAACTAAAAAGTATAAAATAATGTGTAATAAAATGAGAAATGAATACTGATTTGAAATAAAAAAAACGTGGGGCGCATGTTTATTATTATGTATTGTATGCGCCCCACGTTTTTTTTATTTCAAATCAGTATTCATTTCTCATTTTATTACACATTATTTTATACTTTTTAGTTCATTATAAAAACGTAGTACATTAAAAAAGTTTTTTTTTTTTTAATATTATTTTATACTTTTTAGTTCAATTAAAAAACGTGGTAGATTGAAAATTTTTTTTTATTTAGATATTATCTTATACATTTTGGTATTATTATTATTATTATTAATATTATTTATCGTGTTGTCCAACAGTGCATATTATATAGCATATATATTGTTATCAAGGGACTAAAACGTGTTTCATCTATTTTTTTAGAGAACACGTAATCGCATGCTGAGTTTCCCGCCATTTTGACGATAATGACGCTATTAGAAATTCAACCAAAATTTATTGTTTTATGCATTGATAGACCATAAAATGAATAAAATACAGTCTCAAATTTTATATGTACAATACAAAATGCTGTAATTTATGTCTAATTGCAATATGAGAAGTTAAAGAATTTTAAAAATTTTCGAAGATGGTTAGACACTAATGTTAAAAGTATATCTATATATAAAATCTTCAAAATTTCAATTTTTCCAATATCTCCGTATATAATTGTATTAATATATTTTTCGGTGGGAATATATATTTAATTATATTATCCAACAATGCATGCAAAAATATAATATTGAATATATTAATATATTAATATATTTGATATATTAATATATTAATATATTACTATATTAATATATTACTATATTTGATATATTAATATATTAATATATTAATATATTAATATATCAAAAGAAGATTTTTAAAATTTTCGAAGATGTTTAGACACTTATGTTAAAAGTGTATCTATAAATAAAATCTTCAAATCTTCAATTTTGCCAACATCTCCGTATATGATTGAATATATTAATATATTATTCGGTAGATATATATATTTTTTTTATAATATTGCATTGTCATCCAGTTCCGAGCTATATTTAAAATTTCAAGTCTCTAGCTCATCAGGAAGTTAGTTTACAATCGGTTGCAAAATTCGTACCGAACAGACAGACAGACAGACAGACAGACAGACAGACAGACAGACAGACACCAAAGCGAGTTAATAAAAACGTAGTAACGTAGTAAAATAGCAATAGGCCTGAAGTCTTTAGGCGATTTGGGTGCAGAGCACTTCTTTAATGGCACGATACGTTCCTGTTTCCAAAGGCCAGGGAAAACCCGCCGAGCAAAAGAGGAATTGAACAGAATCACAAGATGTTCACCAATAAATGGTAATGCTTTAAGTATCACACTTTGCTGTATGCTGTCCTTTCCACGAGCCTGCGATGAGAAGTGAGAAACTGCAAGAATAACGTCGTTAATATTAATTGATTTAAAAGCGAAACCATTTTCGCTGCATTCAGAAAGAAACTTCTTGCGTTTCTCACCATCATCATGTGGCGAAACCGACACCCCAGCAAAGTGCGCATTAAGCTCATCTGGAGCAAATCCATTCAGATCCATTTGGGGGCCGGATAAGAGTCCCAGCTCTCTCAACTCCTTCCAGACATTACCACTTGCAAGAGCCTCGAATAGTCTGTTATGATAGTATTCACTTCTTGCACGCTTAATCTGTTCGTCCAATGCCTTACGTAAAATTAAAAATTCTGAAAAATACTTACTGTCGTTTGTCCATTTGTATCGCCTATATGTGGCATTCCTCCTACGCTGCATCTGTGACAACTCTCCATCCATCAATGGTGGCTTCTTTTTCGTACATTTAAATATTTTCACTGGTGCTAAATTTTCAATAGCAGCTGTGAGATTATCACAAAGTCAAGTGCAGACTCAGGATCCACTATATCAGTTGTCAATTTGAACCAATCATAGCCGGCCAATTTCTCTAATAATAATTTTTCACTAATATTTTTATAATTTTGATACTTAATCGGTTCTTGCACTAAACTGCTAACATTGTTCGCTATAGAAACTTCAATTAAATTGTGCCGACTATGAAAGTTCGCAGGTACGTTACGTGCGTCAAGTATAGTGTCATTGTCATCCACAAAAATCAGGTCTATCCATGTGCGAGACGATCGAATTATATGCGTGGCACTATGTGGGACCAACTGAAGCGAAAGCTCAGCGGATAGCTTACTAAGAAACTTCGCATCACTGCTTTCTCGCAGGAGATTGGCATTCAGATCTGCCATTATAATCTTGAATGAAAAATTCGAAAAAGCTAATGTCTCACATTTTAACGTAAAGGGCAACCCCTCCTCCATGAAGATTTCTATCCTGTCTAAAAATTTCATACCCCTTGATCTGAATGACGTCGTCCGAGACAGTCGGACCCAGACAGGTCTCAGCCACTTCAAACAGATCATAAGAATGGCCGTCACATAGAAGCACACGTACCTGTCCAATATAAGCTCTTAAAGAAGTCACATTCAAAAAGCCCGCTCGCAGTGCACCCCTTCTCCCTTTTCGACTCTCCGAGGAGATCTGGCTCAGTCATTGGGAAGAGAGATCATTATTATTTAACTTACTTTTAATAACAGGACATTCATCATTGAGAGCTATTTTAACAACATTGTCATCCTTATTTAAACATCCGCTAATCACACAAGATTTGTCAGCAATAAAATTTTTATCTAAAATAACATTATTTGAACTACTTAAAATTTTATCTTTATCATCTTTGGTAGCAAATGTGTAGTCTCTCTACCCTCTTGCCCGTCTTTTCAGAAATCTGCCACTTCTATGCCAAATAAATTTAATACCTTTAACCTTAGCATATTTCTTTAGATCTTTGAAATTTTTGTATGTATCTTGTTGAAGGTATCCATTAATAAAAACCTTATAATGGTTTTTTATGGCAGACAAACTGGCAAAACGAGAAAGATCAATGTCTGCCGTTGAGAAACTAGTAACTTTTCTTTTTTCTTATAATATTTTTTTAACCAGACTAGCCTCAGAGAGTCTGACTAGCAGCGAGAGAGAACTCCCCGGACCGTCCCTGATCACGCCGCTTCTAGATTCGGACGATGTTAAACATACAACCGATAAAATGTGTGACTGCTTTAAGTCCGGAAGCATGGTACCGAGGACAGCACACACATAATCCTCCTGTCGAACATTAGCCGCTAAGCAGTCCAGTCTACTGGAGATCACCAATGAGCCACCCCCAATACCACAATTTTGTGTATTTTGATGATTATTCTTTGTTGTTTCTGTGTCAATAATTTGTGTGTTGGCATCTACTGTTTCCTTTAAATTCGTGTCAGTGTTTGAGACATTTTTACGCTCTTCTACACGCTCCTGCACACTGAGATCAGAGACGGTCTGCACCACGCATGCCAACCCCACCCCAAGTTCTAAAAAATTCTTGTCCACTCCATTAAATTCAGCTTGTATAGTAAATTGAAGGCTATTAATTTTAGAATTTAAATGTAAATCAGTCTTATCATAATTTTTAATTAGAGTGGACAATTTATTTTCCAAACTACTGACTATCTTCCTTAATTTAATATTTTCATCGAGCAGCCTTGCCTGTGCTACCTAAAAATTCTTTTTTACTTTGTCCCAATTGTTAAGTTTATCCAAGATGCCTCGCAAGTTATCATCAATACCCATTATGCTGCTCTCAACACTCCGGATCCGATGGAAAACGCCTAAGACCGAGTCAAGCTTACGAGACAAATATCCCTCAATTTCAGACAAAGCAGCCTGAGAAATGGAGATGTCAGCATTATTATCCAATTTTACATTATTATTTGCTAAATTTATTGATTTATCATTTTTAATATTGGCAGCGGGGGCAACATGCGCAGCGCCACCTTTACTATGCGTAGTTGAATTGAATTATTATTATTTAAAATTTTACTTAAGCTAGACTTCTTATTTTTCGCCGCAGCACTAGCCTTCTGAAGTGCCTTGGTTGCTGATTGTCCCTGTATGACAATAACCGGTGGTACTTGTGTGTCAGTTCTTGATGGAGTCGACGTGCTGAGGGGCGACTTCTTCTCTGCCTTACCGACATCAAGTAGTTGGCCTATGCTATTAATGCCAGCATCAAAAGCATGGGAACTGGAGGGGGTGCCTTCCTCATTCTTTGTTGCATAATATTATAGTAGTAATGTTGGTTAGCAAAGAATTTTTTTTCCTGTCTAGAAGCTTGTCAAGTCTAGGCTCTAATTATAATATAATTATGTCAAACGATATGTGTGTATGCTTAAGTATATAAGTGTACGTGTATGTGTACGTGTGTATGAGTATATACGTATGTATGAGTATGTATGTATATGTATATATGTGCATGAGTGTACGTAGCAAAATTGAACCAATTTTTTTTGTGACTTACTCATTCAGTATAATTAGGTCTAATAATTGACTATGATATCAACTGTGCAATATTTACATTTATATTTATACATTGTCTAAAATTCCATGTGCAATATTTATTTTTATATTTATAAATTGTATTACACGCTTTTTATATTCGAATATGAATAAAAATAATATCTATCTACTCCTATAGAAATAGACGACCAAATATCGTCTAACCATTCATTTGATGACACTGATGTTGTTATGACTTTAGAAAATATTCGTTTTGATAATTTACCAAACAAAAATAAAATTAAAAAAAAAATTTTTTTAATATGGAAAATGTAGATAATAATATTTGTGTACTTGAAAAAAATTTTTAAGAAAATAAATTACTTTAACCACAGATAATTTTTGAAAAATATAAAAGTGATAAAAACAAGTTGACCATTAAAAAGTAATTTGAAAAGAAAAAAAAATCCGAGAGATAAGCAATAATAGATTGGAAAATAAGAAAAAAAGAAAGATTACATTAAAAAGAAGCTTATTGGAAAAATGAATGTAAACAGTATGATAAGATAGAAAAAAATATAAAAAGAAAACAAAAAAAAATGAAAAAAAAGCAAAAGATGAATATAAATGAATTAAAAGCAGAACGTGAAAGAGAAGCATTTCGTAAAAAAAACTTATAGGGAAAGTAAAAATAATGATGAAATCAAAGTAGAAAAGAAAAAGTTTAAAAGAAGAAATCGGAAGGAGAAAAGAATACAAAATAAGAATATTGATGAATTAAAAGCAGAACATGAAAAAGAAGCATTATCGCAAAAGAGAAGCTTATAGACGAAGTAAAAATATTGATGTATGCAAAGTAAAAGAAAATAAATTAAAGAAGAAAAATCAAGAAAAAGAAAGAATACAAAATAAAAATATTGACGATTTAAAAGCAGAACGTGCAGAAGAAGCATTACGTAAAAGAGAAGCTCATAGGAAAAGTAGAAATGTTGAAGAATGCAAAGTAGAAGAAAAAAAATTAAAGAGAAAAAAACGACAAAAAGATAGATTACAAAAAAAGAATATTGACGAATTAAAAGCGGAACGTAAAAAATAACTATTACGTGAAAGAGAAACTTATAGAAAAAATAAATACCTTGACGCATGTCAAGCAGAAGAAAACGCTGCCAAGTGCTTTGGCGCAATGCTTTCTCATAGAGCTCATTGAGTTAGAGTAATTTAATTTAATTTTTTAAAATATGATTTCAGTGTAAAAAAACAATTGCTATTCCAGAAAAATTGAGAAGAGAAAAAGTAAGAGTGAGTGTAAGAGGGTAAAAATGAGGAGCAATGTGAGATAGAAGGGCAGAGAGAAAATGAAAAAGTAAGAAAAGAGTTAGTGAGAGCGTTAAGGCGAGACACAAGTAAAACTGCGTTTTTTAACGGAAAAATGACGTTTTTTATTTTTAATTTTTAACCCATAGCACCTACAACGTAATCCATGCGTAATGTTGTTCAAAATCATCTGAAAAATCTATAAAAAAATTTTCAGCCTGAAATATTAAAAACTGTGAGACTAGTTCCATTTTAGCTGCTGCCTCATTTACCAGTAAACCAAGCAGTAGTTAAAATGGAACTAGTTTCACAGTTTTTAATATTTTAGGCTGAAAATTTTTTTATAGATTTTTCAGATGATTTTGAACAACATTACGCATGGATTACGTTGTAGGTGCTATGGGTTAAAAATTAAAAATAAAAAACGTCATTTTTTTGTTGAGAAACACAGTTTCACTTGTGTCTCCCCTTAAATCAAATATCAGAAGAAGTAATCAAAGAGCTATGCTAAGAAAATTATTTAAAAACTTGTTTCATAAAGACAGTAGCAACTAACTTGTATTCGAATTTTAGAGCAAATCTATCGAGTAGTTTACGTAAAATAAAAGAAAAATAAAAAATGAAATTTTTTTTCAAAATTTAAAAAATTTTTTCAAATTAAAATTACGCTTAGAAATTCAGTTTTCAAAAGTCATCCTTCTGTTGGCAGCTGCAAAATTTTAGCTATAGTTAGTTGTTCATTAAAATTAAAAGTTAAAAGAATTCTTCAATATTTTGAAAATAATTAATTCATACCAAGAAAAAAATCCCCGTAAATTTTCAGCTAGCCTTAACTACTGATTTTATTATTTATGCTAATAGTCTAGGCGCCCAAAGGGTTTCGTATGAAGTTAGAGGTCCCACCAAGCAAGTAAGTAATTTGTATGTATTTTGAGCCGCTGAATCCGAATTTGCAACTTGCTTTTCGCGCAAGCGGTCGAGTAATTTGTTATAAACAAATTGATTGTTTAAATGGCTATAGTTTATGAACTACAATAGATGCAGTGATTTTCTCTGCAAAAACTTGTTCTTTAATAAAAAAAAACAAAAAAAAATCGTTTTTGTTGCATGTCAATTCGATAATTAGAACCAGAGATATGGCAAATATATTGCAAAAAAACAAATAGACGTAGCGGAAGCGCGGAATGCCCAGGTAAAAAACCTTATAACTCGACTACTAATTGATATTTTTTGAAGTACAACATGTGTTTGAAAAATGTCAGAGTCTCAGCTTTAATGATAAATTGTTATATATTACTTTCAAATGTTGATAAATAAACTAGAATGATTTGAAGCAGAAAAAATTTTCAATTTTTCAGAATTGTGTTTGTTTATAACGAAATAATATAGGTTAGCGAACAAAATATTTCTATATTTTTCATAAAGAATGATAGGAAATTTGATCTAATTTAAGAATCTGTCCGGTTTTTCAAATTTAAGTAAGTAGAACCTAAGATATAGCAAATTTAAGCTGTAGCGCCAACTACTTGCAATACGACATATGTGTGCAATATGGCGATCGCTTTCCTTATTAAAAATTCTTTTATTATAAGGTAAGTAATTTCATTTTTTTGTAATACAATTAATTTTAACTGTGTATTAGGAAATTAAATAAAAATTCAATAAAAAAGGATTCAGCTAAAAATAGATGACTCTAATAAATCGGAAGGTTAAAACAAATTTTTTGAATAAAATAGATTGTTCTTTTTGCAATTGCAAAAAAATTAACAACTCTAGCCTGATTTGATTGGCTGCTTCTGTTTCCCACTAAGTAAGTGAGAGAGAGATGGCACGTACCAAAATAGAGGCTTTTTCTCTTTCCGCCTTGTAACGTAGTTAATAGCTGGGAGACTTCCTCCAGTAGTATATGCTCGAAGATTATACATCATTAATATTATGACAAAGTATATAAAATAGAGTCGAGTTAAAAGTTATTTTATTAGAAAAGGATGAGATTACTTACCTTATAATAAAAGAATTTTTAATAAGGAAAGCGATCGCTATATTGCACACATATGTCGTATTGCAAGGAGTTGGCGCTACAGCTTAAATTTGCGATATCTCAGGTTCTACTTAAATTTGAAAAATCGGACAGATTCTTAAATTAGATCAAATTTCCTATCATTCTATATCAAAAATATAGAAATATTTTGTTCGCTAACCTATATTATTTCGTTATAAACAAACACAATTCTGAAAAATTGAAAATTTTTTCTGCTTCAAATCATTCTAGTTTATTTATCAACATTTGAAAGTAATATATAACAATTTATCATTAAAGCTGAGACTCTGACATTTTTCAAACACATGTTGTACTTCAAAAAATATCAATTAGTAGTCGAGTTATAAGGTTTTTTACCAGGGCATTCCGCGCTTCCGCTACGTCTCTATGTTTTTTTGCAATATATTTGCCATATCTCTGGTTCTAATTATCGAATTGACATACAACAAAAACGATTTTTTTTTGTTTTTTTTATTAAAGAACAAGCTTTTGCAGAGAAAATTACTGCATCTATTGTAGTTCATAAACTATAGTCATTTAAACAATTAATTTGTTTATAACAAATTACTCGACCACTTGCGCGAAAAGCAAGTTGCAAATTCGGATTCAGCGGCTCAAAATACATACAAATCACTTGCTTGCTTGGTGGGACCTCTAACTTCATACGAAACCCTCTGCGCGCCTAGACTAAAAGCAAAATAAGTTAACAAGAAGAAATCGCGCATCTTCTGTCATACATACAAATTTCTAAATAAAGATCTTTCTTTCTCTCTTGTTCTCTATTCTTTTAATTTCTTCTTTTTCATCTTTTTCTCTTCCTGCTTCTCGTTCCTGCGAACATATAAGATCAAGTTTTGTTAGGAGGGGGAGGGCTCAAATTTTTGGAGGAGCCGCTTTCGGCGCGCTGCTGCAGCGTCTATGCTTTTATTGTTAGATTAAAATAAAATCATTTTATTCAAAAACTGCATAGGAAATGCAGTTGTGTTTGTCTATTACACAGCTCCTAGAAGGGATCTTTAACTATTACTGAGAATTGTTGAAGATATCTTCTAACTCTCGTAAACTATAAATATGAAGAGAAGAAGAAATATTATTTTTGTTAACTATTTGGTTAGTTTTTATTTAATTTTATATTAATTCTCGTTAGCAAGAGGATGTTTTGTTCAAAAGGAAAGTTTTTATTCAAATGTTCTATTAATAAGTCTTAAAATATTTAAAAGAGTTTTATTACTAGATAATTCGCTATGTCAAGTTCGTACTGGACCCTTGAGAACTTGATAAATTAATCGAAATATCTATAGAACCTTTCGTTTTCTTGTTCTTGTTTCTTATGTTGTAGGAGGCCTATTTTCTCGAATTCTTCCGCGACTTTTCTTTTGGCAGTCCTTCTCATCTGTTGTTCCTCGACGTCATCGGTTTGGGTATTCATATCTGATTTCGTAATTTTTTTGGATGTCGTGGATAGACATTGCGTTCGTACCGTGCCATGTGTCGTAATTTGTATCTGGGGCCCTTTCTCTTAATGGCTTTTTTGTGATGTTTCTGGCCTTACTTTGCGTGCTAGGTGTGATTATTCTTTCATGTATGCTTGTGTCACTTGGCGTGGATGTTCATCTATTTGTTTGATTAAAAAAATTAGGGTGGTACAGACACCCAACTCCCGGCACTGTATCGGGCTTATCTTTGAATTGGCCAGGGTTTCATGACCCCATATCCCTTCCATATCTCATTCTCGAGAATTTCTGTGTGATCTGTGATGTCTAAGACATCATTGTTATAGGCATCAGACATTTTTTTAAGCTCATGTGGCACTTAATATTTATAAATTTTTAATTGATGTTCTTGTTGTTATCCTTTCGGATGTTCAAAAAAGACTGACTCGATTTTCAAAATTTTTAATTTATTTGGTATTATTCTACAAAAGAATTTTTCTTTGTATTATATATATGGTCATACGTACAAATTAAAGAATTTTGAGATTTTGCCATTTTCTAAGTTCGATAATTTATTTGATTTAAGCAGAATTCATCATTTATCTAAAATTCGATAAATCTGTGCTAATTTTTTTCATTATACTTATTTGCAATTTTTTTCCCTTTTTTATTATGTTTTCCTTTCCCAAAGTAATTTTTTATTTATAAGGTTTTTCCGTTTTCTTATCATTTTCTATTTTCATATATTTCCTCCATTTTCTCGCTGGTTTTTTGTTAAAAAGAAGTTCTATTGGAGTTAATTCAGTCGTATGATGATGTGTTTCATTCATTATATTCTGAATTATGGTTACATATTTAGCCCAACTTGTGTGTTTTTCATTTGTAAAGATTATAAAGAATCTACCAATTCTTTATTTACCCTTTTAACTACATTACTTTGGGGATGGCGTATCGAAGAAAATACTGCTTTTATTTTATGTTCTTCTAATTTTACTTTCTCATAGAGAAATCACTGTATTGACAAGAAAAATTTTTTTCTATTGCTTTCTCATAGAGAGAGCATTTTGAAAATTTTAAAAAAAATTTATTTTGAATTTTTCATTTTTTTTGGATCTTACGTAAACTACTCTAAGAATTTGCTTAAAAATGTGTATAGAAATTATTTAATACTGTTTAAATAATAAAAACATTTGAAAACTGATTTTTTTGGCATACTATTAATTTTATTATTTTTCTATTTCACGGAAACCATTCGATAGATTTGCTCCAAAATTTATATGCAAGTTATTTGCTACTGTCTGAAGAAAACAAGTTTTAGAAAACTAATTTTCTCAGTGCAGTTTTAATTAAGGAGAATTTTGAAAATTTTCATACAAATTTTTATTCCTTATTTATCTTCTTTCTTAGCGTGGTTACGATTAGAATTTGCGTTGTCATCGTTATTTTAAAGTACAAATTTATAAATAAATATTAATGTTAGACAATTTTTTTATATTAAAATCACATTTAAATAAATATAAAAAAATTAATGAAGCTCAAAGAGCTCTATGAGAAAGCATTCCGCCAAAGCACTTGGCAGCATTTTTTTAATTGATTTGTACATATTTTATCATACTTAGGGAATCAAAAGAAGTGGTTGCTAGAAAATGTCTGTATGTGTGTGTGTGTGTGTGTGTGTGTGTGTGTGTGTGTGTGTGTGTGTGTGTGTGTGTGTGTGTGTGTGTGGGTGCGTGCGTGCGTGTGTGTGTGTGTGTGTGTGTGTGTGTGTGTGTGTGTGTGTGTGTGTGTGTGTGTGTGTGTGTGTATGCGTTACGCCAAGTTTATCTCGAAAACAACTCGATGGATTTGTTTCCAATTTTGCATACAATTTCGTCTTTTGTCTAACTGGGAGGGGGGGGGCTATTGCAAATTGGTTTTCTTAGCGTAGTTTTTATTTTAGAGCATTTTCAAAATTTTCAAAAGAATTTGCATTTTTTATTTTTTTTTTGTTTTACGTAAACCATTCCATGGATTTGCTCCAAAATTTGTCTACAAGTTATTTGTTATTATCTGAAGGAAACAAGCTTGCAAAAACCAATTTTGTCAGTGCAGTTTTAATTTTAGAGTATTTTAAATATTTTCAAAAAAATTTTCATTTTTTATTTATTTTATATTTTACGTAAACCAAAATTTTTATACAATCCATTCAATATTTTCTGAAGGAAACTAGCTTTTGAAAACTAATTTTCTTAGCGCAGTTACAATTTTAGAGAATTTAAAAAATTTTTTAAAAAATTTCGATTTTTCTTTTATTTTTTTTTATTTTACGTAAAATAATTTGTAGATTTATTCTGAAATTTGCAAGGAAATTATTTGCGACTCCCAGAAGATGGGAAATTTTTGAAAACCGATTTTCCTTGCGTTGTTTTAATTTTTAAGCGTTTTGAAAATTTTGAAAAAGAAATTTTGAAAAGAAAATTGCATTTATTTAGCCAATTAGATCTTGAGAATTACTTGATGGATTTGCTTTAAATTTTGCATATTATTTATTTTTTAGTCCAAGTGGGTGGGAAGCTATTGAAAATTGGTTTTCTTAGTGTAGTTTTAATTTTAGAATTATTTAAAAATAAAAAATAATTTTTTAGGTTTTTCATTTTTTTCTTTTATTTTACGTAAATTACTTGATGAATTTGCTTTGAAATTTAAAAGAGAATTATTTGCAACTGTCAAAAGAAGTATGTCTTTTAATAACTGAGTTTCATAACGTAGTTTTAATTTTAGAAAATTATGAAAATTAAAAAAAAAATATTTTTTTTTTATTTTTTTTTTTACATTTTACATTTTTTATAGTTTACGTAAAAACGTAAACTACTCGATAGATTTGAATAGAAATTTACCAATCCAAGAAATCCTTTTAACCCTTTCATAACGGAATTTTCATTTCATCATGAAAAGTTCTGATAATCATTTAGCGATGATAAGTGTTCATTTATTAAGCAATTTTTGCAATAAAAAATTTATTTTCTCCTTTTTTCTTTTCAAGTTTTCTCAGTTTTTATCAAAGATATAATAACTTAAGCCCTCAGTTTGAAATCGAAAATAGTCCACTTCAATCTAATACACATATTTTTTTACAAAATTTGAAACCACTTTTGCACAATTTAAAAAAAAAAACAAAAAATGTCAATGTACATTGTAATGTACATTGGTTCTGAAAAGGTTAATTATCGGACATTTTTAGGACTTGGAAAGATTTTGATCATATACACCTTTTTAGGTTGAGGCTTTATTCCATCTTTTGTAATTATAAAGCCTAAAAATTCGGTCTCGTTTAAAAAAAAATGCATTTCTTATAGCTTAATGTTATGTTATGCTGAGACAATCTTTTAAATAAATTTCCTAATACTTACAGTCTTTATTTTTGTTATACAGAGTATGTTATCTACAAAATTAAGAATGTTTTTTCCTGTTTCTTTTAAAACAGAACCTATATCTTTGATTAAAGCAGCCGTGCTTATTTTGGTCCCAAATGAACAGACATAAAACTCATAGATTTTTCCTTTATGCATAAATGCAGTGTACTGTTTGGAATCTTTAAGAGGGATTAGCCAAAAGCTGTTTATAAGTTCCAGGCTTGAAATTATATTTGTTTTATTATATTTTTGCAATAATTCCTTGATTCTTTGAGGTGCTTCATGGTCCATTTCCAATTTTTCATTGAGTTTTCTTGCACCTAGACAAATTCTCACTGATCCATTTTTCTTTATTACTGAAACGATAGGGCCTATATATATAAATGGTATTTGATTTTTTAATAATATTGCATTCCAGCATTTTATCAATTTCTTTTTTTACCTTATCTCTATGGTTTAGAGGTATTTGTTAAGATTTCACGAAGAACGGAGTATCATCTTTTAAATTTAGTTTATACTCAAATGATTGAAGTAAACCTGGTTTTTTATTGGAGATTGATTTATATTTATATATTAGGTTTTTTAACTTTTTTATATTTTTCCTTGGTGCTTGGCACGTTTTAAGATTTTTTTCTATTTCTTCAGAGGTTAGCTCATATTGATTTTTTGTCTTCTAGGTCCTTTGAGAATTTCTGGAAGTAACAATCACGATTTTCTGATCTTTCGCATGCTCATTCCAGATAATTATTTTCTGGGTTGTTTTGATCCCAGAAAAAGTCGTCTTCATCGATCGTCTCGATCTTATGATAAGCTGCATAGGCTTAGTTAAAACTCGAGTTATTGTACTTCAGGTATATGTGTATGTCATTTTCTTTAAATGATATTGTTTCTTCTATTACATCATTAGAAAACTGAATTCTTTTTGTGTATCTATCCCTAAGATGCAATCTCGAATTAATTTAGAAATTATTAAAAAGATGATGTTTTTTTTACATTTTTTTATATTGACTTCAACCATAATTTGTTTTTTTAATCTAGTTGATTTTTAACCGACTTCAAAAAGGAGGAGGTTCTCAATTCGACTGAATTTTTTTTTTTTTTTTTTTTTTTTTTTTTTTTTATGTCTGTTACCTCATAATTCTGTCATTTCTTAACCGATTCGAAAAAACTTTTTCTTATCTGATAGAGAATGTCTGCAGGAAGGTCCCATACGTGTCTTATAATTATTGGGCCAATATTCGGTTTGTATGACCCAATTATCAAATTAAGAAAACTGGGAGTTTTGTTTTCTCTCTCTCTCTCTCTCTCTCTCTCTCCCTCTCTTACCTAAGCTTCAATATATATACATGCACACACAACGACACTGTGCCGTTGGGCCTTCTCTCTTTCGTCCTATACATTGCTTGGTATAATGTACTAATGCATGCGTTATGAATTGATAATGGAAGTTAGGCATAATTAGTGGGTCTACCTATATTTGCGCTTTTAGTAGGGGGATACACTAAAAAATTTTTTAACAAAAAAACAAAACCAATTTCAAAAAAATGCACTAAACAGTTACAAAAAAAAATTTTTTTAACAAAAAACAAAACCGACTTCAAAAAAATGCACTAAAAAGTTACAAATAATTTATAATCTTTAATAATTATACGCATAGTACGCATCTAACTTAACACATGTGTTGCAAACATATTATAGATTATCTAATTATTTGTAAACAGCACAAACAAATTATATTATTGTTTAATTCACGAAAATATATTATTGAAGTCGGCGTCAAATTCTACATCTGTGCAGAACGATTCAACAACTTGACGCTGACTTCGAAAATATTTTTTCGTGAATTAAACAATAATATAATTTGTTTGTGCTGTTTACAAATAATTAGATAATCTATAATATGTTTGCAACACATGTGTTGAGTTAGATGCGTACTATGCGTATAATTATTAAAGATTATAAATTATTTGTAACTTTATAGTGCATTTTTTTGAAGTCGGTTTTGTTTTTTGTTAAAAAAATTTTTTTTCTCTAACTACTTCATTTATTACTTTATCTATTATTGGGAGTGTTGGGCATTCTTCTGATGTTGCATAGTTTGCATTGTAAAAGTTTTTTGATATGTAGGTGATTTGACTCCCTGTATCAACCAGATCTTTTACATTTATATTTTCTAGCTGAATGTCTATTTCTGGATATTCAACTATTATATCCTTTTTTATGGCTGAGTCTTTTTCGCCTGGTAAAAATTCATTTAAGCTGTTCATTGGTGCTTTAGTTGCATCACCGTTGTTTGAAGTGAGTGATTATCCGAGGAGTACAATGCAATTAATTTGCGTTTCCTTGTTTGTTTGTTCGTACATGTTCTACGACTACAATTTCATCCTCATCATTTGGTGCTTTTTTATCTCTTAGCATTTTGCCATTTTTGATTGATATTTTTATTTAGGTTTCCGCTGTAATTGATCAGAGAATTTCTTTGATCATTGGTTTTTTTTATCATTTGCAGGCAAATTTTCATCTATTTGCTACTCATTACTTGCATATTTATTGTTGGCTTTTTATTCTGAATACGGCACGCTGGCTTCCACTTGGCTGCTACTTGGTGACTTTTTTGTGCTCAGAGTCTTTCATCTCCAATAGATCAAGAAATTCATTGATTTCAATTATTTTTTATGCCTTTACAGTAAATTTAATAGCTTAGTCATAATGACTGGTGAGCTTTCTTATTAGCTCTTTTTTGAATATATACTAGTCATCTTGGCCTTGCATATCAGATTGGTCGTATGTTCGATCCTTGACAGCTTCCCATTTGAACTGTATTTACCTAAAATCATCACATGATGATATTGATTCTTCAATAATGTTCCACGAAGTGGCGGCATTTTAAATTTGAGACCATTTTTTTAAGCTGGCACCGACTCCGGAAATTCTAATATTTTTATGTATATATGGTTTACCTATTAGCTAATTTCTTTGTTAGCAGCGTAATAAAAAAATAAATCATTTGTGCTCTTGCAAAAAATTAGATAGTCTACAATATGTTCGCTACACATGTGTTAGATGTGTAATATGCGTATAATTTCTAAGGATAATCTATTATTTGTTATTTTTTAGTGCAATGTTTTTGAAATCGGTTTTTTAATAAAAATTTCTTTAGTTTTGATCTTTAAATTATTTCAAAATAATTTGCAAAACTAGCTTAATTTATCTCGCTGCCAACGTCGCTTGGTTAAATTTTCATGTATTATATTAATATGTATAGATTAGACAATTTTAAAGTGAAAAAGAATTGCCTCAACTTATGAATTTTTATATTGCAGTTTTGTACTAAATTTAATTTTTATATTTTCATGAAAAAGGATTAGATAAAGTTGCAATATTTGAAATTAAAAAAACAAAGATAACGAAATCAAAATCCAAGAAAAAAATCAGTATTGATAAATTGGAACAAATACATGCGAATGAAGCTGCACGTAAAAAAGAAGCTTATATGAAAATGAAAGATGAACAATCAAATAAATATAAAGAAAAGTTAGAAAAAACAAAGATAACGAACATGGGATTCAAGAAAAAAATAAGTACTGATAAATTTGAAAGAATACATGCGAGTGAGGTTTTACGCAAGAAAGAAGCTTACATAAAAATTAAAAAAGAATAACCAAATAAATATAAAGAAAAATAAATAAATTAAATAAACCAATAGATAAAAAAAAGCGAAAATATAAATATGATTCTCATCAATTAAAGACATTACTAATAAAGTGTGAACGATTGTCTATCTTTGGGGGAAGCTATTTAGAAATGGTTTTCTTAACATGGTTTTAATTTCAGAGTCATTTATAAGAAAAAAAAACTTTCGATTTTTTATTTTTTTTTGGTATTTTTTATAAACCATCCTATGAATCTGCTTAAAAATAAGGAATATTTAATATAATAGAATATAATAACATGGAAATAATTTTCGATCCCCGAAATAAAATTAAAAAATTCTGAAAATTGATTTTCTTAGCGTAGTTTTAATTTTGGAGCATTTTGAAATTTTTTGAAAAACTGTTTGTATTTATTTAGTAAATTTGATCTCGAAAAGTAATCGATGGATTTGCTTCAAATTTTCCATAAAATTAATTTTTTTGAGTAACTAGTACGGGAGCTATCGAAAATAGGTCTACTTAGGATAGTTTTAATGAAATAGCCATTAAAAAATTTTTTTTTTATTTTTTATTTCGCATTTTTTAAATATTTTACGTAAACTACTCTATGAGTTTTCTTAAAAATTTTTATGGAAATTATAGTCGATTGCCAAATTAAAATAAACTTTTGAAAACTGATTTTTTTAGCGCAGTTTAAATTTTAGAGCATTTTGAATTTTTGAAAAAAATGTTTGTATTTATTTTGTTACTTAGATCTCGAAAAGTACTCAATGGGTTTGCATCCAATTTTTCATATCATTTATTTTTTCTATTGACTAGTACAGAAGCTATTGAAAATTGGTTTTCTTAGTGTAGTTTTAATTTTAGAGCTTTAAGAAAACATAAACTGAACATTAGTGATCCAAGTTACAGCATATGACCTTCAATTTATGATCACTGATGGAGGAATAAAATGTTAAATATGATAAAATTTATATTAATTATAGACTGGATTCGCTGTCATTGTTTGATTGATTTTGAAGTTATTTATTAAAATATTATAATGACGACTCAAAATTAAAATCGGTTAATTAAGAGAGTCTCGGGGATTTAAAAAAAAATATAGTTAAATCTATGCTTATAAACAAATTGAATATCTTTTTCAATTTCAAAATAAATAAAACCCAAAAACTTTTGTTTAAAAATATTTTGAAAGACGTTTATTCTATTGACTTCTGTTGTTACGACTGCAGAAAATTTCGCGTATATATATATATATATATATATATATACATATATATATATATATTACATGCTAGCAGATGTTATTTATCAATTATAACACCTAAAAATAAATAATCTTCATTATTTTATTTTATTTTTATTTTTTATATAAATATTTATATGAATGTTTTAAAAATTTATATTCTGTAAATATTTTTAAAATTTTAATAACAAATCGTCATTCCAATATTTTGAATTTCGCGCGAGCTAACCTCCAAAAACAGACTTTTGTTTCAAGAAAATTTCTCCTATGAAAATCAATAAATTTTCAGATTCTTTTCGTAATATTCTTGAAAAATTCCTGGATACACATAACATTTAATATATTATTGGAAAGCTTGTTGAATAAAGTATTTATATTTAGTTTTTCAGAACGGTAGTAAATCTTTATATGCAAATGTTCGATTATAACTGTAGGAAAATCGAATATCTACCATATGAGTAATGTTAAAATGTCAGTGAACGCAACGGTTTCAAAAGACTTTCTCTTGAAATTTTCCCTGGAAACCAGGTCTGATTTTTTGCGTAGAGATTCATTTTAACTTAAAGAACAACCTTCTACATATTGGTTTCATTCGTAAATTTTTCATTTTTGGTACGAGTTACCTTGAAGCGTCATTAGCTTTATTTGTCCAAACACTTTTTAGGCAAAAGTTTTGAAAACATGTGCTCTTTAAAAACACATAAAAAATATCGATTAGAATTACTCTGATCACTCGAAAAGTCGTTGAAAACGCAGAGGGTCACGTGATGGAGCAAGCTGATTGAAAAGTGAAATCAAGACTTAAAAACTACAGTGTGCTCCAAAAATTCGATTATCTCGGCTTCTAATGGTCCAATTTTGATCTTTTTTTTTAAATTGATGTGTCGGAAGTCAAAGAACTAAAATTTTTTATGATAAATAATCAATTATGCGTATAATTTGTTATATTAACATAACTTGAAATCATGAGATAAAAAATTTGTATATTTTTTCAAACATTTATTCGTTTATTTTACATGAAAAGTGCTCAGTCTTATGTAATCTTATCTACTAAATGAGAACTTACTTGATATTAGTTTTTAATATTGTTTAAACAAATTGGAAATTCGAAAAATTATAAAAAATTGAAAAAATGTTAAATAATTTTCAAAGTACTATTTCAATCGTCAATGTCTACTATAAACTAAATAAAAATTTTGTACTTTTTATTGATTTTTTATAAAAATTATTACCGTCAAAACAAACTCCCACTCTAATACCCCAAAGGTTACTGACCGTAGGGTCAATGACCTGTGAGAAGATGGTGTGAGGGTGTTGTTCTGACGGCACATGATGCCCCTCAGACATAGATAATAAAATTTATTTTTAAATTTAATTCGAACATTAATAATTCAAGGTCGATGACCTTAAAAATTAAGTAACATACATAGCTGTAGATATACGCATACATGAACACACACACTCATTGTATACACACACAGGCATTCATACAGTACCGGGCAATAATTCTGAGCAGGTTATCAAATTTTTGCTCCGACTTTGAAAAAGCGTATCTTCTTCAATTTTCATTCTGGAAAAAATTTAAAAAAAGCATTTTAAAGTATTCTTTAAATGCTTTCTTTTTAGCTTACTTACATTTTTTGAACGATATTTAAAAAAAAATAATCGCTTTGGCGATTATTGAACTTGAGAAACTTTTGATTTCTATGATATAATTTTTGCAAAATAAATCTTTTTGTTGTTTCATACTTTATTATGTTTTATTATTAATAATGAATAGTTATAATTTCCTACTAAAATTAAATCACTTCTTCACCAGCGATTATTTTCTACTTGCTATTCAAGTGTTTTTTACAACTGCAAAAGTATTAGATCGATAACTTTATATGCTTAAAACTAGACAAAAAATAATTGAAAATTTTTTGTAAAAATAGCTGCAAATAGAATTTTTAAAGCCCTTTCCAAATCATTTTTCAAATTTTTTTTATCTCAATCATTTAAAAAACTACAGTTGATTAAAAAAAAATTCAAAAATGAAAAAAATTTCAAAATTGCCAAAGCGATTATTTTTTTTTTAAATATCGTTCAAAAAATGTAAGTAAGCTAAAAAGAAAGCATTTAAAGAATACTTTAAAATGCTTTTTTAAAATTTTTTCCAGAATGAAAATTGAAGAAGATACGCTTTTTCAAAGTCGGAACAAAAATTTGATAACCTGCTCAGAATTATTGCCCGGTACATTGTGTACTACAACATATAACCTTGGTTCAAAGTGCCACATAAAAATTGCTTACTAGCTAACTACTGTTGGAGACATATACAACCATTCATACATTGTATACTACAACATTTATCCTTGGTCCAAAGTGCCACATAATAATTGCTTACCAGCTGATCACTGTTGAAAGCACATCCCGACCTAGACCCACATTGTAAAACAACCTTTCTACCCGGAGTTTCGATGAAGACTGACAGTGAAGTCGAATCTTTACCCCTTAATAGCCTAACTCCTCTCACCGAAAAATAAAAATATTACATACCATTCTCACACTACGAATAGCAACTTGATACTCTTTAAAGGAAAATATTAATAAATGTATTTTGAGAAGCATAATTTAAAATAAAGTTAAAATAATCATAATTAATAAAAAATCACATACCATTCTCACGCTAAAATTGTTAATCTGACTCTTTTTGTAATCAATTTTATGAAAAAGACGTATGTTAGGGTGCTGATGAAATAAAATTTAAAATTTCAACGTAAGAAATCTCTTTCTCCAAATCGTATGTATGGGTGCTGATTTTGCAAAACTTAAAATTTTAGCGTAAGAAACTTCTCTCTCTGTCTCTCTCTTTCTTTCTCTCTTTCCCCTATTTTATTTTTATAAAATGAATAAAAAATGTGTGTATATATAAGCCTCACTCTCTCTTTTTCTCTCTCTAATATGTATGTCTATACATACATACATACATACATACATAATACATACACGTGTACACAAAAATCTGTATGAAATATATACATTCTTATATATATATATATATACATTCTTATATATATATATATATACATTCTTATATATATATATATCAATCATCATGCAGATGATTTGCAAATGATGTACAAATAAGCCATGCATTAGAATTAGTTATTATATTTTAAATGTAATATATATTTATTTCCATTACATTACATTAACAAGGTATCGAATCGATAAATATAGAGAATTTGTGTTTCAAAAATGATAAAGAGTATCAAGAGCCCAGAACATAAGAAGTATAACTATTCTACCTCTTGCAATTAAGTGTTTTTGATATTCATTGTTAAGAGGCGGTCGGAACCAAATCGGTGACTTGCGGTATATATTAAGTCAGCCTTTTTTCGCTTTACGATAATATTTTGTATATTTTTATGGCTTAAACTATTTCAAATTACTCTTTATATACATGACTAGAGGAAATGACTATATTTTTACCATATGAATAAGTAAATAAATTATTATAAGCATTTATTACAAATATCAAACTGACTTGACATATACCGCATGCAAAAAACTGTCGTGTCGATTGTTAGGTGGCATTTTTCGCTTTATAACAATTTTTTGTATGTTTTTGTGGCTTTAACTATTTTAAATTATTCTTTATATACATGACTAGAGGAAATGACTATATTTTTACCATATTAATAAATGAATAAATTATTATAAGCATTTATTACAAGCACCGAACTAAGTCACCGATTTGGTTCCGACCGCCTCTTAATACGCCCAAGTTGCGTATATAACTAAGGACAACTGTATGTATTTATACATACAGTTGTGTATGTATCTATGTATGTGTATATATATATATATATATATATATATATATATATATATATATATATACATACATACATACATATGCAAATTATACGTAAATATAAATATTTATCAAAATTGAATATATTATATTGAAAGATATTTATTATTTAAAAATTATTATTCATAAATCATCAATCATCACGCAATAAATACCGACAATTCATGATAAAAATAAGAAAAAATATTAAGCTATTATAAAAAAGAAAGAGGTATACCATCCGTTATTTTGATAGTAGATGTATATGTAATAAAATAATGCTCAATTTATATATTAAAGATATTACCTAATATCGATATTTAATAATAGTTCAAATACGTATGCAAATTAGGTGCATATGCAAATTAAGTGTATGTATAAAGTATGTAAAGTACAAAGATTTAAGAAGTATAATAGCCATTACTACGACGATGTGGAATGGGTGTTCTTAATAATCAAGAGATGCACTCAAGTCATTGGTTGTAATAAGATCACCCCAAGTTTGATAAGCGCGACACGTTAGTTGAATGAGATTGTATAACACACGCCTTAAAGAAAAAAATAAAAAAAAACTTTTTAATGTACTACGTTTTTATAATGAACTAAAAAGTATAAAATAATGTGTAATAAAATGAGAAATGAATACTGATTTGAAATAAAAAAAACGTGGGGCGCATGTTTATTATTATGTATTGTATGCGCCCCACGTTTTTTTTTATTTCAAATCAGTATTCATTTCTCATTTTATTACACATTATTTTATACTTTTTAGTTCATTATAAAACGTAGTACATTAAAAAGTTTTTTTTTTTTTAATATTATTTTATACTTTTTAGTTCAATTAAAAACGTGGTAGATTGAAAATTTTTTTTTTATTTAGATATTATCTTATACATTTTGGTATTATTATTATTATTAATATTATTTATCGTGTTGTCCAACAGTGCATATTATATAGCATAGATATTGTTATCAAGGGACTAAAACGTGTTTCATCTATTTTTTTTAGAGAACACGTAATCGCATGCTGAGTTTTCCGCCATTTTGACGATAATGACGCTATTAGAAATTCAACCAAAATTTATTGTTTTATGCATTGATAGACCATAAAATGAATAAAATACAGTCTCAAATTTTATATGTACAATACAAAATGCTGTAATTTATGTCTAATTGCAATATGAGAAGTTAAAGAATTTTAAAAATTTTCGAAGATGGTTAGACACTAATGTTAAAAGTATATCTATATATAAAATCTTCAAAATTTCAATTTTTCCAATATCTCCGTATATAATTGTATTAATATATTTTTCGGTGGGAATATATATTTAATTATATTATCCAACAATGCATGCAAAAATATAATATTGAATATATTAATATATTAATATATTTGATATATTAATATATTAATATATTAATATATTTGATATATTAATATATTAATATATTTGATATATTAATATATTAATATATTACTATATTAATATATTACTATATTTGATATATTAATATATTAATATATTAATATATTAATATATCAAAAGAAGATTTTTAAAATTTTCGAAGATGTTTAGACACTTATGTTAAAAGTGTATCTATATATAAAATCTTCAAATCTTCAATTTTGCCAACATCTCCGTATATGATTGAATATATTAATATATTGTTCGGTAGATATATATATTTTTTTTATAATATTGCATTGTCATCCAGTTCCGAGCTATATTTAAAATTTCAAGTCTCTAGCTCATCAGGAAGTTAGTTTACAATCGGTTGCAAAATTCGTACCGAACAGACAGACAGACAGACAGACAGACAGACAGACACCAAAGCGAGTTAATAAAAACGTAGTAAAAAGTCCCACCTTCTCATAAGCGAAATAATGCCGATCTGAGTTTTAATCATGTACATGTTAACTTGATATTTTATATAAAATTTTTAATAAATTGTTAATAACTATTAAAAGATTATTATTCAGAATATTGAATTACGTACTCACGTACATACTGCTCGTTATTATTTTTACAGGTTTCGACAAATTAAATATTATATTTTTACGTGCATGCTCACCCTTGAATTTATGATTTAATTTCGGTATAATTAGACAACGATTTACGATTCTGATGTCATTCTGAGTTTTAACATTCAAAGAAGAATAACAAAAAAGAGAATGAATAAAAAAGACTTATATAATATCTTAATAGTTATTTTTAATGTAGCTCTCCTTCGTGAACCACAAATAAAACTATTTTGTTATTACGCATGGCGCAAAAATTTGAAAACTTGCTCTATGAATGAGTTGTTAAAAAAGATTAAATATATCATAGGACTTTGCGGGCTACGTACTTTAGCCTATATGTTTAAGCGAAATATTTTTACCGATAATCAGATACTTGATATAGTTCGTCGTTGTATTATGAGCAGAGGAATGCAAAATGCACTTTAAGTCAGACATCTCATGTTACATCATCGTGTCACTACAGGTAAGTTATGTATATTTTCTATCACGGACCCAATAACAAATCTAGAAATGTATTTTAAAATCACAGAATCGTAGCCAATAATCGTTCAATAATCTATATCTTTTTTATTTACCACCGGAGAATTTCGCGGGATAAGATTTTTATGTTGTAAATAAAATAAGAAATCCAAAAATAAGTTTTACAAGAAATATTGATTTACAATATCGTACTAACACTCAATAACTTATTTATTTATGGTCAAAAAATTTTGCAAGATAATACTTTTATGTTGTAAATACAATGATAAATCCAAAAATATGTTTCACAAAAAAATATCGATTTCCAATATCGGATCAATAATCTATAGATTTTTTATTTGTGGCCAGAGAATTTCGCGAAATAAGACTTTTTTGTTGTAAATAAAATAATTAATCTAAAAATATGTTTTACTAAAAAATATTGATTTCCAATATCAGACCAACACTCAATAACTTATTTATTTACGGTCAAAGAATTTTGCAAGATAATACTTTTACGTTGTAAATACAATGATAAATCCAAAAATATGTTTCACAAAAAATATCGATTTACAATATCAGATCAATAATCTATAGATTTTTAATATGTGGTCGGAGAATTTCGCGAAATAAGACTTTTTTGTTTAAAATAGTGTAACTTAAATAAATATGATATTAAAAAATTTTCAGACGTGCAAAACATGATGTAAGACAGTGGTGAGTATGAATTGCTGATGAATCTTCTGTCAGCAGAAGAACAGTTGCTTAATTCGAGAGATACTTCATAACTGCCGCCCACCGAAGAAGTACAAGAAGTTATAAATTGGTTAGATGATCACGAGACTTATGATCATAGTACTCCAAACACGATGTTAGAGAGGGTAATTGCTGATACTATAGCACCACCACCACCTAATGAACCGTTGCCTGTTTGCTCTTACTGAAATGACCAGGATATACAAACGTCGAATAAAATAGTTTCTAATATAATAGTTTCTATAGTTCTCGGTTGGTATGCGAGAGTATAAAAATTTGTCGTGTATGTAGTAAAACAGTGCGCATCAACGATAAAGAACCACATGATTGTAATACAATATTTTGTAGAATATGTAATGGTAAAAGACCAATAGAACATCTTTGTTACATGCAGCCTATTGTCGATAGAAATGATTCATGATGAATAAAAAAACAATTCTTTATCTATTTTATGATTTTGAGGCTCAGCAATCAGAGAGTATCTTAGTCTGTAAGGCCGAAAAAGTAAGGCTGCATGTACCAAATTTGTGTGTTGTCCAGCAAGTGTTTAGTTACTGTTTGAACGATAAAAATGTATCAAATTCTTGCGAAGTATGTGGGATAAGCGAATATGTGTTTGAAATCGACCTCGTGAAACAACTAGTCGATCTAGCCTTGGCACTAAGAAAAAATTTCAAACAAATCATTTGTATAGCACACAATGCACAGGGTTTTAAAGCGCAATTTATTCTTAAACATTTAAGAGAACGTTTTCAGAAAGATCTCAAAAATAAGCCAAATGTAATTTTAAGCGGTTCAAAAATAATTATAATGGAAATTTTATCGGTTAAATTCATAGATAGTTTGAATTATCTACATATGAGTTTAGCTGCACTACCAAAAGCTTACGGTCTTGTTAAGTTTGATACTAAGAAAGGTACGTTTCCTCATCTTTTCAATACACCAGAAAATTAGAATTACGTGGGAGGAATACCACCGATATGTACTTTTTCGCCAGATTCAATGAAGCTCGAAGAGTGACGCGAATTTATGCAGTAGTATAATGAAAAAAAGCTGAAAATTATATATTCAATTTTAGAAATGAAATTATAAAATACTGTAAGCAAGCTCTAAAAATTTTACGTTAAGCATGTCTGACTTTTCGCAAGACCTTCATCGAATGTGGTAATACAATTTCGTTTGTAGAGTGCGCCACCATCGCATCTTCTTGCATGCGTGTGTATAGAAAAAAATTTTTACAAAAGATACAATAGGTATTATACCTCAAGGTGGCTATAGACAAGCAAATAAACAGACTTTCAAAGCAATGCGATGGTTGTGCTGGAAGAAATATGTGCTAAATCGACAAATTCAGTATACCGTTCGTGTACGAGTAAAGAGGCTTCCAGAAAGCCCTTTAGTGGACGGATATTGCGTACTTAAAAATAGAAAGAAAATTGTTTTACAATTTTACGGGTGTTATTGGCATGGCTTCGTGTGGTGTTACACAATAAACCGAGACTCGAGGCTCGTAAACACTGAAAATATGGACGAACGTTTCGAGAGAACCGCGCGGATATCGGTAAAGATACGAGCCCATAGTTATCAACGTATCGAAAAGTGAGAGTGTGATTTCAATCGAAAGTACTCTGAGTACGAGAATATGAGGTCGTACATTGAAGATAAGACACTAAAATGGCACACACCGTTTAATCCTTGAGAAGCATTTTTTGGCGGGCGAACGAGCAATACAGTCAAAATTTACGATGCAAAAGAGGACGAAAAAATAAAATACGTGGACGTGTGTTCGTTGCATCCGTATATTTGTAAATATGGGCGATATCCCATTGATCATCCAACTCTCTACGTGGGCGAGGATGAGTGTCGCACTCTTGTGGGTCAAACGAATAAGATAAGTCACGTTAAAGATCTTATTAAATGTGAAGTATTACCGCCGCAAAATTTATATCATGCTGTACTCCCCGTTAAAATACGTAATAAGCTTTTGTTTCCACTGTTTCGAACATGTGCTGAATCAATGTATACCGCAGACTGTGACCATGAAAATCCTGATGATCAAGTTTTTATCGGTACGTGGGTTGCTGACGAGTTGAAAAAAGTCGTTCAAATGAGCTATGTAATCAGAAAAATATTTGAAATATGGTCTTATAAAATTACTCAATACAACAAAGCCACGGGTCAGGGTGGCCTATTTCCAACTCATATTGATAAATTTTTCGCTGAGAAAACGTACGCGTCGGGTTACCCATCAGAATGTGCTGACGGTGATAAAAACGCGATTACTCGATACATTGAAAAATTTGTGCGACAGGAGAGTATAAAATTAGACAAAAATCGAATAAAATATAATGCTGGCCTGAGATCTGTAGCAAAACTGTGTTTGAATTCATTGTGGGGTAAGTTTGGTCAACGAGAAAATATACCAAAGACCGAAGTGGTGGATGATCTACAGAGGTTGTTTGAATTACTTTGCAGTGCAGAAACCGAGGTTGACTCAATATTACCGATCGATGATACGACAATTTACATAAGCTGACACAAGACAGAATCGGCTGTGGAGCCATCGGTATTATCTAACGTTGTAGTAGCCACCTACACCACATCTCTAGCAAGTTTGAAACTTTAAGAAGAATTGCAACCGTTGGGTGAACGCATGTTGTATTACGATACTGATTATGTAAGTCGCGTGGGTGAGTACGATGCGGAAACAGGACCGTTCTCGGGTGATTTAACATACAAATTGACCTATTATGGCCTTGGTACGAGTATTACATCATTCATCTCTGGGTGACCTAAATTTAACGAATACAAATATTTCACGCCAGATAGCGTCGAAGGATGTGTTTTCAAAATCAAAGACATCAGGTCCAATTCGTCGGTAAGTCAAAAAATAAACTTGGATTCCATACGGAAACTTGCTACCGGCGAAATGCCGCCACTTTTTGCTAATTACGACACTATAAGACGTACATAATTTCATGATTTTGTAACACGACCTGAATGTAAAATATGTAAACCCGTATATTTGAAGAGACGATTTGTAAATAACGAACTTAGTCATCCATATGGCTATAAATCTAATTGAATAATAAATAATTGTTGATATATTATTACCCAAGTAAAAATATATACATATACATATATATATATATATACTAGGGGCAGTACCCCCCTGCTCGCTCCGCTCGCCAACCCCCTATTTGTTATTTAGGTTACATTATCTTTATTTTTTTATTTTCATCAACTGTAAAAAATATAATTATTAAAATATATTAAGTTATACTCAAAAATATATTTAAATATTTATAACAAACCCATTTTTGTTTTCCTTATTTATATGATGTTATATAATAAAAGTTTTTATTGTTTATATAGAACCAACTTTCATAAATACTAATATCTTATGAATGTCTGTAGCATTAATAAATTTTTGTTTTTTTACCTAAATTATTAAATTTATAAAGTTTGTATTATAAATATATATCTATATTTTCCACACCACCTAGTATTTTTAAATACCGAGGTATAAATGTAGGTGCGTTTTTTTTTAGTGGTTTCCCCAGGAGGCCTATTTCCACTCACATTTTTAAAAAATGTTTTTTTTTAATAAATATATAAAAAAAATAATTTTTTCATTCATATATTAAAAATAAAAAATAACATCTTTTAAATATGTTCGCTGAAATATAAAATATTAAAAATAATATGTATATTAAATTTAATATATTTAAATATACAAAAAAATATTACTTATACTTACTGTTAAACAGTATTTAGAAATTCAAAAATTTTTTAATTCATAAATTTAGAATATTAAAAAAATTTAACCTATTTTTATTATGACTAAAAATTTTGAAAACAGAAATTTAAAAAATTTTTATGTATTATCCTTTTTTTTTGTCAACATACTTAGAATTTTTTTCATCTTTTTGTTCTAATTTTTGTAAATATTGTAAAATTATTTAATATAATTGTTTATAAAATTTTATATAATTTTTTACTTACTTTTATAAATAAAAAATAATATTTCTGGAAAATACTTCTTGGAATTTTTATATGTAATATTAATTATATATACATAATTCATACATATATTTTGTATAAAAATAAATTATTTTTTAGCATGTAAATTTTTGTTTCCTATTAAATTTCGTACTAAAATTTTTCTTACAATAAATACATAATTCCTTTTTTTGTACGTGAGTTCTTTCATGTCTTCTAATATTTTTAATTTTAATAAATAAGCCACATGTTCTACAACTTATAGTTTTAATATGAATTCTATTTATATGTATTTTTAAAAATTCAGATGTAGAATAAGAATTTTTGCAAAACGGGCATTGAAATACATCCATCTTTCCTATCAATATTAAGTTTAAACATTAATTTTCATTAAATAATAATTTTATAAAAAACTTGGGAAACATTTTAATTATATTTTATACATGGGGATTTATAATTTTATTTAAGTTTAATTTTATTCTGTTTCTATTATATTTAAAAAAAATAAAATATAATAAGCATAACACATTTAATAATTTACATCAATGACTTTTTAGGGGTCCACCTTTGTTTTATTTGACATTTTCATTGATTGCAATTTTCTAATGTGAAAGAGAGAGAAAGAGAAAGAGTCTACTAACTCTTTACTTAGCTGCCTACCCGACACTGAAGTGGCTTTTGCTGATCGCTTGCTCTACGCACGCACTAATATTCACAGTGAAAAATTTGTTAGCTTTTGTCGACAAAAATCGCATCATGAGTAGCGCGGCTCACGAAACAGCTACCACTCTGATATTTTCGATTAATTACTTTCTGACAGCTATGCAGAAACTGTTTTAGCTTTCAATTTAATTTAAAACAAGTTTTACAAAAGAAAAAAATCTTCAATTTTAGTGAAATAAAAATAAAATACCCTTTAAGTGAATCAAATTTACACAACAAAATGAAATTTGAAAATCAATTAATCGTTAAAATTAAATGAAATGAATTAATAAAAATGGTAAGAATTTAAATAAATTATTTATTGAAAATTTCCGTCCAAACAATGTTATCTATTTTTGATGTATCATCTAAATTATTTTGAATATAGATATTATTAAAAGTTTTACATCTTGACAAAGCAACGTACAATTGACCATGTAAAAACAATGGTCTTCTTACAAATAAGCCTACATTATCGAAACTTTGACCTTGTGATTCATTTATAGTTATTGCAAATGCTAATATAATTGGAAATTGTTTTCTGTAAAGAATAAATGGTAATGAAGAATTATTTCCTGTATTTAAAGTAATTTTTGGAATAAAAACTTTATTTCTAATTTTATCGCCTGTTATTATTTCAGCTTCAATATTATGTTTATATAAATTTATAATTTTCAATCGTGTACCATTACATAATCCTTCCGATATACTTGAATTTCTTAACAACATTACTATAGCATTAACTTTTAAATTAATTTATGAGGTGGTAAACCTTCTTTAATTTTATTTAAAAATTCTATCTGGTAATTCAAATAAATGTTATCATCAGTTTGATCAACACCTTTATGCGTAGCGTAATCAATACTATAATATGTTTCAGTTTTTCCATTTAATAAATTTAATACTTTTTTATTTAAATTATCAATATCTTCATTATGAGGAGCTAATATAATTTTTTCTTTGCAACAATTTTTATTAATATTTGAATAAATTTTAGAACAAATATCGTTAGTTTGTAACTTGTTTGGAATTATGAAAGGGTTTATTTTGCCATCACCAATTTGTAATAGAAATGAAGCAAATTTTTTATTTTTAGATCGAATATTATTTTGTTAATTTTAATATACTAAAAAATTGCCATAAATATGAACTTTTTATTGTTTCTTCTATAATTAAATTTTTATTTCCATGTTTAACAACTGGTAAAATTTGTCGAAAATCACCACCTAAAATAATTAATTTTCCACCAACAAGAAAATTACTATTACAAACATCTTTTAATGTATTATTAACTATTTCTAATGCTTTTTTTGGAATCATTGATGCTTCATCCCATATTATTGTATCAGCTTCTCTTAATTTTTTTTTATCTGATTGTAATTCTAAAAATGCATTTTTAATTGTATTTAAATTTAAAGGTGATCTAAAAGTCTTATGACTTGTCATTCCTTTAGGTAATAAAGTAGATGCAATACCAGTCTAAGCCATAGACGAAATTTTTTTATTAATTGATATAAAATAAAATATTAAAGTTTTATATAAAAAAGTTTTTCCTGTTCCTCCAGGACCATCGATAAAATATATTTTTTTATTATCTTTTTCAGTTAAAATTTCAAAAATTAATTTTTGTTCATCGTTTAATTTATTATACATTAATTTAAAATTTTATTTTGCTTTCTATTTCATCATGATGATTATTGTTCAAAGTAATTGAATTTATTTTTGGTTCAGGTAAACCAAAATCTTTACAAAATATATATTCATTAATAAAAATATTATTAAGTTCAAATAAAGCATTATTTTCTTTATTTTCATTAAAATCTTCAACAAAATAATTAGTAGTGGAGGTTGGCGCGCTTGCGCACAGGGGGCTTGCGGAATTTCCATTTTACCATGTTTGATGTCATTTATTCTTTTAAGCAATAATTGTACATTTTATAAAATTTATCATAAAAATTATTAACTTAATATGTTTGTTCTATATATTTAAAGTAAAAGCAGTAGGTGCAAACAATAAAAATTAGCAAGAAGCTTTTTAAATGATAGGATTCGAATGAAATTGAAGATCAAAGGGGATGAGCTAAGGAGCAGCTAAGGAAGAGGAACAAAAACGTAAAATAACACAAAAAAAAGGTGAAATTTGAGGATTTACCCGAGGAGGAGCAAAAATGACCTAAAATAACGTAAAAATAACGGAAAAAAGTGATGGATTTTTTGAGGAAGAGAAAAGGAAGAGAAAATGAAGGCATGAGGAAACTCAAAAGAAGAGAAAAAGAAGAGGGGAGGAAGGGAAAAGGAAAAGAAAAGGAAGAGGAACAAATAACGTAAAATAAGAAGAAAAAAAAGAGGATCAAAATTAGGTAAGAGGATGAGGAAAAGAAGAGAAGGGGAGGAGCTTGGTCGTAGAAAATTTCCTTACAACTATATAATATATAGATATATATATATATATATATATATATATATATATATATATATATATATATATATATATATATATATATATATATATATATATATATATATATATTTATTTATTTATTTATTTATTACCAGTGTTATACAATTAGTATACATGAATGGTTTACTTTATAGCTATCACATGCTTGAAGCAACCAACATCCTATAGAGATAGACAAGCTATCTGTACATAGGTCCGGTGTTAAAACTATCTTATAACTAAAACTAAAAAATAAAATAACTTTCTAGAATTAAAAATTCTAGAAACTTAATACTATTATCATTCGCTATTATAAAATTATTATTGACTTAGAATAAATTGGAATTCATCCATTTTTTTAACTTATCTTTATCACATTTCTTAGTAATATCTAATAGTTTTAAATTTTCATCACTTGTCGGTAGACAATTAAATATTTTGATTACTTTAATTTAGTTGTTTTTTTCACTTCCGGTTTTAGAGCATTTCGGCAAAATTATGAATTTCTTTCTAGTTTTACTAGTAGATGTTAAATACAAGTCTTTCAATTCATTGCAATAAAATGTAACACATTCATATGCAAAAATTTGCCTTAAATTTAATGGATTAACCCTACTAAAACTATTTTTATTTACAATATTTAAAATTCTAATCTGTGACCTCTGTAACAAATCTAACCTGCTCTGATATGCGCCATCCCAAGCAATATTTCCATACGTAATTAAGCTATGAAAGAATGCATAATAAATTAATCTCAAAGTGTCAGTTTGCATGTACTTAGCCAATTTATAAAATATATAAATTAAATATCTTGTTTTATCTAGCAAATATTCAATGTGACTATCCTATTTTAGATTGTGGTCAATAATTCTACCTAAGTATTTACAACGATCTACTATACTCAACATATTACCCTTTATATTTATATTTATGTTTCAGGAACACTATCACTGTAGTTACCCAACAATATATACGTTGTTTTCTTTATGTTTAACGATAGTTTGTTGAGAGCGAGCCATGTGGATACTTCCTCCAGATGATTATTCATTTTTTCTTCTACCATTTTCCACGAGTTATCTGCAGCAACAATTGCTGTATCATCAGCATATGAAATAGTGCTATCACTTTTACTTGTTAGCAAGTCATTAATATATATCAGAAATAATAATGGATCCAATAGAGTACCTTGTGGAACTCCAGTCTTCAATGTTTCCTAATTACTTTCATTGGTTCCAATTTTGACTTTCTGCCTGCTTTTAGTCAGATAGTCCAACATAAGTTTGAATGCCTTACCTCTTATACCGTAATTATAAAGTTTTTCAAGCAGTATATATTATAGCATGGTTCACCGTGTCAAAAGCCTTAGCCAAGTCTAAAAAGGTAACTGCAATGGGTTTGCTTCTATCTAAGTTGTCATACACTAATCTTGTTAAATAACTTAATGCATCTTTAGCACCTTTATTTTTCATAAATCCAAATTGATTCTTAGCTAAGAGCTTGTATTTTTCAAAAAAGTTGAGTAGTCTAGTATGTATTAATTTTTCAAATACCCTCGCTATGTTGGAAATCAAAGAGATAGGCCTATAGTTAGATATTTCCATTTTATTACCATTTTTATAAATAGGTATCACTACAGCTGTTTTCAAGGACCTAGGCCAGATAGTTTTTTCAATACAATAATTGAATATTTCTGCTAAAGAATTAACAACATGATTTGAGAGTATTTTTAGTGCTTTTGATGATATGTTGTCTACTCCACCATTCTTTATTTTCAAGTTGTCAATTACCTTTAATATTTCAGACTTGTTTGTTGGTATTATAAAAAAGGATTTACAATTCATTGGTGGAAGTTTCAATGACATACCCTGTGGCTTTTCAATTCTATTACTTAAGTAAATGCCTATTTTGCAGAAATATGAATTCATTTCATTGGTTATATGTGTTAGATCATCTACTATTTTATTATTCATTTGAATTTTGCTGATTGTATTTTGTTTTTGTGCTTTCTTACTTATTTTACTTCTTATTATTTTCTAAAACTGTTTATTATTATTAATATTTTTTTTTATTAATCTACTTTCGTAATCAAATTTTGCAACCTTAAGGACCTTATCAAGTTTTTTATTATATTCTTTATATTCTAATCTTAAAGTGACATTGCTTGGATCATTGCGCATTTTAATATACATCTCTCCTTTTTTTTACAAAATATCATTATGGCTTTAGTGATCCAATCTTTTCTAGGTTAACTTTTGTTATTTTTATTTTTGGTGATCTATTTAGATTTATTTATACAATCTTGAATCTCTTTTATTAACAAGTCCATAGCGCTATTAGGGTCCTTTATTGATTAAATAATAGTCCAGTTTTTTGTTAAAGGTATTCTTAGCAGTTTATTATAATTATATTCATACTGAATATCTGTCTTTACAGCGGCTGGTGGTTTATTAATTTTTACAAATAACGGATAATGGTCCGTAAAAGGTATTAAAAGTTTGAAAGTTTCTGTTTCTATAGTTTTAGATTCAATGTAAATATTATCAATGCAAGTTCCATTGCCATCACGGTCACCATCATTTGGTCTAGTTGTGTCAACTAAACCCGGAAAGAATCCTCATTCGAGCATATTATCCAATATTTCCAAGCTATATACATTATTTGATAGTAAATTTATGTTAAAGTCACTAATTATTAAATGATCTTTAACATTTTTTCTTAAATTCATGTAAATTTTCAATTTAGATATGAACTCCAATATAGGTAGATCATGGCATCTATACAAAGATGATATCTCTAATGTATTATTGTTATTTATTGATAGTTTGATATTTAAATTTTTCAGTCTTCCTGCCTCATTTATATATGTATATATATATATATATATATATATATATATATATATATATATATATATATTTATGCACTGAAAAAAAATTCAGTGATTTCAATAAAAATTTATTTGGTTCAACTAAATGGTTTGTTCCAATACTCCCTAACAAATATTTATTTGAACCAAACCACAATATTTAGTTCAATTCAATAAATATTTGATTACTTTAAATAAAATTTTTAGTTTAAACAATTAAATATTTCATTAAAATCAATTTTTCACACTCTAAAAACAAGCAAATATTTATTTAAACCAAATAAATATTTATTCAATTCAACTTGATAATTTGTTTGAATCAACTAAATATTGATTTGAACGAAATAAATATTTTATTAAATTGCAAATCCCATTCTTTTAAAACAAGCAAATATTTATTTTAACTAAACGAATATTTGATCAATTCAACTTGATAATTTGTTTGAATCAATTAAATATTGATTTGAACGAAATAAATATTTTATTAAATTGCAAATCCCATTCTTTTGAAACAAGCAAATATTTATTTAAACTAAATAAATATTTGATCAATTCAACTTGATAATTTGTTTGAATCAACTAAATATTGATTTGAACGAACTAAATATTTTATTAAATGGCAAATCCCATTCTTTTATAACAAGCAAATATTTATTCAAACCAAATGAATATTTGGTCAATTCAACTTGATAATTTGTTTGAATCAACTAAATATTGATTTGAACGAATTGAATATTTTATTGAATGGAAAATCCCATTCTTTTAAAACAAGAAAATATTTATTTAAACCAAATAAATATTTAATCAATTTAACTTGATAATTTGTTTGAATCAACTGAATATTGATTTGAACGAATTAAATATTTCATTGAATGGCGAATCCCATTCTTTAAAGACAAGCAAACATTTATTTAAACCAAATAAATATTTGGTCAATTCAACTTAATAATTTGTTTGAATCAACTAAATATTGATTTGAACGAACTAAATATTTCATTAAATCGCAAATCCCATTCTTTTAGAATCAGCAAATATTTATTTCAACCAAATAAATATTCAGTCAATTTAAATTGATAATTTATTTAAATCAACTAGATATTTATTTGAACGAATTAAATATTTACTCAAATGGCAAATCCTATTATTTAAATCAAGCAAATATTTATTTGAATCGAATAGAATTTTAGTTAATTTAGCTTGATAATTTGTTTAAATCAACTAAATATTTATTTCAAAAAACTAAATATTTCATTCAATTGCAGAGCCCATCCTCTTTAAGCAAACAAATATTCATTTGAATTTAAAAAATGTTGTATTGATTCAAAGCACAAAATTTGAAAATTGAGCTTTGTAGATCGAAATAAATGTTTGTTTAGATGGATAAATTATTTGGTTATAATAAATAAATTGTGTAGTTTTATCAATAAAACATTTGATTCTACCAATAAAATATTTCTTTGAATTAACAAAATATTTGGTTGATTCAAATAAACTATTTGGTTTTATCAATAAAAGATTTCTTAAAAAAAAAAAAAGATATTTAATCAATTGACATATTAAGACTTCTGATATATGTATATATACATTAGGGTGTCCCTTATTTACCAATGTTTTTTTTTCGTTGTGCCGCCCCCTGGATCTTTAATTTATGCTAAAAAATTAAGATTTCACTCGGAAAAAGTGAGAAAAAGACGTTTTAAACCGTGCCTATTTCGCAAAACGAGATTTTAGTCCACGTATACGCGTTATACTTAATCTAACGTATTTCATTTCTCTACTATGTTTAAAAAGAGCTTTAAGAAGGGGCCGAACTATCTGTCTCTGTCTAATAGCGTTTTTCATTATTTATATAAAAACTATCCTTTATAACAAGAAAAAAATAGCAGCCCCCGCTAGATATTAGTATAATTAGTAAATTTTGTAATAACAATAAAATTTTTTACCGCATAGTTTTTGACTAATTAGAGACCTACTAGCAATCTAGAATATAACCTATCTTTTTTTGGTAGGTCTCTAATTATTCAAAAACTACGCAGTAAAAAAATTTGGTTGTTATTACGAAATTTACTTATTATACTAATATCTAGCGGGGGCTGCTATTTTTTTCTTGTTATACCGGATAGTGTTTACATAAATGATGAAAAATGCTATTAGACAAAGACAGATAGTTCGGCCCCTTCTTAAACAGTTCAACTATTACATTTTTTCATGTAAAATTTGGCATAGAATTCGAATTTTTACTCATTTTAAATCAAAACGTACATATAGTAAGGTAAGAGACACTTTTACATCAGTTAAGGTCAGTTTTTTTAATGATTATTTGTTTTTTATTAATAATGAATGTTATTTATGATTTGTCTGATTATTTTGAGTAATAATTTTTAGAATATTAGACATGAAAATTCACAAAACGAATGAATCAACATACTTTGTATATTTCAAAATGTCGGAAACACGTAAAAGCGAATGGGCGTGTACGTAAAATTCACCAAAATTCTCAAAAAATATATAATATTAAATAAAAACAAATATAGTCATTATAAAGCAATAAAATTTATTAAAATTATTGTTGTTTTGATAAAGTTTCAATTATCATCTTTTTCCTGCAATTTTATTTTTTTTACAATTGTTTGCTTATTAGCATCTTCAAAATCTTTACGAAATTGGCATACATTTTGTATCAAGAATAATTTCTGATCTTCATTCTTGGTTCTGTTTATATAATCTTCGGTAAGTTTTACAGCTCTTTCAGCAGCATCATTTACAACACGTAAATTTTTAACAATCTCTAAGCCTTTTAAATAATCATCATTAGTAGACCAAGTCTTACAATCAGTGTACAAAAAGTTTTTGTTAATATTAAATCTATCAAAAAATAAGAGTGATTGACGATTTATAAAGTGATCTAATTCTAGAATTTTAAAATTTTTTAAATCTGTAGGATTATTAATTATGTATTTTTTCGGAGGTAAATCATCAGTGTAAAAGTCTTTTTCTAACGATAAAACCATCTGACATCTGACTTCAAAAGATAAAGCATCATCAAAAAATGAAATAGCACTTGCCTCAGGGGCTAAGTACCATAAATGCCTTTTGATCTTTTCTAAGGCAGCATTGGATACTAAAGAATCAATGTTAGCATGATCGTACAGTTTTTTAATAAATTAATTAAAAACTTGAATACATCGAAGGTAGGGGAAATCGAGGTAAATCGGACCCCCGGGGAAATCGGACCGGCATCACTTTATGTAAAAATATAGTAAATTTTTATTTGACCAATAAGATTTTAATATTGTTACATTGAATTACTTTTATTGCTAAAGTTTTTTTATTTAGTTTTAATCTTCTAATATTTACGTATATTCATATAAAGTAATGCTGGTCTGGTTTGTCCCATGGGTCCAATTTACCCTGGTTACCCCTAATATTATAAAAAAATATTATCATACGCTTAAACCAACTATTGTAAACAAAAATTGTTTTTGAAAACAATCTTAGAAATTTCATAATGTACAAAATATGTTAATTTATAATTGTTGTGAATTTTATGTCTATTTTTTGAAAATTATTACTCAAAATAATCAGGCAAATCATAAATAACTTTCATTATTAATCAAAAAAGCAAAAAATAATTTAAAAACTGACCTTAATTAATGCAAAAGTGTCTCTTACCTTACTATATGTACGTTTTGATCTAAAATAAGTAAAACTTCGTTCTTATGCTAAATTTTACATAAAAAAAATCTAATAGTTAAACTGTTTAAAGCTCTTTTTAACATAGTAGAGGAATGAAATACGTTAGATTAAGTATAATGCGTATACGTGGACTAAAATCTCGTTTTGCAGAAATAGGCACGGTTTAAAACGTCTTTTTCTCACTTTTTCCGAGTAGAATCTTCATTTTTTAGCATAAATTAAAGATCTAGGGGGCGGCACAACGAAAAAAAAACATTGGTAAATAAGGGACACCCTAATATACATATATATATATATATATATATATATATATATATATATATATATATATATATATATATATATATGGGGGACGTTTCACGTCAACTCACCTAACAAAAAAATAGAATTCGTCAAAAATCTGTGAAAATGTTCCATTTGATACCCAAAATATACAAAAAAAATTTTAGAGGTCCAGGTCAAAGGGGTCAGGATTTAAACGTGATGGAATTTTTCAAATTTTCCAAATTTTTTGCTAAATAAATATTTTAATGAATTTTTTCCTCAAAAACTATCAATTTTTCGTTAAAACTTAATAGAATACTTTTTCTTGGAAATTAGATGTAGAATTCACCTGAATTTTTGCAAATTATAATATACTGATTTTTATTAGTATATCTAAAAATCGAGCAGGTTAAATTGGCTTTTTAAAGTCTTATTTTTTTCGTTTTTTTATGAGGAAAAAATATACGAAGCCTCCAGTTGGGCAGCCTTCTCAAAGTTACTTAATTGTGCAAAAAAGTCTGAATAAATCGTTATTTTGGATCAATGATGAGGTTCGTGATTTTTTTTCTGAAAAAGTATTGATTTTTGGGACAAATGTATAGAAATGTTTTTTATTGGAAATTGTATGTAAAATGTATGTAAATTTTTGTAAACCATTATTTGCTAAACATCACAAATTATAAATGAAATTTTGAAATTTTAAAATTTATTTTTTGTTAAATTTTTGGTATATATGGTTCATTATGTCTTAAATTACAATTTGTAAAAATATGTTCATATTCCACACATGATTTCCAATAAAAAACATTTTCATACATTTGTCCCAAAAATCAATACTTTTTCAGAAAAAAATCACGAATCTCATCATTGATCCAAAATAACGATTTTTTCATACATTTTTGCAAAATTAAGTAACTTTGAGGTACTGATTGAGGAACTGATTTGAATTGGTTATTTTAAATAAATAAATTATTTGAATTAGATAAATTTTTTTTTGCTATCCTATTAAACCTAATAATTCCAAGTTCGATCCCAACATGGCGATTTTTTTTTTTTTTTTTTTAATTTTATTCTTAATTAATCTAAAAATAACTATTTGTATTTTTTTATTAATTAAAATAATTTTTATTTTTTTTTTAAATCGTGTATTAATAAAAAATAGTTATTTTAAAATTACATGAAAAAATAAAAATCTTTTAGCAAAATTAATTAATACAAAGTAGATTATATGATTTAAATAACTAATTTAATATTTGTACTTCAGATGTTATCGAAAGATAATTTATTTTAAAAATATTCAAATGTTTTGAATTTAAAAAAAATCCAAAAAAGTTTGATTTAATAAATCATTTATTCAAAATATAAAGATACTTTGTTAAATTAAATAAAGTATTTTTTGATTTTAAATAAATAATTATTTGATCTTAATTATTTTATCTCTCATAATTAATTTAGTCAACTTAAATAAATATTTTAATTTGGATAAAAAAGCCTTTTAATCTGACTAACTATATATTTACATGTAAATAACTTTAAAAAATAAAGTTATTTGTTGTAGATAAAAGATTTTGTTGACAAAAAAAATCTTATTATTTAGATCAAATAAACATTATTTGAAGCGAGTAAATGAGAATTTGAGTAAAAGATTCTTTTTTTTCATTCAAACAAATAATTTAGTTTAATTCAATATATATTTATTCAAATTCATTTTGTTCTATCAAACAAATTGAATATTTGATTTTAAATAAACTGTTTATTTGATTTAAATAATGATTCTGCTTTATCTCACTAAATGTTGGTTATTTCAAATAAATGCTGATTCAAATAAACGTGTTTTTGATTCAAAACTGATTTATTTTATTCAAACAAATAATTTAGTTTTATTCAATATATATTTATTCAAATTCATTTTGTTCTATCAAACAAATTGAATATTTGATTTAAATAATGATTCTGCTTTATCTCACTAAATGTTGATTATTTCAAATAAATGCTAATTCAAATAAATGTGTTGTTGATTCAAAACTGATTTATTTCATTCAAACAAATAATTTAGTTCAATTCAATATATATTTATTAAAAATAATTTTTTTCTATCAAACGAATTGAATATTTGATTTTAAATAAACCGTTTATTTCATTTGAATAATTATTCTGTTTTATCCAACTAAATTTTGGTTATTTCAAATATATGCTAATTCAAATAAACGTGTTTTTAATTCAAAACTAATTTATTTCATTTAAACAAATAATTTAGTTTAATACAATATATATTTATTCAAATTCATTTTGTTCTATCAAACAAATGAAATATTTGATTTCAAATAAACCGTTTATTTCATTTAAATAATTATCCTGTTTTATCCAACTAAATTTTGGTTATTTCAAATAAATGCTAATTCAAATAAATGTGTTTTTAATTTAAAACTAATTTATTTCATTCAAACAAATAATTTAGTTCAATTCAATATATGTGTGGGTGAGAATGAGAGTGGCATAAGTCACATTTTAAAAAAAATTTAGTTAGTGGTATATTTAAATTCTTTAACATTAAAACAACTTATTTTTCAAAATAGAGTGGCTTTTGTGATTATTTTTTTTAAATATTATAAGCACTGTAAAAATGGCACTCAATAGAAGTGTATATTAATTTAAAACTTTAATATCGAAAATCTCAAAATTAGAAGTATGTGACTTATGCCACTCTCATTCTAACCCACACATATATTTATTCAAAATCATTTTGTTCTATCAATCAAATTGAATATTTGATTTCAAATAAACCGTTTATTTTATTGAAATAATGATTCTGCTTTATCCAACTAAATGTTGGTTATTTCTAATAAATGCTAATTCAAATGAACGAGTTTTCAATTTAAAACCAATTTATTTCATTCAAACAAATAATTTAGTTCAATTCAATATATATTTATTTAAATTCATTTTGTTCTATCAAACAAATGAAATATTTGATTTCAAATAAACCGTTTATTTCATTTAAATAATTATTCTGTTCTATCCAACTAAATTTTGGTTATTTCAAATAAATACTAATTCAAATAAACGTGTTTTTAATTCGAAACTAATTTATTTCATTCAAACAAATAATTTAGTTTAATTCAATATATATTTATTCAAATTCATTTTGTTCTATCAAACAAATTGAATATTTGATTTCAAATAAACCGTTTATTTGATTTAAATAATGATTCTGCTTTATCTCACTAAATGTTGGTTATTTCAAATAAATGCTAATTCAAATGAACGTGTTTTTAATTTAATACCAATTTATTTCATTCCAACAAATAATTTAGTTCAATTCAATATATATTTATTTAAATTCATTTTGTTCTATCAAACAAATGAAATATTTGATTTCAAATAAACCGTTTATTTCATTTAAATAATTATTCTGTTCTATCCAACTAAATTTTGGTTATTTCAAATAAATACTAAATCAAATAAACGTGTTTTTAATTCGAAACTAATTTATTTCATTCAAACAAATAATTTAGTTTAATTCAATATATATTTATTCAAATTCATTTTGTTCTATCAATCAAATTGAATATTTGATTTCAAATAAACCGTTTATTTTATTGAAATAATGATTCTGCTTTATCCAACCAAATGTTGGTTATTTCTAATAAATGCTAATTCAAATGAACGAGTTTTTAATTTAAAACCAATTTATTTCATTCAAACAAATAATTTAGTTCAATTCAATATATATTTATTTAAATTCATTTTGTTCTATCAAACAAATGAAATATTTGATTTCAAATAAACCGTTTATTTCATTTAAATAATTATTCTGTTCTATCCAACTAAATTTTGGTTATTTCAAATAAATACTAATTCAAATAAACGTGTTTTTAATTCGAAACTAATTTATTTCATTCAAACAAATAATTTAGTTTAATTCAATATATATTTATTCAAATTCATTTTGTTCTATCAAACAAATTGAATATTTGATTTAAATAATGATTCTGCTTTATCCAACTAAATGTTGGTTATTTCTAATAAATGCTAATTCAAATGAACGTATTTTTAATTTAAAACCAATTTATTCCATTCAAACAAATAATTTAGTTCAATTCAATATATATTTATTTAAATTCATTTTGTTTTATCAAACAAATGAAATATTTTATTTCAAATAAACCGTTTATTTCATTTAAATAATTATTCTGTTCTATCCAACTAAATGTTGGTTATTTCTAATAAATGCTAATTCAAATGAACGTGTTTTTAATTTAAAAACAATTTATTTCATTCAAACAAATAATTTAGTTCAATTCAATATATATTTATTCAAATTTATTTTGTTCTATCAAACAAATGAAATATTTGATTTCAAATTAACCAAATAAACCGTTTATTTGATTTAAATAATGATTCTGTTTTATCTAACTAAATTTTGGTTATTTCAAATAAATGCTAATTCAAATAAACCATTTTTTATATTCAAAATCAATTCGTTTGTTTTAAAAAAATAATTTAGTTCAACTCAATAAATATTTATTTGAATTTATTTTGTCCTTTCAAACAAATGAATTTATTGATTTCAAATAAACCTTTTATTTAATTCAATTAATGATTCTTCATAATCTAATTAAATGTTGTTCAATTCAAATAAATATAACTTCAAATATTTTTGTTACTAATTTCAAATAAATATTTGGTTGAAGCAAGAACTAAATGTTTGATTCAACTAAATGTTTATTTGAATCAACTAATCGAAATTCAAATAAATATATTTAGTTGTTACAACTAAATTTTTTTTTAGTGTATATATATATATATATATATATATATAAAAACAATTTTGTAATGAATTTATAATTTATTAAAATTCAAAAATAATATAACAAAATAATAAATTTATTCTCTGTTAATTAAGTAGTCGTCAATTTTTTTCAAAATTATAGGTTCCAGAATAATCTTCATTCTTTCCACTCTCATTTTAAATCTCTCTCTGTCACGAGCTGCTTGCTCTTACTCCACGCCGCGCTGCACGACTCGCATAATCCCACATGCGCATCACACAAATTCTGACGCCCCAAATCGCCCTATTTTCTACCTTTTTATTTTTTTGTATATTATTATTATTTGTATTTTTATTTAATTTTATTTTTCAATATTAATTGTTGTATTTTTTATTATTTAATTACTTAAAAATTTTACTATTAGATTTTTTTTCATTTAAATTTAAATTTATTTGTTATTATTTTCAAATGATTTATTTTTTTAATTATTATTTTCAAATGATTTATTTTTTTAGTTATTATTTTCCAATTATTTATTTTCTTTTAAATAATATATTTTTATTTATTAAACTATTAGTTATTTATATTTTAATTTTATTAAAAAATATATTTTATTCTTTTATTAATAAATTTTGAGTTATAAACGCATAAAGGCATAGTAAGCACGTGACCTATATACAAGGTTGTATATAGGTCAACGCACAGCTGGCTTACAGCGCGCAAGGCAACCTCACAGCGCGCTTACTATGTCTTAATATTGAAGCATGTAAGAGCGAGCGAGACGGAGAAATAAAATTCCGAAACTTTGTAAAGCCTGTAAGCATGCGAAACTTTAAAAGCTCCCCACCATTGTAAGAGAGATGGAGAGAAGCTCTGCGCGTATAAAAGCACGAGTCTCGCTGACTCGCGCGCCTTATTCTTGAATCAACTCAGACAGGTAACAATTGGGATATACAAGCGCTTAGGCTTAACGCCCTTTTGTTTACCTGAGTTGACATTTAATTAAGAATTGAATATTAATTTCTTGGCCGTAGAATATTTTGGCTTAGGAAGAGAAACAATTAGGACATACAAGCGCTTGAGCTTCACGCCCTTTGTTTTGTTAAAGCCAAAATTAAAAATAAACTTAATTTTGTAAACCAATAACAATTGGGACATATAAGCGCCTAAGCTTAACGCCCTTTGTTATCTAAGGTTTTCATTGAAAAAGAAATTCCAATTGAGCTCTATTGGCTCTGGGGACATACAAGCGCTCTAGGTTTAATCTCCCAGGTTAATATTAAGAGCTATCAAATAAAATAAAATTAATTGAGCTTAAAAACTTTGTAAAGCCTGTAAGCGTGCGCAACTTTAAAAGCTCCCCACCATTGTAAGAGAGATGGAGAAAAGCTCTGCGCGTATAAAAGCACGAGTCTCGCTGACTCGCGCGCCTTATTCTTGAATCAACTCAGACAGGTAACAATTGGGATATACAAGCGCTTAGGCTTAACGCCCTTTTTTTTACCTGAGTCGACATTTAATTAAGAATTGAATATTAATTTCTTGGCCGTAGAATATTTTGGCTTAGCAAGAGAAACAATTAGGACATACAAGCGCTTGAGCTTCACGCCCTTTGTTTTGTTAAAGCCAAAATTAAAAATAAACTTAATTTCGTAAACCAATAACAATTGGGACATATAAGCGCCTAAGCTTAACGCCCTTTGTTATCTAAGGTTCTCATTGAAATAGAAATTCCAATTGAGCTCTATTGGCTCTGGGGACATACAAGCGCTCTAGGCTTAATCTCCCAGGTTAATATTAAGAGCTATCAAATAAAATCAAATTAATTGAGCTTAAAAACTTTGTAAAGCCTGTAAGCGTGCGCAACTTTAAAAGCTCCCCACCATTGTAAGAGAGATGGAGAAAAGCTCTGCGCGTATAAAAGCACGAGTCTCGCTGACTCGCGCGCCTTATTCTTGAATCAACTCAGACAGGTAACAATTGGGACATACAAGCGCTTACGCTTAACGCCCTTTGTTTTTTTAAAGCCAAAATTAAAAATAAACTTAATTTCGTAAACCAATAACAATTGGGACATATAAGCGCCTAAGCTTATAAACGCCCTTTGTTATCTAAGGTTTTCATTAAAAAAGAAATTCCAATTGAGCTCTATTGGCTCTGGGGACATACAAGCGCTCTAGGCTTAATCTCCCAGGTTAATATTAAGAGCTATCAAATAAAATTAAATTAATTGAGCTTACGTTTTTAAAGAGCTTCTCTTTTTCTGTCACTGGAGAATTTTCTTTTTTTGTTTTGTAATAACATGCATATATTTTTGCTTAAAATAAAAGAATATTTAATATAATATATATTTCCTTTTATTTCTAATGATAAATATATTTTATACTAACAAAGGAAACACCTAGCTTTATGAATAAGCTGGCGTTTCATTAACAAAATATTTAACAGCTACCCTCCAATCTGGCCTATTGCCCGAATGGAGCTTGCGTAGTTTGTTGATAAGGGACCTAGCAGCTACACTCCAATCCGGCCTACTGCCCGAACGGAGCTTTTTGTAGTTTGCTAGTAAAGTATTTAATAGCCACCCTCCAATCTAGCCTATTGCCCGAACGGAGCTTGCGTAGTTTATTAAATACATTAAAGAAAATTATACAAATCGCGTACATTAACCTTTAGAGGACGGGGATTTGGGTTTACTGTTTTCTCTTACTTTTCTATAGAAATCGAGTTTTTTTGATGTCTCACATTTCAAAACTAACACATGTAAAAGGTCGATCATGGGCATGGCCCGTATAGGGGCCATCCTGTCCTCTAAAGGTTAAATTAAAAATCTATCGCGTTTATATTATACGGTAATTAATCCAGCATTGAACTTGGACCATAATTTATTTTTTTTGAAAAGTAATTATTACCCACTTGGGTATGTTACAAAATATTCGGTCTACCTTCCTTGAAATGCACCTTTTTTGTTCGATTCATTATAATTTTTTGCGAGATACAAATAATCTCACCTCACTTCCTCACGACAACTCTCTATGAAAGTTTATCGAAATTTAAAAATTTGAATCTTTAATGAATTTTTAGTTAAAATTTGATTACCTTCCAATCGAATTTCTTGACTATAAGCTATTTATTTTCACGATACCAAAACTTGTCCAACACTTACCTATAACTGCTGCTGTTTTTACTTTTATACTCGAGGTGATGGTGACGAGCGGAGTGGTGGTGGTGGTGGTGGAAGGTACAAGTCGTGATGGTGGCGAGCGCTCTTGAGCAAATAACAGGTTAATACTTGTTAAGCTCTTTCAGCCATTTAGCCAAAGAGCGAAATAATGCTGTCGTCAGCCAGCTATACGGCTAAACCGCTAAACGATTAACTAGCGTTAGCATAATACTGCTCGCACAAGCGCGCGTACCGCTGACCCCACGCTTGCTCATCACTATTAATGATCGTATATGTAGAGTGGTTCGAGGATGTGATGAGGTTAGTAGTAGAAGTTTAGCAGCAGCGGTAACATGGGCGTTTGCAGGTGTTTGCATCCATGGGCATTGATGATTTGTGGACCCAGCTCGTGTGGTAAAACAGTATTTGTGAAAAAGTTTTTGCATTACATTGATCGTCATATAAAATTCGAGCGTATACTCTTGTACTATACTGAGTGGCAGCCAATTTACAAAGAGTTTGGTGAGTAAATCGAATTTCACGAGGGTTCACCGAAGAGCGAAGATTATGCCAATAACACACGAGCAAAACTCTTGATTCTCGACGATCTGATGAGAAAATCGTCCACCAGAGTTGTAGTTAATCTCTTTACCAAAGGCAGTCATCACAATAACTTAAAGATCATCTTTATCTTGCAAAATCTCTTTCATCAAGGTCAGCGAGAAATCTTTCTAAACTCTAATTGCATCGTGGTATTTAAAAATCCGCGCGATCGAACGCAAATAAATCATCTGGCGCGTCAAGGCCGCCCCGAAGAGCTTCGTTTTCTGCAAGAGACATATCTCGATGCTACAGCACAGCTATACGGCTATTTGTTCATAGATCTGAAGCCTGCTTCAGATGCAGGGTACGCCTGAAAACGTGAGATTTCGTATTTTATATTTCCGTTTGACAAATATCAGTACGTTTATGTGTCTCGTTGCACGCCCATAAAAGCTGATAATGCTCGCTCGAATAATGTACCAGTTACTCGTTGCACGCCCATAAAACCTGATAATGCTCGCTCGAATAATGTACCAGTCGTGCAATCGTAATGGAGTCCGTAAGACGTAGTCGTAGCAGACCGATTCCAGAAAAGTACTGGACTCAATTAAATTATTTGTGTAAAATCGAACTTAAGGTAGCTCTATTGGTTTTTCACTTTTCTATAGAATTTTTTGAAATTGAAATATGTTGTAAATTAAAATTTACGCTTTACAATGGTATTTTGATTAGGGTGGATATCCACCTTCATCTTTCAGATATTTTAGTTCAAACTTTGCTGCATTTAACATGAGAGTATATGGGCGAAGCGCTTGAAACGTAACATTTTATAAGATTGTGTAAAAAGTTTTCTATAGATTTCAAAGAAATTAATTATACTTCAGATCTCAAGGATTAAAATGGTACCTTGTAGATTATAGCAATCGACCCTCAATTTCGAAATAAAAGGAAAATAATGTCATTACTCTATATTAATTTACACGTAAACATGCTGTCTTACGATTCGCATTGTGTATACTTACAGAATCTGCGCACAAAAATGTTTTTGAATTATTGTGCAAACACAGAACTCAACCAATTTATCTTTTGTATAGTGTGAAATTGTAAGAAACATATTACTTCACAATGAGAACCACTGGACCAATAGAACTAACTTAATAAACTTAAGGCCATATTACGCCAAGCCAATTCTAAACTTATAACGTACATTTGCGAGTGTGCTTTGAACATTTTATGTAGAAATATTCCACTCAGCAAGTATTATAAGAGGTGATTGCGAAAATTCGCACCTCTGTTGCAAAAACTCGCTAAACCAGGTAGTTTAGAGGTAAAAAGGAAATTGGTGGTAAAATCAGCATTTTTACTGCGGCTAATTGTGAAACCTGTTTTATCGGCATGGAGTCACAAGAAAAATGATTTTAATACCGTAAGAGTGTTTGGAGCAATAGCATCAACAGCAGCAGCATGACGTAGCAACTACCAAGCATACACCACCAGCATCAAGTGTACAGACACCTGGTACAGCCACTACACGTCTTGACGAGGAAATGATTAAAATTTTACATTCTACGGGTGATGAGCGCCAAAAATCTTAGCAATATCAGCAAATCTTACAGCGTTACTTACATCTAAAGCAGGAGGAGAAGGATGAGAGTGGGGGTATAATACGTCCACACGAGACAACATTATTAGAAACGAGAACGACAATGGACAGAGACAATACTGACAAAATCGACGACGAACAGCTTGTCGAGTCGGTACTACAGAAATTCTGAAACAATGCTAGGCATCTCATTAAATACTTGCGGCAAGCTGGTTATATTGAATGGAATAGTCGTGGTATAATCAAGCTAGATAGCGCTGTTGTCAAGCGTACTAATATTGTCGATTTAGTAAACCTAGCTATGAGAAGTGGAAAAAGACCACCACCGCGCGGATACAAACAGTTTTCACGCGTCTTTCGAAAGTTAGTATACCTCGAGAATTCATTGGTAACGATTAACTGTGGCGTACGATTGCATCTCATAGCTCTGAGTAATCGCTGTCATTGTCGTCAGAAAATGAAGGTTATTATACTTCAACAGCTACTAGTCAAATAAACGTAAAGGAGAAAGAAGTTAAAAGTGCGAAAAAGCGTAAAAAAGTTGGTAGCGAGTTGGCAGCTACGCCATCAACCCCTGCAAAAAAGAGTCGCACCTAACAGCTAAGATGTACCTGTATGTGAAAGCATGGAAGGAAGTGATGAAGGGGGAGGAGGAGGAGGGGGAGAAAACTGGTACTTTTGTAGACCGATTGATTTCATTTGTACCCTTTGAAATGCATCCACCAGGCGATCAGTTTCTCAGCCCTGGCACGCATCTCGAAAAGCGTCTCAGATGTGGTCAGAGAGGAAAAAACCTTCTTGACAATGCCTGTCTAGAGCACGATATTTTATATTCAAATAAAATAAATAACTAATCATATAAAAGCCGACAGACTTTTCAGTTGGCTGAACAAGCATTTTCACGCATGCTCTCGGAGACTGCGGATAATAATGAAAATATTGCAGCTGGTATTACTGTTTTGCGCATGATCAGCAAAATTGCGTTTGATAAATTTTTGAAACGCATTAAAAATACATTTAAAAGACAACAAAAGAGAGAGAAAAACGTAGTTTGTAAGAGGAGGAGGAGCAATGAGAAAGAAGAAAAAAAAGAAAAAAGAGGCGACAAAGCCGGATGATCTTGAGCATTATTACTATAATTTTTTTGCACCATTAGCTTACGTTCATGCTCATCTACTGAAACACGCGAAACCCAGAAAATGTTATCACAATACGATTACCAAATGGTTGAGAGTCAGGATACACATACTTAGTACAAACTCGTGAGACATCGTTTTCCTTGCCGACATTACAACGTTTTCAGCCCCTTTAAAGTGTGGGAAGCTGACTTAACAGATTTTAGATATAGATGTTCAGGAAAGCATACGAAGGTAGCTGGACTCTGGAGCTGTTTAAAATCGTTAGAGTCGACACAAGACGACAACCACCCATCTATATTTTGGCAGATCTTGGTGGGGAAAAGATTGACGAATATTTTTACGAAGAACAATTGAGAATAGTGCGCAAGCATTTAGATAGCGAAGCGTTTCAGCTTGATGAGGTTTTGAAGAGCAAATGTAGGCGGTCGAAAAAACAATATTTGGTCAGTTGGAGGGGGTATCTAGAAAAATTCAATTCTCGGATAGTAGCTGAAAATTTAAAAAATTTACAATAAATGATAAATTTTACATAGTTTTACCGAGCAACAGCAGCAAGTTTGTCTTTCCACACAATGTAGCAACACATTTTACTACAAAATTATCACAAAATTTTCATTTTTATGGTGACTGGTGTGTAGGACTCACGGAAATTCAAACACCTCTCACATTTCAGCATATATCAATGGTTGAGCAGGAGGGAGTTATTTTTGTTAAGACAGCCAAACGTTAAATGGAAAATGTTTTGCGCGAAACAGACGAGACTCAACAGAGGCTCGAGGTGTTTGCCAGAGTCAAACCTGGTGTTTATCGTGACATTGAAAGTCTTATAGAAGAAATAAATAATCTCAAGAATGTGAAAAGTATTTATATTTTGAAATCCAAGCTGATGGCTATGTACATATTAGATGTCGATGTGGAGAAGATTGTACAACTTGTATGCACACGTTTACACTATCGGAAAAATTACTTAGAATTTTCGGTCTGGAAAATGTACCAATTTTCTCTTGCAAAGGTAATAAAGAACACTACATTACCGGTAATCGTCCAGCAAACCTTGTAAACGGGTTGCCAACCATACTCATGATTTACAGCAACATTTGCCAGCCGTACATAACAGATGATATGCGCACGAGCTTACTACGTATAGTCTCGCTTCATTTGCGCGATTACGTTTACGGAGGCGTTAAAATTAAAAACTTTTCATTACTTATGTACCTACCACTGCTGTCTTTAGCATTTCAGTCGATCGAAATAGATATAAAAGACGAACAAGGATTTCTTATTCTATTTGACTACGGTACGTTGACTGTAACGCTTCACTTAGAGTGCATCCGATAAAATGTCTGAGTTTGATTTTTCCAATAACCAAATCGTTGGTGGTGGGGGTAAGTGCGTAGAGGGCGCTGTAAATTGTATAATTTATGCTGAATACGACGATTTGCTCGAAATTGACTCGTCAAGACGGGTTGTCGTGGATTATAGCGGTTGAGTAGTCGTGATGGGGATATATTACTTGCTATTAAAGTGGAGCAAAGACATTTTTACTATCTCAATCGGCGAGCAACTTCCATTGCAAAGAGTATGGAGATGGTGATTAACGTGCAGTTTTTAAAGGACAACAAAAACCGTTTGATTCCAAAGGAGGTAGGTGTACTTGCTATTCATAAAAACTTTATCACTTATTGAATTGTGGTGTCTCTTTGTAATTTAAGACATGGGTGACACTGAATCATCATGGTCTGGAGTGGTAAGAAGGTGATATATCGATAAAAAGATTATACAAAAATTTAGAAGATATTTGCAAACATCGTCGTACAATTTTTGTGTGAGGTCAAGAAAAGGTTGAACTACTTTCCAAGCTCACCACCTGTAAGATCGAAAATTTAGAAAAAAAACAAGATTATCCAGCTTTTATAAAAGTTAAATTTCAGCAGTGTACAGTGCATGCATCATTACATAAAATCACCTCATTCAAATTACGCGTGTGCACTAAATAAAGTTGCTAATCTGAAACATTGGCTACTGAAACTTAATCCCAGCGTAAAATCGCTGATTTTGATACTTGACTGTCTCTGATTGGTTGCATGCCACGTTTGTACGACATCCCCACTAATTTTTTACAGTATAAAAGAAGTGACATCCACTTGGTCTAGCCACAGTTGTGTGATCGACGGTGACAACAGTAACAAGCAACGAAACGTAATTAAGATGGTTGGTCAAAAGAAAAGCTTGGAGCAATCCTTTGGTAACGACTTGGAATATTTAATAAAACAGAATAGCAAGAAAAATTATTGGCAGCAGCTTCTACCGATGGTCTACAGACTAAACAGCTCTTTTGGGAAAATTATACAGGTAGGCCTGGAGAATATAGGAGAAGAAAGTCAGTCAGTCGACTGTTGAGGGGGGGGGGGGGGCGTTGAAGCAGAATTTTGATCAAATTAACAAATTTTTCACTTGTTATAATGAGGAATTTATGTTGGATCAGCGACTCTGGATACACTATCCGCTTCATGATTAGTTTTAACAAGAGAGCTTTTGAATTGGTACCGAATAATGCTCAACCAAAAGCAGAAAAGAGTGGTGCACCACTGAAAAAACATGACCGATATAGTCAATCGTTAGTATTTAAACGTACACGATTATGTTACAACATATAATAATCAGCTGCAACTTAAGATTAATTATTTATATCATAGCCATTAAATCATTGTTCCATAGATATTTGTTTTGAAAATTTCTTCACACTCAATTTATATGGTTTACATCAACATTTTTAGTGTAAATTTTTTTTTTTTTTTAGATTTATTTTGTTTTATTTTGCATTATTTAGCAACAAAACTTTTAATTTTTTTTTTATTCTTAACTCTAAGATCAACGTTTAATTGTCCATACTTGTGTAGATAAGTATACACCAACATTATTATAGGATTGTCCTTGAGATTTATTGTTTGGCATAGCAAAACCTAATCGTACAAGAAGCTGTTGACGACACATATTAAATGGCATTTCTTCTTTGGATGGAGATTATGTTATTTGAGGTATCAAAACTAATTTTCCCGTATTTTTTCTATTTATAACTCTAGCGTGAATCGAATATTTCATTAGCTTCCTTATGGATAGTCGTGTTCTATTACAAAGGCCACAGTAAGAATTTAAATTTCTTGAAAGAATAATAATATCACCAATTTTTAATTTTGATTTATGCTGTAGAAGTTCATTAGGTGTGATTGAATTTAAAAATTCTATTGGTAACATAATATCCAAATTTTTTCCATTATCTTCTGCTGCATCTATACTCAAGTATTCTATATTTATACATATATTACCTACTTCGATGAATTTGTTGAACATGCGATCATGGTTCGAAACCTTGAAAAGTGGTATTTCAATGTTTTAAATGGCTTTAGCTCAGTGAATGGCTACATTAGCACTTTGAATTACTTTTTCCTCAAAATTTAAAATATTTCAAACAAAAAAGTTTCTCAGTAATATATCCCTAAAATGCAACCCAACTTAGTAATTCAAGCCTAAAATTAGTCAAAAGTGTCAAAAATTTAGTTTTAGCGCAACTTTGAAGCTTTGAAGCTCTAAAAGTGTGTACAAAAAAAATCTAAAACAAGTCTAAGTGGTCCATAATATGGAAAAGTATGATTTTACCGATTTTTAGGGAAAAAATTTTTTGTTCTTCGATTTGACAGAAAATGGGCGATATTGTTAAGTCCTGGCTTTACGACAGGACAGAATCAATGATTAATTATGTTGTTGTTATGAGGAAAATATGTTTTATTATAATATTAAATAAAAGAATAAAGTTTGATTTAAAAACGTTAAGTTTAAAAGTTAAGTCTAGTGGTAGAAAAGCTTTACCAATTTTAATTAATATGAATCGTTCTCACAATTTAATATACTTGAATTGAAAGAGATATAGATCAAAATACAAATATAATTGTAAGAATCTTACCTTAATTCAGCTTACAGGCAGACACTAAATAAGTACACTTGATTTAATATTTTAATTATAGAAGTAGTTATAGAGGCACCATGGACCGTCAAAACAAACCCCCACTTCACCACCTCAGAAATTACTGACCAGGGATCAATGAACTCTGAGAAGGTGAAGCGATGGGTTTGTAATGAAGATTCACAGTGCCTCAATGATAGGATCAAATTACACACTTACAATATATTTAACGAAATAAATGAGATATTTAAAATTTAGAAATTTATTTTCACATACCTTCACAATAAACTGTTTATTATTATACAATGAATATTATTATATCATTATAACTTTGAATTATTACAATCAAATTTCTAAATTTATCATACACACATACGTACATACACGCATAGTTATTATTTAATAATAATACTAATCCTTATTCAAATTATTATTCATGCAACACACACTTATTATTTTTATTGACACTCTGTATTATTATAACTTTATATTATTACAATGAAAATTTACTATTATAATTATTATCATTATACACACATACGCACACTTATTATTTATTGACACTAGAATAAACTTTTAACTATTTATAACACACTAAACTATATGATTTCGTCGGCTTGACAGTCAATCCCTTATGAAAATTTATTATTATAATTATTATTATTATACGCACATACGCACACTTATTATTTATTGACACTAAAATAATTTTCACACACACCACACATACACACATTTTATTGTTTACGCACACGGAAATAAGATTTATATGATAATGTTAACACACACGCATACACGAATATTTTGAAAACTTTTTACAAATATTCATCGAATAATTATAAAAATAGATCTTTATTCTGGCAATGTATTACGTCCAACGCACATTTAGGACATAACCACAGATTGCATGCTTCACATCTCTTCCATCATCTAATACCTTCTTTGTAAAATGGCTTGAACATCCCCAGCATATGTCTTGGTGTCGTCGTGGCCTATCAGCTGTGGGATCAGATGACGAAGTCGGCGGGGGATAATCCGCTTTTGTTCCTGCCTCCTTGCTTTTATTTCTCTCAATCAATGTTGTATCCGTCGCACGAATCGGGCCGATTTTCTTCTTAATTTTTGTATTTTTTTTCTATAATAAATTCTTACCATATCCAGCAAATTCTGCTGACGAGATTCTTCGATTCGGTTTTGTCTGTACAGTTCGATGAGATCTTCAGCTTCTATATCCTCCTCTGGCTCCTCTTCTTCCTCTGCGATGTTTTGCCAAGAAGGGATAAAATCAGGATCTTCTCTCTGATTCTCGACAGTTTCGGCGTTCGACCAGTACCCAGAATCTACTGATCGTGCATCTTCATTTTCGTCATCAACAACAATCTGGTGCCACTGTTGTTGATGTTGTTGTTGCTGTTGTTGTTGCTCTTGTCCATCTACTTCAACTTGATGCTCCATAATAATATCCGCATCATTATTAAGAGCAACCCAATAATTCTCAAATATGTTGGGCTGCCCCAAGTTAATAAAGTTTACCAGTGGTGTTACGTTAACCACTACTGGTACATCTATCGGCACACCACCCTCAGGGACGACCGGTGCTTGTGAATTGATGTTTAACATTTTTTACTATGGGAAAATCACACACAATACACAGACGGACTTTAAGAGCTGTCGACGAGGACTGATCGAGGCCCAAAGTCCACGATTATAAAAAGCATAATTCCCACCCCAAAGACTTGAAAATATGTTCAAGTTCGCACGGTAAAATTAATAATTTGACACTTTTTCCCTCATGGAAAAGATTTGAACTACAGTTTCAAGAAACATATTCTACAGTAAAGTTAAAATCATCAGCATTAAATTCGATATTTTTAATTTCTAAATCTCATTTTCACCATAAAAGTTAAAAATTAAGGTTTATATTACAAATTTAAGACGCAAAAATTGAAATTAGAGAAAACACATGATACCCCAATCTATAGAAAAAGTTTTTATTCTATCACTAACTTGAGTGTACAATGATGATTTGTCTAAATAACCCTAACGTAGCGTGAGAAAAGAATTTAATAAAAGAAGACCCAAGGTCGCCGATTTTGTAAAATTACAAAATCTCTTTCTGTGGCTTACAAGAATAAGCTCACAAGTCTTTGGAATGAACTTAATTCTTGTATTTACTTGAAAATAATGATAAAATTTAAAACATTACACGTAATAAAACCATTACATTTAATTGAATTTAATTTTGAAAAATCTATTAAATATCGGTTATTAACGATATTAAAATGATAAAAGTATAACATCAGATAGACAGTAAAGTTCCTCTATATATATATATATATATATATATATATATATATATATAAACTTAATTTGTATACTCATATGCAAATAAGATTGATCAAGATTTAAAACATTACATGTAATAAACTTGTTGCATTTTAAATAAATTTCAATTTATAAAAATCAATAATTATCGGGAATTAACGATATTAGGAATAACGGTATCAGGAGAATAAAAGGCAAAAGAAAGTATAACATCAACTTAACATTAAGTTAGATAGACAGTAGAGTTCCTACACCCACATATATATAAATATATATATATATATATATATATATATATATATATATTTACATAAAGAGAGAGAGAGTGACAGAGACAGACGCATATATATATCGAGATCATAAATAAATGTGCACACACACACACACACACACACGCACATGTATATATATATATATATATATATATATATATATATATATATATATATATACCCATAACAATAGAAATTTAATAAGACCTCAGGATATTCAACTGAATATGGTCTACAATGTCATAAAAGTATACATGATAATGAGTAAGTGCATTACTTACACAATGTTTATATGCAAATAACATACAATGCGTTATCCATATGCAAATAACATGCAAATGATGAATACATTGAAATTCAAAGTTTATGTAAAAAACAAGAGATTGTTACGAAAAAATAATAAAAAGTATCAGGATAGCAGAAAGTAGAAGAGCATAACATTCATATCTTTTACAATAACTATATATATTATTATAATTTAAATGAAATGTTATGCGGTTATTCTACTTATACTAAATGTATGTAAATATATACATATATGCAAATAAGTATTAATTATATGCAGAATATATGTAAATATATACAAATTATTTCACTACGATTATGTAGGTTGGGCAATTAACGCCTCTTTACTTAACGGTAGGCCGGAGTAGAACCTGATACCGACCGAGTAACAATTGAGTTGTTTGTTATTTACTCAAGTATTAATCGGTGTATCTTCAAAATAAAGGTTGATCGAAATAGATATTATTATTATGAATATCTATGCACAAGAAAAAAAAATCTACCGATTTGTTTTTGAGAAAAGTAAGGAACGCCGAAGCAAAAGATTCTGTTTATATTATTTTCGCGTTCCTTACTTTTCTCAAAAACAAAGCGATAGATTTTTTTTTCTTGTGCATAAATATTTGTAATAATAATATCTATTGCGCTCAACCTTCTATTTGCAGATACACCGATTAATACTTGAGTAAATAACAAAAATGCCAATTAGACAAGGACAGCGAATCCGGCCTGCTCTTAAGACACACACTAGCTAGGTGGACGATATAGAACACGCCAAAGTGTGATCGCGTTACATGGAAAAATTCCCGCCTACTCGTAAACGAAATGACGGTGAATTATATGCATTCTGATTTATATTATAATTGAATTAATTTACGTACTCACATGCACACTGGTCCACGATTCGCGCTAAACTGACATTATTTTACATGTGTTGGCAGATTTAAATATCAAATTAAGATGACTCTTGAAATATTAAATGTTGCGCACATACTACCCCTTCGTCACCCCTCATCCCTACTTTTAAATTCATGTCTAAATCGTACTATAAATACGCGAAGATTGACAGGTTTGATTAACAATTAAAGTTCAACGTTCCAGAGAAGATCAACACGAAGTAAGATGGTGAGAAGAAATTTACTTAAAGTTTTGATAAATATTGTTAATATAGCATTAGTTCGGGAGCCACAAATAAAATTATTTTACAATAATTCATGGCGCAAAAGTCTAAACATTTGCTTCAATAATGAATTATTGAAAAAAATTAAATTTATTTTAGGACTTAAGCTTAAGCTTGTATCTTTTTTCTTTAAGATCGTAGAATTTCGCTATAAAATACTTTTTTGTTGTGAATAAAATAATAAATCTGAAAACATGATTTGCAAGAAAATATTAGTTTCCGATCAATAATCAATAACCAATAAACTTTTTGTTTATGATCACAGAATTTCACGGGATAAGACTTTTTTGTTAAAAATAGTGCAACTAAGCAGATTTTACATAAATTTTACAGACCTGCAGAAAATGATGGGGGACAGTAGTGGGGATGAACTGTTGATAAGGCTTCTGTCTGAAGACGAAGATGTGTCTGATTCGAGAGATCTTGTGCTACTACCACCTCCCGAAGAGTTAAGAGAAGTCATAAATGTCTCTGAAAGTATCCCAAACTTTGCGGTGAAGGGGGAAATAATAATACAGCAGCGCCACCACCTTTTGAACCAATGCCTGGTTGCTCTTGGTGGGGTGATAATGGGAGACAGTCATCAATGGCGATCAATAATAACGAGCAGAATACACTTAATACGATGATTTCGTCTGAATCACGCGTAAATTTATAAATCACACGTTTTCACGTAATTTTCGTATATCATATTGTAGACAAATATTTTTAACAGGGAGATGGTACTACAACTACTCAGAACCACATTACGATTCATGAAGAATCATCGCGATATTACCGACAATTTAAGTTACAAGGTAGACAATTAAGAGTGTCAATATTACCTCCACCACCTAATGCCAATGTGTATACATGGTTTGAGGCAGTAATAAATGATTTATATCGTCATGTGTGTGAAAATGCGCGACCTTCAGATTATATCGGCATAACTATAAACTCTGACCGATTTGTTCACGGTTCCTTATGGATTTCTTTTAGACTGGTTCGTGATTTTTCACCGACAGATCTACTCGAGTTATTAGCTTGTGTAGCACAGAATAATGACAATTTTGAAATCGATGATGTTTTAAACGTGGAAGTCAGCATTGTTTATAAACCAGAGGGACGGTCGGGTATCACTCACTAGCGAATCAGTTTTCAAGAAATCCATTCTAAATATTCAAAATACCGACAATCTTTGCCTCCCACGCTCGCTAGTCGCTGCTCATGTATATGCTATACGTGGTCAGATGCGCAGTGGTATTCACCATGACAGGTGGAATAGAATAAGGCACTACACAGAACAATATCAGAAAGTGCAAGCGTTAAAACTTGTCAAAGCTGTGAGAGTTACGATACCCGAAACTGGTTGTGGTATCAAAGAAATAAAATTATTTCAAGAATATAATGCGCTTTTCGGAGTTGCAATAGTTATTTATTCTTTTCAAAACTTTGCTCGAAGCTATAAACCACTTTACGATGGTGCACGTTTTGTACACAATGTTGGTAATGTAGTTAGACATACCTTAAATATAATGTATTATGAAAATTCTAATCATTACCAACCAATTTTTAATTTACTCACAGCAGCTGGCAGACGTGGCTACTGCATACTTTGTAATAAAAAGTTTAGTCATAAAAAAATCATAAATGCCCACAAAAATGTTGTAAATGTTTTCAGAGCCCCCTTTGCGATATAAATTAGAAAAAAATAAATGTATTCAATGCACTAGAGATTTTTACGGTAATGTTTGTCTGGAAAATCATAAAGTCTTAAAATCTTTCGATAATTTTCGATCGGTATGCAAGAGCATAAAAATTTGTCGTTTGTGCAGTAAAACAGTTCGAATGTGCGATAAAGATCCACATAATTGTAATACGATATTTTGCAAAATATGTAATAGCAAAATGCCGATAGAACACTTTTCTTACATGCAACCCTTTATCAGCAAAAAAGGATTCGCAACCAATAAAAAGAATATTCTTTATTTATTTTATGAGTTTGAGACTCAACAATCGGAAATTATCTCGGGTACTGATGGTGAAAAAATAAGTTTGAATGTACTAAATTTATGTGTTGTACAACAAGTATGTAATTATTGTTTGGATGATGAAAATATAACAAATTCTTGCGAAATATGTGGTATACGCGAATACGTGTTTGAAATCGACCCTGTAAAACAGCCAGTTGATTTGGCCTTACCAACAAGAAAAAGTTACAAGCAAATTATTTGTATAGCCCACAATGCACAGGGTTTTGATGCGCAATTTATTCTCAAGCATTTGACAGAACGTACAAATCTTAGAGATAAGCCAGATGTAATTTTAAACGGGTCAAAAATAATCATAATGGAAATTCCAACCGTTAAATTCATAGACAGCTTAAATTACTTACACATGAGTTTAGCTGCACTACTAAAAGCTTACAGTCTCGCTAATATCGAGAAAGGTACGTTTCCTCATTTGTTTAACACACCAGAGAATCAAAATTACGTTGGAGAAATGCCATCTGTGTAGTCTTTTCCACCAGATTCGATGAAGGTCAATGAGCGACGAGAATTTATACAGTGGTATAATGAAAAAAAAATGAAAATTTTATATTTAATTTTAAAAATGAGATTATAAAATACTGTAGACAAGATGTAAAAATTTTACGATTAGCATGTTTTGCCTTTCGCAAAACCTTCATAGAATGTGTTAATACAGATTCATTCGTAGAGTGCGCCACCATCGCATTATCTTGTATGCGTGTATATAGAAAAAATCTTTTACAAAAAGACACTATAGGGATCATACCTCAGGGTGGTTATAGACAAGCAAACAAGCAGTCTATGAAGGCGATGCGGTGGCTGTGTTGGATGAAAAATGTGCTGAATCATCAAATTTGGTATACTGTCTGAGCTCGAAAAAGAGACTTTCCGAGGGCCCTCTAGTGGATGGATACTGCGAACTTGAAAACAATACGAAAATTGTTCTACAATTCCACAGGTTTTATTGGTATACAGAGTGAACCGTGACTCACGCCTCGTAAACGGTGAAAATATGGATGAACGTTTCGAGAGAACCGTGCGAATATCCGAAAAGATAAGAAGCCACGGTTATCATCTAATAGAAAAGTGGGAATGTGATTTTGATCATGAGTACTCACAGAACGAAAGTATGAAGATGTATATCGATAATAAGACGCGAAATTGGCATGAACCGTTGAATCCTCGAAAAGTATTTTGTGGTGGTCGTACGGGTAATACAGTCAAAATTTACGATGCAAAAGGGGGTGAGAAAATAAAATACTCGGACGTGTGTTCATTATATCCATGTATCTGTAAATACGGTCGATATCCCGTTGGTCATCGAACTCATTACTCAGTAGGTGAAGATGAGTGTCGCTGTCTGGTGGGTCAAACAAATAATATAAGTCACGTTGAAGGTCTTATTAATTGCGAAGTATTGCCACCGCGAAATATATATCATGCTGTACTACCCGTGAAAATGCATAATAAGCTTTTGTTACCACTGTGTCGAACATGTGCTGAATCAATGTATATCGCAGATTGTGATCATGAAAATCCTGATGATCGAGTTTTTTTCGGTACGTGGGTTGCTGACGAGTTAAGAAAAGCTATTCAGATGGGCTATATCATCAGAAAAATATTTGAAATATGGTCTTATAAAATTACTCAGTACAACAAAACCACGGGTCAGGGTGGTCTATTTCCAACTTATATCGATAAATTTTTTGCTGAGAAAACGTACACGTCGGGTTACCCTTCGGAATGTGTTGACTGTGATGAAAACGCGATTGCTCGATATATTGAGGAATTTGTGCAACAAGAGGGCATAAAATTAGACAAAAATCGAATAAAATATAACGCTGGTCTGAGATTTGTAGCAAAACTCTGTTTAAACTCATTGTGGGGTAAATTTGGTCAACGGGAGAATATGCCAAAGACTGAAGTAATAGATGATCCACAGAGATTGTTTGAATTACTCTGCAGTGTCGAGACCAAGATCGACTCAATTTTACCGATTATTGAGATGACAATTTATGTAAGTTGGCACAACAAAGAATCGGCTGTTGAGCCATCACCATTATGTAACGTTGTCGTAGCCGCTTATACCACAGCCTTGGCGCGTTCAAAACTCTACGAAGAATTGCAACCGTTGGGTGAACGTGTATTGTATTACGATACTGATTCTATTGTGTATGTAAGTCGCATGGGTGAGTACAATGCAAAAACAGGGCCGTTCTTGGGTAACTTGACCAACGAATTGGCCTTCTATGGTCTTGGCACAAGCATCACATCATTCGTCTCTGGAGGACCTAAATTTTACGGATATAAATATTTGACACCAGATGGCGTTGAAGGATGTGTTTGCAAAATCAAGGGTATAAGACTAATTCGTCGGTGAGTCAAAAAATAAACTTTGATTCCATACGAAATCTTATTACTGGTGGAATACCGCCACTTTTTGCAAACTATGACGATATTAGACGCACACGGTTTCACGATGTTGTAACACGACCTGAATGTAAAATATGGGAGCCCGTGTACTCAAAGAGACGATTTGTGAATAACGAGATTAGCTATCCATACGGTTATAAATCTAATTAAAAATAAATTATTGTAAATATATTATCTAAAGCGAATATATGATATAGGATAAAGAGAATTAAAACACAAACTATTTTGAAATAAATTTTTATATTTTATAAAATTGTAAAAATTTATTGGTGTAATTTTTAGGTGAAAATTACGCTTACATTAAAAATAGTCATATAGCTTTATAAAGAAGGGCGCATGTACCAGGATAGGCTTAAACTTTTGTATTCACCGTATTTATTATGCTCTAAATATTTGAGAATGATCGAAAGTATGCACCTTTTTTTATAGCTCAAGAAACACACGTAGAAAAATATTAAAAAAAGTATCATTTTTTACGTATAAAATTATATACCGTGAAGGGCAATTTTCCAATCAATACCAAAATTTAATTACATATTCTACTTAAAAAAACTAGTAATTTAAGCCCTTATTGAAGTGTGTGCCACCTCAGAAACTTGTATTATAGACTTTTGAATTGTTAAAAATCGAGTGACCAAAATGAATGAAGTTTTGGAAAATTGCCCATATATCTTTAAAATTATTATGAAATACTTCATATTTTCAGTTCTCAAAATTCTTGTTGATTTATTTTATTTTTTAGACAATTATTGCAAATAACTGTATGTCAATTTTTGTGATAATATGGAACGACTTTTAATAAAAGCAACAAGAAATATATGACTGATTCCGCGAAACCTTTAATATTTGACTTATAAAGAAATTAATTTTTTTTTAATAGCAGCCCGTTCTTAAGTTTTTTTTACTCTTTTAAATAGTTTAAAAAACAATAATTATATAGTGCCCCCCATTTTTCAAAGAACGCTTTCTTTATATTAGAAATATTTAGAATTTTCAATGTTAAAATAATCATGCTACTTTTCGAAAAAAAATTCTAATTTTTTTGTTTTGTTTAGTCATTTCTGAAGACCTATACTAAAATAGCGGCTTGTAGATAGCATTATAAATTCAAAAATATAGCAAACAAAAAAGTGTAACAGGTTTTTTAGAATTTTAAACTGAATTTATTGTGTGCCAGCGAAAAATTGCCAAAAATAAGAATAATTAATACGAGGGGCGCACACAGCAATGTATTTTAAAAACTTCACTACTTTTTTTCATTAAATCGCACGCTGATGTAATAGCTCTAGTTTGATTCGTTTTAAGAAATAGAAAATATTCTAGCTTTCTTATTTTCCAAAAATCAAAACGCATTTCTTTTAAACGTTGGAATGTAAAAATAAATTCATTTTTATGAAAACGTACTTCCTATTTTTTTAAAGTTATATTCTATTTTCAAAGGTAGGCACCTTCTTGAAAAGTCTTTTTTTTAAGTTATATATAAAAAAATAATACGAAAAAGTTTTTGTGAGCCTTACTCAAGCCTTACTTTTTTTTTAATCATGTGAAGGAAAAAAATAGGGGCCAGTTACCTTTGCAAAACTTGAAATATGACGTATTTCATATTTTTTTTATGCAAAAACAATTACGTTACATCAACTGAAACTATCTTAAAATACTTTTTTACATTTCTTTTATAAGAAAAATTTCACAGGCCAACATGGTTTTGTTGTCAAAAAGTGGAGGGTCATTTCCGAAGTAATTTTTTGCGTAGAATCCGAATCCGGGGTCCGAATTGCTCTATCACGTCAGGATTTTGAGATATTTGAGGTTTTTTACCCAAAAAATGGCGTTTTTGGCTACTTTTGAGGTTATGTACAGAAGAGACAAAATTTTTTGGGTGTTTTTTTTTAGTTGCATCTTATAGCACTACTCTTCCTCTTTAATTTAAAAGTCGCAGAGTTCAATTACGATTTTTCTACACCAAGTTACGCCAATTTGAAATTACGAGCGGGAGTCCCTTCGCCAATATTAAAACATGTTTTCTTTTTAATTTTGCCCCGTCTCACTTTGGAATTCCTTTAAGCATACATTTCTTTAGTGTGAATCATTTAGTATAATTTTGCCCCGTCTCATTGATATACAATTTTTTATTATTTGTACAAAAAAGACCATTTGTATTGATTCTGTATTTATTGTAATCGCAAATAAATCATTTTTTTAATAACATTTTAAGCAACAATTTACTAGATAGCTCTTAATTGTTCGTTCATAGTGCCTTATTTTTTGGAAAAAATTTTGTGAATATTTGTATTTAATCTGTTGGTTAACAATTCGCTGGAGGTATAAAGTATTAAATTAAATATTCTAACTGTTGATCATTTCAATAATGACCTCGCGTAAGTGTTTAAATAATCCTGACAGCTTTTGCTACATTTGTAGTCGCTTCGTGTTCGCAAAAAATGCGATGAAAATCAATGAAACGATAAAAATATTTTATCTTAATTACTTCAATATTTCGATAACTAATCAGGATAAGTCTTGGGTTCCACATACGGCTTGTAAATCATGTGTTGAAACATTAAGACGTTGGTATAATGCCCATAAAGAAGTAACACCAATGCCTTTCAAAACTCCTGCAATTTGGTGTGAACCTGTTAGCCACAATGAATGTTATTTCTGTTTAACCAAAACATTTGAATATAATATTAAAAATGCTTGTAATATAAAATATCCGAATGTAGCAAGCGTAACGAAGCCTATTCCTATTGCATCTGGTGATGTTCCTCCAAGCCCTCCATTTGTAAGAATAAATGTTGAAGACCATACAGTCTGTGACGATATTGAAAATCAGGATTTTGAAGACATCGAATCAACCTCTGATGCTCCTATTTTATTTGATCAGGCTTCTTTAAATGATTTAGTCAGAGATTTAGGCTTGTCGAAAGAAAAATCTGAGTTGTTAGGATCAAGACTTCAAGAGAAACACCTTCTTGCTCCAGGAACTACTTTTAGTTGGTATCGTAATCGAGAGAAGGAATTAGTTGAGTATTATTCTGCATGTGATGAATATGTTTTTTGTAATGATGTTAAAGGCTTAATTGAAAAATTAGAACTTCCTTATGATACTGATCAATGGAGATTGTTTATTGATTCCTCAAAAACAAGTTTGAAAGCAGTTTTATTGCATAACTCAAATAAATATGCGTCAATACCTATTGCTCATTCTGTACACCTAAAGGAATCATATGAAAATGTAGAAACTATTCTTAAAGCAATAAAATATGAACAGCATAAATGGGAAGTATGCGGAGACTTAAAAATGGTTTCAATGCTGCTTGGACAACAATTGGGTTATACAAAATATCCGTGCTTTATATGTTTGTGGGATAGCAGAGATAGAGTTAAGCATTACGTTACAAAGGATTGGCCTCTTTGTAAAACTTTAAAACCTGGAGATCCCAACATTATTCAACAACCGTTAATTGACTCTAAAAAAGTTTTGTTGCCTCCGCTTCATATAAAATTAGGATTAATGAAGCAATTTGTAAAGGCTCTTGATACCGATGGTGCATTATTTCAATATCTTAGAGATAAATTCCCTTATTTAAGTGAGGCGAAGATAAAAGAAGGAATATTTGTTGGACCACAAATAAGAGAATTAATGAAAACAACAGAGGTTGAACAGGTTATGACAAATGTAGAAAAAGAAGCCTGGATTAGCTTTAAAAAAGTTGTTAAAGGATTTTTGGGTAATAATAAAGTTAGTGATTACAAAGAAATAGTTGACGATATGATTGAAAAATTTCAGAATTTAGGTTGCAATATGAGCGTAAAATTGCATTATTTACACTCTCATTTAGAATGGTTTCCAGAAAATCTAGGTGCCGTAAGCGAAGAGCAAGGTGAGCGATCTCATCAGGACCTCAAAGAAATGGAAAGACGTTATCAGGGTAAATGGTCTCCAACAATGTTAGCGGACTATTGCTGGTGTCTTCAACGAGATGAGCTAAATGTTCGTCATAAAAGACGGTCTGGGTCAAGATCTTTACTAGATCAAAAAAAAAGATTTCATAAGTTAAACTGAAATAGTTTCTAATCGTGAGAGGCGAGGGGACTCACGTAAATTAAGCACCCTGATCATGAGAGGCGAGGGGACTCACGTAAATTAAGCACCCCGATCATGAGAGGCGAGGGGACTCACGTAAATTAAGCACCCCGATCGTGAGAGGCGAGGGGACTCACGTAAATTAAGCACCCCGATCGTGAGAGGCGAGGGGACTCACGTAAATTAAGCACCCCGATCGTGAGAGGCGAGGGGACTCACGTAAATTAAGCACCCCGATCGTGAGAGGCGAGGGGACTCACGTAAATCCAGCACCCCAAAGGGAACAGATTTTACTACGTCCACGTCGTTGTTCCTGGGTAATGCTAAATGTAAAAAAAAGTTTAACTTGAAATGCACTTGAAGATCAAGCTGAAGGTCAAATTCAATGTCACGATACCTGTGTAAATATAAATTACTATAATGTATTATGTTTATCGTAACAACAAAAGTTATTAGATAGCAGAAAATGAAAATATGTTTCATATTTGCAATGTTTTTTGAAAATTTTTATACGCCATTTTGAATCCGCCATCTTGAATTTGAAAATTTTAATATCTCAACTTCATATTCGTAATCAGTAACCCCAAAAATCCCCAAGTAAAAATTTTGAAGAAAAAATACCCAGTAGACAAATATCTGCCTCAACGTATTCAATGCAAATGGTCATGCAATTAATAGGACATGTCTCGTAATTTCAAATTGGCGTAACTTGGTGTAGAAAAATCGTAATTGAACTCTGCGACTCTCAAATTAAAGAGGAAGAGTAGTGCTATAAGATGCAACTAAAAAAAAACTCCCAAAAAATTTTGTCTCTTCTGTACATAACCTCAAAAGTAGCCAAAAACGCCATTTTTTGGGTAAATAACCTCAAATATCTCAAAATCCTGACGTGATAGCGCAATTCGGACCCCGGATTCGGATTCTACGGAAAAAATTACTTCGGAAATGACCCTCCATTTTCCAACAACTTCAATGACCCCAATATTTGTAGGCCTGTGTTTTCTTTACTCATCAATTATATTAAATTCATAGCTTTTATGTACAGTTCCCTAAATATTAAAAGTTTCATGTAATCATTTATATATTTTGTATATTACCAAATAATTTATTTCATTAACATAAGTATAAAAAACGCTGCTAAGTGAGTAGTTAAACAAGGAAGATTCTAGCCTAGGGGGATTCCAGCCCACTGCATTTGTAGCCCACTACTTGTCACGACAGGTTAGAACTTTAATAACCCAAGTTTGTAGCAACTTTAATAACCCAAGTTTATACTTTTATCCGTTTAAACGGTATATTACGTTTAAATTTTTTGTGGCTTTTAAAAGGGCCGATTTAAAGTTTTTTATATTTGATATTTGGGGGTGACATTTGTGATTTATATTTTTAGTAATGCTCCTTCCATGACATCTTCTCTTTTTTAGAAGAATAAATAAGAGGAGTATACTCATTAGGTTTATCGAGCTCTCATATAGTGATGAGAGCTCTCATCTATGTAATCATTTACTCACACTCCATAGGTATTTCCAATGGCAAACGACACTCAGTAAAATATTTTTTCATGAGTCCGATGTTATGAAGAGCACTACAAGCTTTATACATTCCATTGTGATAGGGACAAACAGTCACTAGCCTTATCTTATCCAGTGGTGAATAACCCATCTCTGTAACATCGGTAACGTTGAACTTAAAACGTTCTAACCATCTTTTCTTTATACTTCCCATCACTAAAATTTTGCTAGCATCTTGTAGAGCTTCTTTAAGAATGTTTCTTATTTCGGTATAGGGAATAGTACCAGAACGCCAAGACAAACCATGATAATATTGTTCAAACCATTTGTTTTGCGTCTTATCTGTGAGTCTTCGCCAAGCAAAAGGTTCTTTAAATAGTAGTACGACAGGATCAAAATTGTCGTTCAATAGAACTATAACCAATTTTTTTAAAACATAGTCATCACCAGGCTTCTTGAAGCCTTGCATATTGACTAAGTACTCCATCGTGTATGACTCTTTTGACGATAAACATCCAATTTATAACTATTCTCCAACCACTTTAACAAGTTTTCGTACATTACCATCGACAGGATTGTACACGACTATGCGATCGCTTATAATCAAACAGTAAGCTGATGTTTCAGCAAGAATGTTATTTCTTGATTCAAATTCCAAGCGAACTTCCACAGGAGCACTTTTCAGAGACTCGTTTTGTTTCGAGCAATCGATAACAATCAACGGCACGTAGTCAATGAAATCTTGTTTTTTTAAGAGCGGTTCAGCATCTTTCTCATAGAACGCAGGTTGAAAATTAGCATACATATCGTATAACATAGCAAATTGATTATGTTCAATAACTAAATTTAGATTTCCATATGGATGGTATTGCAAATTAAGGAAAAGCTTTACATTACTTATGTTGCAGTGAACAAAGCGACTCGCGTTGGCTGTTTTTAGATTTTTATGATTCGTTTGAAAACCTAGAATAACAAAACATGGCTTTTCCAATCGATTTGAAGTTTTAACACTCCAAACGTGTTTTGATGTGGTTGCAAGTAACGGATACTCGTACAAGTCCCAACTGCAGAAACTCATTGCAATCGGTTTTTTTTTTCAATATGATTAAGTAAGCGAAGTTTGTAGGCATTCCATAATTTTACATAGAGCATAAACTATTTTATTCTTTGCAAATTGATCTTAAAATCTTTGTATCTGTTTTCATGATGCGTTTGAACTACCGCATTCAAATCATTCCTAGATCTTGTCAGTATAAGTTCATGTTTCACATTGACTACAATTTTACGATAGTCTTTAGCGAAACCGAGAATCATACTCAGAGGAATAGATAAGTCAAAGTAATCTGCCTCATCGTTTACTTTTTGATTCTCCTCTACATCAACCCAACCAGCGTTCTCAAGAATTGATTCTTGACTAGAATAGAAGGAAAGCCATCATTTCATGCGTGTAGTTAAACCAACATTTTTACATTTGTCAATCTCTACAGCATTGATTTCATATAGGATTTCTTTGAACATGTGACAGATGGCGTTATTGACTAGGTTCATATTAGCTATCGTGGTTCCATCAGCTTTCACGATCCTACCACAAATGTGGAGTGAACTACAGAATGGTAGAAGACATAAGTCCTGATGTTGAATAGATATACGAATCTGATCACTATTATTAAATGAAGATGCGGAATAAGGTTGATAAGCATGTACCTCATAATGTTCAACAGATTTACAAAACTTCACTCCCGACTGTATGCTCAGAATTCTTTCCATATTTTTAAAAACAACAGTAGAATATACAAGTTACTTTCCACTACGGATTCTCAGTCCGAGACTTCTTAGGAACTGAATGTTTTGCCGTGTTAGCGCTTTCTTTGTCGTTCGACGACTGATGACTGGTCGACACGTAGACTTACTTATATAGCCTCTACCGACATTAGTGTTGTAAACGATACCCATTACGTTTGTTTAAGATGTAATCTTATTGTAATAATTTCTCCTCGAAAATTAATCAAGTGTCCGTCTTGATCAACTATCCGTACTGGAATATGGATCTATACTCTTGGCGCTGATCGGAAGATAAATAACTGGAGATGGAACTTCGATGATGTTATATCTCGGTGGGACTACAGGAAAGAACTCGTATTTGGTATACACTCGTCAATTGTTTATATAGGCGCCAGAGGTTATGCTACAACCAACTCGGAGTGCGTTAACTTTGAAAATAGCTAAAGATAAATCAGAATCGTGAGCAATTTTTTCTGTAAGAACAGGTTGAGTAAAACCCAACAATGAACCTATGGAATCTTGCGGTCAAAAATCGATAGAATAACTGCAGGTTATAACACAACGTAGTGTACTATTATTGGGTTTTATATCGATTGAAATTCCTTTTGATGCTAGTGCCTCACGAAGATAATTTTTTATATCTTTAATTTTGTAACTTCCAGTCGGTAATTAAATTTCTTCCTCACCAACGTAGAACTTATTATTTCCACTATCGATATTAGGTATTGAGTTGAAGTTCGAAAGACCAATTAATCCAAGAAAATAGTTTTTATCAGATGAAAGTTCGATCGGAGGAAAATACTGAGCTTCGAGCACTGATGATGTACTAGAAAAGCTTAGGGTCAATGAATCTTCCATGATTGTTCAACGGATAATGAGAGATAGCTAATTTGACTTTCCTTTTATAAGAGTTCTACTCAAAAACTTCAAACATAAATGACCATTATTAAATGTATCATAGTCTTGATACCTCTCATAGTTATATTTGACCTCATCTTCTCCTAAGTATAGTATTAAATCTAATGGTGGTTGAAGGTCTCCAAAAGAATCGAAATAAACAACGTTTTTGCCCAATGTGTACCTAGACCATCTATATCATCGAGATTAACGATCGCTGTTTCGTGATAATGAGATCCACTCTTTGGTAAAGCATTTCGCATGAAAACTTCTCGAAAATTTGGAATTTTTAGTATTTTAGCATACTTTATGAGATCACAATCTGTCAAAGCTCTTTGCGGTAACCTTACTTTAAGGATCTTTTTTTTAAACCAGACTTTATATGAAGACCAGGTCCTGTCTTGTAAGGTTTTAAATAAAGACCTTTACCCAAAGCTATTTCTTCCATCTTTTTATTATGTCTTCGATTATCTCCTAATTGTTTTTGAGCAGCTTTTGAACCATTATCTGCTTTAGTTATACCAGCCGCACCACCTGCTAAATTACCAATTGCACCTAGACCTGCAAAGATAGGTATGGTAATATAGGTATGAGGAATGGTAAGAATCCTTCTACTTTAGTTGGAATTGATAATCTGCGGGATACTATGACTTTATGTTTACCACCTGCTTTTCTTACAGCAATTCGAGCACCCTTTAAAGCAGAGAAGATAGCTTTACGAGCACACTGAGTAGGTTTCATAGATTTGGAAATGGCTCTAATTATTCTATTACGAGTAACAGAGGGAGTTTTCTTCTTTTTTGCTCCCATTGCAAGTTTAGATTTTACTTTCATAGCGTTTGCAATAGCGAATGCAGCTGCTTTCTCACCAATACTAGCGTCTTTTGATGAAACTCTTTCCTAAGTTTTTTCTTCTTAAATCTTATCAGCGGTATTTCTAACCTTATTATTTTCACGATTCTATGACTAAGCTATATCGTGCTCCTTGCAGGCTTTGTCGAGTGGATTAATTCCTGGATCAGCTCTAGCTAAACGTTTGGCTAATTTCATCCCTGGTCCACAATATTAATATCCTGGTAGATGAAGTTCCAGTCGAAGATTATTAATGATTTTATTAAGCAAATCACGATCGCGTCGTCGTCGATACATGATCATAACACTTTGAAGTTCAAAGGATAACTAACCCATTGGGTATACAAGCACCGTATTTATAGTTAATCGAACAGTCGTTGTTTGTGTCTGTCGAGATAAATTTCAAAGAGCAGTCTGTAAAACTTCCAATAGCAAATTTTGATGCTATTTCGGAGTAAAAGAATAAATTTAAAAAACATGGAAATTTACTTTCAGATAGCATAAGAGGTGTATTTTGCGGACCATCTAATTGTGGTAAAACTAATAGCCTACTCGCACTCATAATACATCCTAATGGTCTAAGATTTGAGAATATTTATATCTATTCAAAATCTCTTAATCAAGCAAAATATAAGTTTTTGAAAGAGCTCTCAGAGCCACTGGAAGGAATGCAAAACATTCCATTTAGCGAACACGAATCAGTAATATCTCTGGATAAGGCTCTTCCAAATTCTATAATGATTTTCGACGATGTAGCTTGTGAAAAACGAGAACACATCAGAGTATACTTCTGTATGGGTAGACACAAGAACGTTGATTGTTTCTGCCTCTGCCAGTCTTATGGTCGAATCTCAAAACATCTCATAAGAGATAATGTTAATCTCGTAGTTATCTTTCGTCAAGATGATATTAATCTGAGACATTTATACGACGATCATGTTAACTTTGACATGACTTTTTTACGTTCTAAAGAATTGTGTTCTAAATGTTGGATAGGTGATAAGTATGGATTTTTAATGATTGACAGAGATAATCCACTAAATGCTGGTAGATATCGAAAAAGTTTTGATTGTTTTGCTATAAATATAACTCATACTTAGTAGAGATTCATCAATCTATCTTTGAAACTCAAAGAGATAACATGGCAGACATTAAACAAAAGAAAGCCTTATTCCAGCAACTTATTCAAGCGCGTAATGTTGTAAAACGCAAGTATGACATGCTAAAATATGGAAAAGAGATTACGGAAAGAGTTGTTGAACAAACTCTTAAACCCATCATTAACCCATTTAAAGAGATTGCTTTTGAAAGCAAGAGAAAAAGAAGAAAACTCATTCATGAAGAAGAAGAAGAAATTATTCTACCTGAAGTTAAAAATCTGAATCCGACGAAGAATTGGAGAATACTATACAAAATGATTTCTCGCATTCTCTCGAGACCTCGTTTGAATCTGCTAGCGAAGATTTTACAGAAGATTGACAATATAGAGAATTGGATAAATTTTATAGTGTACGTAGGGAGGGTGATGAACTTTTTCTCGGTAATACACCAATATATATTGAAAAAATTTATGTGCAATTAGGAACTGAAAAGTTCCCAAAAACTCGAGGATTGTACGAATTGCTTGTTAAGAAGCATCCATCTCAAAAATTAGTTACTCAAAAAGATTTAAATAACTATCAAAAGATCCTGGAACTGACAAATGCTCATAAAAAACGTTTCAGAAACTATGAAGGAATTCGTTCGCATTCGTTCTCAAACACAAAATGTGGATGAAGTTCAGCTTATGTGATAGCTATAAATGGATCGATATTTTACTTGATCTGATAAAATTTTACAACAATACAAAACATCGAACGATTGGTGCTAAACCAAAATTTTACAGTTGCGAATGCATCTCAGTTTCGCGCACGGTTTGCACAAAAAGTTGTGAGAAAAGAGCAAAATTCAAGGTTGGTGATAAAGTACGAGTAAGCAAGTTGAAACAACTATTCGAAAAAGAATACACGTCTAATTGGTCTGCTGAAATATTCACGATTAAACAAGTTAAAGCAACGCAACGCCGACAACGTATCGTCTCAAAAATTATCAAGATCAACCAATCGCTGGTGGCTTCTACGAAGAAGAACTTCAGAAAGTCAAGTATCCTGACGTTTATCTTGTAGGAAAAGTTCTAAAGAGACGTGGGAATCAAGTATACGTAAAGTGGCTAGGCTTTGATAGTACTCATAATAATTGGATTGACAAAACATCTGTCCAATAAATACTCATGTGTTATATGGAGCAAAGTAGTCTTGACAGTTTTAAAAACTGGCCTTTGACTTTTTTAAAACCCAAAGATCTGGCCACCGCAGCATTTTATTATACAGGTGAAATTGACAAAGTCCGTTGTTTTAAATGATCTACAGAGGTGGGTGAGAAATTGGTGAGGATCCATTATCAGAACATAAGAAATGGAATAGTCGCTGCTGTTTCCTTCGAAATATAATTCCTACAGATAATTCTTTACAAAATAAATGTAAAGTTTGCCTCGATGAAGGAATAGAGATAGCATTTTTACCGTGCGGACATTGTTACTGTTGTTACCAATGTGCTAGTAAAGTTAAACAATGCGTAATCTGTAGAAAAAACATTAACTTTAGAGCAGAGGTATTTATATCTTAAGCGCTTCAAACAAAAACATTTATTTGTTTTAGGAAGTGATGGGAGTCCCAACCTTTGCTCCCATCTGTGAGATGCAACCAGAATCGCCACTTGTGAACTCTTTACTTCGAAAAGTAATAAGTGCACTCATGACTCGTATACCTCTCCGTTAACTTCCAAGCGCTTAAGCCAAGGAAAACTCGAGACCTTTTCCTTTATCATCTAAATACTTTACAAACAACTTAAAATTTTTAATGGCCTCTCGCAACCGAAGTAAAACTCCTTATTCTCCTGTAAGGCTCTGCATGCGCGAGATGGAATAAAAATTCGCCATTCGTCATCTAAAACTGCCATCAATCTAAACTTATCCTTTCTTTTAACTGTTCTAAACTCACTCACATAATAAGTTTAATCTTTCTTTAAGGGGAATATATTCCCAACGGCACGACAGACGCGTCCACGAGCTGCCTCGTTGAATCTATCAAGATCCATATTTCTCTGATCAAGGCTTCTAAGCTTGCTTCTCAACAGAGACTAATGAAGAAAAAGGCCCAGAAGCTCTCTTAAATAGCATTTGCGTAGATCTTTCCCTCCACAGAGAAAACTTTTTTTTGTTTAGGAAGTAATGGGAGCCTCAACCTTCGCTCCCATCTGTGAGGTACAACCAAGAATCGCCATTTGTGAACCGCTTACTCCGAGCAAACTCTCGGTAGGAGGCGCACCCATGACTCGTATACCTCTCCGTTAACTTCCATGCGCCTAAGCAAAGAAGAACTCGAGATCACTCTTGGTCCCGCCCAAATACTTTACAAACAACTTGTAGTGTTGAATGGCATCCAATAACTTATAATGGAAGTTCTCATCCTTCTCTAAAGCCAAAGAAACTCGAGTTGGCAGAAAAATGCGGAATTTACCATCTAAATCCGCAACAAAACGGTCGCCGTATAGTGTTTTAACTGATTTTAGTTCAGTCACCATGCAATCTTGATTTTTCTCCAACTCAGTTACCTTCTTATCGGGTAAAAAGCCTCCACGTGCTTGCTTTAGAGCACGAAAATGAATAACGTATCGCTCTTCTCCATAGAGGGTAGTCATTAATTTTCTCTGTTTCTAATCTAGAGCAGTTCGATGTTCTGGGCAGAGCGGTAAGTCCTTGTGTGCATCATGTAGAGACTCACGGTACTCAATATCCACCTCTAGAATGTAGCCAATAGGGCCGTCATCATCAACAGCCATCCTCATCCTCCTATTTGAAATCTTGATAAGGTAGTGACTGAGTCATGGCCCATCCATAGAGGTTATTGACGTCAAAGTACATCAATTACTTTGACTCTTCATCTAGAATCAACTCCTCTCCCATGTACTCGTTGTTCGCTTTAGCATAGCGATTACAACATTGACTTACACTACTCCTGATTTCTCTCTCTACAAACATAAACATGTCAATGTCTGTGAGGAGTTCAAGCTGTACTCCTGTATGCTTAAGCATAGCATCCCAAGCGAGACCAGGTGTGGTATAATAATGGCAGAATCTGGAACATAGGCATCAGCCAAGAGAAGAACGTCGGTCTTGAGATAAAGATCTAAGTACTCATCAAGCGTCTTGATGTTAAACGTATTCTAGACATGCTGCGCATGCTTGTACTCACTATCACTGATTTTACAATCCATCAGTTGACTGTAAAAGGTCTCTTTAAAGGGGAGATATGCATCCTTAAGGGGGCCAGATACTATTAGAAGCTGAAATATATTGCTGAGATATATTGATATAAATTACTGATGTTTAAAAATAAATAATTTCATATGAAAATACATTCAATTTCAAACATTTTTTGGTTTAAAACATTTTCTATATCTTGAGAATTGAAGTGGTGGTGCTCGTTGAAAGTCTGAAACAAAAAACCCTTTACCGCAAGGTTTTTTCATGAGTTTTCATTGGATTTACTTGAAATTTTATGGAAATATTCAAAATTATAGTAGAATCCATATAAGTGTAAAACATTCATGAAAAATTCAAATAATTAAAAAATTTAAAAAAAAAAACAATTTAAAAAAAATTTTTTTTATTAATTATTATAAATAATAAGTTAATAAATAAATAGAAATAAATGAATTCAAAATCTGCTCCGCTCATATAGATTCTACTATAATTTTGAATATCTCCATAAAATTTCAAGTGAATCCAATGAAAACTCATGAAGAAACCTTGCCGTAAAGTGTTTTTCGTTCCAGACTTTCCACGAGCACCACCACTTCAATTCTCAAGATATAGAAAATGTTTTAAACCAAAAAATGTTTCAAATTGAATGTATTTTTATATGAAATTAGTTATTTTTAAACATCAGCAATTTATATCAATATATCTCAGCAATATATTTCAGCTTCTAATAGTATCTGGCCCCCTTAAGCTTGTCGAATTCAGTGACGTAATCATAAGGAAATACTCCTTTTCGCTTTAACAATTCCATTTGCTCATTCGTGTATCCATCGGCTTGGAATTCCTTGAGAATAATATCTATTTTACCCAAGTAAGATTTTCACTTCTCTAGGGAAGTTCTCATAAAGCGAAAAGAATTTATAAATCTGAAATTGACATCACTTTCCTCAACGTGTTTAATAAAAGAGATGTAGCGTTCTTTGTTTTCTGGGATAAGACTATCACAACCCTTGAAGTTAGCTGCTGTAGCAATCTCCTTCACTATAAAGTTAGAATCATATCCCGTCAGGTTGTAAAACACAACTGGAATAAATCGTGAGACCTTATAATTCATATAACACGATTGATAAGCTGCTCCACGATATCTAAAAGAGAAAAAGATAAATTAAAAAAAGATAAATTTTAAAAATAAAATTTTTTTCCGATAAAATATACCTTCCAGTGAAATGGCAATTGTCTCGGACCTTAAGGGCACAAAACACCTTTTCCCCCTGCTAGTAAAAAAGATATGTATTAATTAGATTCAATGAAATTCTTCGTAGATGAAAATAATATTTAAAAGTAGACTAAAATACCTTCATTTTAAGCTTTTATAACCTCATTTTGCTTTAGCTGTAGTCCCATAATCATTCGATGAATTCTTGTTCTTATAATGGCTCCCCCGTAAGATTTGAGCTCAACCGCTGGATGGATCTGATTTTTCCAAACTGATTTAACTTCAGTATTAGCATCATTCTCGCGTGAATAAGGGAATTCCTGGAACACAAAAAATTTTTTATTTTTCAACAAAAAATATTAATTTATTAAATAAATTTTAATTTTTTTACCTGATTTTTGGATTTTTAACAACTTCTAGTCATTTGATTGCGAAACCCTCAATGCAGTGAGAATGGTGCTAATAATGCTCTCATAGGATTTAGTTTATTTATGTTTACACTTAAACTTAAAATCTGACGAAGTGTCCAGCCAGAGTCGCGCTCTTGAAACTCTTCCATTGCCGCTTGAACTGAATCCACTGTACCCAATTGGAACCACTTTTCCAAATCACTGCTTTCAAAAATAGAGGTATTCTTTGTATTAAAGTATTTAACCTAAATTATTTTCGAATCACTCTTCTGTAAAATATATTCTGCTGCAAGTTCAAGGTTAACAGAGATGGTGTTGTGTAGAGCGAGAGCATCTTTCACTTTTTCTTCAAAAATAGGAAGAGCATCTTTTATAAATGTTTCTAGTCCTAAATGTCCCAGATTAGTAATCATACGCGACAACATTCGAGAAGCGAAGGCTGATTCAAAATCTTTCCATTCTACGCTTGGCTTTTGAATATCAGTCTGAAGCTGGCCACCTTTCTTAACAAACTCTAATAGTCTTTCTCGAATGGTTATAAGATGTCTCAGTGACGTTTCATTTTTTTGTTTTTCTGCTTGTGTCAACGTTAATTCACTTAACACAACTTGTAAGTCTTCGTTCATTTTATCCACCAACTCTAACCACCTTTTAATGCCCTCACTATCAGCTGTACCACTTGCCTCGTAATACAAAGATTTCCATAAATTCTTCACTGTATTTATGTAGTACTCTAACATGATGAACTCAGTTTTATAGTCAACTAAAAAATTCACTTTATATGTCCACTTTATTGTTCACTGTAAAAACTTCAAAGTTCACTTTAAATATTTCTAAGTCCACTTTCATTTAAATTTTTTTTCTAAGTCCACTTTTAATTCTCACTTTATAATTTCCACTTGTAGATTTTTATGTTACTTGATGATGCCTGATGAATAATGATCCGTCCGCGAGTCTGCACCTGCTTATATGCAGTCTTCAGTAAAGTGTGGGAGTTAGCGGGGTAGGAGTAGTGAGGTGGTGGAAATCAGAGTTACGTAGTAGGGGGTGAAGTGTCGGGATTGGTTCGTCGGAGACATTAGTTCTAGTATTAAAACGTGAACGATATTATAAAAGTATCATTCATTACCGAGATGGAGATCGTACTGAACGTCCAATGCTTCGAAAGGTCTTTGAATTAATTTGTATTTAAAGAAGTTGCTATAATTACTCTCGAAGATGATTCAATACCAATGGTCTTCAATTTCCAATCACCATATCTTTGGAAATATCTTCTAAGCGAACACAAAAGCGTTAACAAATGGTTGGAAAAATATTTGAATGGTGTACCTTGGAATTCTGGAGACATTCCTTATGAAAGACTTATGGATACTTTAAAAGGATGTTGTAAAGATGCGACGAGAATTTGAGTGAAAGGAGAAGAGAAGAGAAAATAGGTAGCCGAAATATTACGTGAAAAGTAAGTAAATCATTTAAAACTAAAAAAAATTTTTTTTTTCTAATAAATTGTTTTTTTCCGATTAATCTGTAACATTGAGCATAGTGGCTGTCCATCTTTCTCAACACTAGCAAAGAATGACGAAACTCTGACATGCTCCATCCATCAGTGCTTTAATCCTGCTTGCGTATTCAAAAATGTTCAAATGCTGAAGAATTGGCTTCTCGGGAGTGGAAAAGGTGTTGATGAGGTAGATAATAACTGTAGTTTTACCTCGTTTAATTCTTTGATGGTATCAGAAGAAAAAGAAGAATGTGCGTCTAATAAAAATTATTGTATGATAAATAAAGATTTATTACATTCTATGTATATTAAAAAAAAAAATAAAAAAAATATTCTTCTTAAATAGAGAGATCATAGGTTTATGATAAATTTATTGATACAATAACTTATCATAAACGGGTAGGATCTCACAGGTAAAGAGCAAAGGAAAGGCTCTCTCTACATAAAAAAAAAATATTTTTAAATTTAATAAATAAATTATTCAAAACAAAATTATTACTTTAAAAGTAAGTTCAAAGAGAACATACTTCTAAAGCAGTTTGCTCTACGTTCAAATAATTGATGGCCCTGAAAAGGGCCGATTGTCTAAAAAAATTTTATAAATGTCAACGCCAAACAGGCGAGGCTTCTATCTTCCTGTTGGCACCTTCTTCGGTCGAGTGGGTTTCCTAACCCATGGTCCATCTTCTTCTTTTTCTTTTTCTTCTTCCATCATTTTTTTTCTCTTTTCAAGAAAGGCCGTGATGTGAGGAGTAAAACATAATGGCTCTATTGCTAAAGCCATTAAGTCTTCACCCAAGGCCTCAGCTATTGATGGAAGTGGTGATGGTGGCTGTAGAAGAGCGCTTGGCCACGAAAATTTCCTAAGCGAAGATGGCGAAGGTGGTGTAGAGTATATAGAAGTCCGTGTAAGCCCATGGGGTGTAGCCATGGATATTTCGTCTCCGGTTCATGAATCAGAGATCATACAGATTGATGAATCGCCGTCACCATCACCACAGGTGGTGTGTGAAATTCGATATGAGAGAAGAGCCAGGAGAGAAGATGATGATAAAAAAGGAGAAATGTGCGGCGACGATTATTTTAATTTTTGGTGGCTTTTCAGGGCCATCACTAATCGGCTCTTTTCATAGCCAACAATCGGCCTTTTTCAGGGCCACAACGTAGCAAAACTTTTTCTAATTTTTAATCATATATGTAAAAAAAATTCAATAATTTCATTTTTAAATCGGTTTTTTTCAGAACTAAAATATTTCAACATGGAAAAACTATTTCTAATTTTGAATCATGAATGGAAAAAAATTTTTATGGTAAGAGAGTTCTTGTGAGTTTACTGAAGAAGAACTATTACGTTATCCGAAAATGCTGCGCTTTCATTGGTGCGGCATAGCTACTCGCAATTCACGTGCGGTAAAATAATATGTCTTTTTAAGGACAATAATAATTTTTAAAACATAAGAACATATTGTTTTAAAGTTGAAAATATGTGGCTCTGAAAAAGGCTGATAAGGAATAATTTCAAAGCAGTTTGCTGTACGTTAGAACTTTGTGGCCGATTTATTATAAGGATGAAAATAATTTTGGAAGTAATGTTTGTGAAAAAATTATTAAAATTAAAGCAACATTACATGTGCTTCGCGCTTATTGGTGCGGCATTCATGCGCGTTCTCATAAGACCTCTGAGCGTGTGGTTTTCAGAAGTCATTAATTTATGCATTGTATCATTACTAATATTTTTAAATCAGTTCTTTTCATAACTAAAAAAATATTTCAACGTCCTAACTATTCATGTTTTAGATCGGCTTAAAAATATTAAAAATTATGTGAGAAATAGCGAGTGGTAAAGTTTTGGGAAAGTAAGTGAACACGAACCAAAAAAAAACTAGACATTTTTCAAAATAAAGTTATTTGTTAAGACGAGAGTGGCAAAGTTTCGGGAAAGTAAGCAAACGCGAACCAAAGAGAGACTCGGCATTTTTCGAAATTGATTTATTCGAGAAATCGCGAGTGGCAAAGTTTTGGGAAAGTAAGCGAACGCGAACCAAAGAGAGAGACTAGACATTTTTCAAAATAAAGTTATTTGAGAAGATGAGAGTGGCTAAGTTTCGGGAAAGTAAGCGAACGCGAACCAAAAAGAGAGACTAGGCATGTTTCAAAATAGAGTTATTTGAGAAAACGCGAGTGGCAAACTTTCGGGAGAGTAAGCGAACGCGAACCAGACATTTTCTGAAATACTAAAATGTGTATGGCAAAGTAATCTTTACTTTTAAGGACAATATTTTTTTAAAGCGTAAGAACACATTCTAAAGTTAAAGATATGTGGCTCTAAAAAGGACTGATAAAGAATATTTTCAAATCAGTTTTCTCTACGTTAAGAAAAGTTGTGACTCTTAAAAGGGCCGATTTAATACTTATTATAAGGATAAAAATTATTTTCGTAAGTAATGTTGCAAAATTATTATTAGGTTTATAGTAAAATTACAAGAAAAAGTTCTTCGGACTTGTCTGTATTCGTTATTGAGACGATAATAGCCGAATGTGCTTCATTAGTGCGGCGTAGCTGCTTGCAGAGAACTCAGATTCATTGCGCTGCACTCTCATTGGTGCGGGATAGTCGCTCGCAATTCACTTCGGACTTGCCTGTATTCGTTCTTGAGACGGCAATCGTCGAGTGTATCCGATTATGCTCGAATGTGCTTCGCGCTCATTGGTGCGGCGTAGCTGCTTGCAGAGAATTCGGATTCATTGCGCTGTGCTCTCATTGGTGCGGCATAGCTGCTTGCAATTCATGCGTGTTCTCATAAGACCTTTGAGCGTGGAGTTGGTAAGTGACTTACAGATATCGTTAATAACTGGTATTTAAAAATCTTTTCATAATTACATATTTTTGTAAACCACTTCTTCTCAGAACTAAAATATTTCAAACGTAGAAAAATTATGTTTTTTTAATTTATATTATGTATGCAAAAAATTAAAAACATAAAATTTTAAAGTATGACTTCGTGGTCTAGAGGAATAAGCGAGAGTTTTGCGTCCAAAAAATCGTGAATTCGATCCTACGTTAAGTCAATTTTTTTTTTCATTAAGAAATATTTTAAAGCAGTTTGCTCTACCTTAAAAATTTTTCGCTCTTAAAAGGGCTGATTTATTATAAGGGTAGAAATAATTTTATATTTTAGAGTAGTTTCCTCTGCGTTAAAAAATTTGTGGCCCTGAAAAGGGCCGATAAGAAATATTTTCATTAATGCATGCATCAGATCGTGATGTTCTGGTGGTTGCATAAAAGAAAAATTTTGCGTACAATAATGTGCGCGAAATGATCTCTCATGCGAGAATAGAATAAAAATGCGTTAATCCACGCGTTTAATGTCCCTTCCTTATTGCGGAAACCTGTCATGACAAGTAGTGAGCTACAAATGCAGTGGGCTAGAATCCTCCTGGGCTAGAATCTTCCTTGTTAATTTACTTAAGTGCTTTGGCACAATTCTTCCTCATAGAGCTCGTCGAGTCAAAGAAATTTGATTTTAATTTTTTAAATGTGATTTCAATGTAAAAAACATAATTTCCATTCAAGAAAATTAAAAGGGGAAAGATAGTGAGAGTGAATGTATATAGTTATTGGGGCACCATGGACCGTTGAAACAAACCCCCACTCTACCACCCTAAAGGTTACTGACCGTAGGGTCAATGACCCCTGAGAAGATGGTGTGAGGGTGTTGTTATGACGGTACATGATGCCGCTAAAACATAAATAAAAAAATCTATTTATAAATAAATCGAACTAACAAAAATAAATAATATATTAAGTTTTATTTAATATATACATAATTATTTATTGACGCACACCACACTATAATTAATGTTAAAATCGCACACACACGCACTAATTTACAATATGAAGTAAAAATTAAATAAAAATATATATGTATACATTACTACGCAATTTTAATTATTATTTTTAAAAGTTTTAATATAAAATATACTTCAAGTACCGTAAAAGTTTTTTAATTGTAAATAGTTACATAGAAAATATTTACTTATTCACGTACATCCATTACAAAATATTAAAAAACCACATACACACCCGCGCTCTTGTAAAATATTATCATTTTAACAATGTACGGGTTCTTCTGGACAGTTCTGACACTGCCGAAAGCCACAATCATCGCGCCAGGATCACACATGAACACCTTGTTTATAAAAACGTCTAGCACAGCCCCAGCAGATGTCTCAATTTTGTCTAAAAATTTATAACAAGATACTTTTTTGCGAGGAATAATTTTAAAGTAAGTTTATTGTTTCAAATTTCAAAAGAAAACTGAAATCCGAATAATATCAATGCCAGTGAGAAAGATATTCTAATTTTACTACGAACTAGTGGGCATTTTGCTACAATAATTCTTAAATCGTCTCAGAAAAATTTATTGAACGGATAAGATGGATATTGGGAATGGATTTTTAGTAAAAATTAAAAAAGTCATATGCAAAAAGTGTCAACCTGACTCTTTTTGCAAGAAATTTAATAAAAAAGATGCATTTTGGAGTGCTGGTTTTATAAAATTTTTAATTTTAGCGCGAGAAATCTTTCTTTCTTTCTTTTCAAATTAATTCTCACATTATATCTCATTACATTATATCACCCACATTATATCGGACTGTAATAAAATTTGCAAAATAAAAACTTGAAACAAAAAATATATAATTATAATTAAAATAAAAAACTCTTTGTTTACAAAAATTTCAGATGTTTCAGAAAATGAATGGAATAGTAATTAAGTTATTGTCACGTTCAGCATATAAGCTAAATTAATAATAATACTTTTTTTAATGGATGACTGAATTTCAGCCATCCATCGACTTCCTTTTGACTAACGCGCGAGCGCTACGTCTCCGGGGTTGAAAGTCTTAAAAAAAAGAGGCAGCAAGGATAGGTAGAATAAATTAGTAAACACTCATGCAATTGCAAGAGTTATATAAATTTATTTTTCTTCTCCCTTTTTTTTATAATAATCTAAACAAGAAGCCCTGCTTCGTACATAATTTATTACTTCTTTTTTTTTATTTTACTATTTCGTTTCAGGGCAAATCATGCTACTCCATGCCAAGTTATTCATTATTCCTCGCATTTCCTTTCTTAAATTTTTTTTACTAGTTGACATTTGAATTTACAACAATTGACAATGCTCGAAATTTACGCCGCGGATAAACAATAGGAGAAACGCGTTTCTGAGTCATGATTCCCCCCTTAAGACTTACAATTAAAAAACAATTCGAAAAACTCTCTACCTTGTTTTTTTTTTATTTCGATCTCTGTTTTCCCATAACGTCAGCCTTGTTCTCTGGTTTGTATAGTTGACTGTTGACTCTAGAACTCGAACGTAAAATCAAGCTTCTTCAAATTAAATTGGCGTCTCCTCGGCTGATGACTTGTAGATGGGCGGTGGCTGGCTGCTGCTGGCTCTGGTGATGTGTCGGCTGCTTGGCGAAATCGATGTGGCCAGCAAGAGTTTAGTCAGGAAAAAGAGTTTAGCCCCATTTCCATCTGATCTGGAAGAGGGCTGCTGCTCCGCTGGTGGTTCGATTTGAAGAGAGAGCTTCGCTTACAAGCTCAAAGCTTTTTATACTCCAAGTCTTGATTCTAGAAGCTTCGTTGTTGCTAACAAAGGTATATTTTTTACCCATCCGTATGATTTTCAGCTATTCTAATTGGTTGCCAGTCGGCCCTCCCTGTATGGTTTTTTTCTGGAAACCATAATTTCAGTTGAATAGAAAGAGGTCAGCTTGAAGTTTATTGGTAATTACTATTTGTCGTTATCATTTCGGCTTCCTGTTTTTGGGACTCCGTCAAAGCTTTTCTTTTAAATTATGCACTAACTTCAGATAATTGCTCCCCATGAATTGGATTTCATGTCCCTCTACTCTGTATTTTTCTACAGGGACGGCCTTATCTATTTTTATACTGCACTTTATTCCCCTACCGTTTCGCCGAATTCTTTTTATACTCCCCTATGTTAACTTCACAGTTTTTTGTGAAGCCGTACATCGTTGCCAGGCTTCTCGCTTTTTCTAAGCTTACCGCCTGCCCGCATCTTTTTTTAGTATCCCATTCAGCTTGTACTTCTCCTTCCTTTGCTGATTCATTCGGCCGCCGAGCCTTGATCTTCATTGAGGTCAACTGAATTTGTTGCTATTTGTCTCTCGCATTTGTTTATTCATCATTTTATTGCGATTATTTTTATTTTTTTTATTAATCCTATTGTTATGCTCATTTATTTTTCGTTTGAAAAATTCATTGGTATTGAATTCGGCTCCTGTAGCGAACTTTTCTTTCTTGCACTATTTTACTTGGCCACCGCTTTGACCTGAATTGTTTTCATCGTGTTATTCGTCTCCTGTATTCGTTTATTTATTAAATTATCAATATTATTTTTACTTTTCCATTATTATTATTATTCTAGCTTTTATATTTTCTTTGAAAAATTCATTGGTAATGAACTCTGTTCCTTCAGCTTATTTTTTTCTTTCATTGTTTCATTCAGCAACTGCTTGACCTCAAGTTGCTTGCGTCGTGCTATTTGTCTCTTGCATTCGTTTAATTATTAATTGATTAATATTATTTTCACTCTATTATCATTATTAGTATTTTAACTTTAATTTTTTTTGTAACATTTATTGGTAATGAACTCGGTTCATTACACCTCCCCACCCATTAAAGAATGCGCGAGTTAAATAAGAGCGATCGGAAACGAAAATCTCTTTTACTGATTTATTAATTATGTTCTTTTTTTTTCTAAACTTGGAATGTGGTAGCCCAGTTGGCTGCTTCTTGGTACAATGTATATTTATTATTTCTATTCTTCACACTCAATATTATGATTTGATTATATGTTTTTCTCGTATCATAATTTTTTTATACCCTTTTTTTTATTTACTTTTCTAAAGCCCATAATATATCTTGACCTTTTATCAAATTTCTTTTAAAATACTAGTTTACATGCAATTTCTACTTTGTTTACTATTTCTATTCTATACACTCAATATTTTAATTTGATTATATGTTTTACTTGTTTCATAATTTTTTTTTATTTACTTTTTTCTTTTTTTTTATTCTAAGGTCTATAATATATCTTGACCTTTCGAACATAAGAGTTTACTTGTGATCATTACTCTTTATTTTGCATTGATTGCTTGCGTAAAAAAAAATATTTTTTTGTTCTTATTTGCTACATTGTCAAACAATAATGACGCTTGTGAGTGGATGAAAAAACCTATGTAAAAATGTCTCTCAACTTTTACCTTATTAAACTTCTCTTAAAAGCGTCATTATTCTTTTACGTATACATCTCGGTTACATTTTTCGTATACTCAACGCTTTTAATCTAGTTTTAGGAGTTTTAAATCTAATTTCCTTCTTTTTCCCTATGTTTTAACTTATATGTTTTTATAGTATAATAATAATAATGTTTGATTATGTGAATTGAATCAATGATATTTGTTTATTAATTGTATATATACTCAATCGTAGTTTTTCTTATAGAACATCACAGTCTATAAGAATAACAAGCAAACAAAAATTTTATTTTTATTATTATTATTTCATTTTTATCTTATTTCTATTTTAAAGCTACAGTAGTTGATAATATAAGGAGTTGCACCCAGCTTCCATGCTGTAATAAAAAAATTTTTAATTTTTCTTCCAATACATTATTACCCTTTAAATTTTACTTTACAGTTTATACAATGGTATATCAGTTTCAAGGAAAAATCATTACTCTCAATAAAATTTTATATTAATGTTATGATAAAATCACTCGTTTTCATGAACAGTTTAAAAGCTAGTTTCCTATTTTACATAAATTTTTAATCTTATTTTTGACCGTGCAATTGATACGTGAACATATCGAATTTTTTTTTTTATTAATCATTATTCTTAGTCCCAAAACCTTCTTGCATTTTTGTTTCCCTTTACATACATTTTTGAAGGGCTTATTGTCTTTTTTTATTTACATTGTTTTTATGCTGTAACAACAATGTTCAATTATATATATTCTTACAACTGAATGCGCAAATATTATTTTAAATCTATACTTAATTTGTTGTTTTGAAAAAAAAATTTGGCTATCGTAGTTGATTAAGCAACGAGCTGTATCTTTATTTCTCTTGACCAGCTTGTTGTTAATCTTACAAATCCTTTCTAGCCTATTTTAATCTTTTAATTATTTCTTGTTCTTACCCCTCTCTATCTTTTTTTTTTTACTGAATTTCCCTCTCTTATTCTTATTATGGTTCCTTCCCTGGGAACATTTTATTTATTTACCCTTTCCTTTCCTGTATGATGTAAAGTAAGAATATTAAAAAAGTATATATTTTTTTGTATTATTATCTATGTGCGTATTTATATTATGGTTAAATAATAATAATAATTGATTTTAAAGGTAAGTATGGAAATGTTTGCTTTTATTTTAATATTTTTCTGTTTTTCTTACCAACAGCAAAATGTAATCGTTTATTATTATTATTTCCTTTCTCTTTTTTATTTAAACGTTTGTCGTTAATCTGAACATCATCTTAAATTCATATTTATTCTGCATACATGATAAAATTAAAAAAATGTATATATTTCTTTTATAATAATCATTTTCTTGCTCATATTAATCATGTTTGTTTCTTTTGATTTTACTTCATATATCTTTATACGTGTATCTCTATATTTTCTGTATTTTTTTTTTGCAACCGCGCAACTATGCCACTCTTTAATTTATCTCTTTAATATTTCTTTTTATATGTATAGATATACTTGAACTTGAATAAAATTTTAAAATTTTATTCCCTTCCTCCCCTTGGAAGGAGAGTAAACATTTTTATAAAGATCGCTATCAGCATAAATTTTTTTATAGAGAGTCTTTCTCTTTTTCAATCTCAAGGCAATGAGGAAATATATGTGTCGGTTTTTGTTTTTATCTTTGAAAGACTTGACTATTTTCGGCTATCATTTGTTAATATATTCTTTCGTTTACATGTCCCTAACTTCATCTAATCATCACTACTGTATCTGTTCATTATTTCAACTCCTACCTTCCTATCCTATAGTATATTAGTCGCGTATTGTTCTCGGCTTTGTTCTTTTTTGTTTTACAATTTACTTTTGGCTGCTTATTCTGCTAATTATTAACCTAACCTTGTAGCGTTATTTAATTCTATCCCCTTTTTATTAAATACTAGGGGGGGTACTCCCTGCTCGCTTCGCTCGCCAACCCCCCATTTTGTATCTATTGTAAATTGTATATTATAAATAATTAAAACATTTTTTACTTTAGGTGACTTTTATATACATTTATTTTTTTTTATGTATTTATTATAATATTGAAAAATTAACAATTAAATAATGATTTTTTAATATTTTTTCATAATACTTCTCCCTATACAATATTTTTTATAACATTTTCATTTTCATTTTCACTTCGTATAAAAATTTTTTTACTATTTTTTACTCTCGATAATGCTACATATAATTGACCATGTAAAAATAAAGGTTTATTTAAATATATTCCTACATTTTCAAAACTTTGGCCTTGAGCTTTATTAATGGTCATTGCAAATGCTAAACAAATTGGAAATTGCCTACGGTATAATATAAATGGTAACGATGTTTGTTCACCTGTATCCAAAATTATTCTTGGTATAAATATAATTGAACCTTTTTTATTACCAGTAATAATTTCAGCTTTTATATTAAATTTAAATAAATCAATAATTTTTAACCGAGTACCATTACATAGTCCATCACTCACATTCAAATTTCTTACTAAAATTACAATCGCATTTTTTTTAAGAATTAATTTATGTACTGGAAACCCTGGAAATCGTAATGAACTTAAATATTCAATTGGAAACTTTAATTCAACATCTATTTCAGTTCGATCAATACCTTTATGTTTTGCGTAATCAATACTATAATATTCTACTGCATTTGAGTTAATTTTATTTAAAATTTTATCATTGATATTATATATGTCTTCATTATCTGATGAAAGTATAATTTCGTCCGATAAATCTTCTTTTAAATCTATATTATTACCACATATTTTTGTACATATATCTTTTGTTTTCCAATTTTCAGGAACTTCCAATGATGTAATTAAACCACTTCAAATTTTTAATAAAAAATTTGCATAATTATCATCATTATTTCTCATATTTTTTGTTTATTTAAATATTTTAAAATTTTTTCAAAATTCTGAAAATTTTGAAGTTTTATTTATAATTATTTGTTTTGTTCCATATTTAATGATTGGAAGTGTTTGCATATAATCACCTCCAAGAATAAGTATTTTATTTCCAAAAAAGTGATTTTCCAATCTACAAATATCTCGAATAAGTTTATTAACAAGTTCTAATGCTTTTTCTGGAACCATAGAAGATTCATCTCATAAAATAATATTACATTCTCTAATTTTTTTTATCTGAATCTAATTTGACACTAAAATTTTCTGTATTTTTTAAATCTAATGGTAATTTGAAAACTTTATGACTCGTTGTACCACCAGGTAATAAAATAGATGCAATACCTGTCCAAGCCATTGCTAAATTTTTTTTGTTTTTACTTAAAAAGTAGTGTATTAAAATATTGTATAATAATGTTTTTCCAGTACTTTCAGGTCTGTTGATAAAAATACATTTATCTTTTTTTTTCATTAATAATATAATTGAAAATTTGTTTTTGATCATTATTTAATAATGGCAATAATTTTTTTAATTTTTCATCGTTAATTTGTATAGTTTTTAACAATTCAAAATCTTCATTATTTTCTATAGGTGTTGGGTTTTGTAACCCAAAATCAGAACATTCAAAATTTTCTATCGTCAATATTTCATTAATTTCATTTTAAGCTCTGTTTTCATTATTATCTAAGAATCCTTCACAAAAATAACTCTTATATTTATTCCAAATATTTAATGCTGATGAACAATTACTATCGCAGCGGCTAAAATCTTTTATAATATAGATAAATCAACAAAAATTAGCTAAATATAATTAGTAAAAAGGAGGTATCAGAGATTTCGAGAGGCTGACAGCTGCAGCGGTAGCGGCAGCGGCGAAAATCTTTTATAATATAGAAAAATTCACAATAAATTAGCTAAACTTAGCTAGAAAATTAAAATTTCAGCTAAAATTAATATAAATTAGCTAAACTTAGGTAAAATATTAAATTTTTAGCTAAAACTTCACAATAAATTAGCTAAACTTAGCTAAAAAATTAAAATTTTAGCTAAAATTTATATAAATTAGCTGAAACTCTCAATAAATTAGCTAAACTTAGGTAAAATATTAAATTTTTAGCTAAAATTCTCAATAAATCAACTAAAATTAGCTAAAAAATAAAATTTTTAGCTAAAATTCTTGATAAATCAGCTATAATTAGCTAAAAAATGAAATTTTTAGCTAAAATTCAAATAAATTAGCTGCAATTTGCGATATATAAGGTAAAATTTACTATAAATTAGCTAAATTTATCAGTAAAAAGGAGGAGTTAAGGAAGGATTTCGAAAGGCTGACAGCGTTAGCGGTAAAAATCTTTTAATATATAAAGAGATATAACTATATCTAACATCTAGATATTATATGTATGTCTACCTATGGGACTGTCACACTTAAACTTTAGAGACTCCCGTCCACCTTACTCTAATTTAATTTATTTCCCCATTAATTTTCTTATGTTTAAACGTATTATTTTAATCCTAATTTTCTCTTTTTTTTTACTTTAGTTCCCAATAGGATTTTCTTACCCGGTTAGCATGAACTTCCTTAGTTTTATGATAATTTATTCTTATTTTAAGATTACATTTATTATTAAAAACATCTGCGACCAGATATGGTCCTTCATATTGGTCAGCTTGTTTATACTGTGTACCCCCTTTTAATAGCCAAACGCTATCATCCATCGGAGTATATGTATAATTTTTACAGATTGCGTAGTTTTTGTAAAACTCTTTCCTTTTCGATCAAGTACTGCAGTCGCAATTGTGACTTAATTTTTTCTAGCCTTAAGGCTTGCAAGTCTCGCGTCGTGCTTATGTCAAATTTTTCTTCTTGGATTTTGTCATAGGATAATATATCAAAAGACTTATTAGTAAGTCTTGAATACTCATTTTTTAAATTGTCGAAACCATACTTATAATATTTATTTTTGACATATTCATTTTCTTCTCGAGCATATTTGTTATAATAGTCGTCAGGTTCGCATTATTTACGTAAAAATTCTTTAATCTCTCTATTCAACGTTTTCAAGTTTACTTCTTCTTGCTTGTTCTTTTGAAGTATCTCATATTCGTTTCTTATCTCAGACTTCTCGTGTATAATATTCTCTTTCTCTGTATTTAACTCTACTTGTTCTTTCCTCTCATGTGAATTATTTCTTTTTGCATCCAATTCGGTATTTTTATTTTTTTCTAGAATATTCTTCTCTTCGTAAACAAAATTCTTCTTATCACTATATAATTTTTCTTTAATTCCCTCTCCCGGCTGCAATTGTGATTAATTGTTGGAACATTTTCGTAATTATTAAATAATTTATTATCTTTCTAGTTCATATTTACTGTTCTTATCCGAGAAAACGCATTATCCAGGTCTTCGTCCCACGTTTCCTCCTTTTTTTATAAATAATATTCTTTCGTTCAAATTCTCTTTGCATGTATTCCTTTTCTAAGGCTACTTGATCTTGCACGTTATCTCCTACGTCTCTCTGAGTCATTATAACTTTCATCTTTTTGTTCAATGACGCATTCTCTTCATAACCTCCTTCTTGTTCTGTATCAATATCGAGCTCTTTTAATGGCAGATTTTTCTTTTTGATATGAATGTTTCCTCTGTGTTTATCGTTATACGTTTCAACTATTTTCATTACTTCATTAACATTATTTTCACACTCCTCTCTTGAGGTACTTTAATAAGTGATATTTTCTTCATCGTAATACTCCCTTTTATTCCCAACCTTGGGATTTCTCCAATAGAAAGCATCATTCTTTCTATTATTTTTAATATCACTAAATACTTCTTTTTTATTCAATACATAATATTTATTTTCATCATGGTGAGGGATTCCTCTTTCCTCTTCACCTTCAATAATCTATATTTCTTAAAAGTCACGACTCCCCTTCTTTGGGTTTACAACATTATTTTTACTTATAAAAATTTCTCCTCGCTTCTGTAAATCTTTATTTTTTCCTTTGCACATATCTTTATTCTCATGATTATTGAAACATTCATTTTTCATTTTAGACTTATAATTGCCATAATAATTTACATAGCCCACGTCATTATATAGTTCATCTTGATTCTCTGAGATAACTTTATTATTATTTTCTTCAGCTTTTTCTTCAGTAATTAACTCATTTGTTTTAAATTCTTCATTTTCTTTAAACAACTTATTTCCTTTTTTTAACGTACTTTTATTGACATGATCCTCGCAGCCTTCAATATTATTTTCATTAACAACATTTATTTTATTTTTTTCTGTATTCCTCTCATTAAATACTTCATTTATTTTCATATAATTCACATAATTCTCATTCATCCATAATTTATTTGCATTATTAACAATAACTTTATGGTCATGCCCCTCATTGGCCTTGCCCGTCTTTCTATATATCATATCTCCTTTATTTTTTTCAATAATTTCATCATCTTCATTAAATACTTTATTTATTTTTACATAGTTTTTATTTTTATTTTTCTTTAATAACTCATTTTCATTTTTCAATATAACATCATCGGCGTGCCCATCATTGGCTCTGCCTTCCTTTATATCAACAATATCTTTTTCTATATTTTCATTCTTTCCATACAATTTATCATTTATTTTCCTATAATTCACATGATTACCTTTTTTCAATACTTCTTTTTCATTATTTAAAATAACATAATTGGCCTGCCCATCATTGGCTTTGCCTTTCTTTATATCAACAATATTTTCCTCATTTTCATAAAATATATCATTTATTTTTATACAATTTACATATTTGCCTCTTTTCAATAATTCATTTTCCTCAATTGAAATAACGTCATTGACATGCCCATCTTTGGCTTTGCCATTTACACAATTATTAGTTTCTTCTTTTATATCATAACATAATTCTTGAATATCTACCGCATTTTTCTTTCTATTTTCATTTTCTTCCAATGTATTATCACGTTTTATTTAAGTAACCTTCCTCCTTAATTTCTTGTTTATTTCTTTATTTGTCTTCGGTTTCTTCATCATGATTATCTCGTCATTAAACGTCACTGCTCTTCCTTTTCTTCTTTTCTGGGTTCGTTTCTGATACTTGACTTCGCTGGTATCTTATCGTTTTTCTCACTTACTTCTTTTTGACCATTATTTATTTTTTCTTCCATCGCTTCTATGAATGAATTTATTTTATTTAACTCTTCATTTAAGATTAGGTCACTCTTCTTGTTTTGACTTAAACTTAGTTGATTTAATTTTCTGTTTATCTTTTCAATGTCATGGATAATATCACTTGGGTCTCGCGATTCTTCGGTACTTGAATCGAACTTCTTGCTGTAAATGTCTTATTCCTGGTTCTCCTTGCTCGATCTTATCGAAATTTTTGTCGTGTAATTGCTTATATCTTTCTTTAAATTCTTCTTGTATACTATCGACGCTTTATGAAACGCTTTCTTGTTTTTCCAAATTCAATTCGTTATAACTGGCATTTATATCTTTACCCGTAGTTTCTATATCTCCAATATTTAATAAAAATCTGTTGTATTCTTCTTCTTCCTCCGTTGTAAAATTTACTGCTTGGTTTTCTTTGCGTTTGTCAGTTTTTTGTTTAGGGCTCTTATCCCTAGCAAACGTGAAATATTCCTCTGTCGGTGAATGATTTTCTTAATTCTCATTATTTATTATTTTTATCTCATCTGAGAAACTTTCCCGTGCTCTTTCAAAAAGTATCACATTCCCTTCATATTCTAAGTTATTTGTAAAATAATTAATTTTTGCTTTTGTTCGCCTAAAAAAATCGGTGCCCAAAATTCCTACTTTCTTTATGGGAAACTCGTCTTCTACTAAATAAAATTCAATTTCTCTATTTTCTAAATTTACAATGATTTTTCCTACTGTTTCTAAACAATATGCCTTTAAACCTTATCGGTTCTTGCATATCAATATGAATATAGGGAGATACTTCGGATTTCCTTATTAGACTTACAGAGGCTCCAGTATCTAACATCAACTTAATGGGCCTTTCAAATTCTCCTACATCTACTCTTATAATTGGTGCTGTACTTGCCTGATTCAATTTCACTGTTTCGACACGCGCGGGCCGTCGCTCGCTGCCTGTGATGTAGTCGGGCGCGTGCCAGCCGTTATCTCTCTCTCCGCGCCTACTTGAGGGAGAGTCAAACCGTTTTCCTGCGACTCTTGTTCTAAACGCGAGTCTTGTTGTAATTTAAAACACTGATTTCGAGTGTGGCCTAGTTTACCACAGTAATAACATGTTAAATTTGAAAAATTATTCGTATCCCGAGTCGGTTAATTATACGGGCCTCTCCTCGCAAAATTATCATTATTCTGATTGTTGCTGCCATTTCAAAAATTTGCAGCATAATTATTTCGCCCTCTTTTTTGATTTTCGTAGTTATTCTCTCTATTTTCCCTATATACAGCGTTCATCCCTAAATGTCGGCCTGGGGCGTTGGTTACGTTTTCTCTACCTCTTGGTAAAAATTCTGTCCTTCGATTTACCTCAGAGTTCCAGCCTCTAAAGGTAATATTTGGTCTTTGAACGTTATCAAAATTTCGCCCTCTCTGCCATTGGTTTAGCTGAAAATTATTATTAGGCTGCGAAAATGAGTTTACACTTCCCATCTGGCGGGCTAATATTAAGCAATTTATTGCTGGGTGTCCTCTTTGATTGCAAAAGGAACAAATTATTATATTTGTCTCTTTTTCGACAATATTTACACCTCGTGCGTCCTTAAAAAAATTTCCTCTTTTATTTTCTTCTCTACGCACCTCTCCTTCCTCTTGCATACTATTTGCAAATTTCCGCTCGATCTCTATGGCATTTTCCCTCGTTTCTTCTAAACTTCCAGGAGTACCTATGTGAGCCCGTATTTCCCAGCGCAACCCTGTTAGGAAATACTTTACGCATTCTTTTTCTAATTCTTTTTTAAAATCGTTTATATCATTTATTCGCTTTTTGCTTGCAGTGAATAGTATTTCTTTTTCAATTTTGCGTAAGCGATTTAAAAAGACAATCACGTTTTTACCTGTCTTTTGCTTGATTTCTGCTAAATCTCCTGTCTACTTGTGATAAGTTTTTGCTAATCCAAAAATATTTTCCAAATATTATACAACTTCCATTAAATTTTTTAAGCTACGTCTCCTTACGCGATTTAAAGCATTCCCATATAGTTTTATTCTAATTAATTTAGTTAATTCTCCTTCTACATGGCTGGGTAAAATCGCTTGTACTTCCATGCACCCGTCTAAAAATTCAGAAGTAGGCATATTTTTGCCATTGAAACGCGGAATGACATCAAGGGCATCCTTTAGGGATAACCCACGAATTTGCAATTGTGCCATTTTTATTGAGTTATCTGGAAAATTCTGCAAACTATTATTTTCTGTATTTTTATTTTCGTAATTATAAAAATAATCTTTATAATCAAAAATATTCGTTGTGTTCTCTAAACTTGCAAGACCCTTTTTTCCGTCTGCTTTTACTATGGTAGGCGCAACAACTGAGTAACAAGAACTGTTCTCTTCTTTCTTCAACTCGTTATTCTTATGTTCCACAAAAGAATCTTGTTCGTTTTTCACAAACTTCTGTATTTTCTCTTTTACTAAATTTAAAATTTTGAAAAATCCAAATCCTTTATTTATGCTTTCGTTTAATTCTTCGATATGTTCGGGGCTTTACAAATCACAAAATCACTGTCCTTTAGAATGTAGATAGATTTTGGTACTTTCTTGCTTCTTAACTTTGAACAAACATATCTCTGGTTCTAATTATTATTTTTTAATTCTAAAAACGGCAAATTAAAGCTTGCTTCCTGTACTTTTATTTTAGTCCCTGTTGATTTATTAAGGACATTTCTAGACTGGATTATTCACACTTCAATTAGGAGCTCTTTGTTACATTTTTCTCAATATAAGACTGGAAACATCTATAATTTCAGTTTTTCGAAGCGTTAGGCTCTCTGGCACTCTGGCTTTACTCATATTTTGGTACCTAAAAATATATCCCAAAGTTTCGTCAAGATCTGTGACCCAAAGCTCATAGCCTCTCCTGATGAGTTTTAAAATAAGAATTTTACTCATTTTCTTTTTATAGTTTAAAATTATTATTTTAATATTTCACACAATAATATATATTTAAAAAAAAATTTCTCAAATACTAAAATTATTAATCCCTTAACTTTTAAATATTCGTCAAATCGCCATCGTTCCTTTTATTAATTTCCAGCATAGATTTATCCACCATTAACCGCTTTAAAAACTCTGTAAATATTTTAATCACGCAACGTCATAATTTTACCAGGTTATAATTAAATTACTGCAGGACCATCTTGATATGATATTAAAATTGATTTAATTAATTTCTTCAACAAAAAATTGTATCTTACACGCTATTAAAAATTTTTTCTTCTCTAATAACATTTTTAATTGAATTTTTACTTTATCTCTTTCTTTTCTTTTTTTTTACCAAGTGCCGACTCACCGGTATTTAAATATGACATTAGAATTCATCCAACGTATTTTTCAAAAATAATATCTTCACATGATTGTGAAAAATTTTTAGTTATTAGCCCAAAAAAAAAATTTTATTTCATTTTATGCCCATATACTCGTTTTTACGATTTTCTTTTTCTGAAAAAAAAAATTTTCTTTACATATTATTAAAATAAATTTCATTTTTACTAACTCGAAATGAAAGGCAAGGAAATTTCCAATTTGTTTTTCATCCCTAGTCTCTCTTTTTTTCTTTCATGGGCCGACACACCAGTTTTTAATCTATTGTCCATCCTTGCATTCTCTTTTTTTTTTATTTCCCGGCCGATGCACCAGTTTTTAACTTTAATAACTTAAACATATGTTACGTTCAGCATATAAGCTAAATTATTAATAGTTATTTTTTTAATGAATGACTGAATTTTAGCCATCCATCGACTTTCTTTTGACTAACGCCCGAACGCTACGTCTCCGGGGTTGGAAGTCTTTAAAAAAAAGAGGCAGCAAGGATAGGTAGAATAAATTAGTAAACACCCATGCAATTGCCAGAGTTATATAAATTTATTTTCCTTCCCCTTTTTTTTATAATAGTCCAAACAAGAAGCCCTGCTTCGTACATAATTTATTATTTCTTTTTTTTTTATTTTACTATTTCGTTTCAGGGCGAATCATGCTACCCCATGCTAAGTTATTCATTATTCCTCGCCAGGGTTGGTTTCTGAAAGGCTCTACGCTCGTAGTTTATGACTGAAGGACACATGGTGCCGCGTGGCGGCTTAATGAGAAAATTACAGCGCGAATGTAATATGATTTAAAAATTTTCATGATTTTACACAAAATAAATAAATTAAAACATAAATAATTGTTAAACATATAATATATTTTGTTTACATCAAAAACTTAATTATAAATCATTTATTAACTCTTAATTCAGTAAAATAATGAACATTTTTAAATAGTATTACATTCGCTGTAGTTCTCTCCCCAAGCCGCCACGAGGCGCCGTGTGCCTTTCAGTCATGAACTATAAGCGTAGAGCCCTTCAGAAACCAACCCTGTTCCACGCATTTCCTTTCTTAAATTTTTTTTACTAGTTTACATTTAAATTTACAACAATTGATAACGCTTGACATTTACTCCGCGGATAAACAATAAGAGAAACGCGTTTCTGAGTCATGATTCCCCCCTTGAGACGTAAAATTAAAAAAAAATTCGAAAAATTCTCTACCTTGTTTTTTTTTTGTTTCGATCTTCGTTTTTCCACAACGTAAGCCTTGTTCCCTGGTTTGTATAGTTGACTGTTGACTCTAGAACTCAAACCTGAAATCAAACTTCTTCTTTAAATTAAATTGGCGTCTCCTCGGCTGATGACTTGTAGATCGGCGGTGGCTGGCTGCTGCTGGCTCTGATGACGTGTCGGCTGCTTGGCAAAATCGATGTGGTCAGCACGAGTTTGGTCGGGAAAAAGAGTTCAGCCCCATTTCCATCCGATCTGGAAGAGGGCTGTTGCTCCTCTGGTAATTCGATCTGAAGAGAGAACTTCGCCTACGAGCTTAAAGCTTTTTATACTCTAAGTCTTGATTCTAGAAGCTTCGTTGTTGCTAACGGAGGTATATTTTTTTGCCCATTCGTATGATTTTTAGCTATTCTGATTACTTGCCAGTCGGCACTCTCTGTGTGGTTTTTTCTCGAAACCATAATATCAGTTAAATAGAAAGAGGTCAGCTTGAAGTTTATTGGTAATTACTTTTTATTAATTGATCAATATTATTTTTACTCTATTATCATTATTATTATTTTAACTTTAATTTTTTTCTAACATTTATTGGTAATGAACTCGGTTCATTACATTATTAGAAGAAGAATGAAAAATAAAGAAAGCCTTTTTTCTGTAAAAAAGAAAAAAAATACTGGTCAAACTTATGAAACAGCAAAAGTTAAAGTAATTTCGGCACGTAAATTTAAACCTCTTGCACGGTGGTCCTCGAATAATTCTGACCATGAAGTTTTTGCACCTTAAATTTTCTTTTTGGATATGGAATGTTAGACATTGTTAGAGGGTTTTTTCGGATTTTGATCGTGTAAAATGTGGTTTACGATACTAATCATTGTAATGTTCACAAAACGTCCATATCCTAAACTACAACTCACACGGTCGAAATCCGAAAAAAACCCTCTAACAATGTCTTCATTTTTCTTTTATATAAAAGATTGTATTAAAGAAAATTAAGGCTTAGGTTTTTACAGCGAACATTCTACGAAAGCAGTCCATTCTGATTTTTCTGGAGAATGGGCTAATACAAAGTATCGTAAAATGATTATCATTATGCAGATCAATTATTAAAAGCAGCCTACGAATATAATTCGCTGTACGCTACTTTAGTAAAACCTATGTATATTTATATTTGCATAATTAGAATCATTTTATGATACTTTTTACTAGCCCATGTTGCAGGAAAATCATAATGGACCACTTCTATAGCCTGTTTGCTGTAAAAACCTAGGCCTTGATTTCCTTTAATACAATCTTTTACATGAAAATTATATTTTTGGTGTTACTGAAATACCAAATTTCCGTGCAGTGTTCTTTTAGAATATTCATACACAGTATTTTCTAATTACAATTACTTCAAATGCCGTCTTTGAATAATTAAAAACGTATGATTTGTTATAGTCTTTATCACTATAATGTTTTACAATGGAATCTTAATTTTAACATTATCCTTACAGTGTTACATAACTTTAGATTTTCCTAAATATATTCACAATAATACTTACTTAAAATCTGTAGATAATTTATAATTATATTCGAAAGCTGTATTCTAGAAATTAAGCTTATAAATGATGAAAAAAAATTTTTTTATAAAAAACAAATATAAAAAAAATAAAATTTGAATAAATAAAAAAGTGCTCATTCTTCGATTTTCGTTTTTGTTGGAATTGGAGCCTAAATGTGCCTAGAATCATATCCAAAAGGAAAATCTGAGGTGCAAAAACTTCATGGTCAAATTTACTCGAGGATCACCGTGCTGAACGTTCCATGCACGGTCTTCTATAGATTTCTTTCAGACTGCTTCGTGATTATTCACCAGCAGATTTTTTTAAACTGATAACTAGTATAGCGCATAGTAATGATGGTTTTGAAAGTGATGATGGTTTGAATGTTAGTCAGTACTGTCGCTAAACCAGAGTGCTGGGGTCGCGTGTCTCTCACTAGCGAATCACTTTTCAAGAAACCCATTCTAAATATCAAAAATAGCGAAAGTTTTTGTCTTCCTCGCTCGTAAGTCGCTGCCCACGTATACGCCATACGTAGTCAATTGCGTGGTGGAATTTTCCATGACAGGTGGAATAAAATAAAAGATCATACAGTACACTATAAGAAAGTGCAAGCATTGAAACTTGTCAAAGCTGCGAGAGTTGCGATACCCGAGACGGGCTGTGGTATAAAGGAGATTACATTATTTTAAGAATATTATGCACTCTTCGGAGTCGGGATCATTGCTCATTTTTTTTTAAATTCTACTTGTAGATATAGGCCGCTTCGCGATAGTCCACGTTTTGTACACGACGTTGGTTATGTCGGTAGACATACGCTAAATATAATGTATTATGAAAATTCCAGACATTACCAGCCAATTTTCAATTTACTCACAGCAGCTGGGAGACAAGGCTACTGTATACCTTGCAATAAAAAATTTAGTCATCAGGAAAATCATGAATATGAGCAAAAATGGTATAAATTTTTGCAGAAGCCTCCTTGTGATATAAATCCGGAAAAGATGAAATAATTTTAATGTAGCGGAGATTTTTACGGTGCTGTTTGTTTTGAAAATCATAAAAATTCGATAATTCTCAAAAACATCGAGAAGACAGTATTTTTTGGCTGTACTTATATACAAAATCGTGCGCATAAATACTCCGGAGCATCTAGTGAGTCTCTTCACTAAATGCATATCCAGAGTGACTACTAGGGGAGAGGCAAAGGATCTTGCAGTGCCCTTTATGCATATTGAGACTGGAAGGAATTCCTTCCAAGATCAAGGTGTGCATTTTTGGAATTCCCTGCCTGCTGAAATTAAGTATTTTCCATTTCTCAGCAGTTTTAAGACGGCAGTGAGAGGGTACTTGCTTGACCTTGAATAATATATACTCTCTTTATGTTCATTTATTATGTGTAGTCCCGTATATAGCTTTGAAGTGTACTTGTATTTATAGTATGATTGCTGAGGGCATGGTTGAAAGTGAATATGTTACTTTGTACTTTTTGATTTGACTCGTTTAATTTTTATTTTATTATATTTTATTTTAATTTTTATTGTTTTTGACTGATAGATATTGTTTCGACTGCTTTATTATTTTTATTTTTATTAATGTTCATGTGTGTATTTTATTATTGGATGATCTGTGATATCACTCTGAAAAGTGACTTACTTATGTAGTATTATTAGTTTTAGGAAATTGACTGTGATATCATGAGTACAATATTTACACGTAAAGATACAGTATTATCTTATTTTGTATTTTATTATGTATTTTTTAATATTTTTTATTTTGATTTAAAGAACACAGCAGCAAGGTGAAATTGAAACACTTCACACAATCAGCATTAGCAGAACACCACATTGAAACCGGCCACCAAATAGACTTCGACCACACAACTATCCTATCCAAAAGCAACTCTTACTTTCCAAGAAAACACCGAGAAGCCATAGAAATTCTAAAACATCTAAATAATCTAAACATAGACAACGGCTATTTCCTGAACCCAATATGGCAACCTTTGTTCCCAAAATCAAATCACTCATAACCATTCAACCAGAACACCTAGAACCTTTCAACCAAAAAAACCTGCTTAAAATTATGCCCCCTATATATAGTGATTAGACAGTCTGAACCATCAGATTCAGGCTCACCCTGATGAAGTGGACTGTAATGTTCACGAAACGTCGGTATCCCAAACCACAATTTATAAATTGTTCATTATATTTTATTGATAAAAAATTATTTAATAATGGATATAATTTACATTTTCCAACGCTACTCCCTAGATATTTAAATTAAAAGATCTAAACTAAAGTACCTAAGAAAATATTATACTAACAAGGACAGTAACCGACCTTCGAAAAACGAATTTGGCTGAAATTACTAGGTATGATTTTTTGATGAAAAAAGAATAAACCTCTGTTTTTTCTTTCCTTTGAATCGGACCCATGGATGGAGGTATAGACATTTTTCCGAAAATATAATAAAAAGGAGCATTTATAAGATCTTGAATAACCAAAGATACAAGACAAGACTTTTACAAAAAAATGTATGAAAAATAAAATGAAGAGCAAATTTAATGCTTTAATTTAAGCTTTTTGCACTAAAAAAGCTTTTGTAGTTTAAAAGTTGTGCCTTATTCAAAATTACTACATATTTTTTAATATTTTTAGCATGTAATATATCATCAATTTTTTAAGCTATTTCATTAGCACATTTTATTCGCCTGTAACCATTATAACTTATTCAATGTAATTTGACTATTATTTTTATTTTTAATTGAATGTACATTTATATTCTCAGAATTATGTAAGTGGTTCTAAAATCAAAAAAACTTTTCTAAAGAATTTATTCATGATAGTCAAAATGATTCAAACGGTCAAGATAAACTAAATAGTCATTTTAAGTAATTTTTATTCTCATTAAACTGTTACTTCCAACTTTAATAAAGAATTCAGTTTGACTCCTCTTGTAAATCTCATGGAAATATTTTTGTACTTGGAAAAATTACTTACGTGAATTCTTTAATCCAAGTCTAATTGGTCGAAATCTTCATTATATGAGCTAAAGAGTCATTTTAAGTGTGTTTTATTTATTTTACATCAATTTTTATTTTTAGGAAACAATACAGCGACATTTCGATTCTGCCACTTATGCCAATACTTTTTTTTATAAAAAAAGTTTTTTCCATAAGTTTTTTGGTATTAGTCCGGATGATCAAACTCTAAAATTTTTCGATTTTGAGTTATGAAATCGACATATGTCAGTTACAGGAAACTTCTATGACTTAGGAAATATTAATTTTTCTAAATTAATAAAATTTCTTTAAAAAAAACACATAAGAGACTATAGTAAAAACTACTTCGTTATAGATAAAAATAGTCCAAATTTTCGAAAGTTTTTAGAAAAGAAAAAATGTTGACATTCAATTCCTATGAGAACTGCCCATATATATATATATATATATATATATATATATATATATATATATATATATATATATATATATATATATATATATATATATATATATATATGTATGTGTGTGTGTGTATCAATCCACGTCAAACGGATAATGGCTCTGTCCAAAATTGTAAATCACCAAAAAAATCGTGTGTAAGCTCAAAATTTTCGTCTTACACTCTACTTTCTTTTGCAATGTGGCGATTTTGAAAATTCAACATGGCGGCTCAAACCTAGAGATTTCATAAAAAATTTTCGAAAATCGATTTTAATTTATTGAAATGTGATTATACGTATTTTTTTATATCAAAAATCAATACAGCGTTCAATTTTACATATGAATATAGTATTGCATTCGAGGTAAAAAAAATTTACAATGTCATCGGAAGGTCATACCGGGAAACAATAGTTATTTCTCGAATTACTCATTGATCAATGTTGATTAGTGAGGAAATGAAGATACTGATAGATAACTCGAGTCACTGAATCCAAATCTGATGTCCGCTTAACCCTATAAGGTATACAAGATCTCTATCGAAGTCATTTGAAGGTCAAATCGCGAATACCTTCTATTATTTGATAAAACTAGGACACCTTCAAGTTTTACATGTCGCTGAATCCGAATTCGGGGTCTGTTGGAGTGTCAAACGACGTAATTACGTAAAAATTAATTAAATATTGACTAACAGAAAAGTTTTGTTCTCCAAGAAACCACAGTTTGAAACGAATTTTTCTGTAATTACGTCATTTGACACTCCAACGGGCCTCGAATTCGGATCCAGCATCACGTAAAACTCATAGGTGTCTTAATCTTATCGAATAATGAAAGATATTTGCGATTTGACCTTCAAATCCCACATAGCATAAAACAAAACAGTGAAACATTTCAAAATCTTTCAGTGAAAGATTTCTTAGAAATATTTTATACATATTTTTGAAATATTTCGTAGCAAGATATAACGAACGAATAAAAAATCTTTCAATGAAATCTTTCAGCAATATTATAGTAATATTATATTGAAATATTTCATGAAATCTCGATGAAATATTACAAACAATATTTCATAAATCTTTCAACAATATTTCTCTGCAAGATTATTGGTTTACTTATATTACAATGAAAGATTGCTGAAAGCTTTCAAAGAAAGTTTTCACGAAACATGATTGAAAGATTTATGAAAGATTTCTCACAGGCGTTCTCCTAGCTGTACCTCGAAAACTTCACGCAATCTTTCATAAATCTCTTATGCAACATTGCAAGGAAATATATTAGCGATCTTACGGAGAAGGCTTTACGAAATATTTCATGAAATCTTTCAACAATATTTCTCTGCAAGATTTATGGTTTACTTACACTGCGATGAAAGATTGTTGGAAGCTTTCATCGAAATCTTTTAGGAAACATAATTGAAAGATTTATGAAAGATTGCTCCTGAGCGTTCTCCATGCTGTTCCCAAAAATCTTGACGCAATATTTCATAAATTTTTCATGTAATTTTGCAAGGAAATATAGTAGTAATCTCTCAAAAAAAGCTTCATAGAATATTTTATAAAATCTTTCAACAATATTTCTCTGCAAGATTTTTTGTTTACTTAGACTACAACGGAAGATTGTTGGAAGCTTTCATAGAAATTTTTAAGGAAACCTGTTTGAAAGATTTATAAAAGATTTCTCTCCAGTGTTCTCCATGCTTCAGCCAAAAACCTTCACACTATCTTTCATAAATCTTACATGGAAGATTTTTAAAACTGTGGTAATTTTGCAATGAAAAATGAAAGAAATCTTTTATAAATATTTTCTTGAAATATTACCGTCAATGTTGCTAAAATCTTTCATAAATCTTTCATGAAAGATTTTTGTAACTCTGATAATCTTGCAATGAAAGATTGCAGAAATATTTCATAAATATTTTCTTGAAATATTACTATAAATATTGCTGAAATCTTTCATAAATCTTTCATAAAAGATTTTTAAAACTATGATAATCTTACAATGAAAGATTGCAGAAATATTTCATAAATATTTTCTTGAAATATTACTGTAAATATTGCTGAAATCTTTCATAAATCTTTCATGAAAGATTTTTAAAACTATGATAATCTTATAATGAAAGATTGCAGAAATATTTCATAAATATTTTCTTGAAATATTACTGTAAATATTGCTGAAATCTTTCATAAATCTTTCATGAAAGATTTTTAAAAATGTGATAATCTTGCCATGAAAGATTGTGGAAATTTCTAATAAATATTTTTTTGAAATATTACCGTAAATATTGCTGAAATCTTTCATAAATTTTTCATAAAAGATTTTTAAAACAGTGATAATCTTGCAATGAAAGATTGTGGAAATCTTTAATAAATATTTTCTTGAAATATTACCGTAAATATTGCTGAAATCTTTCATAAATCTTTCGTGAAAGATTCTTGTAACTCTGATAATCTTGCAATGAAAGATTGTAGAAATATTTTAGAAATATTTTCCCGAAATATTACTGTTGATATTGCTGAAATCTTTCATAAATCTTTCATAAAAGATTTCTATCATAGTTACAATATTGCAATAAAAGATTTATTTGATTGCTTAAATCCGGCCACGATATATTGTGTAAATATTTATTCGAAATGATTTAGAAATCTTGTTAAAATATTTCAGAAATCTTTCAATGAAATATTTTTAGGAGTTATTTTTCTGCAACGATTGAGTTTCCTAATCACGCCGATAGGAGGACGCGCGTTCAATGCGCGTTTTGTCCCCAAGTGGTATAAGGATAGCTGACTTACTATATAAGGCAAAAGCTTTGATTAGTGCATACGTGCGCAGCGCTTATCTTATCCAATATAAATGCGACTTTATAAGTGAATGTAAAATTATGTATGCGGATATGTATTTCATATAGAAGTATAATGAATCAAAATATAATATAGTATCATGTAAATAAAAACTATAATTTTTGTGAATATATGTGTGTGTATATACGTGTATGTGTGTGTGTGTATGTGTGTGTGTGTGTGTGTGTGTGTGCGTGCGTGCGTGCGTGCGTGTGCGTGTGCGTGTGCGTGTGTGCGTGTGCGTGTGCGTGTGTGTGTGTGTGTGTGTGTGTGTGTGTTATATCGATATCACCGACAGATTGTAAAAATGAAAGATTCCTATGACGTTAATAATCTTGCAATGAAAGATTGTAGAAATCTTTCAAAAAGATTTCCGTGAAATATTACTTTAAATATTGCTGAAATCTTTCATAAATCTTTCATGAAAGATTTATTTGATTGTTTAAATATTGCTTCGAAATATTGCATAAATATTTCCTAAATATTTATTTGAAATATTTTAGAAAATCTTGTTAAAATCTTTCAGAAAACTTATATTGAAATATTTGTTTGCAGTCTCTCAGGTGGACATAGCGGGCTTTTAACAACATTTCCGTTTAAAACTTTTCACAAAAGGCTAATGAAAGATTTTATCGATATGTACAGTAAATATATTTCTGAAAGAAAGGAGAAATATTTCATAAATCTTTCATGAAAGATTTTTATACTGGTGATAATCTTGCAATGAAATATGGCATCAATCTTTCAGAAAGATTTCCTTGAAATATTTTCGTAAATATTGTTGAAATATTTCATAAATCTTTCATGAAAGATTTTTAAAACTGTGAGAATCTTGCAATGGAAGATTGTAGAAATCTTTTATAAATATTTTCTTAAAATGTTACCGTAAATATTGTTGAAATCTTTCATAATCTTTCATGAAAGATTTATTTGATTGTTTAAATATTGCTTCGAAATATTGCATAAATATTTCTTAAATATTTATTTGAAATATTTTAGAAAATCTTGTTGAAATCTTTCAGAAAACTTTCATTGAAATATTTATTTGCAGTCCCTCAGGCGGACATAGCGGGCTTTCAACAATTTTTCATCGAAAGATGTTTGAAATCTTTCATTCTTTCCTTGCAAATATTTCTGAAAGCTTTCATAAATATTTCATGCTATGTGGGATGACCTTGATGGAGACTGGTAGGATTAAGCGGATATCAGATTTGGATTCAGTGACTCGAGTTATCTATCAGTATCTTCATTTCCTCACTAATCAACATTGATCAATGAGTAATTCGAGAAATAACTATTATTTCCCGGTATGACCTTCCGATGACATTGTAAATTTTTTTTACCTCGAATGCAATACCATATTCATATGTGAAATTGAACGCTGTATTGATTTCTGATATAAAAAAATACGTATAATCACATTTGAATGAATTAAAATCGATTTTCGAAAATTTTTTATGAAATCTCTAGGTTTAAGCTGCCATGTTGGATTTTCAAAATCGCCACATTGCAAAAGAAAGTAGAGTGTAAGACGAAAATTTTGAGCTTACACACGATTTTTTGGTGATTTACAATTTTGGACAGAGCCATTATCCGTTTGACGTGGATTGATACACACACACATACATATATATATATATGGGCAGTTCTCATAGGAATTGAATGTCAACATTTTTTCTTTTCTAAAAACTTTCGAAAATTTGGACTATTTTTATCTATAACGAAGTAGTTTTTACTATAGTCTCTTATGTGTTTTTTTTAAAGAAATTTTATTAATTTAGAAAAATTAATATTTCCTAAGTCATAGAAGTTTCCTGTAACTGACATATGTCGATTTCATAACTCAAAATCGAAAAATTTTAGAGTTTGATCATCCGGACTAATACCAAAAAACTTATGGAAAAAACTTTTTTCATAAAAAAAAGTATTGGCATAAGTGACAGAATCGAAATGTAGCTGTATTGTTTCCTAAAAATAAAAATTGATGTGAAATAAATAAAACACACTTAAAATGACTCTTTAGCTCATATAATGAAGATTTCGACCAATTAGACTTGGATTAAAGAATTTACGTAAGTAATTTTTCCAAGTACAAAAATATTTCCATGAGATTTACAAGAGGAGTCAAACTGAATTCTTTATTAAAGTTGGAAGTAACAGTTTAATGAAAATAAAAATTACTTAAAATGACTATTTAGTTTATCTTGACCGTTTGAATCATTTTGACTATCATGAATAAATTCTTTAGAAAAGTTTTTTTGATTTTAGAACCACTTACATAATTCTGAGAATATAAATGTACATTCAATTAAAAATAAAAATTATAGTCAAATTACATTGAATAAGTTATAATGGTTACAGGCGATTAAAATATGCTAATGAAATAGCTTAAAAAATTGATGATATATTACATGCTAAAAATATTAAAAAATATGTAGTAATTTTCAACAATAAGGCACAACTTTTAAACTACAAAAGCTTTTTTAGTGCAAAAAGCTTAAATTAAAGCATTAAATTTGCTCTTCATTTTATTTTTCATACATTTTTTTGTAAAAGTCTTGTCTTGTATGTTTGGTTATTCAAGATCTTATAAATGCTCCTTTTTATTATATTTTCGGAAAAATGTCTATACCTCTGTCCATGGATCCGATTCAAAGGAAAGAAAAAACAGAAGTTTATTTTTTTTTCATCGAAAAATCATACCTAGTAAGTTCACTCACTAAGATCCACTCAGATGTCTGTGGACCCATGAGAGAAAAATCAATTGGTGGAGCAAGATACTTTGCAACCTTTATAGATGATTTCTTAAGATATACTGAGATCTACTTCTTACAAAGCAAGGACATAGTAAAGGATGCATTTATCTAATTCAAAAATTATGCCGAAACGTAACATGGATATAAAATAAAATCATTACGCACTGTCAACGGGCTTGAATATCTAGAAAAAGTTTTCTCAGCTGAATTAGATTATTTAGGAATCATTCACCAAAAGTTTATCTCCAATAATCCACGAAAATTGTGTGAATAGTTTGGGATTTAATCAATCAAGTCTAAAGAAAGAAGACATACGTTTATGAGAGGGTGTTAGAATAAACGAAAATTATATTTAAATTTAACCGCCATAATCATGTAACGCGTTCTATATTCAAAATCATGTATTATAGAAAAAAGAAACCTTTTTGTATAATTTCTTTTTGTACCTTTTAAGAGCACAAGTTATAGACACAATAAAGTAAAAATCATATCCTCTTTAAACAAAAATATCCACTGCACCCTTTTATAACTCTGCATAAAACTAACAATAAAGCTTACAACGGAGATAAAAGTCTTAACCCATTCAATTTCAAGAATTTTAATATAAATTTTTTGTGTCTATACGTTGATGGAATGCAAGTGCTATCGAAATCTTTAGAGCCAGATTTCATCAAAAATTTATGTTGATGTCTATCATACACTTTTTCCGGCACAGGTATTCACTTTAGAAATTCAGGCGATTTGATCACCCATGAAGACTATCCGAACGGTTACTGCCTATTCGCTTTTGATTTGACACCTGATTTATCGGCAAGTGATGTTAGTCATTAGAATTTGATAAAAATGGTATTGTACGAATTGATGTTAGATTCGACGACCCGTTAGAGGGCGCTGTAAATTGTATAATTTATGTTGATTACGACAATTTGCTCGAAATTGACTCGTTAAGACAGATCATCGTGGATTATAGCGTAATGATTAAGTAATGATGGTGGTGGTGGGGGTACATTTCTCGTTATTTAAGTAAAGAAAAAGCTATCTTTATTATTTTAGTCAGTGGGAAATTTTCATTGCAAACAGTACGTTTGACGTGCAGTTTTTAAAGGATAACAAAAACTGTCTTATTCTATAGGAGATAGCTGTATGGTATGCTATTCATAAAAACTTATTCGCATATTGGATTTTGGCTCCTCTTTGTAATTTGAGATACTTACCTAAAAATGTATTAAGACAGAATAATTGACACTGAATCATCATAGTCAGGAGTGGTATGAAGGTGATTTATCGATAAAAAGATTATACAAAAATTCAGAAGAAATTTGCAAACATCATCGTAAAATTTTCGTGCAAGGTCGAGAAAAAGTTTTACTTTCCAAACTAACTACTCAAGAGATTGTAAATTTAGAAGAAGAACAAGATTTTCCAGCTTTTAGAAATTTAAATTTCAGCAGTATACAGTGCATGCACCATTACATAAAATCATCTTATTCAAATTACGCATGTGCACTATATCACGTAGCTAATCTCAAACATTGGCTACTAAAACTTGATACCAGCGTAAAATTGCTGATCGTAGAAGGAATTTTCGAGATTCTCTGCGATGAACTTAAAAAAGATTGTTCGATATCTGATGAGGATCAAGTTTCACGCAGTAGGCGTTTATCCAGCGGATCGGATTTCTTTAATGTGGCAGAAACCTTATGCATTTGTCCTTAATACGCAAAATCATAAACAGCACGGTGCGCACTGGGTTCATATATACATTAATAAGAATGGTACAGGTACGTACTGCTTTGGTAGTTGTAGAAAGCCACCGCGAATTCCACTACATTTACGACGTATTCAGCAGAATTGTAAAAAAGTTAGATGGAAAAATAAACGTTAACAAAGCGAATATTCTAACGTTCGTTTGACCACAAATATTGACATATTGAATTATGCTTCTGTATTATATGTCTAGCGGATTGGGTTTCAAGAAATTTTTGGAAAATTTCTCACAAAACTTGAAAAAAAATGATACTCTAGTCAAGAATTTTGTAGAAAAACCTTGCTATGCTTGATACGATATTTGACTGTCTCTGATTGGTCACAGACCACTTTTTTACGATGCCCCTACCAACTTTTCACAGTATAGAAGAAGTACCATACACTCGGTATAGCCACAGTTGTGTGATTAACGGTGACAGCAGTAGCAGCAACAAAACTCAAGCAAGATGGCTGATCAAAATAGGTGCTTGAAACAGTCATTTGGTAACGACTTGGCATATTCAATATAACAGAACAGCAAGAAAAATTATTTGCAGCAGGTTCTGCCAATGGTCTACGAGCTAAACAGCTCTTTTGGAAAAATTTTCCAGGTAGGCCAGGAGAATATAGGCGAAGGCAAAAAGGAATTTGTGCCCGTAGTGCGCTTCTGCGGATCCAATTTTCAAGGTCTATCTCTGTTAGACGACTGTTCAGAGACGTTGAAGCAAAAGTTTATAAAAATTGAAGAATTTTTCACTTATTACAATAAGGAACCTATGTTGAATCAACGACTCTTTAAACTTAGATATACTGGAAGTGAGGGAGAAAGAAAAAAGTTAGTGAGAGCGTTAAATCAGAAATCAAAAGAAAAGATCGAAGAGCTACGCTAAGAAAATTATTTTTCAAAAGCTCATTTTATAAAGACAGTAACGAATAGCTTGTATACAAATTTTAGAGCAAATCTATCGAGTAGTTGACGTAAAATAGAAGAAAAATGGAAATTGAAAATTTTTTTCAAAATTTTAAAAATTTTTCTAAAATTAACACTATGCTAAAAAAATTCGTTTTTAAAACTTATCCTTCTTTCGGCAGCTGCAAATTATTCCCATGCAAATTTCAAAACAAATTAATCAAGTAATTTACGTAAAATAAAAAAATTATGAAAAATCGAATTTTTTTTAAAAAAATTGAAATAGCTTTCAAATCAAAACTACGCTAAGGAAACCAATTTTCAATATTTTCCCGCCTAGTTCGACAAAATAGTCCATTATCTACCAAGGGCGCGAGATCGGGAATTTTTGCCTGAGTGTGAGTTTATCGCCCAAACAACAAATTTACACGAGGGACATAAATTTCCGTCGCGCTCGTGGCGCATATACTATTTTTGAACCCAACGCCCGCTTCAGCAAATGGAAAAGTTACTTTGCGCTTGAAAGGCTAAAAAATATATTTTACGAAAAATTGGAAGCAAGTCCATTGAGTAGTTTTCGAGATCTAATTGGCTAAGTGAATGCAAACATTTTTTTTTAATTTTAAATATGCTTTAAAATTAAGGTTGTACCCTCGCTATCAGAGTTAATTCAAGATATTATTAAAATTGTAGGTATGGTTCAATAAAAGCAATGTGAATATCATATTAAAATTTCAGAACATTTCATCGATTCGTTTTTGATTAATCGGTGTCCAAACTTTTGTAAATTACGTTGTAAGCATATCTATATATATATATACATATATATATATATATATATATATATATATATATATATATATATATATGAAATTCTCATATTACGTAGCTTTTAACACTAATCTTATCTTACTATTATATAAAAGGACAGCGTTTGTTTGAATGTTCTCAATTATCTCAAAAACTACTGAACCAATCGTTTTCAAATTTTAAATTTAAATTCTTTATAATGTGACGAGTGTCATAGGCTATATAAATAATTACTTTTTTAATCAATAATTTTAATAAAATAATTATAGACCTAGATCTTAACGCGTAGGGAATAGGGACTACTTTTTTTCGGCCTTCTGCGGTCAACATGCTCTATCCTTGCTACTTTCCTTGGTTGCCCAATAGGTGGCGACCGATTTTGTCTTTCACTTTATTAAACTGGTACGTTAGAAATACTTATACACCTATGATATTCCGTAACTTCAATATAATAAATTTTTATTGCATATTCTCTAATCACTGAGTAATATTACCTCGGATTATTTAATGAAATATTTTCCTATTCCATTAGGCAGAATCAAAAATTAGACAATTTTTTTTAACTTTAGAAAAAATTTTATATCTTATTCAAGGAAATTTTTTATTCTTCAAATATTTATTGGCTCATACATGAGAATTTAACCCTTCATGGTTGATAAAATAATTTTAAAAATAATAAATAATCATGTATGATTTGCGATTTTTTCTTAAAATTTTATTCCAAATATATTAACAAAAAATATAAGATATTTGACCCGCTTTTAAATCATGTTAATTTTATTCAAAATACAATTTCTCATAGATTTTTCAAGAAATTTGATGTTTACAAAACTTAGCCATTTTTATACAAATAAATTTTTGTTTTCATTTATTCACACAATCGCAAATAACGTTGATTTTATCATCCTGTGATATTTTCAAACAAATATTTCAGCAAATTTTCGGAAAAAATACATTTTTTCAAAAATATATACATTTACCGATTTTATTCAAGAAAAAATGCTTAAAAGGAGGTCACGTATCTCTATCCTTTTCTAATCTAAGAAATGATTTTTTTACAAAAACTTATAACTTTATCAAAAAATGAAGAGAAAGCCGCATCTTGTATCAAAAAAAGCAATATTTTCTTTGATAAGAAAAAATTAATTTTATTTCTTCGTTCTCAAGAAAACCTTGAAAAACCAAATTGTCCACCCTAACCTCCATGATTTAAGTTTTTCAAGGTTTTCTTGAGAACGAAGAGATAAAATTAATTTTTTCTTATCAAAGAAAATATTGCTTTTTTTGATACAAGATGCGGCTTTCTCTTCATTTTTTGCTAAAGTTGTTAGTTTGTGTAAAAAACTCAATTCTTTGATTAGAAAAGGACAGAGATACGTGACCTCCTCTTAAGGTTAAATTGTCATTTTTAGTTTGAACAAAAATTTACATATTCAAGAAAAAAATTTTTTTTCAATGAAATCATTTTTTCAAAAATTTTTTTTATTTTAACTTCATATTTTTGCTATTTTTCAATAAATAAGTGCTGAAGGTTGAATTGTCATTTTTAGTTGATGCTTACTACAATTGACATAATTATGAAAGAAAAAAAAATTTTTTTAATGTTATTATTTTTCAAAAATTTTTTATTCTCATTTCAGATTTCTATCATTTTTAAATAAATAAGTGCTGAAGGTTTAATTGTCATTTTTAGTTTATGTTTACTAAAATCGACATGATTATAGAAAAAAAAAAATTTTTTTAATGTCATTATTTTTCAAAAATTTTTTAATTGATTTCATTTTTGGTCATTTTTAAAGATAAAAATTAAATTATTTTGTACTTTTTTCATGTCACTTTAATTTTAATAGCTTACGATTTTTTTATTAAAAATGACACTTCGTTCACTTCTCAATAGGTGGCGACCTGTTTTACCGCTCACTCTACTAGATTAGCACGGTAGGATAATGCAAACAGCTTATCGGCAATAAATTTTTATTGCACTCATTCCCTATCATTGTTAAACATTCATATTTATTAATGAATATCTCTTTCACGATTTTGATTTGCTAAAAAAATTTTCTATCGTCAATTTAAATATATTTTTTGACTTATTGGTACTAAATTGAACATATATCGAAAAATAAATAAAAAAATTCAACGCTTATTTTGTCGACAAAAAAAATTATTTTAAATGAAAATTCATTCTATTATCACATGGTTCACAAACAAAAAATGTTGTGTATTCCGAAGTTTTGTAAGAGTACGATTTAATAAATAATAGTTTTTGAGATTCTATTTCTATACCTACCGACTTCTGCCCAACTATTGCGCGGGCGAAGCCGAGTCGGGGGATGCTAGTATTTCATAAACGACATTCAAACTGTAATTGAAAATTTAAACATATATAAAGGATCTGATAATAAACATTTTCCAACAAGATTTGCGTAAATTCATCGTTTTATTAAAGAGATAAAGTGTTTTGAAAATGTAATAATTAGATAAACGATGCATGTATCGTTCACATTTACGTTTCTGCGCATGCGCAACTGGATCATATGGGCACTATCTCTTTCTCTCATAGCTAGCTTTTTCCCTCTTACCGAGGGAACCACCTTAAAACCAAACTGAGAAAATCAGTTTTCAAAAGTTTTCCTTCTTTCAGCAGGTGCAAATAATTTACATGCAAATTTGGAGCAAATTTATCAAAAAGTTTAAGTAAAATTGTTAAAAATAAAAAATGAAATTTTTTTTTTATTTATAAAATTTCTGTAAAAAATACCCTAAGAAAACCAATTTTTAATAATTTCTTGCCGTGTTAGAGAAAAAAAATAAATTGAATGCAATATTTGAAGCAAACCTATCGATTAGTTTTCGAGATCTTATTGGTATAGGTATAATAAATACACACACACACATAAATTTTCTGGAAACCACTTTTTTTGACCCCCTGAGTCCAAATATATACAAATTGATGAAAAAATAGAAGAAAAATGTTTTATCGATTATTTTCTCTATAGTTTTGTCCTTGTCTAATCTTAATTTTTGTCATTACTAATAAATTAAATATTTTTACACAAAATTAAAAGCAAAGTTAAATAGATTTGAGGACAAGCAAACGATTTTTTTCATAGAATAGAATCGTTTGCAAATTCTACATCTGTGCAGAACAATTCAACAACTTGACGCCGACTTCGAAAATATTCTTTTGTGAATTAAAAAAAAATATAATTTGTTGGTGCTGTTTACAAATGATTAGATAATCTATAAAATGTTTGCTACACATGTGTTGAGTTAGATCCGTAGTATGCGTATAATTATTGAAGATCAAAAATTATTTGTAACTTTTTAGTGCATTTTTTTTAAGTCGGTTTTGTTTTTTGTTAAAAAATTTTTCTAAAAGAAAGCTAAGCTAAAATCCTTTTGAAATAGTAGTAATAGCATGTCAAAATATTATTTTTTCCCAAAGTCATAGCGTAATAAACATTAGACCCAATTTCAGCTTTTGTTATTATTTAATGTTTTAGAAAGAAAAATCAGGTCCAATATTTATCACGAGCGATCAGCATAGAGTCTTCGGTATAAGAAAAGCTTCTCGACGTTATCGTAAGTAATTGTAAGTTTCATGAAGTAAGGTTTCTTTCCTCGTAGAAACCTTACCTCACAATGTGCGAGCGTAATATTACCTGTGTTATAGTGTGATTTAGTTCCCGTCGCGTCCTTCCCTATTGCTAGCTCTTTCTAGAGAATATCTTTATTGTGAATTCAAATATTGTCATATTAGTTAATTATTTCTTTTATTTTATCATTTACGTTTCAATTCTTGATTTTGTATTTTTCTTTATTAATCTTAATAAATTTATGTTAAATGTAAAGTCTTGATTTTATCTATTGCATGTGAATATTATATATGAAGCCTGCACCTGTTGCTTACCCCGACGCCTCCGCGGTCCTTATTTTTACTATAGTAAAATATATATATTTTTATATAAAGTATTGAATAGGTTTAACTAGGATAGTTAAACCTCATAAAAATAAGGAGAACTGTGCTAGCGGCATCGTGTCTCTTGATTAGGTAAGAGAGAGAGAGAGAAAGAGAGAGACGCGCCACGACGAGTATATATAATAAAGTCTTGTCGCTAGTCAATATAAGTTTGACTAACTAGCACCAATAGAGTTTACCGCGTAATATATATATAATTATTTTCTTACAAGTTTTCGGCAACTCTATCTACAATTAAACTTAGAGACTTACTAGGAGAGTGTCACACCTCCGGATCACGGATTTTGCTCAAACTTCAGGATAAGTTTTCAGATGATAAAATATGGAAAAAGCTAAAGTTATAGTCATAAATACTCAATATTTTCCTAGTTACAGGCAATTAAAGAAAATCACTAAAAAATTACTAGATTTTTAAACGCATATAGTTCTTTAGCACTCGATAGCTACAAACTTGAAACTTTTTTTAAATTAAAGCTGAGCTCAAATCCTTTCGAAACAGTAGTTACAGCATATCAAAATATTATTTTTTCCCAAAGTTAGAGCGTAATAAGGATTGGACCTAATTTCAGCTTTTATTATTAATTAATGTTTTTAAAAGAAAAATCAGGTCCAATGTTTATCACGCTCTAACTTTGGGAAAAAATAATATTTTGACATGCTATAACTACTAATTCGAAAGGATTTGAGCTCAGCTTTCATTTAAAAAAAGGAATAAGCTTCTAGCTAACAATGCTGAGAAATTATAAGCGTTTGATAATCTAGTAACTTTTTTAGTGATTTTCTTCAATAGCCTGTAACTAGGGAATTATTGAGCGTTGGCCTCTAAAATTTTGGCTTTCTTGATGTTTCGGCATCCAGAAAACATTCCCAAAATTTGAGCAAAATCGGTGACCCGAAGGTGAAACACTCTCCTTGTTAGTGACTAAAAATGACCTCAACTATCATTTTTCTGTCGTATTCAAAACAACATATTGGACAAAAAAATATATTGGAGGATTCTAAGAACTTCTCATTGCGATTGTTTATATTGTTCTGTGCGATATTTTGTCAAGTACCACGAAAATATCGCAAAATAATGCGCCAAATAAATTACTAATTTTTTATTCGCTTACTATTTGTTATTCATCATTTTTCTTTATAATTTAGTTGAATTCAGTTTTTAATTTTAAAAATAATTATTTAATAATAATTTAATAATAAAATATTTTTAAAAAAATTTTGAAAAAAAAATTGTGTGTACCAAGGTTTGAACCTATGATCAAAACAAAAAATAATACATGCTTATCAAACCCTCCACAAGTTCAATCATATTTAAATTTTAACCTAAATGATTTTGATCACCTCATATTTTTATATATCACGTTCTTTAATTAAAGGCATGGGTTCAAACCTGGGTACACACAATTTTTTTTCTGCAAAATTTTTTTAAAAATATTTTATTACCAAATCATTATTAAATAATTATTTTTAAAATTAAAAACTGAATTTAACTGAATTATAAAGAAAAATAATGAATAAGAAATAGTAAGCGAATAAAAAATTAGTAATTTAAAAATTAACAATTTTTTTAATAAATCATATTTCAAGTTTAATAAAGATAATATTTTTTTCGTTATCAACTAAAATAGCAAATTAATTTATTTTCAGTTTCATATTGCCTAAATGTGCATATTTTTGTAAATTATCGTTATGTTCTTGTGTTATGTAATCATTGTTTATATTTTTTTATTCAAACAGTTAATACCGTAAAGAATAAGATTCTTATCAGGGCATAATTTCTCTTTTATAATCAGAAACTACATCTTCTACTGTAACACTAGCAAATATAAACTACAGAGCTGTCCCGCACAGCATGAAATTTTTTGAAATATTACGGAAATATTTCAAACGCTTTATGCTGTGTGGGGTTCACCTGCTTGCTTATACTCCAACACAAGCTCGGCATGCCACTAGAAATACTTTCTTAAGAAGAAGCCGAACTATCTGTCTTTGTCTAATAGTATTTTTCATCATTTATGTAAACACCATTGGCTATGACACGAAAAAATGGCAGCCCCCGCTAGATACTATTATAATGGTTAAATTTTATAATTAAAACAAAATAATTTGACCATGTAGTTTTTGAATAATATCAGAACCTACCAAAAAAAATTGGTTATATTTTAGATTTTCAGTAGGTCTCATATTATTCAAAAACCACGTAATAAAATTATTTTGTTTTTATTATAAAATTTACCTTTTATACTAGTATCTATCGGCGATACCATTTTTTTAGTATTACAACCAATGGTGTTTATATAAATAATAAAAAACACTATAAGACGTTTATATATATACGTTTATTCTATATAAGAAAAAATATCTCAAAGTTAGAAGTAAATCCAAGACCCAAATGCAATGTACTCTTTTTGTTAGCTAATTCAAACTGTGATTAATATACAAAATTTATCATATCATTGTTATAGTTTAGTTTTTTTTTCATATAATAGTTAACTTAATACTTTCAACTTAAACTATAAATCGTTATGTTATTTTAGCACGTTTAGTCATTACGAAATATGATATTAAACTTATTAATCTAAATATTTAAACTTTTCCTGTCTGTCTATAATCACAGTGAAATTTCTTGGACATACGAAGCTAGCATATAAAATAAACAGCTAAGTTAAATATCAAATAGTACATTTCGTAACGGGTTTGAAAAGGCTTTATGTACGGCACGAGATTTTCACGGCATGAATCAGAGACTAAGATCGTAACGAATTTCGTAAAAAAGCCTTTTTTGTACTCGTGGCAAACCGTATTTTTTGCCTTAAGACCAGAAAGACTGAGCCTAATTTCAAAGGCTTACTGTAAAGTCAAAAAATTTTTTTTTCATATGAGGTTTTGTCCTAATGAAAGTACTAGTCCTTAGGTATGAGAAACATATTTTATTTAATTTTTTAGATACAAAATGGTGGCGTGAAAGTACACTGAAAAAAAAACCGTTTTTTTATACACCTGTCCAGCCGTACCGCTACAGGTTACATTTTTTGGTATAGAACAAAAAACCAAAAATTTTTTTTGAAAAATGAATTTAGAAAAATAACATCGTTTTTCATTTGAAGAGCCTGTTTTCTTTGAAAAATTCGATCGAAAATCGGCTATAAAATTGATTTAACAACAAATATCGAAAAACTCCTACTAATGTTCTATAGATAATCATGTTTTAAGATATAGTAAAAACTTCAAAGCAATCGGTTGAAAATTGACAGAGTTATCGGTACGGCCAGGCAGATGTTATAAAAAACGGCTTTTTTCAGTGTACTTCCACGCCACCATTTTGTATCTGAAAAATAAAATAAAATATGTTTCTCGTTCATAAAAACTAGAACTTTTATTAGTACAAAAACTCATATTAAAAAAAATTGTTTGACTTTACAGTAAGTCTTTGAAATAAAGCTCAGTTATTCTGGTTACAAGGTAATATTACATCTTAAGAACCAAAAAAGAGCATCGAAGTTGGGGTAAGGATGGCAAAAACGAAACATTTTTTAATGTATAAACTCTGTTCTAGAAAGTTCAATTAATACTAGGACACTACACCTGTACTCATAAATTTGGCCTATCTTTTCATTTTATTGTGAAAATGAAGGAATAGAAATGCTTTAGCTTGTAGTATTTACCCTGAAGATTATTCAGCTGAATTTTTAAATCAATTCATTCATTAGTTTTTCAAAATTTTGGGTTACAGAATTATATATTAATTTTTTAGATTTTGTGCAAGAAATCTAGAATTCTGAAAAAATAAGAAATTAATTTATTTGAGAATTCAAATGAATAATCTTCATGGTGCATACTACAAACTAATGCATTTATTTTCTTAAACTTTTGCAATAAAATAAAAAAATAGTCAATATTTATGAGTACAGGTGTAGTATCCGTTTTACATCTTCTTAATATATATTTTGTTAAGAGTGATATAGAAGAACGTCCACTCATGTGCGCCACCTACCGGCTTATTTTTATTATTATTTTTTATTTGAATAATCAATAAAACATTTATTTTTAGATTGGATTTCTAAGTTCAAAGACTCAGGATTTTTATTTAAAAGATACAAGATCACTTTTATCAAATCTTACTAGCAAGTATCCTTCGCTTTTATCTGATATTGTTTCGAAATTGAAAGATAACTTCACACCCATGGGAAAGGTAACATAAAATGATTATTATTATTATGCATATTACAATAATTTTTGCATATTTAAAAATTTTCGTTTATGGAATTCTTTTTTAGCTAAGCTTGTATCTTTTTACTGAATTAAGTATAAATCACTGGATTCCGAAAGATGAAGATTTTAGAATTCTTTCTGACTGGCTTCATAAGTTCCCATTTTGTTCGGCAGAAAGTCAATTAGCGCGATTAATCATTTCACATTTAAATTGGGAATTCGATAAGTAAGTATATTCATAATATCATTTACATATTATGATAATGAATGTTATATAGAAATAAAATAATCAAGTATTTTAAACTATTATTTTATTTATATAAATGATTCTGTGAAACTTTTAACATTTGGAAAACTACATATAAAAGTTATAGATTCAATTTAAGTGATGAATTAAAAAAAATTTTGTGTTTAAAAAAGTATAGGAAAATATTGTAAGACAGTTTTTTAAAAATAATGTAATTATTTTTGTATTCAAAACAATATAAAATATCTTATTTTTCAAGGTCTTTAGATGAAACTGGTCTATATTTATAGTTTTCAGTGATAAAGAAAAAAGCGTTTTAAAAAACCACGAAAATTTGTTTTGGTGTATTTTATCAACGTTTACATAAATGTCCATAAACTAGAGTTAGAAAATATGCTAGGCACTCTAATAAAATACGGAATATACGTCTAAATATTTAAGTATATAATTAAGTAATAAAAACAATTTTTTATAGTAGAGAGTCCACTAGTCCTGTAAAGACCTGTTGCAGAAATATACTGAACTCAATGTCGCCACGCAGTTTCAACATCTCCCTCTGAGTGGTGCTTCATTTCCCACCAAAGTAAAAACTTTCGAAAGGGACTAAAAACCGCATTCATGTTTTCTATTGGTTATTAAAAAAGAGATCTTAACCAGAAGCAATATGATCTAGTAGACTATTTTGAAATATTTCTTAAAAACTTTATTTGTTCCTGTCCAATTTTAATCAATATGGGGGGCGCATTTTTCGATCTCTTCTGGAAAAGTCTTTACTTTAGCTATAATTTTAAATTCTTCTAAAAAAATCCTCTGAAAATCTATTAAGATATTTCAACCACTAAATCATAAATTAAAATATGCTAATATAGATCTAGAAACCTTGTTGGATTTTAAAATAAAAGAGAAAATATAATCAGTTCTTGTACCTATATAAATGATGGTAGAAAAAAAATTAAGCAGAGGTTTTCATCAAGCTCAACCAAAAAATCAATCTTTTTTTTTCGCTTAAAAAGTTAGTAAATTTCCCGTAGTGACGAAATTAATTTTTTTTAAAAGTTATAGTAAAAAGACCGAAGTCACCTTTTTACGCGGAAATGGAATTTACGTGGCAGCGCGTGTTTTCCGTAATATTTTTTAATTTTCCACCTTTGAGATCCCATACCATGGGTGACCATGGTATTCTTAGCTACCTCGAATGCCACCAGATATTATATATGCTATATACTAATATCGACCGTTAGAGCGTGTAGTGTTAGTAGCCCACGTGCTTTGAACACACGTAGTTTTACCGTGTCTTTTGTTTGAAAAAATACCGAATTTAAATTAAAAAGGTGCTAGAGGAGGTAATCGATCAAAAAGTTGGAAAAGAACGTTTCATGGCACTGTTTAATCATGAAATCCAAATGATTCTTGGCACATTTAGGATCGAATTCCAACAAAAATAAAAATAAAAAAATGAGCACTTTTTCATTTATTAAAATTTTATTTTTTTTTATATTTGTTTTTTTTTTTTTAATTTTTTTAAGAATTTATATACATATATATATATAAATATATAAATATGCTTTAAAATTAAGGTTGTACCCTCGCGATCAGAGTTAATTCAAGATATTATTAAAATTGTAGGTATGGTTCAATAAAAGCAATGTGAATATCATATTGAAATTTCAGAACATTTCATCGATTCGTTTTTGATTAATCGGTGTCCGAACTTTTGTAAATTACGTTGCAAGCACATCTATATATATATATATATATATATATATATATATATATATATATATTAAAATCCTTATATTATGTAGCTTTTAACACTAATCTTATCTTACTATTATATAAAAGGACAGCGTTTGTTTGAATGTTCTCAATTATCTCAAAAACTACTGAACCGATCGTTTTCAAATTTTAAATTTAAATTCTTTATAATGTGACGAGTGTCATAGGCTATATAAATAATTACTTATTTAAACAATAATTTTAATAAAATAATTATAGACCTAGATCTTAACGCGTAGGGAATAGGGACTACTTTTTTTCGGCGTTCTGCGGTCAACATGCTCTATCCTTGCTACTTTCCTCGGTTGCCCAATAGGTGGCGACCGATTTTGTCTTTCACTTTATTAAACTGGTACGGTAGAAATACTTATACACCTATGATATTCCGTATCTTCAACACAATAAATTTTTATTGCATATTCTCTAATCACTGAGTAATATTACCTCGGATTATTTAATGAAATATTTTCCTATTCCATTAGGCAGAATCAAAAATTAGACAATTTTTTTTAACTTCAGAAAAAATTTTATATCTTATTAAAGGAAATTTTTTATTCCTCAAATATTTATTGGCTCATTCATGAGAATTTAACCCTTCATGGTTAATAAAATAATTTTAAAAATAACAAATAATCATGTATGATTTGCGATTTTTTCTAAAAATTTTATTCCAAATATATTAACAAAAAATATAAGATATCTGACCCGCTTTCAAATCACGTTAATTTTATTCAAAATACAATTTTTCATAGATTTTTCAAGAAATTTGATGTTTACAGAACTTAGCCATTTTCATAGAAATAAATTTTTTTTTTCATTTATTAACACAATCGCAAATAACGTTGATTTTATCATCCTGTGATATTTTCAAACAAATATTTCAGCAAATTTTCGGAAAAAATACATTTTTTCAATATTATATATATTTACCGATTTTATTCAAGAAAAAAGGTTAAATTGTCATTTCTAGTTTGAACAAAAATTTACATATTCAAGAAAAAAATTTTTTTTCAATGAAATCATTTTTTAAAAAATTTTTTTATTTTAATTTCATATTTTTGTTATTTTTCAATAAATAAGTGCTGAAGGTTGAATTGTCATTTTTAGTTTATGTTTACTACAATTGACATAATTATGGAAGAAAAAAAATTTTTTTTAATATTATTATTTTTCAAAAATTTTTTATTCTCATTTCAGATTCTTATTATTTTTAAATAAATAAGTGCTGAAGGTTTAATTGTCATTTTTAGTTTATGTTTACTAAAATCGACATAATTATGGAAGAAAAAAATTTTTTTTTAATGTAATTATTTTTCAAAAATGTTTTAATTGATTTCATTTTTGGTCATTTTTAAAGATAAAAATTAAATTATTTTGTACTTTTTTCATGTCACTTTAATTTTAATAGCTTACGATTTTTTTATTAAAAATGAAACTTCGTTTACTTCTCAATAGGTGGTGACCTGTTTTACCGTTCACTCTACTAGATTAGCACGGTAGGATAATGCAAACAGCTTATCGGCAATAAATTTTTATTGCACTTATTCCCTATCATTGTTGAACATTCATATTTATTAATGAATATTTCTTTCACGATTTTGATTTGCTAAAAAATTTTTCTATCGTCAATTTAAATATATTTTTTGACTTATTGGTACTAAATTGAGCATATATCGAAAAATAAAAAAAAAAATTCAACGCTTATTTTGTCTACAAAAAAAAATTATTTTAAATGAAAATTCATTCTATTATCACATGGTTCACAAACAAAAAATGTTGTGTATTCCGATGTTTTGTAAGAATACGATTTAATAAATAAAAGTTTTTGAGATTCTATTTCTATACCTACCGACTTCTGCCCAACTATTGCGCGGGCGAAGCCGAGTCGGGGGATGCTAGTTTGTTATAAACAAATTAATTGTTTAAATGGCTATAGTTTATGAACTACAATAAGTGCAGTAATTTTCTGTGCAAAAACTTGTTCTTTCATAAAGAAACAAAAAAAATCGTTTTTGTTGCATGTCGATTCGATAATTAGAACCAGAGATATGGCAAATATATTGCAAAAAAACAGAAACGTAGCTTAAGCGCGGAAAGCCCTGGTAAAAACCTCATAACTCGACTACTAATTGATGTTTTTTAAAGTTCAACATGTGTTTAAAAAATGTCAGAGTCTCAGCTTTAATGATAAATTGTTATATATTACTTTTAAATGTTAATAAATAAGCTAAAATGATTTGAAGCAGATAAAATTTTCAATTTTTCAGAATTTTGTTTGTTTATAACGAAATAATATAGGTTAGCGAACAAAATATTTCTATATTTTTGATATAGAATGATAGAAAATTTCATCTAGTTTAAGAATCTGTCCGGTTTTTTTAAATTTAAGTAAGTAGAACCTGAGATATTGCAAATTTAACCCTTTCAGTCACAGGAGCCATTATAGTGGCACCCTTTCCCATTTTCTTTTTTTTATTGTTTAATTGGAACTTTAAGTCTAATCTTTATTCTTTTTGCATTTTCATATAAATGAGTACTCACTTTATAAGTATCATATGATATATTTTGAATATATGATTGTAAATAAATCTAAAAAATTAATGTATGATAGAAAATACGTGTTTTTGCAAAAATAATTCGTGACTGAAATGGTTAAGCTGTAGCGCCAACTCCTTGCAATACGACATATGTGTGCAATATAGCGATCGCTTTCCTTATTAAAAATTCTTTTATTATATGGTAAGTAATCTTATTCTTTTCTAATAAAATTACTTTTGACTCTATTTTATATACTTTGTCATAATATTAATAATGTATAATACATGGAGATGAAGTAGATTTAGGGTTTTAAATAATCATTGATTTTTCTACTACAATAGTAAACAATTTACTCAACTTATGGAGTATTTTTACATTTATTTTTTTTTAGCAATTGCAAAAAGAACAACTATCTATTTCATTCAAAAAAATTTGTTTAACTTTCCGATTTATTAAAGTCATCTATTTTTAGCTGAATCCTTTTTTATTAAATTTTTTTTTAATTTCCTAATACAGAGTTAAAATTAGTTTTATTGCAAAAGAATGAAATTACTTACCTTATAATAAAAAAATTTTTTATAAGAAAAGCGATCGCCATATTGCACACATATGTCGTATTGCAAGGAGTTGGCGCTACAGCTTAAATTTGCGATATCTCAGATTCTACTTACTTAAATTTAAAAAACCGGACAGATTCTTAAACTAGATGAAATTTTCTATCATTCTATATCAAAAATATAGAAATATTTTGTTCGCTAACCTATATTATTTCGTTATAAACAAACAAAATTCTGAAGAATTGAAAATATTTTCTGCTTCAAATCATTCTAGATTATTTATCAACATTTGAAAGTAATATATGACAATTTATCATTAAAGCTGAGACTCTGATATTTTTCAAACACATGTTAAACTTCAACAAATATGAATTAGTTGTCGAGTCATAAGGTTTATTACCGGGGCGTTCCGCGCTTGCGCTTCGCCTCTATGTTTTTTATCAATATATTTGCCATATCTTTGGTTCTAACTATCGAATCAACATGCGACAAAAACGATTTCTTTTTGTTTTTTTATGAAAGAACAAGTTTTCGAAGAGAAAATTACTGCATCTATTGTAGTTTATAAACGATAGCCATTTAAACAATTAATTTGTCTATAACAACCTGACCACTTGCGCGAAAAGCAAGTTGCAAATTCAAATTCAGCGGCTCAAAATACATATAAATCACCTACTTGCTTGGTGGGACCTCTAACTTCATACGAAACCCTCTGGGCGCCTAGACTATCACTTAAAGTTTATCTTTTTATTACTATAAGATACAAAACACGCAAACTTTGAGTGAGCACATATAAAAAATTTAATCGTTAAGGCTACTTGAAAAATTACAGGGATTTTTTTCTTGGTATAAATTAATTATTTTAGAAATATTGAAGAATTTTTTTAACTTTTAATTTTTATGAACAACAAACTATAGCTAGCGGATGATCCATCTCAAGTATAATGTTAAAATTAAGATTTTTTTGTAAAACATTATAGTGATAAAGACTATGACAAATCATACGTTTTTAATTATTCAAAGACGGCATTTAAAGTAATTGTAATTAGAAGATACTGTGTATTAATATTCTATAAGAACACTGCACTTAACTTTGGTATTTCAGTAACACCAAAATAGTATATTTCGGTACTAGTGCGATAAAGTGATTTTTTACTCGTGTGGTGGTTTGCGCCCGAGCGAAGCGAGGGTGAAAAGGTCACACGAGTAAGAAATCACTTTCTCGCACGAGTATCGAACACTATTTTTTGACACGACGTGTGAGAAGCTCCATTTTCGCACGGAGTGTCAAAAATATAATTTCCATGTGAAAGACTGTATTGAAGAAAATCAAGGCCTAGGTTTTTACAGCAAACAGGCTATGGAAGCGGTCTATTATAATTTTCCTGCAACATGGGCTAGTACAAAGTATCATAAAATGATTCTAATTATGCAGATATAAATACACATAGTTTTTACTAAAGTAGCGTACAGCAAATTATATTCGCAGGCTGCTTTCAATAATTGATTTGCATAATGATAATCATTTTACGATACTTTGTATTAGCCCATGCTCCAGAAAAATCAAAATGGACTGCTTTCGTAGACTGTTCGCTGTAAAAACCTAAGCCTTAATTTTCTTTAATACAATCTTTTATATAAAAGAAAAATGTAGACATTGTTAGAGGGTTTTTTCGGATTTCGACCGTGTAAGTTGTAGCTTAGGATATCAACGTTTTGTGAACATTACAACGGTTGGTATCGTAAACCACATTTTACACGATCAAAATCCGATAGAACCTTCTAGCAATGTCTTACATTCACCGTGAAAACTTTGAATCCAAACATGAAAAATGTACTTTTGGTGTTACTGAAATACCAAAAGTACATGCAGTGTTCTTATAGAATGTTAACACGCAGTATTTTCTAATTACAATTACTTTAAATAACGTCTTTTAATAATTTAAGAAACGTATTATTTCTCATAGTCTTTATAATTATAATGATTTACAAAAAAAATCTTAATTTTAATGTTACGCTTACTTTGTTACATAACTTTAGATTTTCCTAAATATATTTAAAATAATAATTACTTAAAATGTGTAAATAATTTATAATTTTATTCGAAGATGGCATTCTAGAAATTGAGCCAATAAATTATGAATAAAAAATTTTTTTCATAAATAACATAAAAAATAAAATTTGAATATAAAAAAAGTGCTCGTTCTCTGATTTTCGTTTTTGTTGGAATTTAATCCCAAATGTGTCTAGTATCATATCCAAAACGAAAATCTAAGGTGCAAAAACTTCATGGTCAGAATTATTCGAGGACCACCGTGCAGTAAATCAACGAAAAAAACTAAAAGATTTGAATTACGACAAGGTTATGATGGATTTGACGACCAATTACGTTATTTTGCACTTTTTAATAAAATTTTTTCATTTACAAGTACGTTAAAAAAATGTGCAAATTTTTATAGTAATGTTAAATTTTAAAAAATATATGGTGCTGCGTCGCTTTTAAATTATTGGCCAAACGCTCTTGTTTAATGCAAACGTATGATTCCAGCCCAACTAGAAACCGTTTTTCGAAATAAACCGACGCCTAATGCTTCTCGTATTTTTATTTTCATAATTTTATAAAATTATCTTTATTTTTAAATATAACCTTTAACATAATTTTTTTAAATAGATTTATGAAAATTGCCCGCCCGACCAGCAAAAACCTCGGCTTCTCCTCGATTTCGCAAATGTCGGGCGGGCAATTTTCATAAATAACGTACATTCGATAAGGTTTCGCAAAAATCGAGCGAGCAATATCCGTACATAACTACGCACATTGTTGGACGGGCAATTTTTATATATAACCACGTACTTTCGACTGGAGATAAAGAAAAATAGTATACGACACGCGGCCAGAATATTAGATGCCCTGGCGTGCGTGATATAAAGCCTCGGCTTCGCCTTGGCCTTTATATCACGCAATCCAGAAAATCTAACTTTCAGGCCTTGGGTCTTAATATACTATTACTCATGTAACAGCCGCACACTGCGGTGTTGCCATGCTGCAACTGAATTTAACTTACGGAACGCGCCCACAGACAGCGTTTCATACTTGTCGATGTTTGTGAATTTCTTAAACTTTATAGATAGTAAAATGCTATTTGACTCTCGATTACAATTTTAATATATCTCGCTGTCAGAGTCCGTCCCAAATTTACGTATAAACAGAAGCGCTTATGATTTTTATTCAGTATCTCGTTGTAAAAGTTTGATATATTTAAAAACTAATTAAAATTATTACAATTAAAGCACTAGTAAGTGTGAAGTACAGGTATTTTATTTTTAATAAAATATAATTGGTTTTATAAATGTATTAATCAATTATGAACATTTTTTATAAAAATTATTTAAATATTTTGCTTTTTCTTGTCAAGTCCTGATTAAATTCGACGGTTAATGCTGAATCAAACTATTGGTAACTTATTCATAAAGGATTGTATTAAAAAAACGATTCATGTATCGTATTAATAAGATTTGCGTCGCCTTAAGAGGGCCCCAAGCCCATCAGGCCTAGGGCCCCATGACCTTTAAAGACGGCACTGGGTTTCATTAAAAAATTTTTAACAGTGTATATATTAAATAATTATTTTAGGTAAGCTTTTAAGTATTTAATTGAATATTTTGTTTCATAGCAGTATTTTTTATTATTTTCCAGAGCAATAATGTGTAATGTTTCCAAATGACGAAACCAAACCAGTAACTTTAACTGTGATATTTCTTTCGGTGTATCTTTTTAATTTGGTATTTAAAATTAAATATATTTATTAATTGATATAATGTAGTCATAATACTTGTGATCTGACCCAAATTTATTTTTCATTAAAATTTTTTTTTCTCAAAAAAAGTAAAAAAAATTAATAAAACTGAAAAATTTTTAAAGTTACCGTAAATTTGAGAAACATATTCTTTTTCAACAACAACATAAAAGTCTCCTATTTACATGTAATCAAATTCAAAAAATTTCTGTCTAATGGCATTTGTTTAAACAACTCTCTATCTCTCTTTTTTCTTTTGCTTCTGTGGCCAATTTTCATTGGATGTATCGATAAACGATTCTTTTCTTGTGACTATTGCTTTGATCGTCAACTAATTTTTTTACTTCTCATGCATATTATTAAACATTTTTTTGACCTAAAGATAAAAATACCTTTAAAATAAAAGGTTGCTTAATCCTGTACGACTATTATTTCGTGAGATATAAGACTTCAAAGTTTGTACTTCATTTCTCAAAGGTGGCTGCGTTCTATTGCCCGCCACTGTATAATTTTCTACTTTAACGATGTCTGGCAGTATAAAATCCCCAACCTGCGTGTCTGGCACTCATTGTATGGTGTTTTTATATCAAAATACATAACATATTTAAGTGCCAGACAGTTTCCTATGGTCCTTCAAAAGTTGGCAAATGGCTCACTTTAAGCCAGTCTGGCATACACTAGGGCCCACCATACGTGTCTGGCATAAACGTTTCTGTAAAATATATTTAAAAAACAAGCTATGCTGAAAAAACCAGCTGGTTTCCTATAATCCTAAGAAATTGCTTAAATACACTGTTAAAAAAAATTTGAATATTCAGTAATTTTCAGTTACATTAGGTGGGTGAAAATTCATTTTTCTGTGATTGAAAAATATTTTCATGAACATGTGACTGAAAAAACTTATAAATATTATTAATTTGACATAAAAATGTTTATTCATGCATGAATTTTCATTTATTTTGTAAATGAATTTTCATTTATTTTTAAATGAATTTTCATTTTTTTGTGATTAAAAAAAACTTCAGTCATTTTACTGAAGTTTCATTCAAAAATTTTTAACAGTGTAGTCATGTTGGGGGTTGTCTGGCGAGGCGACGGATCCACCCCATATGTCTGGCATATTTTTTTTTATAACTACATGCAAGAAAGTAACAACCAAATAAATTTCATCCGGTTTCTTATCATACATCGATACATTCGATTTTCGTCGACTTTCACATAATGCCGCGACTTAACGCCCCATATACACGCTGCCAGACATACATTACTCGATTACTTATATTTAAAACAAGCTGTGTTCAAAAGGTTTACTAGTTTCCTATGACACGTATTTTTATGCTCGCCTCACGGCCTATGTATATGGTACATATGCTTTGCTCACAAATATACTCAAGACCTCCGTTGCATAGCTAATTAGCATCATAATGATAGCATAAATACTGCCATGTTGAATAAAATTGCACTGAAAAAAGTGCGGTAGGATTACTCTCTCAAAAAATGAATTGTTTCCAAGCTTGGTTTTAAGCATGGTATTTGCTTGTTTTGGACAATAATCTTGCTCAAACAGGTGAAGCCGCACGCTCGAAGTCACTGTCGAGCAACATGCCCTCTGAAAAAGTTTTAATATCGCCTTCTATAGTAAGTAACTTTCCCCAAAAGTGTCTATTATTCTGCCTAAACACCGAGTGGCGCGTTGCTACTGCTTTTGGGTCAGTTGCTTTCCTAGAGTTTTTTCAGTGTGAAAAAAAAGAAAAAAAAATGTTTATACTGTCATACTTCCTTATTGATGGCTCCGTCCACTTCAAATCAAGATTTTCTTTTAAGATTATAAATAATATAATAAAATAAGCCCTCTAAATGCAATTTATAAAGTGTCGAAGTTCAAGTGATTGCAATTACTGCACGGAGAGACCGGAGTACCATAAAACCATATACTAAAATCAAAAAGTCAGTCGCATTATTGTACTGGTAGTGTTTTAGACGGTCTCAGTATGTATATTACCTCTATTCGTCTGAGTATCTTTAAAACAAGGGATAGGTAGTATATTTACAAATACCATCACTTGTTTACAACATACTGTAGTACCGGTTTTTCTTATACTATCTCAAGTAGCCTAAAAACGTGAAACATAGTCGCAGTTATTCCTGTTTTGTGATTTGAAACTTATTTCAAATGAACTTTTAATATGAGTGATTTTGTGAGTAAAATTTTAAAAGATTGGGAATTAAGCCAATTGAGCAGTTTATTTAAGTGTAAGTATCTATATATTATTGCATTAATTTTATTTCTTGCAGTAGAAAAAGAGGTTATGTTAGAATAGAGAAAAAAAATTACATTTAATCACAACTGATCTAATAGTAATCTAGTTTCTAAAATTTTGTATACATTGCATACATTGCTACGAGATATATTTTGTAAAATTTGATTACTTATATATATATATATATATATGCCAAACATGTAGATGGACTAAGAAACAGAATTCACTTTTATATACTGTTATTTATATTAAATGTATTTTTATATGAATAAAAAATTGAATTCTATTGTTTGTAACAAAATAAAATTTTTTAAATTCAAATATCCAAAACTATGCAATTATTATAAGACTCACGTGCTGATTAATGTTCGCATTAATTTTGATATGAAAAAAGGAAAATTTCTATTTTTGTTCATAAGATAATTTAAAAATGTGTACAGTAATGCAAAAATGTGTAAACACAAGTTATTAAACAAATTGAAATATTTTTGCTATTCTAAATTATTTGATTTATAAAAATGTAAATATCTTATATTTGAAAATGCTATTAATTAAAAATTCTTTAACTTATATAATGTTTCTCATACTCATATTGAATTCGCCATCTTGAATTTAAAAAATCTGATAGTAAATTTCTTATCAGCGATCCAGAAAAACTCTAATATAAATATTAGTGTGAAATTAAAAAAATTTTTCAATTTTCAGTAACCATATCGCATTAATTATCTTCATTTAAAAAATCCTAGATTAGAGCCAAGCAACACAAGAAATGTCGAGATATCATAAAAATATTGAAAACTTTTTATTCCGAGAATAACATTAGATTGCTTATTTGAAAAATCTTTTATTGGATTTGTACACAGATACATAAATTATATTCATTTTTCGTCATTTTTTATAAACAATTATAATTTTTTTAAATCATGTTAGTAATTAAATAATATTTTACCACAGATGTAAGAAAACTTCAAATCATGCATTGAGTTTCGCAACATGATTATATTGTTTTTTTTTTCATATAGGTTATTTATGCACATATATATATATATATATATATATATATATATACATATAATGATAACTAAAATTTTATTACAAATATAATTTAAATTAACAATATTAGATTCTATATGATTATTGAACTGAGAAATAAAAATTTTATTTCATAAAATTATAATTCAGATAATGAAAAACGCTGCCAAGTGCTTTGGCGGAATGCTTTCTCAAAAAACTCTTTGAGTTTCATTAATTTTTTTATATTTATTTAAATGTGATTTTAATATTAAAAAATTGTCTAACATTAATATTTACTCATATTGTACTTTATAAATTTCGAATATATATGCTAGCTGTTTGCTTTTTCAACATTTATAATTTATTTTAAATCATCAAGTAATACAAAAAAATTTGTTCTGTTGAAAAAATGATATAATGTAGTAATAAAAAGAATGATGACAACAAAATTTCTAATCTTTATAGAATGCAATCATATCTATATATATATACAGTTCATGTTTATGGCTCTATAAAAAAACTACTCTATGAATACCAATTTTCAATAGCTTCCCGTCTACTTATACAAAAACATAGGTAGTATACGAAATTTGAAGCAAATCCATCGAGTAATTTTCGAGATCTAATTGTCTGAATAAATAAAATTTTTATTTTCAAAATTTCTTTTTCAAAATTTTAAAAATGCTCTAAAATTAAAACTACCCTATGAAAATCAATTTTTGAAAATTTCCCTTCTTTCGGAAGTTGTAAATGATTTCCCTGCAAATTTTAGAACAAATTCATTGAGTACTTTACGTAAAATAAAAAAAATTAGAAATAAAAAATCGAAATTTTTTTTTTAAATCTTTAAAAAACTCTAAAATTGTAACCACTCCAAGAAAATTAATTTTTAGAAGCTTATTTTTTTGGACAATATCGAATTGATTGTACAAAAATTTTGGAGAAAATTTATAGTATGGTTTACACAAAATAGAAGATAAATGAAAAATGGAATTTTTTTTTAATTTTCAAAACGCTCTAAAATTAAAACTGCTCTGAGAAAATATGTTTTCCAGAGCTTGTTTTTTTCAGACAGTAGTGAATAACTTGTATTTTAATTTTGGAGCAAATCTATCAAATGGTTTCCGTAAAATAAAAAAAACTTAAAAATAAAAATTATTTTAAAAATTTTAAAAATGCTCTAAAATTAAAAGTGCGCTAAGAAAATCAGTTTTTAAAAGCTTTTCTACTTTTGGCAGTCGAAATTAAGTTCCATACAAATTTTCAAACAAATTCTTCGAGTAGTTTACGTAAAATACAAAAAAAATAAAAATTCGAGAGTTCTTTAAAATTTTTAAAATGACTCTAAAAAAAAACTACGTTAAGAAAACAAATTCTCAATAGCTTCTGCACCAGTTGATCGAAAAATTGAATTGTATGGAAAATTTGAAATAAATCCATCGAGTAGTTTTTAAGATTTTATTGGCCTAATAAATAGAAACATTTTTTTCAAAAATTTCAATATGCTCTAAAATTAAAACCAAGCTAAGAAAATCAGTTTTTTTAAATTTATTTTATTTGGGCAATCACAAATAATTTCCGTGCAAATTTTGAAGAAATTCATCGAGTAAAAAACAAAAAAAAACAAAAAAAATGAAAAATTCAATTTTTTTTTTTTTTTAAACAACTCTAAAATGAAAACTACGCTAGAAAAACCAGTTATTAATAGCTTCCCAGCAAGTTCGTCAAAAAAACTAAATTCCATGCAAAATTAGAAGCAAATCCATCGAGTAGTTCTCGAAATACAATTTACTAACTGAAATCATACACACACACACACACACACACACACACACACACACACAGACATTTTCTGGAAACCACTTTTTTCGATTCACCGAGTTCAAATATGTACAAATTAATGAGAAAATGAAAAAAAAATTTTTTTATTAATACAATGCTTTCTTTATGAGAAAGCAAAAAGGAAGTAATATTGCTCGTTTACTACAGTTATGTCATTAAGTAATAAATAACGATGATGCAAAATTTGTTTTACAATTTAGAATGGTCTTATGTCTGTGGTAAAATATGCGACGTTGCCATTTGAGGTTAACATTTGGAAAAATATTATTTTCGCCAAGTGCACATAGTTGTAAAAATAAAAGTACTTATAGTAGTATCTGAATTTCTAGTACTAGTCCGATAAAATCCCGAGCTTAGGTGTATAAAAATCAGTACTAATGTGAGTCGCTTAAATATCACTACTAGTATTTGTTTAAATCAGCCTACCCCATGTCTTTCTGATGACTGAGTATAGAAATTCATCGTACTACACTGAGTAGGTGTTTTTATGGTACTCCGGTCTCTCCGTGTGTATAATAAATATAAGAGCCAATAAAAAGCTTCGAAATTCAGGTCTGTAAATAATCATGCTAATTTTTTACATCATTTACAACAAAAAGTGTTCTTATGAATTTCTTTGTGAAACTTTAGGATTTTGAGAAAAAAAAATGATAAAAATGACATAAAGATGGAGATGGAGAGGCAATAGTTCTGTATGTGTATGTGCATATGTGTATGTGTGTGTGCGTGTGTTTATGTAACGTGTATATGTGAAAATGTACATGGATATATATATATATATATATATATATATATATATATATGACAATTATGCAAAACAATATTCCTGGGAGAAACAAAAGCTAAATTCTTTACAGCAATATAATGGTAGTAATATAATATAAGATTATATATAAGTAATATAATAAAGTGATAACGGAGATCGAGATACAGAGACGGAGAGACGGAGATAAATAGATGGAGACGGTGAGAGGTAGATGAAGACGGAGACAGAAATACGAAGACGGAGACATACAGACAGAGACGAAAAAACAGAGACGGAGGGATAGAGACCGACAGACGGAAATGGAGAGACAGATAGGCGAAGACGGAGAGGTGGAGATAGGGCAACGGAGAGGTGGAGATAGGGCAACGGAGAGGTGGAGATAGGGCAACGGAGATGGGGAGATCAAGACGGTGTGATGGAGATAGAGAGACGGAGATGGAGAGATGGAGATGGGGAGATCAAGACGGTGTGATGGAGATAAAGGAACGGAGATGGAGCAACGGAGACGGAGTGACGGAGACGTAAAGACGGGGAGGAAGGAACGGAAATGGAGAGACATAGCCTGAGGAACGGAGGCAGAGGGACGTAGTAGTAAAGACGGAGATGAAAAGTAAGAGGCGGAGAGACAGAGACAGAGATAGAGAGATGGAGACAGAGCGACGGAGTAGAAGAGATGGAAACGGAGAGGCAGAGATGGTAAGACGGGAAGAAAAAATGGAGACGAAGAGACATAGATGAAGGAACGGAGACGGAAAGACAGAAACGGAGATAGAAAGACGGAGAGACATAGACATAGAAACGGTGATAGAGAGACGGAGAGACGGAAACGAAAAGACGGGGATGGAGAAAGTAGTAGACGAAGAGAAAGAAACAGAGGCAGAGAGACGGAGTGACGGAGATGGAGAGACGGAGACAAAGAGATGGAGATGCAAATATTCTGTATGTGTACGTGCATATGGTTATATGTGTATGTGTTTATGTGACATGTATATGGGAATATATATTTACATATATATGTATGTGTGCAAGTGTATGTGTGTGTATGCATGTGATTGTGCGTATGTGTATGTGTATGTATGCATGTATGTAGGTGCAAGCGTGTTAGTGTGTATATATATAATTGTGACAATTATGCAAACGACATTCCAGGGAGAAAAAAAGCCTCAATTCTTTACATTAATATAATGGTAGTAATATATTATAAGATGATATATAAGTAATATAATAAAGTTATAACGGAGACGGAGAGACGGAGATGAAGAGTCGGAGACGCAGCGGAGTAGAAGAGGTGGAGACGGAGAGATAGATATTTAGATAGATATTTAAATATATTAACTATAGATTATGTTGTACAACAAAAATAATACAAATTCGTAAGCATATATATGGGTAATTCTTTCATACTTTTAAAAATCATGTTACTGCGTCATTTCTCCTAAATATGAGATAGCACATCTTGTTAGCAAATGTTCACTGATTTATTGAGTTATTAGAAACTAATTTTGTTATATTTTTAATGATAATTAGACGTGTCATTTTATGGCGGATGGGGAAAAGAGGTTTTTTTTTGAAATTTAAATGTTACCAGGCCATGTAAAATGATAAATTATCGCTATAAAAAAAATGACTACTGCTTTTTTGATTTGAAATTCACACCAAAGCTTTATCTATACACATACTTTTGGAAAATCAAGAGCATGGGTGTGTGCCTGTTAACAAAAGTACTTTCTGAAGGGTTATTAAAATGTTACCAAAAATTTATATATTTTACTTTTTTCTGGAAAATACGATGCTGTAAAAAAGACTATTCAGCGGTGACATTTTAAACTACATCAAAAGGTAATATTTAGAATCACAAAGAGAAATTTTTTATTAGGAACGTGTGCCTAGTGTAGATAAAGTTCTTTGTTCGTTTGAAATTATACTTAAAAAACGTGACTCACTTTTGAAAATAGGTTTTTATCCACTAATATGAAAACCTAAGCTTTGATTCACCTTTTCTCTGTTGTGAACTTTGTAATTTACTATTTTATAATACTCAATGTAATCTTTAAGTTGCTTTTGAAGTATTATTTCGAGTATTCTGGAAATCATTGAATTTTTCCCGGCTATTAAATTTTCCAAATTTACATCGATTACCTAGTTTCTATCAATGTTTTAATTCTAAAGAGTTTAAACTTTAAAAAGCTCAGTTTTAGTATGTATTTAATAGCTTACACCTAGAACATTGAGTTGAATCATCACTGGAATTTCTAGATTTAAAAACTGATTTTCTAATTTCGAGATTTTGTTTATATAACCGTGATTTTTCTATTATTCATAATGCTACGATGCTAAGATTATTTATCAGAATTTTTCGATTGTTATATTTTTTAATGTTTATTAAATAAACTAAAATATTTGGTTAAAAGGAATATAAGTATTTTTATTCGAAAACATAAACTATACAAATCTATGTCAAATTTCATACCCTAAGATTGACAATTTTAGCAAAAATAAATTGATATTCCACTCACTTATGATTTGTAATCAGCAATCCCAAAAGCCATTGGGTAACTAATATCACTCAATTTTAATACCCGAATCGCCAAAAATGAATTTTCCAAAAAAATTGCCATTACTGGCATATTTTATTTATTACAAAAAATTTTGTAATTATTAATGTAAATTGCGTATTTAAATATTTTCTGTAACATATTAAACATGTAAAAATGAAAAAGCTCAATGGAAAATGATCTATTATAGCCCAAAATACTTAAAAAACTGATCTGAGATAGGTAAAATATTATACCTGGGTGTGATAATAATGAATATATTCAAATGTCTTATATTAAAAAAAGCTATCTTCAAAAGTGAATAATGCGATTTTTTCTTTTATTATCATTTTAATATATCAACATTTAAAAAAAATAAATTTGATACATGTGTCTTCAATTTTTTTTAATTTATTGAAAGTAAATTTTAGCACTATGAAAAATTTACTCGAAAATCTGTCTTTTCATGTTTGTTAAAAAGACTACCCTTAAAAGTGAGTAACACGATTTTATCTTTCATTATAATACGTCAACATTCAGAGAAAATTAGTTTTATACGTGTGCCTGTATTTTTTTTTTTTTAATTATTTGCAGGTGAAATTTTAACATTATGAAAGATTTACCCATATATATATATATATATAATAAGACACTAAGTAAAAATATAATCAGAACGAAGATACAGTAATTAAAAGTAATTAAAGTTCAGCTTAGAGCAGAGGCTCATTCTCAAGGGAAAGGTAATGCGAGTATGTTGATGCCTTAAATAATGCCAATGATAAATAATTTCTAAATAATGATGGTAGACCGTCCCATAGTTACGATGACCCAACCAGAAATGATCTTTGGTGATACCCGGTAGATAAAAAAGGAATGGTTAACGGTCTCACATCACCTCCTAGTGTCCTAACAGGCCGGCTCCACAGATATCTAGAATAAAGATATGGAGATGAGCATGACAAAAATATTTTATATAAGAAGATAGTAGTGAAGTAGTTTCTTCCACCCAAAGTGGATAACCAACCTAGAGAGGACCTATAAGCAGAGATGTGCTCGTGCTTACTTACACCATAGATGTAACGAATACCAGAGTTCACGACCCTTTGAAGTCTTAGATCAAGTTCAGCAGAAAGGTCAATATAGACCAAACAGCAGTAATCAAGTAAAGGAAACAGTAAGGAATGGATAAGATGCTTATGTAGTGCAATAGTGGTACTTTTTCTAAAGAAATTCAATCTATAAAGTAATGAGTGGCTTTTGCTGCCCACATGTGCAATTTGATCTTTCCAGTTCAACTTACTATCAAGCCATACATCAAGACTACGAACAGAAGATTCAAACTTAAGAAGATCACTATGTATTGGCACACCAGTGATATGTAATGAGGGCAGCATATTGACGTAGAAATAAAATCCATTAATAATAGCTTTTGTTTTATTCACCTTCAATTTCAGATGATTGTTTGTCGTCCAGTTAACCATACCGACAGCTTGATCACTTATAAGAGCAGTAACAGAAGCTAACTTAGCAATTGGGAAGTGAATGTACACCTCAAGATCAACAGAATAAATGAGATGCTGCACATCGGTATGGAAGTCAGCAGCTACATCATTGATGTATATAGAAAACAACAGTGGACCAAGGATGAAGCCTTGAGGAACACCAGTATTTAATGTTAAATAGTCAGATGCATTACCATCTGCATCAATAACAACCTGCTGTCTCTGAGAGAGATAAGACGCGGACCATTGCACGACTGAATGCGAGATGTCAAGAGAAGACATTTTTCTGAGCAGAGAGACATGGCATACCGTATCAAATGCCTTGCTAAAGTCAAATAACAACAGCAAAGTCGCGTAGCGTCTGTCCATATTGCGTCCAACGTCCTCAGTTAATTTCAGTAGTGCGGTCTGGGTACTATGTCCAGTTCAAAATCCAGTCTGATAGGTCCAGTAGCTGTCGCGTGGACAAGTTTTAGTAGAGTTGATCATAGACTAGACGTTCGAGAACCTTGGACATAAGAGATAAAAAAGAAATTGGCCTAATGTCACCAAAAGCTTGAGGAGAAGAGATTTTGTTTATTGTAGTAACCAGCTAGATCTTTCAGCATGAAAGAAATAAGGACTCACGCAATGAGTCGTTATAAATGCGACATATTAAAGGCCCAATGACCGGAAATGCCGCACGAACGATAGATTTAGGAACAGCATCAAACCCTCTGGCCTGTGTAGCTAAATGACAAACAGCCATCCATACCTCCTCCAAAGTAACTGCATTAAACTTAAACATGGGTTTAAGTCATTTCAGCAATTTTTATTTTTTCGCCCTACCAGTTGACGTGAAATGTCCTATGTATATATATATATATATATATATATATATATATATATATATATATATATATATATTGCGCGATTCTCTGGCAAATCACCTGACCAAAATTTTTTTTTGCTGTAAATTTTTTGACATACTTTCCTCTAATCTACAAACCACCCTGAATTTTTCAGATTATTTCTGCCCTTATTTTTGGAGCTATACAATATCAAAGTTTGCTGTTTCCTGATTTTTCCGATTTTTTACACTTAATAATTATTTCTAGCTCCACAAATGAGCATTTTTTGCTTAATGTTTATTAATACTTTTTATAGGAAAGTTTCTGAATTTTAAGAAAAAAATATTTATAAAGTCATATTACCACATTTGAAGCTAAATATGTCCAATTCAAATCTTAAAATCTTAGAATTTAAGAATTTGCTTCTTCCAACGCACACCAAAAAATTCATGAAGATAGATTTTTTAGTACAAAATTGTTGAAGCCTTTCTAATACATTCAGAAGCGCTTAAATTTTTTTAAAATTAGGTTATTAAGTCTGGACACGTATTCTCAATTTTTTGAATTTCACCCTTATAAGACCGTTAGAAGCAAGATATCGCAATATAATCGCGTTATATTGTCTAATGTATCTCCAATAGTACCAAATAAAATGCTTGAGGAAATTCTAGATCATATGAAAATTAAGAGAAACTCCAACGTCACACACATAAAAGCAAGCATAGATAAAGAAGGGTATAAGCATGTGATGAGTGCAAGAAGACAAGTATACGTCAGACAAGAAGAAACCTCGAAGATCCCATCTATATTTAGACATAATATCGAAAATATTGATTATCATATTTACACAACTACAGATACACTTAAATGTTTTGTCTGTAAAAATATTGGACATATAGCTAAAAACTGTCCGAACAACGTAAAAATATCTCAAGAAAGTGATACAAAGCCAAACAACACAAAGAAGACAGACAACTCGCAAAATTCGACTCAATCTCACTCGCTAGAGGCTCAACAGCAAGTCATCATCACAACCCAAGAAGGACTTAATAATTTTAAAAGGCCTTTATCTGCATCGGACAGTGTTAAGTCTACGGAAAGCATAGCATCATCATCAATTGTTACCAAAAAGATTCACGGAACGCATAAAAAAAGTAAAATAGAAATATCCAACGAAGAGATGATGGATAAAATCGAAAATGCTCTAAAACCATGCGAGCCCGTTTTTCAAGATCCAGCGAACTTCCGGTCCTTTAATCATAGGGCGTTTGTGGATTTCGTCAAGGCTTCACATAAAAATCCAGAATATATGCAAAAAGCTAAAGCTTTGGCACCAAACATACCAGAAATTGCTGAGTGTATCACAAATATTTATGATAAGGTCTCGGACAAATCTATGAAAGCTAAACTCACAAGGTTAAGAAACAAAATTATCTCAGCTAACAAAATAAGTTTGAATGATATTTTATCCTCAAAACTAAATAAAAGCTAGGATAGCATCTCGTCCATTGATTGCAGTGAATCCGACAACGAGTCGCAAGCTTAAATCAAAACAAAACTAATCAATATTACAATGTATAGAAGCGGATTGAAAATAATTTACTGGAACAGAAGAAGTATCTTAAAAAGAAAAAAATAAGATTTGGAATTCGAGGAAACGCTTTACAAAACAGACATTTTTATATGTGTTAAGTCTTGGCTCAATTCTAATACAAAGACTTTTGAATATACTGGCTTTAGAACTTTTAGAATAGATAGGGAGTATTCTAGTGAGGGAGGTATCTTAGTCCTAATAAAGAATTCCATTCCGTTTAAGCAAATTGAGAGTATTATTTCACCTAATCTCTCAGTAGAGATCACAGGTATAGAAGTTCAAACTTCTCCAGCGTTTGACTTATATATATGTTACCGAGCTGCAGGTACGCTCAATCTTGAACAGTGGGACAAAATCTTCGCAAACTGAAATCCAACACATGACAATCTAGTTGTGGGTGACTTTAACGCCCACAATTCCCACTGGAACTGCGACAAAACCGATCTAAATGGCTCTCACTTACACGAATGCATAGACAAATATAATCTTTTCATACATAACACAGATACATTATCTCATACTGACAAAACATCTAAATCCAACATAGATCTTATTTTAACTTCTATTAATTACTCTGACGAAGTCCACGTTCAAATGTACGATTCAACCTGGGGGTCGGATCATTTCCCGTTTAATATTTATGTTAATACTTTTTAGGTGAAAATTACACTTACATTAAAAATAGTCAAACAGCTACCTAAAGAGGGGCACATGTACCAGGGTAGGCTTAAACTGTTATTTTTACCATATTCATTATGCTCAGAAAATTTGAGAATAATTAAAAGAATGGTACTTTTTTTATAGCTCAAGAAACACACGTGGAAAAAAAAGTATCATTTTTGACGTATAAAATTATGTACCGTAAGTACCAATTTTCCAATCGTTACCAAAATTTAATTACATATTCTACTACAAGAAACGAGTAATTTAAGCCCTTATTGAAGTTTGTGCCACTCCCGAAACTTGTATTATAGACTTTTCAATTGTTGTCAAATCGACATCTCAAAATTAAAAAGTTCCAGAGATATCCCCATATAAGTAATGGATATCGATAAAGATCTACCAAAAACAATTAAAGTCTCACAGTTCGCTGGTGATATCGAACTACACTGTAACATTCTTAACACTCTGCAAAAGGCAGTCAATCTAATTCATACTAATTTAACAAGTTTGGGACTTGATCCATCAAGCGAAAAAATTATTTTTATAGATTTTAATAATTTAAATATCCCCCCTGGTGAAACCTCTATAAAACTAAATGACACCACTATTGAATCGGTCCATTCAGCTCACTTTTTGGGCGTTATATTCGATTATAAGTTCACTTTTGAAAACCATATAAACCTATTTCTTAAGAAATGCCAGAAAGCACTTAATATTGTAAAGTCTTTTCAGGGTACTTGATAGAGGTCTGATCCGAATACTTTAACAATCTTTTATAAAAGCTATGTAAGGTCAATAATTGACTACTGTTGTTTTGTTTACTATCCAAGCAGAAAGTATCTTAAAGATAAATTAGAACGTATTCAATACTCCGCGATAAGATCGGCACTAGGCGAGTATTAACTCCTTGCATAATTCTCTTAGCGGAATCTAAAATACCTACCATCTATGAAAGAGTAAAATTTTTATGTCACCCATACCTAACAAGAATATTAAGTTGTCGGAGTCTTCCGGTCAGTCAATCTGTTAATTGGTACCAAAAAATATAGAAAAATTTAATAAGTACAAACGGAAAAAACTATTTGTCGAATGTATTGAAAATATAATTTAATATATCCCTTTCATGCACTTTTCAGACATGTTAGATATATACTCTACGCAACACGAAATTAATAAGGATTTCATTCCTGTAAATACCACTTTAGGTTAAAGCCTTAGAAATTCTAAAAAAATCAATGATGTAATAATAAGCATGAAACTAAACAGAGGTAATTTAATATTTACAGACGGTAGTAAAATAAAGTTCGCAAACTCAGTGGGTACTGTATGTGTTATACCAGAGCAAAACATACTAATTAGTAAAAGTTTAGACTCAAGGTGCTCTATTTTCACGGCCGAGTGCTCTGCTCTAAACGACGCTTTGGATATCTCTTGCCAGTACCCAAATTATCATAACAAAATTCTCACAGACTCTCTTAGTGTGGTTCAAACTCCAAACAGTCCCGCAGTAAGCATTAAAACTAATCCATATATTTTCAAATTAAAGAAAAGTTATTAGAATTCAATAAGATTAAAAGAGAACATGGCTCAATTGAGGTTTACTGGATTCCTGCTCATTGTCGGATTGCTGGCAACGAATTGGCAGATTGTATTGCTAGGGAAGCTTGCAATTGAGAAGAAACTCGCACTATTGGTATACTGTTTAGTGATCTCCGTGCTATCTTTAGAGATGAAACGATTATGAACACCAGAGCTTTCTTAAGAGGACGCTGGATCTCTCTATCCTTTTCTAATTAAAAAATGTAAATTTTTGGGAAAACTAGTTATTATTGATAGAAATTAAGGGTTGTCCGCAACTTCTATAGTGAAAAACAATATTTTGTCTGATGAAAGCAAATTAATTTTCTTGCTTTTTTTTTAAGTAAAGTTTGACATATTTAAATAACGTATTCTCTAGCTTAATTTAAAATTTTGTAAGTATGTCAAACTTTACTTGAAAAAAAAGCAACAAAATTAATTTGCTCTCATCAGACAAAATATTGTTTTTCACTATAGAAGTTGCGGACAACCCTTAATTTCTATCAATAATAACTAGTTTTCCCAAAAATTTACATTTTTCAATTAGAAAAGGATAGAGAGATACAGCGTCCCCTTAAATAAAAACAAAATTAGTAAAGGAATCAAGTACTTTGAAAACTATTACAAAGAAAAAGCAAAACCCTGGTTTCATGATCGTCAAATCTCTCGAGAGCTTGTGGTCACTATCAATCGCCTTAAAGTGGGACACTACGGTCCAAACAGTTCACTAAATAGGATTGGTGTAGTGAACGGGCCCGAATGCCCTTGTTCACACCCCATTCAAGATATTAATCATATTGTATGGCAATGCCCGTTATACGACTCCCATAGAATACAACTAATTAAAAACCTAACAAAAATTGGATTGCGGCCTCCTTTACAAATGGAGAATTTGCTCTCCGAATTAAACATAAGTGCGCTCGATGCAATCTTGATATTTTTTAAAAACTGTGAACTGCGTATATAACTGTGTAAAAGCGTTCTTATTCTGTTCTTGAAAGGTAATTGTAATCATTTATTTGCTAAAATACTGTATAAAGCAAATAAATCTATCTGATTTATGCTAAATTAAAAAAAAAAAAAATTATACCGAATCATAAATTGATTATTTAGGTTTCCCGAATGACAATGTTCCATCTTAGATTTAGAGATTTGAATCAAGTTCATTAATACACATTCTTAATAAATGAAAAAAATAATCTGTAAAGAGTTTAGCGTTAATTCATGTAGAAGAATTATTGAATTCTTTAATAACCTAAAATTAGTACATCGATCATTGATTAAATTCAACCTTCACGCTATATTACAAAAAATTATGAAAATGAAATATAATACTAACCGGGTTATGAATATATAAACATAAAATATATGTAATATACATCAAAACATTAACATTTAATCAAAAATAGTTCATTGAACTAACATTGAAATCATACAAAAATGATCACAAATTATACAGTTTTTATTTTTTAAATATCCAAGTATTAGCTTAAAAAATTATGTACTCATCTGAAGTTCAGCAAATTACAAATTACAAACACACAATTATTAGTAATTACACACACAAAGTATTCACTAGGAATGGTCCAATATATTACTAGTGAGTATTGTTGAAGAATAATTTCCTCATCTTTAGTTGATAAAACGTATGAATATTATTATGCACTTAACATTCCATGACCTAATTCCATCATATTTCTCATAATACGAGATAATTCGAATCAAAGTTATTGTGAAAAAAAATGAAGATTCACTTGCACGATATTGAGTATGATAAAGTAAAACAAGTTCCAAATACAAGCACATAATTGTTTGTAATTTCAGACAATATATCACTTGCAACTATTATTAGGAGTCACAATTTCTCAAATGGACCACTAAAAATCGATCGGTCAATTTTTATAGATCCTTTTATATATTTTAAAAGCTTCATATATAAAAATTAATATCCTAAAACGATTATCGAAATTTCCAATTTTTCAAAAAGTAATTAACAAATTAAATTTCCTGAACCTTTTTTTAAATTGCGATAACTTGGTAAATAATTGGTGAATCCTAACGAAATTTTTATCGTATATTTAGAAATAATTGAAGACCATAAATATATATAATTTAAGTAAAAAATGTAATTTGTTAATAAATATTTAATTTTGCAATAAACAAATGCAAATTCAACAAACTTCTCGGTGTTACAGCTGAAATCTTTTTTTCACATTTTTATTCTTTGATTAATTATCTAAATATCCGCACAATAAAATTCATGTGCTTTATTTTCATAAAAAAGTTATAAATATTTTAATATGTTACATAGCCGCTGTGGCAGACGCATGGCGCTTATCGCTACGCCTGAGGCTGAGCTTCCCGACACATTTATATTGTCTATAATTTTCCACGCCAATTAATAAATCTTTAGAGAATAATTTATGTATCATTTTATATTTGTTTTAATTGTTCTTTAATAAATTGATTTATTTTTTAAAATATTTATACTTTTGTCATAGAGCATTAATAATAATTTGAAAAAATAATTTATGAATTCGTACTTTATGCAAGACTTTGATTTTGGTTTGTTAGTATAATATTAATTAACTGTGTAATAAAAATTCTTTAGAATGTAAGTTTTTTTTTTAAATTGTTGCAAAAGTTCTGTAATAAAAATAAAGAAAAAAATATGTAATAAAAATAAGGAATAATTATAAATAAATATTAAATAATATATAATTAATTTTTGGCCATTCCAACCTAAAACCGCAACTTCATTGCTCTTTTTTAACTCTCATGGCAAAAAAAACGATTCGCAACTGATATTATAAGGCTTTTTTACGAAACTCGTTACGACCCATAAACTTCTTGTTTTGTAAATAAAACCTTTTCATACCCGCTATGAAATGTACAATTTCCCAATGCGGTGAGCAAAAACTGATCTTTGGCGCCTGTTTTGAGTGAGAATGTGGTGTTTTGCTCACTCAACAATAACATATTAAAATATTTATAACTTTTTTATAAATAGAGAGCACAAAGAGTATAGCCGAATAAGCATGTAAAAATAGCCTTAACTCGGATTTCCCTGAAACTTTGCTTATTTTTTTGTCTTGTCAAAAACATGAAATCCTGAAAGTTTCAGATCCCTATGGTCAAAATTGGCTTCATAACCTCAAAAACCGTGTTTTTCGTTTTTTTTGTTGCTATAATTAGGTGAATTTTTAATGGATCTTCAAAATTCGAAATCGAGGTAAAAGAGGACGATAAAATGCATATATTTAGTGACTAGATAAAACCTTACGAGTCCCAAACATAACCTAAAAATAAATTTGAGAATTTCAAAATGGCCTGTACATTAACGGTATGAATGCATACTTATTGCTTTCTCATAGAGAAAGCATTGTATCAATTAAAAAATTTTTTTTCTATTTTTTCATTAATTTGTACATATTTAGACTCAGGGAATTGAAAAAAGTGGTTTCCAGAAAATGTCTGTATGTATGTGTGTATGTGTGTATGTGTGTATGTGTGTATGTGTGTATGTGTGTTTGTGTATGATTCAGTACGCCAAAAATATCTCGAGAACTACTCGATGGATTTGCCTCAAATTTCGCATGTAATTAATTTTTTGGTCTAACTGGGGGAAAGCTATTAAAAATTTATGTTCTTAGCTCAGTTTTTTTTTAGAGCCATTTTGATAATTTAAAAAAAATTTTGATTTTTCATTTTTTTGGTATTTTACGTAAACTACTCGAAGAATTTTCCTGGAAATTTGTATAGACATTATTTGCAACTGCCAAAAGAAGAAAAACTTTTACTAACTGATTTTCCTAGCGCACTTTTATTTTAGAAAAATTTGAAAATAAAAAAAAAATTTTTTTTTTTAATTTTTTTTATTTTATGAAAACCACTCGATAGATTTGCTCCAAAATTTGTATTCAAGTTATTCGCTATTCTCTGAGGAAAATTAGCTTTGGAAAACTCATTTCTTTAGCGCAGTTTTAATTTTAGAGCAATAAGAAAATTTTTGAAAAAATGTTTATTTTTCATTTTTTTTATATTACACAAAAACCATTCGTTAGATTTGCTCTAAAATCATTATGCAAATTATTCGTTATTGCCTTAATAAAACAAGCTTTGGAAAACTTATTTTCTTAGTGCAGTTTTAATTTAAGAGAATTTTAAAAATTTTGAAAAAAATTTTTCGATTTTTTTGGTATTTTACGTAAACTACTCAAAGAATTTGTTTAAAAATTTATATACTAATTATTTGCTACTGTTAAAATAATAAAAACATTAGAAAACTGATTTTCTTGGCATACTATTAATTTTAGAGCATTTTGAAAATTTTTAAAAAAATCTTTATTTTTCATTATTTTTCTATTTTACGAAAACCATTCGATTGATTTGCTCCAAAATTTTTATGCAAGTTATTCGCTATTGTCTAAAGGAAATAAGCTTTGGAAAACTTATTTTCTTAGCGCAGTTTTAATTTAAAAGAATTTTGAAAATTTTGAAAAAATGTTTATTTTTCATTTTTTTTTATATTACACTAAAACCATTTGATAGATTTGCTATAAAATTATTATGAAAATTATTCGTTATTGACTTCATGAAACAAGCTTTGGAAAACTTATTTTCTCAACGCAGTTATAATTTTAGAGCATTTTGAAAATTTTGAAAAAAATTTATTTTAAATTTTTCATTTTTTTTGGATTTTACGTAAACTACTGTTAAAATAATAAAAACATTTGAAAACTGATTTTCTTGGAATACTATTAATTTTATAGCATTTTTAAAATTAAAAAAAATTTTTTTTTTATTTTTTTTCTATTTTACGAAAACCATTCGATAGATTTGCTCCAAAATTTGTATGCAAGTTATTTGCTACTGTCTGAAAAGAACAAGAAGAAAATAAGTTTTGGAAATCTAATTTTCTCAGCGCAGTTTTAATTTAAGAGAATTTTGAAAATTTTTATACAAATTTTTATTTTTCGTTTATCTTCTTCCTTAGCGTGGTTACGATTAGAAATTTCATTGTCATCGTTCTTTTAAAGTACAATTTTATAAATAAATATTAATGTTAGACAATTTTTTTATATTAAAATCACATTTAAATAAATATAAAAAAATTAATGAAACTCAAAGAGCTCTATGAGAAAGCATTCCGCCAAAACACTTAGCAGCGTTTTTTTGACTTTTAGAAACTTTACTTTTCATGAAATCTATCATTCATATTTTTTGCAGATTTTTGTAGGAATGGTAGAAAGTACCCAAAATATCAAAAAACTGAAAATTTTATGGATTTATAGCATTTCAGAGGCTCTATTGCATTCTGATCATGAAAATAACACCGAATACACGTTTAGCGACCAAAAAAATCTCCTAAATATCGAAATTTAGTCGGATTTGTATCACATGTATCCATAAAATACAAGAATAAGCTTAAAAAAATCGTTTTTCGACCAAAAAGACATTTTGTGAAAGATTTATTAATAATTATAATTCTTTTATTGAAAATTTTTGAACTATCTATTAAATCTTTTATCAAATGTTTCAAGATACGTTTTAGAAATATTTCATGTAAGATTTATAAATAATTATAAACAATCCATGAAACATTTAAAATATTTCAGAAATTTGTAAAAAAATATTTTAAGAAATATTTTAGAAATATTTAGAGAATATTTCGTGAAATATTTCATAAATCTTTCAAAAAATCTGTATGAATATACAGTTAACTACTTTGATATGACTGCTCTTTTAATGGCCATACCCCTCCGTCAATGCTCGAAGTTGATCCCTTCCATATCTACTAACTCTTGAGCCCTGGAATTCATATCCGACATTTTCTATATGGTCACGAGTTTCTTAAACTTTTATTGATAGGAAAAACATGGATTTAAAGACAAGAATATGAACGCAGGCTGAATCTAAAGCCAAAAAATGTAGTACGCCCCTTGGCCATAATCAGAGCGTAAGAAACTATTTCTCAATTCGAATAAAACGGTCATTGGTGGGGGTATGTCGATACTTAGAATTTTACCTCCCTGTGTCGGCCTGGTAGGCCATATCGAGCTAGTTGACTTTAGTCACGATATAGTCTTAGAAATATTTTATTATTATTTTTGAAAGATTTCCTGAATATATTATGTAATATTTCAAATTAATCTTTCGGAATGATGTATGCAATATTTAGGAAATGTTTCATGCTATGTGGGAGATATCTTCATGTGAATTTAATGGTATGAAAAATAATTCTTAAATTTGATTTTTAATTTTGTCTATATTTAAAAAATATTTTTAATCATAAAAAAATACAATATTTTATATTAATAAAGTAAAACTTATTCTTTTTATATTTCTTTTCAATCTTCATCACTATCTTCATTAATTATAGGGATTGTATTTTCCACATAAAATAAATCATTTAATGCTGCTGCAGAGATAGTGTAGATGGAACACTCCATCATAGAACGGCACGGATACGGCACGGCACGGAACAGCAGGACCCCTTGAAAAGTTCCGTCATCCGGATTGTCCTTAAGACGGGCAGGACAGGATTGTCTTAAAAGAGCCACCGAAATTATTATTAAATAATTATTTTTAAAATTAAAAACTGTATTTAACTGAATTACAAAGGAAAATAATGAATAACAAATAGAACGCGAATAAAAAATTAATAATTTAAAAATAAACAATTTTTTTAATAATTAAATCATGTTTCAAGTTTAATAAAGATAATATTTTTCTCGTTATAAACTAAAATAGCAGACTAATTTATTTTCAGATTCAGATTGCCTGAATGTGCATATTTTTGTAAATTATTGTTAGGTTCTTGTGTTATGTTATCATTGTCTTTATTTTTTTATTCGAACAGTTAATACCGTAAAGAACGGGATTTTTATCAGGGCATGATTTCTTTAATATAATCAGTAACTACATCTTCTACGGTAACACTAACAAATATAAACTACAGAGCTGTCCCGCACAGCATGAAATGTTTTGAAATATTTCGGAAATATTTCAAGCGTTTTATACTGTGTGGGGCTCACCTGCATGCTGGTACTCCAACACAAGCTCGGCTCGCTAATGTATCTTTAAAATAGTAAAATATTTCAGTAATATTACATTACTATTTTGATGTTCATTACTTTTAAATCATGCTGTAGCACAACATGAAATATTTTTGCTGGCTAGGCGCATTATTTGGCAATATTTGGGTGGTGCTCTACAAAACATCGCACTGAACAATATAAACAATCTCAGTAAGAAGCTCTTAGAATCCATCAATATGTTTTTGAGGTTATTTCAAAGAAATCATACAAAGAATTGTCTGGAATACGTTAGAAAAATGATAGTTGAGGTCATTTTTAGTCACTATATGCATTTTTGAGGTTAATTTCATATCTTTTGGCTAAAAATTGTACCGAATAAGATTAAAAATCAGAACCAAGGAAGCTATTGGTCAGTGAATAAATTTTTAAGGTTACTTTGAAGATGACGTGGTGAAATTGAAGGCCCGGATGCAATAAGGGCATTCACGCTCGGAGCACGTAAAACTGAAGTCACTTGGTAGTAAAAATTTCATTTTTTTCAAATGGATTTCAAAAAATTTGACGTTGTAAAACTCATTATGCCGCATCTTTTTTATATTAAGTTTTTTTAAAAAATTTTTATTTTTCAAGAAAAAAATTAAAAACAAGAAAATTTTTTACATTAAATTTCGATATTTTTTTAAACTTAAATCGTTGTAATTCGACTAAACATTAACCGATTTCGCTGAAATTTGAAATATATTTTTTAAATATCATAGCGAAATTTATGATAATGATAAAAAATGTTAATTCTTAAATAATTAGTCGCAATTGTTTATTAATTAATACAAATTACAAATTGTGCGTATATAATGTTCTCGAGAAAAAAGTATCGAGGGAACTTTCAAGTACAAGAAACTTGTAGCGAGAAAGTTTTTGGTTTTTGTATAAAGAAGATTTGTGGAAAGTTTCAAATCGATTGATAAATAATTAAAAAGGATACAACAACATTTACAAGTAGCGCGCATGCGGTCGAGAGCTGCAATTTTCTTATCAGTTAGATTTAGGGTTGCCATCTTTGTACGTTATCGTACGTTATTTAAAAAGGAAAATAAGATATTATTTGTATTTTTGCATTAAAAAAACGTATGTTGATAAAAAAAAAGCGTTTTGTTGAAGCAACCTAAAATAATATATAGTGGTGTACGTTTCTGTTTTTTAAAATTTCAACTAAAATTAGTAAAAAGTAATATATACAATTATACTAGCGTACTTTATATTAACGTACGGGTGGCAACCCTAGTTAGATTCTCAGTGAATATTACGTCAACTCAATGACTCCTTGTTAGTATTATTTGGAAAAAGCAATAATACAAATATAACAACATGATATTTATTAAAAGTAAATAAACATATAAATGAACAAATAAATAAATAAACAAAAATCTGTAATATAATTATTTAATAATTAAATAATTACATTACAGATTTTTGTTTAATACTGGTTTTTTGATTGTTTCACAGGATTTCTTTTCTATTTTGTCTCTTAAAATCTTTTTTTCTTTCGCATTAGTAATATGAGTTTTCTAAAAACATAAAATGTAATATTTTTAAACTATATAATGTTGGGATTGATATTTATAAAAGTAAAAATATATGCGTGTGTAGGTTCACTCTTCTTCTATATAAACATTATTATGAATTTTGTTCGTATAAATATATATTTCGTATAGTATATTGAGACCTCACTTGATGATTTTCGTATAGAGAAGCATCATGGTAATAAGCGGCGAGAGGGGATATAGGAAAGACCCGAACGCGCAGCTACGCCCATAATTTCGACAGCCAAGCGACTACCAAGTGTAACGCTTATGCTTTACAATGTACAATATCCCTACTCTGATGCGGCAGAGTAGGAATATAGCGGCAAGCGCCTAAAATGCGAGCCATCGAGTTTCGGCGAGATGAGAAACTCATCACTCTTGTACGAATCATCTTTTAATAAAGATCTTTTCTAATCTTAAACACAGAGTCATGTGTCTTTTCATTACTATTCAAGCTCTCATGGCAGCAAAAGAAATGCCTAGTACGCATTTCCGTACCTGTTCGAGTTTGAATAGTATTATACTTTATAAACTAAATCTTTGTGATTTTTCAAGTTAAATAAAAGTAAAGTGGCAATCTCCTTCACTATTAAAGTGATATTTTATAGCGTGTGTATAAAAAGGCTAAGAGCCTAGTGATTGTGCCTTGCATCGGCGTGCTAATTTGTAAAGCTTTGTGCTTAGGGTTGGCACGCTCTTGCAAGTGTGTTACTTATAAACGCTGAAAAATGCAATAACGATTCAGTGCAAGAGGCAGAGGTAAAAGTCCTCAAATCCTCATGCTCCTATGACTTCCTCATTTATTTTCAGGAATCAAAACTAAAGGTTAGACGAAGGTGATGGACCCGAATCTACAGGACATGGCGTTCCTGTAGTGTACGGTCTGGCTTTCGTCGACCGAACTTTAACACATAACTCAAGAATTTATATACTCAACGAGTTTGCACGCGCGGTAAACTCGGAGTTTATACGGTATCCATCTTGTTTCATCTTTACGTTACCGTTAAAGATAAAACAAGGTGAGGAATTTTGTATATGGTGATTCTGTGCACCATATACATAAAAGTGCGTTATATTCGTATATGACGTCACAATATATATATATATATATATATATATATATATATATATATATATATATATATATATATATATATATATATATATATATATATATTGTCATATATATATCATATATAAATAATACTAAAAAGGAGTCATTGAGTTGACGTAATATTCACTGAGAATCTAACTGATAAGAAAATTGCAACGCTCGACCGCATGCGCGCTACTTGTAAATGTTGTTATATCCTTTTTAATTATTTATCAATCGATTTGAAACTTTCCACAAATCTTCTTTATACGAAACCCAAAAACTTTCTCGCTACAAGTTTCTAGTACTTGAAAGTTCCCTCGATACTTTTTTCTCGAGAACATTATATACGCACAATTTGCAATTTGTATTAATTAATAAACAATTGCGACTAATTATTTAATAATTAACATTTTTTATCATTATCATAAATTTCGCTATGATATTTAGAAAATATATTTCAAATTTCAGCGAAATTGGTTAATGTTTAGTCGAATTACAACGATTTAAGTTTAAAAAAGTATCGAAATTTAATGTAAAAAATTTTCTTGTTTTTAATTTTTTTCTTGAAAAATAAAAATTTTATAAAAAAAACTGTTAATATAAAAAAGATGCGGCATAATGAGTTTTACAACGTCAAATTTTTTGAAATTCATTTGAAGAAAATAAAGTTTTCCTTACAAAGTGACTTTAGTTTTTCGTGCTCCGAGCGTAAGTGCCCTTATTGCATCCAGGTCTTCAATTATAGTTTAAGATGGTAATAAAAAGATTACAGGAGTCTTTTTGGTCGAAAAACGATTTTTTTAAAGCTTATTCTCGTATTTTATGGATACATATGATATAAATCCGACTGAATATCGATATTTAGGAAATTTTTTTGGTCGTTAAACGTGTATTTGGTGTTATTTTCATGATCAGAATGCAATAGAGCCTTTAAAATGCTATAAATCTATAAAATTTTCAGTTTTTTGATATTTCAGGTACTTTCCACCATTCCTACAAAAATCTGCAAAAAATATGAATGATAGATTTTATGAAAATTAAAGTTTCTAAAAGTCAAAAATAAGTATGCATTCATACCGTTAATGTACAGGCCGTTTTGAAATTTTCAAATTTTTTTTTAGGTTATGTTTGAGACTCTTAAGGTTTTATATAGTCACTAAATATATGCATTTTATCGTCCTCTTTTACCTCGATTTCGAATTTTGAAGATCCATTAAGAATTCACCTAATTATAGCAAAAAACCGAAAAACAGGGTTTTTGAGGTTATGAAGCCAATTTTGACCATAGGGATCTGAAACTTTCAGGATTTCATGTTTTTGACAAGACAAAAAAATAAGCAAACTTTCAGGGAAATCCGAGTTAAGGCCATTTTTAAATGCTTATTCGGCTATACTCTTTTATTGTGCAGATATTTAAATAATTAATTAAGGAATAAAAATGTAAAAACAAATATTAATTTTTTTATTTTTCCTCAAGTCTTAATTTTTTCCCCTCACGTATTCTTTTCATTATTTTTCACAATTCTATTTTTATAGAATTACAATTCACACGATTTATTAACAATCGACAGAAAGCGGGATAAACGAAACAGCAAATCGCAGCGGTTAGTCAACAGAAAGAGACAGAAAGCGATGACTGATATGAGTGAGAGAGAGACAGAAGGCCACGCACACTGAGTTAAAGAGAGGTGTGAATGGAAGGCAGTATGCACGTGCTAGCACGATATGTATACACATCCGCCGCAACTGCCACTTGTATACCTATATATATTGTGTAACGCTTTTGAAATCTGACGCTTAGCACGGATCGAGTGGCTGCGCGGTGAGCGCCCAGAACGTCTGTATAAAAGCTTAGCTTCAAAAAACGTATTGTATCCAAGTTTAGTAACTTTCTTTTTGTCATTAGATGGAGGATGTCCTTTATCAGTTTTTCTTTTTTTAGCAATATGTTCGATTTACTTATCATCTGACATTTTATAATGATTATGATTTCAAAAAAATAATCAGTTACTATAAGAGGTTTGCAAACACTTAAGGCAGTTCTATTGGTCCAGTGGTTCTCATTATGAAGTAATATGTTTCTTACAAATTCACACTATACGAAAGAGAAATTGGTTGAGTTCTGTGTTTGCACAATAATTTAAAAACATGTTTGTGCGCAGAATCTGTAAGTATACACAATGCAAATCGTAAGACAGCATGTTTACGTGTAAATTAATATAGAATAAGGACATTATTTTCCTTTAATTTCGGAATTGTGGGTCGATTGCTATAATCTACAAGGTACCATTTTAATCCTTGAGATCTGAAGTATAATATATTTTAATTTCTTTGAAATCTATAGAAAACTTTTTACACAATCTTATAAAATGTTACGTTATAAGCGCTTCGCCCATATACTCTCATGTTAAATTCAGCAAAGTTTCAACTAAAATATCTAAAAGATGAAGGTGGATATCCACCCAAATCAAAATACCATTGTAAAGCGTAAATCTTAATTTACAACATATTTCAATTTCAAAAAATTCTATAGGAAAGTGAAAAACCAATAGAACTACCTTAAGAGCAAATAAACTATCCCTATCTCTTTTCACACTAATATTTACTTTCTTATAAGGCCTTGATTACACGGGGTAAAATATAAATGCGGGATAGTAGTTGTGTTATAGGAAGGTCAATGGTTATGATTTTATGACTTTTCAGTTCGAATTTATAGAACTAACTCAAGCAAAAACTCAACTCAAGTAACGTTGTTACTTGAGTATCGATGTTACTTGAGTAACGTTGATCGTAACAACCTCTATATGCAGATTTTCCACAATATACTATGAACTTTTATTTTATTAAATAAGTGATTATTTTGCCTACCTTAAAGTTATTCATTCTACTGCATTTAGAGGTTGTTACGATCAGTCATAAAACATAAAATTAAACAGATATGTTTGGCTCAAATGTATAAACGTTACTCAAGTAATATCGATACTTAAGTAACACTGTTGCTTAAGTTGAGACATTGCTCGAGTCAGGTTCAACAGCCAAACTTTGATATTGTATAGCTCCAAAAATAAGTGCAGGTATAATGTGAAAAAATTCAGGGTGGTTTGTGGGTTACAGCACAATAAGTAAAAAAGTTTTCAGCAGAAAAAAAATTTTGGTCAGGCGATTTGTCAGAGAATCGCTCATATATATACATAGGACATTTCACACCAATTGAAGGGGCAAAAAAATAAAAATCACTAAAACTTTAAGAATATATTTTATTTGTTACCTGAAATATGTAAAAAAAATTTCAAGGATCTAGATTAAAAGGATCAAGAGCTATAAGTTCTTGAAATTTTCAAAATTTCTGGAAAAGTCGTAACTTTATTATTTTTTTTCTGAAAATCCTGATGTTTTAAAAAGAAACTCATAAGAATACTTTTTGTTGTAAATGAGAAGAGTTAGTACGATTTTTCACTGACCTGAATTTTGAAGTTTTTTGATTGGTTCTTATATGTAATTGAAATCACTCATCGTTTGCCAGTTCAGAAATGGTTTTTCGGGCTTATTTCCTTCTATTTTACATTAACTTTAAAGTGAATTTTAGATTTTGGTGGCCGGAGTCAACAATAAGGAGCTATGACAGATTAAAATATATATCATCAAGCATAATTCATTTTTCTTGAAGGAATATGAGATATGTAATAATTCTTAAAAGTTACACTTAGAGTTGTTTCTCCAAATAATCAGTTTTGAGGCTTTTCAACAACTTCAAGAAGCTTGAACCGTGTTTATAAAGTATATTTTAATATAATTTATTTGAATATTAAATTAATAATTGCTAAAAATGAACAAGTGCTAATTGAGTTTGTTTTTTTTCAAAAACTAATTTAAATTGCAACTTTTTTTTCTGAAATATTAAAGTATTCTAGCTATGGGTTTAACAAGCATTTTTTATTAATCTACCAGTTGAAACCAACAACTAGTTAAAATTTTATCTTATAAGTCTTTTAGATTAAGAGATATGAAATAATTTGTAAAATTAAGCCGATACTAGTAATTTTTTCATATAGTTTTTGAAGCTTTTCAACAACATTGAGCAACTTAAACCATGTTTATTTAATATAATTTAATTAAAATATTGAATTTATCATAACAAAAACTGACTGAATGACGGTGCCATCAACAAGAAGTTATGAAAGTTTAAGATATAAATTTTCAAGATTTTTTAAAATTTAATGAAAATTTTGATATGCTATAGGTGCTTTTTCGAAAGGATTTGAACGTACCTTTCGTTTAAAAACAGTTAAAAGCGTCTAGCTATTAATGCTAAAGAATTATAAGCGTTTAAAAATCTAGTAACTTTTTTAGTGATTTTCTTTAATTGCCTGCAACTAGAGAAATATTGAGCGTTGGGGTCTATAACTCTGGCTTTTTCCATATTTTGACATCTGAAAACCTATCTCAAAGTTAGAGCAAAATCCGTGATCCGGAGATATGATACTCTCCTAGTCAGATATATTGAATATTCAATTCAATAAAAAGTATTTCCCAAAGTTTAAAGTTTTTTAAAGTTGTAGGAAGCCTCTAAACTTATCAGGGTGAATGAGCCGATAACTGAACATACTTCGGTAGCTGGACATACTTTGGTAACTGGACAAATTCAACTTTAAATAAGTTTCAGTAATTTAAAATGAACAAATAAAATAGGTTTTATCGACATAAGTTAATAAATACATTATTCAGTCAAAACATGTAAAATTATGAGCAAAATTATTTTTTTTTGTTTTGAAATATAATTATAACATATGCAGCATGCCATTTAAGAGTACCCTCTCGGTTGTCTCACAAGCATATATAGCTGACATCCATTTTACTACAGTTCCCGCTAAAAACGTGATTTTATTCTTTCACAATATATAAACTAGTATTTTATAATTTTAATAAAAATTTAAGCACTATTTATTATCAAATTAAATAAAAAAAAGGTTTATTATTTTATATAACTATGTTTCATTTGCCTGTCCATCTATACGAATATGCTGCACGGTTATGAGCAACTTGTCCATTTACTATCTTTTTTACATTTCTAATAGGTTATTAGAAGTTTCTATTCATTTGAATTACTTTTAATATTATTAAGAGATTGATATTAATTTTGAGTATGTTTCGTAAATAAATATCTAGAAAATTACTAAACCCATTGAAAATTAATAAATATTGATAATTTTATTCCGTTGGAAAGTTAAAAATTTTCTTAACTGTCCATTTACCAGCCCATTGACCCTATCTAGAGAAAAAACCTCGAAGCGTAGCAAGTTTAAAAATTACTTCATATATCTTTATCTTAGATACTCACAAGTATGAAATTTTAACTAATAGTTGGTTTATACTGTTAGATTGATGGAAAATACTTGTTGAACTCATAGCTAGAATATTTAAAATTTTCAGAAACAAAAGTTTTAACTAACTTGAAAAGTTCTAACTAAAATGAGTTTTTCAAAGGAAAACAAGTTACTTTTCACTCACTAGGAGAGTGCCACATCTCCGGATCACGGATTTTGTTCAAACTTCGGGATAAGTTTTCAGATGACAATATAGAAAAAGCTTAGGTTATAGTCACAAACACTCAATATTTCCCTAGATACAGACAAAGAAAATCACTAAAAAAGTTACTAGCTTTTCCAACACTTATAGCTCTTAAGCATCGATAGCTAGAAGCGTAAAACTCTTTTTAAATTAAGAGGAGGTCACGTATCTCTGTCCTTTTCTAATCAAAGAATTGAGTTTTTTACAGAAACTAATAACTTTAGCAAAAAATGAAGAGAAAGCCGCATCTCGTAATAAAAAAAGCAATATTTTCTTTGATAAGAAAGAATTAATTTAATTGCTTCGTTTTCAAGAAAACCTTGAAAAACTTAAATCATAGTGGTTAGAGTGGACAATTTGGTTTTTCAAGGTTTTCTTGAAAACGAAGCAATAAAATTAATTTTTTCTCATCAAAGAAAATATTGCTTTTTTTGATGCAATATGCGGCTTTCTCTTCATTTTTTGATAAAGTTATTAGTTTTTGTAAAAAAATCATTTCTTTGATTAGAAAAGGACAGAGATACGTGACCTCCTCTTAAAGTTGAGCTCAAATCCTTTCGAAATAGCACCTACATAGCATATCAAAATATTATTATTTCCCAAAGTTATAGCATAATAAAGATTGTGCCTGAATTTTCTTTTTCAAACATTAATTAATAATAAAAGCTCAAGTACAATTTTGATTACGCTATAACTTTAGGAAAAAATAATATTTTGATATGCTATGTGTGCTATTACGAAAGGATTTAAACTTAGCTTTAACTTAAAAAGAGTTTCAAGCTTCTAGCTATCGATGCTTAAGTGTTTGAAAATCTAGTAAAATATTTTGTGATTTTCTTTAATTGCCTGTATCTAGGAAAATATTGAGCGTTTGTGACTATAACTTAAGCTTTTTCCATATTTTGTCATCTGAAAACATATTCCGAAGTTTGAGCGAAATCCGTGATCCGGAGATGTGGCACTCTCCTAGTCAGTCATTTTTTGTTATAATAAATTCAATATTTTAATTAAATTATATCAAACAAACATGGTTTAAGTTTTTGAATGTTGTTGAAAAGCTTCAAAAACTATATGTAAAAATTACTAGTATCAGCTTAATTTTACAAATTGTTTCATATCTCTTCATCTAAGAGACTTATAAGCATGAAATTTTAACTAGTTGTTGGTTTAAACTGGTAGATTAATAAAAAATACTTGTTACACTCATAACTAGAATACTTTAATATTTCAGAAAAAAAGTTCTAATTAAAGTTAGTTTTTGAAAAAAACAAACTTAATTAGCATTTGTTCATTTTTAGCAATTATTAATTTAATAATCAAATAAATTATATTAAAATATACTTTATAAACACGGTTCAAGTTTCTTGAAGTTGTTGAAAAGCCTGAAAACTGATTATTTGGAAAAACAACTCTCTAAGCGTAACTTTTAAGAATTATTACATATCTCATATTTCTTTGAGAAAAATGAATTATGCTTGATGATATATATCTCAATCTGTCATAGCTCCTTATCAGGCCCGAACTAACGGGGGGGCTAGGGGCGGCTGAAGCCCCGGGCCCCACTGATTCAGGGGCCCCGCTGAAACAATTTTGATATTTAAAAAAAAATAATCTTTTTATTCTTTGTGAAATAAAAAATTTAATTATGATAAATATTTAATCTTAATCAAAGTATTGTTTTCTTATTATTTTTATTATTTTTTATAAACATCATCAAAATTATTTCTAAGCTGAATTATTATTATTATTATTATTATTATTATTATTATTATTATTATTATTATTAATTTTACACAATAATAGGATTTTTTTAATAATACTAGAAAAAACTCAATTTTTTTTCAATGTTAAGAGGAGGTCACGTATCTCTGTCCTTTTCTAATCAAAGAATTGAGTTTTTTACACAAACTAACAACTTTACCAAAAAATGAAGAGAAGGCCGCATCTGGTATCAAAAATAGCAATATTTTCTTTGATAAGAAAGAATTAATTTTATTGCTTCGTTTTCAAAAAAACCTTGAAAAACTTAAATCATAGAGGTTAGGGTGGACAATTTGGTTTTTCAAGGTTTTCTTGAAAACGAAGCAATAGAATTAATTCTTTCTTATCAAAGAAAATATTGCTTTTTTTATTACGAGATGCGGCTTTCTCTTCATTTTTTGCTAAAGTTGTTAGTTTGTGTAAAAAACTCAATTCTTTGATTAGAAAAGGACAGAGATACGTGACCCCCTCTTAAGTGTCCTAGCTTTACATGTATTTCTTCACTTATTAAGATATCGGTATAATGAATTTTATATTTCATAATTTTAATCTACTTATCATCACATTTATTAAAAATATGGAAACTTTTTTGTTTAGAAAATAATTTTAATATTAAATTAAAATATTTATTTCTATATTCAAAGTTATCAATTCTTTTAATTATTTTATAATTCTTTGAATTCATTTTTATTATTTTTTCATAAAAATAAGAATATTATATTTCATGATTATTTAATAAAATTAATAAAGTAACAATAAATACTATATTTATAATTCTACACTTTCAATAATCATTGAAATGTATTTTACATATCCTAAATCATAAAGTATAAAAAATTTAAAGTATTAATCTAATAACTTCGTACTTTTTTTTTATATCTTTTATAATTTTGTATGTACTTTTATTTATGTAAGCAATAATTTTTTTGTAAATTATTAATAGGAATTCAAAAAATTATTATATGTACATATAAAAAATTATAAAATTCTATATGAAGAAATGCCCATTTTTCCTAATTTATAATGAAATAGCACCCTTATTTCATGATCATGATGGGCCCCCATGATTTTATAGCCCCGGGTGGTGTTAGACCGGCCCTGCTCCTTATTGTTGGCTCCGGCCACCATGATCTAAAATTCACTTTAAAGTTACTGTAAAATAGAAGAAAATAAGCCCGAAAAACCATTTCTGAACTGGCAAACGATGAGTGATTTCAATTACGTATAAGAAAACTTCAAAATTCAGGTCAGTGAAAAATCATACTAACTCTTCTCCTCATTTACAACAAAAAGTATTCTTATGAGTTTCTTTTTAAAACATCAGGATTTTCAAGAAAAAAATAATAAAGTTAGGACTTTTCCAAAAATTTTGAAAATTTCAAGGATTTATAGCTCTTGATCCTTTCAATCTGGATTCTTAAAATTTTTTTACATATTTTAGGTAACAAAAAAAATATATTCTCAAAGTTTCAGTGATTTTTATTTTTTTGCCTCTCCAGTTGGTATGAAATGTCCCATATATATATATAATTTAAGTATTTTATACGATTTTTATAAAAATTTTATAAGATAAAATTTTTTATAAAAAATTTACATACATTTTCATAATAAATTTTAGTATATTTATTTTTACGTTTTGTACACATATGTTTTAAGATTTTTATATAATATTTTCAAAATCTTCATAAAATTTTTTCACGTTTGTAAATTATAAGAATGCACTTGTCTAGCATCATAATTTTTGTATTTGAAAGAAATTAAAATTGTATAAAAAAGATAAAGTTTTTCAGAATCTTAATCATGTTGTTTTTTCTGAATACGAGACTTGATTTAATTTGAAATAAAGTTAAGTGTATAAATTATTTTAAGAGCATGACGAAGCTGTTCGCCTTCTAATAATATTTCCAATCTTAACTTATGAATAAACGATGTGTTTAATCGAGTTTCTTTGCTACAAAGAAAAAATTTGTAAGATTAAACTCTAGTGCGGACAACTCAAGAAATCCATCAAAATATTATACATACAAAGTTATAATACAAACTTTCAGTATGTCGTATTTTAAGGTTAGGTTTGTCGAGTTTGATATCTAATTTCCAATCCAAGCTCATAAAAAAATAACAAGTCCAAATGATTTTTTATTTCAACAAAAATTATTGTATAAATATAGCTTTAGTGCGAACAAGTCATTATATTTGTTTAATTTAAGAATTTAAAAAGATATTGATAAAATAAAAAAAGCAAAACTCGATTGCTGCAGCTCCGACATGCCGTTAAAAAATTGATTTTATATACACCAAAAAATTCACACCATGGAAAAGATTTTATTATGAAATAAGTATTCATAATTCGTAAATTTTATTTTACGGCCGCAATGATCCGTAATCAGTACTTGCAGAATAAAGGCCGTTACACTCAAAAAGATACAAGATACAGATACAGTGACAGATACAAAATTACATTGGCTAGTATATCTATATATACAAAAATACAAGAGATAACGCATTTGTTTTTCACATATATAGATATACTAGCCAATGTAATTTTGTATATGTCACTGTATCTATATCTTGTATCTTTTTGAGTGTAACGGCCTTAATACAAATTAATATGTGTGTATTTTATTTGCCTTGAATTTTATAAAAAATCATATGATTAATCATGAAAAAAATCTTTTGATATTTTGATCGATAAGATCATATGATTAATTATGTGAATAATTATGTAATTAATCATATGATTTTTCATCGTAGGACTTGAATATGTTTTCTTAACTTTACATATACATAGCAATGCTTGTGCTATCAATATATAGTACTCGACGTCAGTGGCGGATCCAAGAGGGGGCGATGGGGATGATCCCCCCTCTCTGCAGAACTCAAATACAAAAGAGAACTCACGATTTCAATAAAAATAAATTTGAAAGATAATTAACATTTTCGTTAAAATATTAGTTAAAACATGCCAAAAAGAAATGGGTAATTATAACAGCTAATAATCTCTGATGTAAAATAACATACATTGAAAATTATGAATCTGTAAAATCATAGGGATTCATCGAACTTTTTTGTGTTTGGGATCACCCAAGTTTTTCTCAATCAAAAATAAAATTTAAATAATTTTCAAAAAAGTGATCGCACGTTATTAACAAATTTTATTAAGAAATGTTATTAAATTCGAGTCTGAATTCTGAAACTGCTTTTTATGGCTAAATTAATACATCCTAAAGATAACTTATTTTTTTAAATATTTTCATTCAACTCCATCTTCTTGAGATAATAGCGTTTAAATGTCAAGTTTGAAAAAACGAGTTTTTTTACATAGTTTATTTGCTTATAAATTTGATGAAAATATACTTGTGCACTCAAATTGTTTCTCAATTATTAAATTTTATGAATAAGTCTATTACAGTTCATGGTGCATGTCAGAGCACGTGAAAGTCGACTTGCTCTTATCGACGTTCGTGCGCTTTAAAAAGCGCGGGCTTAAGGCGACTATGGAGGTTAGGCTAAATTTTCATTACGTAGTTTACAAACTACGCTTTTAGTTTGTAAAATTTTTTGGATTTATAATTTTCCATCATTTTGTGAATATCAAAAAATGGTGCAAAATTAAAAAATCTAAAAAATTTCATGTATTAAATGCATGATTTGTAAACTAAAAAATAAAATCTAATCTAAATTCTGAAGTTGCCTTAATCGACAAATCAACAACATTGAAAGTTTCAACTTTAATAAAGCAACCCATAAAAATCAAGTATTTAAAAAATAATTTAATCGTTAGAAATTTAAAAATAGATGGTTTTTATCACAGTTATAAGCAGATAAATTATGCAATGATAGGTATTTCAAAACTTAAAACGCAATCATTTGAAAAAGTAAGGGTTGTACGAAAAAATTTAAAAGAATAAGTTATGTTTAAAATATGCTAATTTAGTTAAAAAAATATTTTTGGAATTCTAAGTAAAATTTAAACATTTGTTAATAAAAATTAATATGATCACTTTTCAGCTAACTAGGAGAGTATCAGATCTCCGGATCACGGATTTTGCTCAAACGTTGGAATAAGTTTTCAGATGTCAAAATATAAAAGGAAACAGAATTTTAGATCTCAACGCTCAATATTTCCCTAGTTACAGGCAATTAAATAAAATCACTAAAAAGTTACTAGATTTTCAAACGCATGTAGTTCCTTAGCATTGATAGCTAGGAGCTTGAAACTTTTTTTAAATGAAAGCTGAGCTTAAATCCTTTCGAAATAGTAGTTATAGCATGTCAAAATATTATTTTTTCCCAAAGTTGTAGCATGATAAATATTGGACCTTATTTTTCTTTTTAAAACATTAATTATTAATAAAAGCTGAAATTGGGTCTAATGTTTATTACGCTATGACTTTGGGAAAAAATAATATTTTGACATGCTATAACTATTATTTCAAAAGGATTTGAGCTCAGCTTTCATTTGAAAAAAGTTTTATGCTCCTAAGTATCAATGCTAAGAAATTGTAAGCGTTTGAAAATCTAGTAACTTTTTTAGTGATTCTCTTTAATTGCCTGTAACTAGGGAAATATTGAGCATTGGGGTCTAAAATTCTGTTTCCTTCCATATTTTGACATCTTAAAACTTATCCCAAAGTTTGAACAAAATCCGTAATCCGGAGGTCTGATACTCTCCTAGTAAGTATTCAGGTTTTTGTAATAAGTACTTAAAAATACATTTAAAAAACTTGATACTATAAATTGTTATGTACATTATGATTATTTTATACATTTAGTGAAATGTTCAATTATTCTAATTTTTATTACTATTTTTTATATTTATTAAATAAAGCTTTGTATATTTACAATATACAATGTACAATTATAATGAAAATAATAAATTTTGTTGAAATCAATAATGGATACTTATTTTTTAACTTTACAATTAATACTTTATGATTAATAGTTTATTTGCCAATTTACCCCTTAGACAATTAACCCCAAGATTTCGCCCAATCGGCATAAAAATAATATGCCTCAAAAAACTCTTTTATAATTCATTCGTTATTAGATTTTCGATTTTTTTTTAAATTTTCAAATGTTGATATAGCGGAGTACTTTTACAAGTGCTTTTTATTTTTTTATAGGTCTTATGGTTTCTGCACAAAAATTCAAATTTAAAAAAATTGACAACCAGCCCCAGTCTCCTCTAACTATAAAGGGTCCTAATAACTTTTATAAAATATTATAGTATAGTAAAATCAAATTAATTTTTAACAAAAGATGTCAAGTAAACAAAAAAATATTGAAGAAAAAAACTTCGAAGTAAACGTCAGATATCAAATTATTTTTTACCAGAAAAAAATGTTAATACTGATGAAAAAGACAATAAGAACGATGGCAAAGAAAAAGACAATAAAATATTGCTTTTCGTTGCCATCAAGATGATGAGCCGTTACATATTAAGAGTTCTGTAAACGAAGGTAATTTCAGAGAATTATTATGCTTTCGCATTCTGAGTGGAAATTCTGAATTGGAAAATCATTGGAAGCAATCTTCAGATCGAGCTACTTACATTAGTAAGACGACTCAGAATGAACTTATCAACTGCTGCTGTGAAGAAATAATTTCAATGATTCTAAGTCAAATTAAAGAGGCTTAATTTTATAATATAATGTTCGATGAAACGACTGATATCGCGCATATTTCTCAGATGCCAATTGTATTCAGATATGTTTATAAAAAATGGTCAGAGAAGACTTCGTTAAATTTGCTGATCTCGAAACTGAAGTAAGCAAATTGAATGGTCCTGAAAATAGCTCTTCTGAAATCAAGATAACAGGTGCCAATTTAGTTCGAGTCGTATTAAAAACTTTGAAAGAAATAACTTTAGATCCCAAATATTGTGTCAGTATTACAACAGATGGATATTCAGTTATGATTTCAGAATCTTGTGGTGCAGTAATGACTGTTAGAAGTGAAGCAGTTAATGCTGTTTATTTACCATGTTTTAATCATATATTAAATTTATCGATACGTAAATCATCTTCGGTTCAATCTGTTATAAATAGTATTGGTATAATGAAAGAAACGATCGCTTTTTTCAAAGCTTCATCTAATTGTTCTTATACGCTCAAAAAAATTTTGGGACATCTTCTTTGTGGTTTATGTGAAACTCGGTGGATTAAACGACATGAAGAAATCCTTCAACTTCGAGCTTTTCCTAAAATTTACGAATCTCTTGATCACATAGCTTCATGGAGTAACATTCAAACAGCAGCTAAAGCCAAAACTCTGAAATTAGCCCTTAGTGAAAGTGAGTTTCTTGTCAAGGTAGTATGTTTTTCACATATATTAAGTTGTACAATGCCCTTAAGGTTGTTCTGGCTATATAGTCTGTGTCAAAAGTTAGTATTTTTGATAATAATTTATATTTTTGGATAGAGAGGGTTTATTCATTTTTTCACAAAGTAATTTATTAGGTAATATTGGAACCATCATTTTAAACCTTATTTGATTTAAATATAACGATTTATTAAAAAGTTATAGCATTTTGAAGTTTATAACCTTTACCGAAATCTAATGTAATCTTAAACAAAGGTGCAAAAGTTTCAAAAATAATTTTATTCGATAGCAACAAAGTTTATTTTGTTCATTTTAAAATTTAGAATCTATTGACAAGGATTGAATTTCAATTTTTATTTTTTATTCAAAGGGTACCCCCCGTTAAGATAGTCAATTTTGCCCTGTCCCTGAAATTTATGTTTGACCTTGTAACTTTGTTTTGGATTAAAAAAAATAGTTTTTATCATATTTGCAGACCGCGACCCCCGCCCCCTGTCCATAGCATGGAAAAAATGACTTTTTCAGTATTTTTTTTTCTCCGCATCTAGGCGGTAAAAACACCCCAAGAAAATCGTGCTTATAGCTTAAATGGTTACAAATCATGTAGAATTTTTTCATAAAGATTTGATGATGCTATATAACCTAAAAGGATGAAAAAAAATTCAAACCCTTCCTATTTTCACGGGAAATGCGATACAGGGCCCATTCTTGCAAAAAAACATGTATTTTATTTAAAATTACTTGCCTGAATTTTTTCAGATATTTCCTGTTGGTGCGCCATAGTTAAAAATGCAAAAAAACTCATTTTTTCGAAGTTTCTGGCTGATTGTAGCTCATTTGCAATCTTTGTATTATTATTTATATTATGAATTGTATTCTAGAACTTTATTTATGAATCTAATTATGCAATCAAGTCAGAAAAATAAGATTTACGAATATTCGGCTTAGAATTTTTGCACGAATCCACATTTTAGATTAGGTATTTAAACACCTCTTTCGTGATTTTGTTGATATTTCACTACTTTGTATGTGATAAAATCTTTTAAATATTATATTGCTTTAATAAAAGAAAATATTTTGATGAATAAGTCATTTCACAGGTACAGCTATATTAAGTACGGTCAAAATATCAACTTGAGATAACATATGAATTCATATTTCGTAAGAAAAACTTATCAATACAAACATTATCATCATGTTTTAATAATATGAACCTTTACTTTGGCATTTTTAACACTATATAATCTAAATCTGTACTTAAGAGGAGGTCACGTATCTCTGTCCTTTTCTAATAAAAAAAATGATTTTTTTACAAAAACTGATAATTTTATCAAAAAATGAAGAGAAAGCCGCATCGTGTATCAAAAAAAGCCATATTTATTTTTATAACAAAAATTTAATTTTATTGATTCGATCTCAAGAAAACCTTGAAAAACCAAATTGTCCACTCTAACCACTATGATTTAAGTTTTTCAAGGTTTTCTTGAAAACGAAGCAATTAAATTAATTCTTTCTTATCAAAGAAAATATTGCTTTTTTTATTACGAGATGCGGCTTTCTCTTCATTTTTTGATAAAGTTATTAGTTTCTGTAAAAAACTCAATTCTTTGATTAGAAAAGGACAGAGATACGTGACCTCCTCTTAAGTCACACTTTTGCGAGAGCTATGTGGTCTATTTTTACACTATATAAAAAAAATGTGAGCAGGCGAGTACATTGAAATCTTGTTTACATGTCTCATATTAATATTACAATATTAAATATATTTTTGTTAAAAAGCGCATATTAATCGCAATTATTTTATGACATTTTCAATCGTTTTAAAGATCATAAATAAAGTTTGCACTTATGTCATGTATTGTATTATACTATCTCCATTGACATAGGTACGAATCCAGTAACCTAACTCAAGTAACAATCGTTAAGCTGGAAGTTATAGTCTTAACTCAGTTCTCAGATATCTATCTATGTTCTTACTTTCTTTCCATAAGAAGGACAAGGATAGAATATTTGAGAACTGAGTAACAACTACATCTTCTAGCCTTAGACTTGAGTTGAGTTTATGAATTCGAGCCATAAAAAAACATTATGGCCCTAATTCACAGTCGTGTCTTGAGTATTAAGTATGACTTAAAACTTAAGTTTCGTTACTTGAGTATCAGCTGTTACTTCAATTGAGTGCTACATGAAGAGGTTATCACAGTTAGTTATGAAATGAATCACACAAATAAGATAGTCATCACACAATTAAGGATGTAACACTCAATTGAAGTAACAGCTGATACTCTAGTAACGATACTTAATTTTCAAGTCATACTTAATACCCATGAAATAATATTATCGTCTTAAGGGGAATCCCCATACCGATATAGAGTTTCACCTTACCTACATTTAAATTATGAATTTTCATAAAAATTTAACTATTCATGACTGAAATTCGTAGGGGAGGCACATTCTTAACATGCCAAAGAATTTATTGCAACGTTAAAAGACAATATAAGGGTAAAAATAAAGGCGAAAACTGTTTAATACGATTAACTTTTCACTGTAGTTATGAATAATCGTATTATGCAGTTTTTGTCTTCATTTTCACTGTTATTCTGTCGTTTAACGTTGCAATAAATTCTTTAAAATGTTAAGAATGTGTCTCTTCTATGGATTTTAGTCAAAAATAGTTAAATTTTTATTAAAATACATAATTCAAATGTAGATAAGGTAAATGTCTGTGCCGGTATGAGGACACCCCTTAAACTACAATTTTGTTAGAAATAAATCCTTACCTAATATATGAAATTAATAAATATAGGATTTTATTTTTTATAATTATATTCGTAATACTGTTTCAATACTAATATTCGTTATTCTATTTATAAAATATTTTACTTGTTACTTTTGTTTGGCCCGAACTTAAGCCCGAATTCATTGTCGTGTCTTGAGTATTACGTATGACTTAAAAATTCAGTATCATTACTTGAGTATCAGCTGTTACTTCAATAGAGTGTTACATCCTTACCGACGACTATCTTATTTGTGTGATTTTGTTTCATAACTAACTGTGATAAATTCTTCATGTAGCACCTAATTGAAGTAACAGCTGATACTCAAGTAACGAAACTTAAGTTTTAAGTCATACTTAATACTCAAGACACGACTATGAATTCGGGCCATAATGTTTTTTTATGACTCGAATTCATAGAACCAACTCAAGTCTAAGGCTAGAAGTTGTAGTTGTTACTCAGTTCTCAAATATTCTATCCTTGTCCTTCTTATGGAAAGAAAGTAAGAACATAGATAGATATCTGAGAACTGAGTTAAGACTATAACTTCCAGCTTAACGATTGTTACTTGAGTTAGGTTACTGGATTCGTACCTATGTCAATGGAGATAGTATAATACAATACATGACATAAGTGCAAACTTTATTTATGATCTTTAAAACGATTGAAAATGTCATAAAATAATTGCGATTAATATGCGCTTTTTAACAAAAATATATTTAATATTGTAATATTAATATGAGACATGTAAACAAGATTTCAATGTACTTGCATGCTCACATTTTTTTCACACAGTGTAAAAATAGACGACATAGCTCTCGCAAAAGTGTGACTTAAGTGCAGATTTAGATTACATAGTGTTAAAAATGCCAAAGTCAAGGTTCATATTATTAAATCATGATAATAATGTTTGTATTAATAAGTTTTTCTTGCGAAATATAAATTCATGTGTAATCTCAAGTTGATATTTTGACCGCACTTAATATAGCTGTACCTGTGAAATGACTTATTCATCAAAATATTTTCTTTTATTAAGGCAATATAATATTTAAAAGATTTTATCACATATAAAGTAGTGAAATATCAACAAAATCACGAAAGAGGTGTTTAAATACCTAATCTAAAATGTGGATTCGAGTAAAAATTCTAAGCCGAATATTCGTAAATCTTATTTTTCTGACTTGATTGCATAATTAGATTCATAAATAAAGTTCTAGAATACAATTTCATAATATAAATAATAATACAAAGTCTGCGAATGAGCTACAATCAGCCATAAACGTCGAAAAAATGAGTTTTTTTGCATTTTTAATTATGGCGCACCAACAGGAAATATCTGGAAAAATTCAGGCAAGTAATTTTAAACAAAAGACACGTTTTTTTTGCAAGAATGGGCCCTGTATTGCATTTCCCGTGAAAATAGGAAGGGTTTGAATTTTTTTTCATCCTTTTAGGTTATATAGCATCATTAAATCTTTATGAAAAAATTCTATATGATTTGTAACCATTTAAGCTATAAGCACGATTTTCTTGGGGTGTTTTTACCGCCTAGATGCGGAGAAAAAAAAATACTGAAAAAGTCATTTTTTCCATGCTATGGACAGGGGGAGGGGGTCGCGGTCTGCAAATATGACAAAAACTATTTTTTTTTATCCAAAACAAAGTTACAAGGTCAAACAAAAATTTCAGGGACAGGGCAAAATTGACTATCTTAACGGGGGGTACCCTTTGAATAAAAAATAAAAATTGAAATTCAATCTTTGTCAATAGATTATAAATTTTAAAATGAACAAAATAAACTTTGTTGCTATCAAATAAAATTATTTTTGAAACTTTCGCACCTTTGTTTATGATTACATTAGATTTCGGTAAAAGTTATAAACTTTAAAATGCTATAGCTTTTTAATAAATTGTTATATTTAAATCAAATAAGGTTTAAAATGATGGTTCCAATATTATCTAATAAATTACTTTGTGAAAAATTGAATAAACCCTCCTTACCCAAAAATATAAACCATTATCGAGAATACTAACTTTTAACACAGACTGTATAGCGAGAACATCCATAAGCCGTTATTTTCAAAAGGTGCAAATAGACTTAAAATCGGCATGCGGTATCTTGAAAGATACTCTTAAAATTTTGTAAAGAAATCGCGAAAAAAGTGATTTAAAGTTTGGCTCACTTTACGAAGAAATTTACAGTCTCGCAGATGTATTGGATAACGAGATAAAAGTACCTCGTATCACAAAAAGGCAAAAAAACTGAGGGAATTACTTATGTGATAGTGTGTTTGATTATTTTAGACAATCTATATACATTCCTATACTTGAGAACCTAACTGAAGACTTTAAAAGACTTTAAAATCTTGCTTCCCAGAAAAAACTTTAAATTTATTTCATTTATTTATTTTGTTTCCTAATTTCAGTAAAAATCAAGAAAGTATTAAAACTTAAGTTCATAATCTGTCGGAAAAATATAGCTCATTTTTTAATGAAAGTGTAGAGTCAATCGAAAGAACATTGACATCAGAGTTTGAATTCTGGAATATAAAATATGGAAGAGAAAAACTTGACGACAGTTATGATAGTATTAAATTATTAGAAAATGGCGACACTGATGTTTTTCCTTCTATTTATATTTTTTTAAGAATCTTAGCTACACTTCCACTTGGCGCGTCTAATGCAGAAAAAACATTTTCTAATGTGCGGCGAATAAAAATATGGCTAAGAACATCCATGTCGTACTTGCCGTTCTACTAAATTTATGCCCTGTTAAAATTGACATAAATAAATTTTGATAATTTAAAGTTAAATAAAATGCTCAGTACTTTTTTTTAAGTTAATGTATAGAAAACATTGCCCTCTATACATTAACCTTTTAATATGATGATATCAGAGTGAGACTTACCCGGTACCTGTTTAACATATTACATCAGGCCAGAACCCTCTGACACACTACACCGACAATTTTGTCTATCGATAGATGGCAGACACTTCTGTGACCAACAATCAACTGATACCCAATGAAGTCGGATTTTTAAAAATCGCGATATAAATAGCACATAAACTAATTTTCTTTCGGAAAAAAAGTCAGAGGTACCTGGCTGGGATTCGAACTCATTATGGACAGCAAAAGCCTTATCCGTTACATTACTGCGCTATAATTTCCACCGCGCTCTCATTTATGCCCGGTACTAGAATAAAATACAAAATATACGTTGAACAAAATAGTATTTAAGTAATAAAAACACTTCTTTATAGTACAGAGCTTACCAATCTTGAAAAAAACTGTTGTAGAGATGAACTGAGGCGCATTAAGTGTCAAAGTTCTCAAATATAGAATACTGGTGGGGGATTTGAACAAATCACGGGGTGATACATTACGGTGCCAATGTATATAATTTTACATATTTGGATTTCGTACTTTTAAAAATTATTGTTTCTAAAGGGTTGCTTATTTTCAAAAATGAAATATAACAACAAAGAAAATAAACTACATGCTTAAAGCGAATGAATTTTTCTTACATTATGTAAAAAAAATGTGTTTTCTGATTTTTGAAAAGAAAATTAAGAGCAGGTCATATATTTCTATCCTTTTCTAACCAAAAAATTCATTTTTCTGCAAAACCTAATAATTGTAGCAAAAAATAAGAAGAAAGCCCCATCTCGTATAATAAAAAGCAATATTTTTTTTATGAGAAAAAATTATTTTTATCTCCTTGTTTTTAAGAAAACTTTGAAAAACTGAATTGTCCATCCTAACCTCTATTTTTTAAGTTTTTCAAGGTTTTCTTCAAAACGAATCGATAAAAATAATTTTTGTCATAAAAAAAATATTGCTCTTTATGATACCAGATGGGGCTATCTCCTTATTTTTTTATACAATTATTAGTTTTTGAAAAAAAATTAATTCTTTGATTAGAAAATAACAGAGATATGCGACCTGCTCTCAAGTGCTTTATTTTTATAAAAAAACATTAAACTAGTTATTTAATTAGAAATCAATTCTACTAAAAAAATTGTGAAGTTTTAAAAAATATAATTGTTTGCTTCCCCCGTATTAAATATTTTTATTTTTTATCGGCACACGATAAATACAGCTGAAAAATTCATCAAACCTATTGCTTTTTTGATCTCTAAATTTTTGAGTTTATTTTACTATTCTCAACTTACTATCTTAGTTGAGGTCATAAAAAATAAAACGAAATGAATAATGTAAGTTTTTTATCGAAATACAATGATGATTTTAGATTATTTCAACATTGAAATCCTAAATATCATCAATATGAAAAAAAACTTTTTTAAAAGATTGACAATATATTAATTATTATTGTTTGAAAAATTAAAAAATGTAAAAACAATTTTAGAAGTAGTTAATAAACCAACAATTTTTATCTATAGGACAAATATTAAAAGTTTCGAGGAACTATCAAATATGTTTATAGCACTGCATGAGCTAAATCCGCGACTTCTACTCCCTATAGCCGAAGCTAAATACAACATTTTTAAACTGTATAAAAAAGTGCTATTGTAAGAAATATTGCACTTTATTATACTGTTCAAAAAAGTATTCATATCGAAATCATGTATCACAATCACTCTTTATACACATATTAATATATAAAGATATCTTTTTTCTCGTAATCATAAGTAGAAAATCAACCAAAAAGTATAAATACTTCAATAAAGTATTAATAACATCAAGAAATCGAAAATTATAAATTATGGTTATGCTGTGAGTTGTCGAAATATATAGTGGAGCGTAGGCTCGTACAGTGCGTACAGTCTAACGATGAGAAAGAGAGAGATGCATATATGAACAATCAACCAGATGCTTTACTCTCTGTCTCGCTCATGTATATATGATTCTTAATAATCGGCAAGTTTGTTTCTTAGCATATTGTATTTAATTAATAAAATATCAGTGACATAAATACTTATATAATATAATTTTCTCATTCTGAGAATAATTTTAAATTGTTTTTGTCTTTTTTTATTTGTTTGTGAAAAGTCTAATTTTGATAATATACAGTTTCCACTATTTTTCGAACTATCATCCCCGAAGCGCATAGTTTTGCTAATATATAGCATTAGTTTTTATTTACGAATCATCTTTCTCGGAGTGTATAGTTTTTGTTAATATTAATTTTCTTGAGTATAGAATACATTTGGCGGATTTATCTCATATGTGCTATAAAATAATATAAGATATGTGTGCTTGAAGTGGTCCTCTTACACAACGTGCTTAGCATCCTCGCTTCGCTTGGGCGCAAACTGCACAGCGTGTAAAAAAAACCACTTGGAGCACGTGTATTGTAATGTACTATTTTGATTTCAGTTGTGGAAGTTTATATTTACCTCTTGATCTACATCGTCGAGTGGCACTGCTGATTGTTGAGCTCACAATAAAGTACTTTCCAGAAAACTCTTCAACTCAAACTGTCTCTATATTGTCTGAAGGAATGAAACAGGTACATCATATATCTTTTAAATCAAAGTACTCCGCACAGAGCTTAATAAAATCCGATTTTTGTTAAATTAGCTTATATTGCAGTATGTTGTGTAATTTGGTCTACTAAAAAGTTTCTATGGCTATCAAGTTCGAAACCATTGTAATTTTGAGATAAATACTGATTACGGTAATCAATTTGTAATTGTAGACATTTAACCATCCTGAGCTAATAATGTTAATCCGTATGCAGATGAAATATCTCAAATTTAATCATTGATTTGATAAAAGTATATAGATAGATAGATAGATATTATTTTCATTTGTATATCATAATACAATAAACGTGTAATACAATTTATAAATATAATAATAATCATTGTACATAAAACAATGTATAAATATAAAAATATTGCAGTTGATATCACAGTCAATTACTAAACCTCATAATACTAAATAAGTATGTCACAACAAAAGAAGTGATGTCACAGATACAAAAAATAGTGAAATACACGCAACAATCTTATTAATTAAAAATTAGTCATACAATATCTATCAGTCATAGTACTAGAAAAAAATTTTTTAAATACAAAATAAAAAATAATAAATAAAGCAATAATAGCACATTGTGTACCAAGGGTGCAAAATAGAGGATTCCAGAGTGCGAATGAGCGCCAGAGCGAAGCGAGGGCGCTAAATTCGCAAGAGGGCCACGAATCCCCTTGCGCCCATGGTACACATATTGTTTTTTTATCTAAAGGGTGAAAAATTCGATTCCTACAAGCATAGAAAATCGAATCTTGCGCCCTGAGGGTAAAAAAATAATAAGCGTATGCAATAGCACAAAACGCAGTCAAGCATAAAATGCAGTCAAAAATTACACTTGGATGTTTCGGATCGCTGATTTCAAATAGGAGATGCATCCATCTCATCAGGTTCATGATTATTTTAAGTTTAAATTAAATAAAAGCTGAGATGAATCTGAAATAGTATATAAAAAGGTTTTCGTTATATCTAAATTTGAGTTCGAGGTTTAAGTAATCTCTTAAGGTCAATTCAAAATTTTTCCAAGGTCATCTTAAAGTTAGACAGCAAAAACTTACATGGCTGATTCCATTCAGATTCATGCAGGCCGTCACTGAACGAATTTTTTTTTTTCTTCTAAGAAATAAAAATACCTTCTATTACGTATAGAAAGATAAAATTTACCTCGTAGAACGCTCAAAAATTTTTTTTTTTTTACTACAGCAATTTTAGTGTTGGATGTAAAAACGAAAATTCAAAAATTGGAAATGAACCTCTACTTTTAAATGACTATAGCTCCGTCAATTTTTAACCTTTTTAGGCGTTCTTTTAACGAAAATGTGCGGAATTCTGTCTCGTTTTAAATGCGATCTCGATTTTTGTAATACAATTTGATCTCACTGAGTTATTTACGAAAAACCGAAAAAAGCGATTTTTTTCAAACACGATTTTCTCAAAAACTATATTTTTTTTTTTTTTTAATTTTTATATGATTTTATACATGAAAAATACTAACTTTAAGGGTAGGTAAGAATATGCGATTTTGCCTTATTTTTTTTAAACAGATTTTTAAATGTTTTTTTTATATTTTCGAGTTTAAAACATTGATACCATGGCGCATCGTACTATTTTTCCAACTTTACGTGTTCTTACAACTATTTTTATGCTTTTATTTACTAATATATCAAAAATAGCAACAATAATCTTTAAAATAAACCCCGAATCGAATATTTTGATCAATTAGAAGCAATGTTATGACGATTTGGAGTTTAAAAAAAAATGCTGAAACTTTAAATAAATATGATATTTACATTGAGGAATCGCAATTTTTGTTAAAGATTATAATCTGAAGATCTAAATTTTTTAATTGAAAAAAAAAAGTTATTTTGATGAAAGAATACATAACCATTTATCCTCTTTTTATGGTACATTATTATAATAAAAATTTTTTTTGTTGAAGAATATAATTTTTTTATCAGTTTGAATTTCGCGCCTAGAATTTGAATTTATTTTGTAGGGAGTTGACGCATGTCACTACTAGGTGGCGATGATTCGTTCTTTGCATTCTCATCAACGACTTGACGCGTTTAAAAATATAAGAAAAGGAAGATAAAAAATAAAGTTGTTTAAGCAAAATTATTTTTTTCGATCTGTCATTGAACAGAATATCAATAATGGCATCACTGATTGTTAAAATGAAGTGCAAGGATTTAAAAGAAAGGCACAAAAAAGTTGTTTATGATTGCTCCAAAAGTCCGCTTAGAGAATTAGGTGATCTAACGGAGTCTTTGAAGCGCTTGTATCCAAATATTTCTTTCTCTAGAGAAGATAAAGTATGCCCTTCGTGTTACAAAATATTATTAGATGAAGTGAAAAATGTGCCTATTTCATCGACTTCAAACAGTCAACAATCTTAGGAAGATTTTATTCATAGTGAGGCTGTGGTAGAACAGCTCAACGAGACTTCAAGTAATTTGAAATTAAACATTTCACCAATTAAAATGCCTCAAAGTATCAATATCAAGATGAGAGAATCTTATGCTCTCCGAAAAAAAAAACAAATAAACGATGCATTTGATTCACAAATAGCAAGTAAAATGATGAAAGTTTTCGATATAACGGATTTGCCAACATTGAATGAAAATAATGAATGTAAAACAAATGATAAATGGCTTGAGAATATTAAAATTGCATTAGATAATTGTTCAAATTTTCTTGAGAAAGTGCGATTGTTGAGTATTATACCAAGTGATATTTCCAAAGATTATTTATTATCAGTTTTACCAAATGTAACTATTTATATGATTGATCAAGCAGGATCATTGGTAAATAATAAAAAAATTTACAAGCAGTCTGAGAACTATTGTGGCCATTTTTTGGATAGTGAAATTGTAATGAAAGTGAAGGATTATTATCTGAACGATGATTTTAATTGTTCTCGTCAAAGTGCAAATAAAATCGACACAGTATCTATCAAAGAAAATGGTATAAAAACTAAAAAAGTCAAACGCTTTCTTACGCGAAGTATAAAAGAAATATATCAATTATTTAAAGACGAAAATCCTGAAATAAAAACAAGAATTGGTAAATCAACATTCTACGCTTTAAGACCGAAGTGGGTTATACCACATCCACCCACCGATTCGTGTCTTTGCGTTTACTGCGAGAATCATAAACTTATGTTAGATGCTTTGAATAATTATAAAAAAGAAAATAAACAAGACATTGCAGATTTGGAATTGAAACTATGTTCTTCACTTTTTTGTTCAAAAGATGATATAAAATGTGTACTAAGAGAATGTAAAGAATGTCCCATTGGAGATTCTATTGATTTACAAGTAATTTCTTTGACAGAAGAAGATTTATATGAAGAAATAATTTATGGTGTTTGGGAAAAATCAAATTTACTGAATAAAACTAGCACAATTGAAAATTTCTTAATAGAGTTAAGAGAGCGCGCTCTCACTGTAAGAGCTCATAAATTGATCAAAGAAATTAAACGTATAGCAATTAAAGAGGTTAAACTTTTAGCGAAAAATAATGACTTCCAATTAGTTATTCATGTCGATTTTGCAGAAAATTGGACAGTTCTGCTTCAAAATGAAATTCAAAGCTATCATTAGAGTAAAAACCAAATATCAATATTTACATCAGTATGCTATTTTGGAAATGATAAAACAGTCAGTTATGTCACCGTTTCTGACGATATTAAACATGATTCGTCTCATGCCCTAATGGCTATAAATTTAACTATCGATAACTTAAAACAAAAACATATTACGCAAGATCTTGATAAAATCATAACCATTTCCGATGGAGCTGCCAGTTATTTTAAAAATAGATATCAATTCTATGAGCTTCAAAACTCAAAAGTAAACAGAAATTGGCTTTTTTCTGCAACAGGTCATGGTAAAGGCGCTTGTGACAGTATTGGTGGTTTGGTTAAACATCATGCTACCACGCATAATCTGTCCAAGAAGAGTGCAGATTTTATTAGAAACGCTGAAAATTTCGCTACTCACGTATCAAAATATACTCCGTCGATTAATATTCTTGTTATCCGCAAGGATGAGTTAGAAGTTTTTCGACTGACAAAAAAAAATGGAATGGTTAGGAAATGCAAAAGAAATTAAAGGTATTCAAAAGATTCACTGTTGGAAAAGTGAACGAAACCAAATCTACACTGCCAAAACTTCGAGACATGAGTGGCAAGAAGTAAATTGAAAGGTTTTATTTAAATTCGGATTTTTTTATTCACATTAGTTCTCAATTCATTAGTGTTCTTTCTTAATTGTATCGCATATTATTTGTTCATTGAAAATGACCAAATAATATATTTTAGTATTTAAAAAACTCACCTTTTCAAAATTCAAATTCAAAATTTAAAATTCAAAATTCAAAGTAAATATATTTATTTGAAGTTTCAGCATTTTTTTTTAAACTTTAAATCGTCATAACTTTGGTTCTAATTGATCAAAATATTCGATTCGGGGTTTATTTTAAAGATTATTGTTGATATTTTTGATATATTTATGAATAAAAGCATAAAAATAGTTGTAAGAACACGTAAAGTTGGAAAAATAGTACGATGCGCCATGGTATCAATGTTTTAAACTCGAAAATATAAAAAAAACATTTAAAAATCTGTTTAAAAAAAATAAGGCAAAATCGCATATTCTTACCTACCCTTAAAGTTAGTATTTTTCATGTATAAAATCATATAAAAATTAAAAAAAAAAAAAATATATAGTTTTTGAGAAAATCGTGTTTGAAAAAAATCGCTTTATTCGGTTTTTCGTAAATAACTCAGTGAGATCGAATTGTATTACAAAAATCGAGATCGCATTTAAAACGAGACAGAATTCCGCACATTTTCGTTAAAAGAACGCCTAAAAAGTTTAAAATTGACGGAGCTATAGTCATTTAAAAGTAGAGGTTCATTTCCAATTTTTGAATTTTCGTTTTTACATCCAACACTAAAATTGCTGTAGTAAAAAAAAAAAAATTTTTGAGCGTTCTACGAGGTAAATTTTATCTTTCTATACGTAATAGAAGGTATTTTTATTTCTTAGAAGAAAAAAAAAATTCGTTCAGTGACGGCCTGCATGAATCTGAATGGAATCAGCCACATAATACAGTACCGTCCATGAATTCATGAACAAAATTTCGAAAAACATCGCTCCTTTGAAGAACAATATCTCTGATTCTACTGGTTGTACAATGAAAATCGAAATAATGAATTAAGTATATGAAAAATAATAATTTTTTATGCTGTGTAAGTTTTATTTACACTACTTTTTCTATTTTTTGTCTCTTTCCGAAAAATTGGTGGTTTTGAAAATTTTTTAAAGTTTCTTTAATTACTTGTATTTTTTTTAATGATTATTAGTGAAAAATTTAAACGGAAATCAAAAGAATTTTGAAAATCTAAAATTCATCACTTATGATATTTTTGTTAAGAAGCTTATTGAAAAAGTTATAAATAATCGAATGTTGTGAAATAGTATAATAAAAACACGAATAATTTAACCGCGACATCAGCAATAAAAATTTATTCATTAATTACGCTCAAGATCGATTCCATCTCAAATCATGCAGGTCGACTGCACCTATGTCTCCGAATCACACATAAGTTTTTTTATATTATTCTATTGTGAAAATTATCGCTTACGTATTTTTTCGTTTTTCAATATCATAAAAAATGCATTTTTCATGCACTTTTCAAAATTAACTCATAAATTTTCATTCTCAAAAATCAAAAAATTTTTTTTCTCTAATCATTCTATTTTGTCTTTTTAGGGCATTTATAAATAAAGCTATGTTTATTTGCTATAGAGGATGCTCTTTCAATTCCATCCTCTTTTATTGCTTTTTCATAGAGAAAGCATTGCTTTTGTTTACAAAAAAACTGGTTTTTCAGTCTCTGAGACTGGCCGATAGAAGTGAAACTTCTTTACGAAATTATAGAACTCATGAATGTTTGTTTGATTTCTATCACTGTTTTATTTAATTTTAAAATAATTCTATACTTAGTTCATTTAAGAGGACGTTGGACCTCTCTATCCTTTTTTAATTAAAAAATGTAAGTTTTTGAAAAAACTAGTGATTATGATAAAAATTAAGAGTTGTCCGCAACTTGTACAGTAAAAAGCAATATTTTTTCTGATGAGGACAAACTAATTTTGATGCTTTGTTTTCAAGAAAAGTTTGAATACTTAAAAGATCATATTCTCTAGCCTAAGCTATGATTTTTTAAGTATGTCAAACTTTTCTTGAAAGCAAAGCATCAAAATTAGTTTGTCCTCATCAGAAAAAATATTGCTTTTTACTACGTTTTTATTAACTCGCTTTGGTGTCTGTCTGTCTGTCTGTCTGTCTGTCTGTTCGGTACAAATTTTGCAACCGATTGTAAACTAACTTCCCGATGAGCTAGAGACTTGAATTTTAAATATAGCTCAGAACTGGATGACAATGCAATATTATAAAAAAAATATATATATCTACCGAACAATATATTAATATATTCAATCATATACGGAGATGTTGGCAAAATTAAAGATTTGAAGATTTTATATATAGATACACTTTTAACATTAGTGTCTAAATATCTTCGAAAATTTTAAAAATCCTTTTTTGATATATTAATATATTCAATATTATATTTTTGCACGCATTGTTGGATAATATAATTAAAAATATATATTCCCACCGAAAAATATATTAATATATTTAAGATTAGAAGATTTTATATATAGATATACTTTTAACATTAGTGTCTAACCATCTTCGAAAATTTTTAAAATTCTTTAACTTGTCATATATTGCAATTAGACATAAATTACAGCATTTTGTATTCTACATATAAAATTTGAGACTGTATTTTATTCATTTTATGGTCTAACAATGCATAAAACAATAAATCTTGGTTGAATTTCTAATAGCGTCATTATCATCAAAATGGCGGGAAACTCACCATGCGATTACGTGTTCTCTAAAAAAATAGATGAAACACGTTTTAGTCCCTTGACAACAATATATATGCTATATAATATGCACTGTTGGACAACACGATAAATAATATTAATAATAATAATAATAATACCAAAATGTATAAGATAATATCTAAATAAAAAAAAAATTTTTCAATCTACCACGTTTTTAATTGAACTAAAAAGTATAAAATAATATTAAAAATAAAAAAAAACTTTTTTAATGTACTACGTTTTATAATGAACTAAAAAGTATAAAATAATGTGTAATAAAATGAGAAATGAATACTGATTTGAAATAAAAAAAAACATGGGGCGCATACAATACATAATAATAAACATGCGCCCCATGTTTTTTTTATTTCAAATCAGTATTCATTTCTCATTTTATTACACATTATTTTATACTTTTTAGTTCATTATAAAAACGTAGTACATTAAAAAGTTTTTTTTTATTTTTAATTACTGTACAAGTTGCGGACAACTCTTAATTTTTATCAATAATCACCAATTTTTCTAAAAATCTACATTTTTTAAGTAAAAATGGATGGAGAGATTCAGCGTCCTCTTAAGGAATTAATTTTTTTAATCGTAAATGAAATGATGTATAAAATTTTTGTCAATAATAATATTTATTTTATATAACTAAAATATTTTAATTTTCTTCACAATTAAAAAAACTATTATCATTTGTAGCTAAAGTAATGTTTGGAATGGTTGGTTTATGATATCTAAAATAAGAAACGTTTGCTTGTGTGCATATTTAAATAATGAAGGAAACAGAGGCACTCACCATCAAATATTATAGAGAAAGAAAGAAAGAAAAAGATGAAAAACGCAATTGCTTTCTTTATTTATTTAAATATGTATTACATATATTTATTTATGCGTTCGAGATCAAGTCAGTGCCGTTTTTCTTTCTATGTAGTTAGTACCTTAATTTGCAGCCAAGACGCGGACGTAGCTCCTATATATATATACACTTCCATTTCATTCGTTCCGTTGCATAGACCTTCACGAAATCAATTGACTACTGTATAATTTTTTTATACATCATTTATGGGATATTTATATCTTCGGTAAGGAAGTTTCACTACAAAAAAAAAGTGTAATTGCACTTTTTGTAAAAAATGAAAAATGCATTTTTCTCAAAAAACCATTTTTTTGTTTCAATCTTTTTACAGGTAGGTAGTTTCAAGACCTATATTTTCATATGTGTGAAATTTGAAATAATTTTTTTGTAAGAAATATAAAGAAAAATGAAAAAAATTTTATATCCATATAACGAATATATATATATAGGTTTATGTCGTCGTAGGCCGTATTCGATGGAATACCTATAGACCACGCTTAATTTGTATAGGCATCGCATACGTTTATGCTAATATCTCGACGATATTCTCTCTGTCAATACTCCCTTAGGGAGTATTGACAGCTCTATACTCCCTAAGGGAGTATTGACAGATCGAGATATCACACAGCATGGCCGTATATGACGCGAGTGACATCGATTCGTAGGTTAGTGAAAACAAAAGAATGTCGTTAGATATGTCAATGCTCATACAAATTCATATAAAATCTTAACTTTACAGAATGTTTTGTTTAAATAAATTTTCAAAGTTAAACAGTTAATAAGTAAAATAAATAAGTAAATAATGACATTATTTACTTTTTTTTAATAAAACATATATCATTAATTTAAAAAAATCATTTTTATAGTTCCTCATACGGCCTACCAATGACATAAACTTATCTACGTAACTTGGGAGTACGAAGGATTCTGAATCCAGGCTTGACTAAAGTGCTTGTATTCATCCTTAGTACTCCCAAGTTACGTATATAACTAGTATGCACCTATGTTTATATACTTATGTCTTTATAGGCCGTATTCGCATCAGTATCTAGAGGGCATGCTTAATTGGCATTGGCATCGCATAAGTCTCAGCGCGCTGCTCGACTCTATACAAGATTTATATGTCCTCCTAAGACATATCGAGTTTTCATATGTCTCAGAAAGAATCAATATAGCATTACTAATGCTATTATGTTTTGTTAAATATAGTTATAGAACAATCATATTGAACGAAGGTTAGTGAAAAAAGCGACTCGCGCTTCGACATCTGCTATACCATAAAAAACGTAATTTCTGATTACCGAGAAGGTATTTCTGATTACATATGAGCATATCTCCACAACTTTTAATTTTTTTATAATGTTTTTGAAAAGTCATTTTACTGCTGTTACTGGGTAGCGAATAATGCACACTATTCAAACTAGGTTTACATCTTTTGTACAATCTTGTTCCTCTATTTTTTATGTATATGGTGAATGTGCCACCAATGCTCCAGTAGATATTTCTACAAAACGAAAATTTTTACATGGATAAAATTTCCGAACTTTTATCCATGTAAAAATTTACGTTTTATAGAAATATCTACTGGAGCATTGGTGGCACATTCACTATATACATAAAAAATAGAGGAACAAGATTGTACAAAAGGTGTGAACCTAGTTTGAATAGTGTGCATCATTCGCTACCCAGTGACAGCTGTAAAATGACATATCACCAAAAGATTAAAAGTTGTGGAGATATGATCATATTTACACGTGAAGCAGAATAAGTATATTTCTTTTTTACATAAACGAAGCACTTCTTACGCATAATTTATTTTTCTCATAAATTAAAGAACAGTTTTTCTTACTATAAATTATGATTTATAATCAATAATGATGAAAAATTACAACCTTATCAGGAAGAACTACGTCCTTTACGGTACTCTTTGCGAAATGACAATCTGAGAAACAAGAAAAAAAATCAATAAAGCTATAATTAAATTTAAAAAGTATTGAAAAAAACATATCTTAACTGTTTAGTTATAGTTCCTAATATGGCAGTAGTAAGGCACTACTATGGCGCGTAACAACAAATCCTTTTTGGTCCCTCCTCCCCGAAGGCGAATGATCTCTGAGTGGAGCCTAAGGAGTTTGACGCGCCATAGTGGTAGATAATCCGTTTAAAACTACATGCACACACACAGAGACACATACGCATACACACATTTCTTTTACACATGCAGTTTTCTATAAGAAAAAAAAAAAAATACACAGCTGCAATGAATAATCATATCTCTATAAACCTCTATATCAGCACTTTAAATCCTGATTGTTACAATGCAGCTGTGGTACGAATATGCTTTTGTTATCTGATGATTCATACACAAATTACAATTTTTAAAAATTTTTAACAAAAAAACCGATTTCAAAAACATTGCACTAAAAAATAAAAAATAATATATTATCCTTAGAAATTATACGCATACTACGCGTCCAACACATGTGCAGCGAACATATAGACTATCCAATTATTTGCAAGAGCACAAACGAATATTTTTTTTAATAGGCTGCTTACAAAGAAATTAGCTAATAGGTAAGACAATATACACATAAAAATATTAGAAGTTTTGGAGTCAGCCTAAAAAAATAGCTTTAAATTAAAAAAAATTTTTGAAAGTAAACAAAGAAATCGATAGATACTTAATAAAACGTTAAAAAATATTAAGAAAACTATTTATGAAAATATTTTTCATCATATGTTTTTTAGATTTGAGGCAATTTTTTTAGGCTTGCACCGATTCCAAAAATTCTAATATTTTTATGTATATATTGTCTTACCTATTAGCTAATTTCTTTGTGAGCAGCCTAATAAAATAATTCGTTTATGCTTTTGCAAATACAATAAAAAAACGTGCCACTTTTTTTGGTTTGAAAAATGACGATTTTCAAATGGTCATATCTCCACCAAAAAAGACTAATCAAAGTGTTCCAAAATAAAAAATTTAGGGTTTAGCTTTTTTTTCAAATCCTGTTGGAAATTTTTAGTTATGTCTCTTCGCGCATGCGCTAAAACTAGATAAGTGGAAAGTTATTTTTCAATCTAAAAAGCGCCATCTTGGAGCGATGCTATCAACTTTGGATAGATCAAACAAATAATTCTGATTAGAGGATCTTAAAATTTAGGTTTTTCTAAGCAATTTCTTTTTTTGGTGCATATCGTTTCGAGCATCAGATGCAGAATGGCGAGAAAATGAAAATGGTGCGTTTTTTAGTTTTTTGGCGAGATTTCTAGGCTTATGATATGGAAAAAACCAACATAAGGTCAAATAAAAATCAACCTTCAATCCGTTATCGAGTTTGCCGTCGACATTGACGTCATCTGATGTGCACCACGGGAAGGTTGTTCGATCGGACTTTGCACATCGTGTTGGCCCTCAAAGGGCCATCGAACAACCTCCCCGTGGTGTATATCAGGTGACGTTAATGTTGACGGCGAACTCGATAACGGATTGCAGGAAGCGAAATCTAAGCTATGTGAACACGGCTGACCTTCAAAGTCTAAGAGTCAAACGTAATGAGGCCAAACAGATCCTGTATGTAGATTAAGCTATTCTAAAAAGGTAAGCAGCAAACTATTTCCATTTCCTGAAGGTTGATTTTTATTTGACCTTATATTGTTTTTTTTTTATATCATAAGCCTATAAATCTCGCCAAAAAACCAAAAAAAAATACGCTTTATTATCATTTGCTCATAGTTCTGCATCTGATGCTCGAAACGATATGCTCCAAAAAAAGATATTGCTTAAAAAGCTTAAATTTTAAGATCCTCTCATCAGAATTATTTGTTTGACCCTCCCAAAGTTGGTAGTATCGCTCAAAGAAGACGCTTTTTAGATTGAAAAATAACTTTCCACTTATCTTGTCTTAACGTATGCACGAAGAGACATAACTAAAAATTTCCAACGGGATTTGAAAAAAGAAGCTTAACCCTTCATTTTCCATTTTGGAACACTTTGATTAGTCTTTTTTTTTGTACGGAGATATGACCATTTGAAAATCGTCATATTTCAAACCAAAAAAAGTGGCACGTTTTTTTTTTGTCAATTAGATAGTCTATATCGTCAGATGGGAGGAAGAAGGTTACGATTCGAAATTGGCCACAAAAAAGTAACGATTCGGATAAAGCCACAAAAAGGTTCCGATTCGGTTTTAGCCGCAAAAAGGTGACGATTCGGGTTTGGCCACAAAAAAGTACCGATTCGGGTTTAGCCACAAAAAGGTTACGATTCGGCTGCTTTTTTTTCCTTCGATGTTTTGGATGAGAACCGCTGTTGAAAACATAAGAATTTATCTTCGATATCCAAGCACTCATAAATATTAGAATTATTTTTTCATATTTTCTATAAAAAAGCAATCAATTGTGAAATTCCTTCTATAATAATATCTTCGCTTTTTTGATGAATTTAAAAGAATATTGTAATAACTGTTTTAAATTATTTACTAAATTAATTTAAAAATAATTTTTAAAGAAAACAAAAATTACTTTTAAAATATTTGATGAAAATATTATAAAAATGATTTAAACATACTTATTAAAAAGTGACATAAAATTATTAAAAATTAATTTAAAATTGATTCACGCTGTGAAGCAATGCCAACAAAATGAACGATTCTTAACAGTATTTTTTATATAAATATAAATATATTTATTAAATTAATAATCATATATACATTTCAACCTAATAAATTTTTATAGAATTCATGGTACTTGGCAGGAATTAAATTATAAAATTTGTGAATTTCTTATTCTTACATTGATAGCGTTAAAGTAAAAAGATTTTTAATTTATGAAAGAAATCAATTTATCTCTATTCAATAAGATTATAAAAAGCAATAATATATTTCAATATATGATTCATACTCACTAAATTGAAAACTATAGATTTATAAAATTGCCTCTTCATGAAAAAAATAAAAACATAATTATAATATTTATGAGTACTTAGATATAGGAGACAAACTCTTATGTTTTCAACAGCGGTTCTCATCCAAAACATCAGAGGAAAAAATAAGCAGTCGAATCGTAACCTTTTTGTGGCTTTATCCGAATCGTTATTTTTTTGTGGTCAATTTCGAATCGTAACCTTCTTCCACCTGACGATATGTTTGTTACGCATGTGTTGGATGTGTAATATGCGTACAATTGCTAAGGATAAAATTTTTTATTTTTTACTTTTTAGTGAAGCTTCTTACTAAAAGAACAAATATGAGTAGTAAAATATAGCTACTAATAAAATGTTTGACGCGAGCCTAAAAAAATTGCCTTAAATCTAAAAAAAATACGATAAAAAATATTTTTATAAATAGTTTTCTTAATATTTTTTAACGTTTGATTAAGTATCTATCGCTTCCTTTGTTTACTTTCAAAATTATTTTTTCAAATTTCTATTTAATATTTTTTTGACACACCCTCCTTTATATAAAAAATAATTTTTATATGAATCGAGCAATCTCTTTGAGATTTATGCACGGATATAATAATTTTTTTTTTTGAGGAATTTTTTTTGTTTTTAAATAATTTTCTTGCACTAACTCAGTATTAGCCCAGTACTTATAAGACACGCATGGGACCTTTCTGGAGACATCCTCTTTCAGATAAAAAAAGGTTTTTTAAGATAGGTTTAGAAATGACGGAGTTTTAAGGTAACAAACATTGAAAAAAAAAAAATAATAAAATTTGAGAACCTTCTCCTTTTTTAAAGTCGGTTAAAAATCGTGAATTTTGAAAAAATAAAATATTTTATGATATCATTCATTTTTTTACTATCCAAATAACATATGCACCAAAAATCACCTTGATATATTTATTAGATCAATAGTTGATCGATCATGTATCTATCTTAGAGAAGCAATTTTTAGGACATATACTAATTAGGGCATGAGAAATCAAATAGCATCATAAAAATTCATTTAAATTCATTTTGATAAACAAGTACTGGATATTGTTCACATGAAAAGAGACAATCGTTACTGTTCACTATGACGTTACTGTTCACAAATGAAAACTCCTCAATTTCATGAAAAATATTATTGAAAAAATTGTAGTTACTGGTAACATTGGACAGAGAGATATAAAAGAAAAATTTTACTTGATTCTGGAATCAAATGACATTTTCTTGACACAGTTGATTAGAAGCAAAACAAGAATTACTTAACAATGGCTATGTAAAGTGTACTAAGTATATTCATAAAATGGAAAGTGATCGATTGCCTTGTCAAACTGGTTGTTTCGAAGAAGAAAGTATTAAAATCATAATTTTGAAGAAATTTTCAGTTATTCGTGACCATGCTGGTAAAGTCTGTTTGAAAAAACTTCATCCTAGTAATAGTCTCTTAGTTGTGGCATTATCAGGATCTAAGGGAAGTTTTATTAATATTTTACAAATGATTGCTTGTGTAGGACAACAAACTAATAGTGGTCATCGTGTGCTAAAATCGCTGAAACTGGATACATTAAAAGAAGATTGGTAAGAGTTTAGAAGATCTTTGTTTACATTATGATATGACACTTTAAAATTTTGTTGGTGATATTGTTCAAATTCTTTATGGTGTAGATTATATAGACCCAACGTACATGGGAGGCAAAGACTATTTTGTTGATTATAAAAGAGTTCTTGATGATATTAAATCAATATCAGCGTACAAAATTGAAAATCCATTTGATGGCCCTGGTTTTATGAAAGTAACCTCTGAACTTTTGATGTCAGAGGAATATTCTTGTGTAAGTGAAGAATTTAAACAAGAATAAGCTCAATTTTTAAAAACAGTTGCAATTATAATTGCTAGGATTAGACAGCATATTAAACCAGATGCCCCAGTTTACAGGTATATTGTACGTTTGACTGTGTCACAACTTGTTGAATTTTATTATACAAGTAAAGATAAATGTATGGAAGCAAAAATTGATCAAGGCACTGCAGTTAGTGCAGTCAGTGTTTCAGCTGCACAAAGTATTGAAGAACCTTGTACTTGAATAACCTTGAAAACTTTCCATTTCGCTCGTGTAGCATCTATGAACATAGCATCTGACAATCGGAATGACGCCATATGGCATCATCCCATGATCGGCCCACATATACTATTACTTAAGAAACATTTATATGGAAAATTTCGAGAAAGTTACACTTTTTTAGTGGAAAAAATGTCGGTTGTCAGAAGGTTAATGAAATTATTAATGCTCATCTAAAAATCAGTACTCCAATTGTAACAGCTCATTTAGAAGATGATACAGATCCTGAATTTAGATGTACTGGAAGCAACTATTATTCCCTTTAACAGTGTGTGTTCCAAAATTATACCATCATTTTCCATTTAACAGATACTATTTATATTTATAGAAAGTTAAGCCGAGTAAAGTAATGAATATTTAATTATTCTTTTTTATTAATGAAACAACTCTTTAAAATAAGTAAATTTTTATTAAAAAATGATTATTTAAGCTTACAATAACTCAAAGTCTTATTTGCCTTTTGAAAGTAATTGTAATTATTATAATAACGAGTAATGTTTAATTAATAATTAAGCTTCTCATTGATAACATTCTACTATAAGATTTTTAAACTTATTTCAATAGTTTTTAAGTATTAAAACCAGATGCTTATATTTAATATACGACAGGCTATTTTCAATAAAAAAATAAATAATACATAAAAATTTCTATTTTAAACTGCCATAACTCCTTATTGGTGGCTCTGACTTACACAATCAAAAATTTATTTTAAAGTTTATAAAAAATAGAAAAAAATAAACCCTTGGAAGCCAATTTCTTAAGTGGCGAAGAATAAATAATTTTAATTTTCATGTTATACATATAAGAACCAATCAGAAAACTGCAAAATTGAGATCTGTAAAAAATCATGCTAACTCTTCTCTTCATTTACAATAAGAAGTGTTCTTATAAATTTTTCTCTCAAACATCAGGATTTTCAGGAAAAAAATGATAAAATTGGGACTTTTCCAAAAATTTTGAAAAATTTAAAAATTTTAAGGTCCTGTAGTTCTTGATCCTTTCAATCTAGATCCTTGAAAATTTTTTCACATATTTTGGGTAATAAAAAGAATAATTTCTCAGAGTTTCAGTGATTTTTATTTTTTGCTCTCTCAGTTGGTGTGAAATGTCCCATATATATATATATATATATATATATATATATATATATATATATATATATATATATATATATTCGTTATATAACTAACTTGGGCGTACGAAGGATTTATATGAGCGAGACTAATGTTTTTGGCTTTAGCAGTAGTCGGTCGAGGGCTTTAGCTCGAGACTGACTGCTGTTCAAGCTATAAAACATTAGTTGAGGTCATATGTATCCTTCGTTAGCCCAAGTTGGGTAGATGATTTTATGTTATCGTAAATCGTATCAGGGCCTATAAAAAGATTTAATACAAATAAAAAACATTATGATAAAATATAAATTTTCAGACTATTTATTTGAAGAATTCGCATGCGAGTAAAGAACTGAGCGGTGCTGGTAAACTTCTGCCTATGCGACAGAGAGAGAGAGAGAGAGAGAGTCGACGACGAATTACGGAAACGATCGAACGACGCCGACGGAGAACTGTAGCTCTTTAGAGTTTAACTTGTTTGTTTATTTTTAACTGCGCTCTTCTTTATCTGTCTTTGTCTTACTATAGCAGAGCGGAGAAGGTTGTAGCAGCGCGCTGACTCTACTACCCTTCTAAAAACATATTTTAGTGTTTTGACCGAACGTTGTTCAACAAGACTGTAGAATATTTTCCAATACACTTCAATATAGTGTCGCGTATGCAATAATATTCCATTGTATATTGTGTTGTTAACTGAATATACTTTAGTTACGAGCAGGGCGGTATGACACCCCAATACCCATTTAGCTAGCTCCATGGGTATTCTACCGAATACGACATACTATAACATAAATACTTATATATACATATATAAATATATATATATATATATATATATATATATATGTTTAACAATTAATACGTATTTGTCCCATCATCAAGTACAATATAAAAAGGTATTCGAGTAGCGAGCCTGTCATGCACAATCTATATAACGCGTAATAATCAAATATACGTAAAAGATATCAATTTGACAAATTATATTTTTCTTTTTAAATAAGATTAATCCAACTTAGAAAGTCTTTAGTCTCCGTTACATGCTAAATTACTTACTCTACCGTGCCCAGCTTAACTTCCGACAGTACCTTCGCAAAAACACATATCTAATTTCATGAAATTTGATGTCACCGTGACCTTGATGTACTTGGGTACCTTAAATTACTGCGTGAACGCATACAATAAATTTCACAAAATCTAACATATTTTTTTTTTATATTATAGCATTTTAAGTCTCGTAAGGGGCTTATTTCTGCTTATACTTTATTAATGATAGAGTAGAGTACATAGTAAAATTATAATGATCATTACAGAAGAATATTCCATTTTTTCAAAAAAGCGCACATGTATTCGCAAGCTAAAATATTTGCTTTGAATATGAGGGTTTCAACCTGGAGAGGGGGTTGTAAGTTAATTTTGTTTAGTTTGTTAATGAAAGTTTTTCTTTGCTCATCGAAAAGTCTACATTGCCATAAAATGTGGTTTATATTTTGACTATTTTCTTTACAGTCGCATATGGGGTTATCAATGATTTTAACTTTGGCTAGCGATTCTGCAAGGCTGTAATGATCTGCTCGACATCTGTTTACAGAAACTATGGTATTTCGTGACAGGTTTTTTTGCGCATACCAAGGTTTAGTTGAGTGCTTGTGAAATAAATTAAAATAGTTTTCACCTTTGGATAAGCTTTGTGCAATTAAGTTGTCTGTGGTATTAGATAATGAAATTTTTTTTGTGCTTCAAAGAGATCGGTAAAGGGAATATTGAATGGGTCTAGAAACTGACCGTTTGTTGCACTCTTTGCGATGGAATCTACAATTTCGTTTCCCTCTATGCCGATGTGAGATGGAACCTAAACATACTGTATATCTTTTTGTAGGGCTTATTCTTTTATTTCTAAATTATGGCGATTTATCTTAACATTTATTTTAGGATTTTTAAGGCTTATCAAAGCACTTAGGGAGTCTGATAATATAGCGATCTTAGAGTGTAGGCTATCCTTGGCCAGGATAGTAGCGTCAAGCAGAGCAACAGTTTCCGCGAAATATACGGAGGCATGTCCGTTTATTGATCTCGAGCCTCTTTGATAAGTTTGAGGACAATAAAAAGCTGAGCCCACAAGACGGTTTTTGCCACACTTGCTGCCATCGGTAAATATAGCGCAGGAGATAGAATTTTTATGTAAAAAGTCAGACAACAATATGTTTGGGTGCCGCTCATATTTTAACGAGGAACCAAGTTCTATATTAATCGAGATTGATAACATAACGATTTTGTAATTGTAGCGGTATATGTTGTAATTATCTTTTAGTTTTACAGTGACTTTCATCATGTCGCCGATACAGGATTTAATGATGCGTGATTTTCTGTTACAATTTTTTTTTACTTTTAAGCGGTAGTATTTATGTACGATTTCAAACACAGCTAAGTTTTTGTTTGATAGTATTTTTAACAGATAGCAGTTTCCTGAAAATTTTGCTCGTTTCTCAATTGACTGCCGTTTAGATTCTGCTAGGATGACATTAGTGGGTGTTGTTTTCCGATATCCTATAGCTATTCTTATTGATGATAGTTGTATTTTTTCTAGGGTAGAGATGTTATTTCTTTGTTTAAGAAAGTATATAAAGCTACAATAGTCAATTATGACACGAACAAAACTTTTTTACAAGATAAGTAGAGTGTTGGGATGTGAGCCCCAGTTTACGCCGCACAAAAACTTGATAACGTTTATTCTTTTTGCACATTTTTCTTTAACAAAATTTACATGAGCAGAGAAGGAAAGCTTATGGTCAAAGATTATACCTAAAAAGCGGACAGTTTCACTAGATTTAATTTTAATATCATCTATAGCAATTTTAGATTCACCGCGTTTGACATTATTTTTATTATTAAAATGCATGAATTTAGTTTTGTGTGGAGCCAATTCGAATCCTAGATTATATAAGTTTTTTTTTGACTGTGTGAGTGGCTTTTTGTAACAAGTTGGTACATTTATTGATGGGAGGCACTTTACAGTATAGAGCGATATCGTCCGCAAATTGTGACACTGTCACGCTTTTCGGGATGCCAACCAAGATGTCTTTGACATATATGATATACAGGAGGGGGCTTAAAACTCCTCCTTGAGGGAGGCTTTTACCGACTGTTCTGTATGAATCCCATAGGAAGTCGGTGAAGATTTTTCTGTCATGAATTAAGTACTTAACAAACGTGATCAAGTTTTTGGGACAGCCTATGGCTAAAAGCTTTTGGATAAGTAAATCACATATCACATTATCGAAAGCTCCTACTACGTCTAAAAAGAGAGCAAGAACATCTTTATTGTTCTCTAGCGTTTGGTCAATTAATGAAATAAATTCTGCTATATTATCAGTGCACGAACGACCTTTTCTAAATTCCGACTGGCTTTTTGGTAATATATTAAAGTATTCGCAGTACCATTGCAATTTGTTTTTAATTAATGTTTTAAAAAGTTTGCACATACAAGAGGTAAGAGCTATGGGTCTAATACGATTGTTATCCGGTTCTTCAACAAAATGAACAAATGATATAAGCTAATTGTCAGGATATAGACTTTTTCTATACATTTCGTTAAATAAGTCAAGCAAGATCAGTTTAAACTTTATCGGAAGTTGTTTGATGACTTGATAGTCTATACCGTCAATACCGAGAGAAGATTTTGTGTTGGTGGATTCTAAGGCCACATTAAATTCTAAGAAGTTGAATGAAGAGTCTAAAAGTTTGTTTTGTTGACAGTTTGGGATCCACTCTGGGTTAGTGTTTACCCATGGAGGGCTTATTTTCGTTAATTGGTTTTGAATAGAAATGTCCTTTTGTAAATTACTGTTAATGTTGGAGGGGGTCGTATTACACCATTTATTTTTGAAAAGTTTACATTTTTTCCAGACGTACTTTGCACTAGTGTAAACAAAGACAAACATTCATAACACATTTATACTTATATTCATCTTGCACATTTCACTCAAGGGTGATTGAACTCCGTAAGCATCATATGTCAAGTCTTCTACCTTGAGACTGCGATAGCAAACAATAACGTTATACATTCGCGAGAATGCGACACACAAGAATGCGACGCACAAGAGGCGATCGAACTCTAAACTGCATCACATGCAAAATTCAATCAATCTTTTCCCCGAAATTATAAAAGTATCAATAATATCATACATACGAAAGAATGCAACTGTCTTTTACCCATAGTATAAAAACCCAAGAGTCTTTAGCTCGCCAGCTTAATTTCATACTTACCGTCTAAGGCTACGCTTCGCCTAAAATTATTGTACTAAAGATTAAGAAGGAGAAATAAAGATAAGTTCAATTCAATACATATATATATATATAAATAAATATTCTTTTATTCTTGGATTCCTATCCTAAAGAACCAACGTCCTAAATTACAAAAATAAGTTATAATAATAATTAAAAATTTATAAAATTAAGAGGAGGTCACGTATCTCTGTCTTTTTCTAATCAGAGAATTGAGTTTTTTACAGAAACTAATAACTTTAGCAAAAAATGAAGAGAAAGCCGCATCTCGTATCAAAAAAAGCAATATTTTCTTTGATTAGAAAGAATTAATTTTATTGCTTTGTTTTCAAGAAAACCTTGAAAAACTTAAATAATAGAGGTTAGGGTGGACAATTTGGTTTTTCAAGGTTTTCTTGAGAACGAAGCAATAAAATTAATTTTTTCCTATCAAAGAAAATATTCCTCTTTTTGATACAAGATGCGGCTTTCTCTTCATTTTTGGTAAAATTATTAGTTTTTCTAAAAAAATCATTTCTTTGATTAAAAAAGGACAGAGATACGTGACCTCCTCTTAATAAATAAAGTTTAATAAATTAAACTTTACAAATTAATAAATACAGTTCTAACGGTTAATACTAGTATGTATATTTATAGTTTCTGCAAACTTTTCGAAGCATTCTGTTTTCTTTTGTTTGAATAGCTTTTCGATTTGAGAGTTGATTTTTTTATAATTTATTAGGTCGGCTAAATCATGGCTAGACTTTCATTTTTTGAATGCTCTTTTTCTCTCTCTTTTCATGTTATTGCAAGTTTCGTCCCACCAGAATATTGGATTTTTGTGTTCTTTGGAATTGTAGTGCTTTTTGTTTGGAGAGTAGCTTTTTAAAGCTGAAGTGATGGTATCGATGAATATATTGTATTTTTGTTGGGGGGTAGCGTTTGTGTATTCGAGAGACAAAAAAGTTTCATTTTTTTTTCGAGGTCGTCTGAAAATTTTTGCCAGTTTGTTTTAATTGATTTTATGTTAAATGATTTTTTTCTATAAATATTTTTTCGAGGTTAATTAAATAAACACATGAACATTTATTTGTTGAGCAATTTTTGGAGTTGAGAATAAAAGATCTATGTTTGATTCTGTGTTATTATGGAAGTTACAATACGTATGAGTGTCATGGTTATGAAGAATCAAGCCATGTTCGTCAATGCTTTCAGCTAGTTTTTTACCATTACTATCTGTAGTTTTACAATTCCAAGTGGTGTTATGGGAGTTAAAATCTCCGACTAAAATAGCTGAGTGAGTTTTGTTTATGTTTCGGATTATAGTGTCCCATTGAGTCTGTGCTAAATTGAAACCTGGAGCTCTGTAACAGACTATGATGTCGAGAGGTGGATTGGTATGCGAGGGGCGAATACCGCAAAGTTCCACACTTTGATCCGGATAGGTAACATTAAATTCATGAAAAGCGATGTTTTTACGTACCATAATCAATATACCCCCCCTCTTGAGTGAGACCTATTTTTCTTAGTTGGACGAAACCTGGAGAGTAAATATAATTTTCTACACTGTCTTCGTTTAGCCAGGTTTCCACACACAGAAAAATATCGACGTCTTTCAGCAAGTTGGGAAGTTTGTTTTTCTTTTGGTTGATACTGCGTGCGTTCCAGTATAATATCTTCATTGAATTTTCTTGTTTAGTTGTGTCGTCCATTGTTTATAATATTAGTATTAGTATGCTTGAGAGTCGAATTCCTCAGTGGTACTGTCTTCACTCACGAGGTCCTCAAGTTTTTCATTTGACAGCAGATAAGGAGAGAAGGCTTTTCGTATATGTGTAATTCTTCTTTTTATCGAACGAGCTTCTACTTAGGGGTAAATATCCGGAAGCATGGAATTTAAAGCTGCTGTATCAAAAGTAAAACTTTGAGCTGTTTCGTATATATTTAAATTTCCGTATGTATTATATATGAAATCGACGAGTTTTACGAAGTTAATGGGATACGAATTTTCAACTTTGTTTGCAAATTCTTCGGCAGGCAATAAGTGATTATGCAGGCTTTCCATAGTTGTTATTCGATTTACTTTGGTTTTCTTTTTCACTTGGACGATTTTAAATTCGTTCTCCTTTGTATTTTGATCAAGTAGTTGACTGTTCTGGGAAATCGAGGAGCTACTACTTGAATGCGCACGTTTATTGTTAAGGAAATTTATATTGTCTGGTTTTGCGAATTTTCCTTCGTTATTTTGTTCTATGGATTTTGATGACTTCACAGGAACTTCGAGATTTTTTTCTTGAGTGCTTGACTGCGAGCTTGAGGAATGGTTTGGAGCTGAATTTTGAGCAACGTCTGTTACTTTCATGATTGGTTCAGGGTTTTTACAATACTTCGCCAAGTGGCCTTCTTGTTTACACAGATAACAAGTCACCTTTTCCGTGGAGAAATATATCCAGTACTTCGTGTCATCATAAAAAATCTCCATATTCTGAGGAATTTTTGATATGTCTTCTGGATTGACATACATTTGCCGTCGAAAGCTTAAGATGTGCAAGTATCTTGGAATGTTTATCGAGGCTCTTATAGAACTGATATGTGACGTTAGAATAATATTAATTTTTTTAAACTCGTTCTTTATAACGGTATGAGGAATTATAGGGCATACGTTGGAGATTATTATTCTTTTTGACTTTGATAAATACGGTCTGATTTCTAGTTGATGGTCACCAACTTTGATTTTCTGTTTTCCGTCGGTTAGTTTATCTACCAAGTCTTTGCTGTTTAAGTAAAAACATACTCGACCTTGTGATATACGAGAAACGTAGGTAATATTTGACGGTCTGATGATTGAGCCTAGTGCTACTGTATAATCTTGTATAGTTTGACCTTAGACTAAGTCGACAACGATTGCCTGGTCTTTTGTAGGAAAATTTCCCTGGGTGACTACTCTTGCGAATGAGGCATTTGATACGGTGTTTGGGGATGCTCCGTAAGCATTGGAGAACGAATTTTGTAGTGAGATCATAACGATTTGAGTTGAAGAGTAGGTATCTCTTATTCAGAGATACACCACTGTAAAAAGCAGGAAAACAACACTAAAACTGGGCACAAATGCTAATTTACAGTCACTTGAAGTTTTAAGACTCTCACATAAAACAATGTTCGTTTGTTTACGACTAAATCACAATACCAATCTACACAATCAAGCACTCGCGGAGCTGTGTTTATAAACACGTCTACACTTGACGGTGTCCAAAGACCGAATCAAAATCTAACATATAATTATGCTCTCGTGCGAGTGGAGATTTACCTTTATTCTTCTTGATGATGATTATGAGGTAGAAGAAAATGACGGCGTCGATACTGCTACTATGCCGGATAGTTACACTAGGAAATCGTACCAAATGATCAAAAATCAGAAGAAGGCAATTGCTAATAATTAAATGTTGAATGACAGAGCAGGAGTCAGCATTGACCTCCTGGTGCCTGTTCGACTTGAAAGGTGATACGGAGTCAGCTTTGACCTCCGCTTGTAGCTTATGAAAATTTGTTAAGGATCAGAGTCGGCTTGGACCTTCATCCGGTGTCGCTGCCACTGGGCTTCTTTGTATCATGGCATCGTTTGTGATCTCGAACGACGAAAATTAGCGTCGTATAGGGACCTTCTAGAAAGGGACAAGAAAATGTTGCCACCATACTGATCTAAACCAGAAAAGAACGGATAAAGTGCTAATAGAAAACATCACGGGTCGTCTTCGTGGAGAATATTTAATGTCTCTTTCTAACATATTACTTTCTTATGTAGTTCCCGGTTTAGATCTCTTGTTTGTAACAGCCAATAGAAAACGCAGAACGAGATTTCCAGTCCCTTTCTAGAGGGTCCCTAGCGTCGTAACGCATTAAGCGCCATTAGGTGGTGCGAGATAAGCGCATGAAATTCAAATAATTTCAAATAACCAAAATGATCTATTACACAGTATTACTCATCATACACGCTACTTAAAACATATGAACGTGCTAATCTTATCTAATAATTCATACACAAATTACAAATTTTAAAAATCGTGAATTTTGGAAAAATAAAAATTTTTACAATGCGTAACGGTGAATATGGGTGATTCTATTCGAACGGGTCAAATTCAAATTTCGAAATAATAGAAAATAAAGGTGTTCATTTTAAAAATTTTACTCAGGTTTTTTTATGGTTATATCTAATAGAACAATATCCCAAAGTAGTCAAGCTGTCCATAGGTTATTCCCAGAAAAACTGATAGATACAAAATATACTGATACAGAGAAATTACTTTTATTCCAGGGGAATTACTTTTTTTATTACCATCACTTGATATACTATTTTCTAATAATATTTATGTCGAACAAAGATTCTAAACTATCTGAAATACTTAAGAATTAGCTATTACCATATATGGATGAATTTTTAAAAATAAAAAACGACGCACGGAGAAAAATATATTGCATTAGTCAACAAAAAGATAGTTCCATTAGCGAAAATATTTGCTAGTTTGAGACAGCGAAAATTTGAATTCGAAAATAGACTATCATTATTTGCTGCCATCGATGTGAATATTAGCTATTGTTTTGCGCTGAAATCTTCAATGACATTTTTTATGGTTATTAAATAAATGCATATTTGAAAGTGAATGAAATTTTTTTGTATGGTTTGAATTCTCAAAAGTTTTAATATCAACTTTAAAAAAAATAAAGGTTTGTGACTGATCGTTTAGCTGTCAAATGGTTTACAAAGTTTTATGCTAATGTAGCGCTTACGTATAGTTAAAATGACGACAAAATCATGCTGTTTCAGTCAAGATTATGACAATAGTTGTAATATTAATCGCTGCAGAACACAAAATTATAGAAGAAAAAAGAATGCCTTTTTTAGCTAATGATTGTTGCTATGATTACAATTTTTTTGGCTACGGAAATCATTATCTCGCGCTAAAATGTTAGCTTTTTCTTTTGTCTTTTTTAGCAAATGGCATTTAGTTGCATTAACTATGAAAATAACTAAAAAGTTAATGTTTGAAGTTCACAATATTTAGTTTGTTTTAGCCCAAACTATCGCTGCATGTGTTAAGCGATATCCTTATTGCTGTCGTTACCATACAATTTTTCTCCGTGCGAGTTACAGCAAAAATATGTATTTTTAAACATTATTAGAAGAAAGTTAAAGAACAAATATATCCATACTTGAGAAAGTTTGCTTTTTTAAAATATATAATAACAGTATTTTTGTGTGTGGGAGTGGAGTTAAGTGTACTTGATGATAAAGGATTAGTAGGAAGTTCGCCACGTCCACGTGTAGAAACCATTTTATTGCCAATACAATCTAAAATAATATATTATCAATTTATAGATTTTCCAATTCAGATTATTCAAAAACTTTTATTTAAATTCAAATAATTATATACTTACTTTGATATCAACGACAAACTCTTCATCAAGGCTAATGACAAAGTGATATTTTTATTTTCTGAATACTACGATGTAACCTTTGATTTCGCTTTATTTATTTGTAGTATATACGTAGTATATAGTGCAGTATGTAAATATGACTACAGTGATTGTTTACAAAAGGATTTGAGAATGTGCTTACTCGGAGATTCTCCACAAATATATATATATATTTCATTTTGAATATCTAAAAATTATAAGCAGTATAATATGTATTAAATTTCAAGTGTACAAATAATTTAACACTTCATGGTATGAAATTCATGAATAAAATTGTTGACTTTATTATTTAATTAGAATTTTGTGAGTGCATCTCAAAAAAGGCAGGGGAATTATATGCCAGGGGAGATTACCAGATAATTTGAATGAAATTTTTACCGAGTAAACGGTCTCCAACATTCACTGCTATACAAAGTTTTTTAGTTGTACATTACTACTTTCTTAAACGTCTATTACGTATTTGAATATGCGCTTATATCATCTGTGACAGTTAAATGTTTAGAGCCAGGGGAATTATCGTAGAAAAGGTAACTTAGCTTTCATAAGTGAAATGATGTTTACACGTAAACAAAAATGTATTCTATGATCAACAGAGCAATTTTTTAGCGAAATAAACATATAATAACAATATTTCCATGTGATAGAAATAGCTTATATTTTCATAAGATTCAAATATAACATTTTTTATTATTATTGCTTTTTATCTATGAAAAAATATACATTTTTTTTATAATAACAAAGGGTCAAAGAAAATATTTTTTTTTCAACCATTCTGCTGAAATGTATGTACGGATGGAAAAGAATATTTTTTGATCTTTCCGAAGTATTAATTCATCTATCCTGTATCTCTACAACGTTTAAAAAAAATTTTATATATGATTACAGACAGGGGAGATTACTTTTTATACTGTCTAAGGGTCCCTACAAAAGCTACATTGAAATTAGCGATTAAAAAGTCAACGGATCATAAAGTTACAAGCTGAAAGTATATGAAAAATTTGTGGTTAATAATATTTGAACCTTGTATTGATAGTTTATCAAACGATTACATGTGATTACCCGTTAGAATAGTATCACCCATATATTTGTTTAATAAATTAAATATATTTATGGGTTTGACGTGCTTTTACTTTGAGTATACGTGCACGTTAAAAATATTCTATAATACTTTACTTATCAGCTTGGCCTGCATCAGCTACTCAGCATCTGGTACACATTATCAGCAGAAAATTAAATATTATAACCTTTGCAGTAGAACTCCTTTTAGAAGTTCTGTAACCCGAACGTCTGATACGACAAAATTCATGGCGTATATCAGCAGACTCTCGTCGAAAGTGATAGCACTCAACAATAGAAAATTCAATTTGTTCCTAACGATAAAATTAACTCAGGTTTACTCTCAATAAAATCTTACACTATTAATTGTTCACTCTCAATATTACTTTAATTTATTTACCAAAATAAAAGAAAAATACAAAAATATTAAGTTATATAAGTTAAGGCGACTTCGGATTTTAGGTTAGGTTTTATTTTTGAGTTTACAAATTACTCTTTCAAAATGTAAAATTTTTCAGATTTTTTAATTTTCCACCATTCTACGGATTATAATAAATGGTGGAAAATTAAAAAATCCAAAAAATTTTAGAAACTGAAAGAGTAATTTGTAAACTACAAAATGAAATTCAACCGAACTTCCGTAGTCACCTTAAATGATTTTACAATAACAATAAAAGTAAAGCAAATGCAAACCTAAACTAAACTTAAAGCGTCGCAGCTATCTGCAGACGACAACCTCACGCACAACTGGTTTTACGTGCCTAAATCTTATATGTTTAACGTATCGCTTTATGTGGCGTTGTGTATATTGTAGCGTTGTGTACAACTATACACAATGCTACAATATTAAGTTATGCACGTGGAGAAAGAAAACTTCAACTTACGTCTGTCGATAGCTACCTCACGTGCACAATCGATAGATGCAATAACTCATATGGCGGGAACGATGCACCTCGTTGCAGCTCCGGTTCGTAAAAACCACGCTAATCTTCGAGGGCCTAATTCTGTAACTTTATCGCAGCGTTATACGAGTTGTTAACTTCAAAAATTGGTTTCTGCACATGCGCAGTAGCGCTAAAAGTTAGCGTAACATCTTTATGCTTACAGAATATGGCCCTGGGAAGCTGGTGCTGGTAAAGCCGGACAGTTCGACCTAGTGTGCACTTCAGTCACAGCTAACCTATTAATTTTCAACGTAGCGACAGTTGGTAGAAGGTCACTGTCTGCAACTTTCACCTTTTCAGCCACTGCAAATTTCACCACTTCCACACAAACTTAGCACTTTCAGGACGACAAAATGTACGTAAATTATGTCTAAAGTGGCTCTAAATATCGTACCAGTAATCAAAGAAAACTAAAGCAACTCTATGCACAATTCATAAAAGGAAATTTTTATAATCGAGAAAAGACTTAACGTTCTCACAGCAGGGTAACTTTCTAGTGACTAGTTTGCTTCGTGTATATGCATCTCGATTCTTCTAATGATGCCTTGTGCGTGCTCTCTCTAACAGCAAGACAAGCAAACCCTTGAATTCCCACTCTTATTATGACACCTATACACGCAAAGTAAGCGCAGAAGCTTAGTAGTCTACCGTGCGACTTACAACGAGGAAAGATATAGAAGTATACTGAAATACCATATATATACAATTCGCCATCTTCGTTATAAATGCCATTCAAGTTTATACACATGCTTAATCAGCTTTTTTATTTTTTATTTCAATACTGTTCAGTCAGTAAAAGAATTTCAAGAAAGTAACACATGTGGTTTGCAATTTTTAGAATGCTCAATATTGATATTTTATTCTTTCTTAGTACATAAAAATTGTATTATATTTTTTAATAGCACTACAACTGCTCTCGCAATTATTTCTTTAGTTCAACAGCTATTCACTGGGAGCGTTTATGATTATTATCAGTCACGTGATATATCCCCAACATCTGTTAGGACGTTTTACTATTGACTTAAACACAGACGGCATTATATTTTAATATTTTGTTTAAAATAATAAATCATAGATGTAAAGTTATGAAAGAGATCATTAATTATTTTAATATTTGTTTTTTTTTATTTGCAATAATTGCTATTAATGTTCTTAAATCATTGTAAATTTAAATAATTATAAGATATTGGAGTTATGTTATTATTAGAGCGATGAATAGGCGCTTGCGTCTATTTTCGTTGGTTAGAGTAAGTATGTTTTCATGAAACCTATGTTAAACGACACTTTCCTACACATATTTTTGCCATGCCTAGATGAAAATTCGATAACACAAAAAGTTTTATAACTTCATAACCAATAGTCGTAGAGTGGAAATTCCAACGCGATTTTAAAGCTTAGATATAAACTTTCAAAAAACTATTTCTTTTATCATTGAAACCTACAAACTGACTCCTCAAACAACATTATAAAACATGATAAAATTGAAAAAATTTTGATAAACTTCAAATTTGAATAATTTTAGGTGCGATTGTCGTAGGGTAAAAAAGAAAAATTGTTTTGAGAGAATATTTATTCAGTTTTAAAATGAGACGTGTAACGTTGAATTTGGCCCATCTAAATCAATAAGAAACTGATCATCGTAAAAAAAGCTTTTAAATGCGTATATTTAAAAAATCAAGCAGCCTAGAAAAAAAGTGTAAATAGAAAAAAGGTGTGTTTTTGGGTACAAAATATAGATTTACAGCTTAGAAATGATTCGAGAAAAAAAAATACTTTTTTATTTTTCCATGATATCGAAAATTTTAATTTTTAACGTTATGGAAGGAAGAAAAAAAATTTTTTTTATCGAATTATTTCAAGCTATAAATATATATTCTGTACCCAGAAAAACACCTTTTTTCTATTTACACTTTTTTCCAGATTGCCTTATTTTTTAAATATACGCATTTAAAAAAAAGCCTTTTTTCATTAAAATTAGTCTCTAATTAGTTTAAATAAACCAAATTCAATGTTACACGTCTCATTTTAAATCTGAATAAATACTCTTTTAAATCAATTTTGCTCTTTCACCCTACGACAATCGCACCTAAAATTATTCAAATTTGAAGTTCATCAAAATTTTGTCGATTTTTTTATTTTTTTATAATGTTGTTTAAGGAGTCAGTTTGTAGGTTTTAAAGATAAAAGAAATGGGTTTTTGAAGGTTTTTATCTGAACTTTAAAATCACGTTGGAATTTCCACTCTGTGAATATTGTTTATGAAATTATAAAACTTTTTGTCTTATCAAATTTTTATCTAGGAATGGCAAAAACATGTGTAGGGAAGAGTACATATCGTCAGGTGGGAGGAAGAAGGTTACGATTCAAAATTGGCCACAAAAAAGTAACGATTCGGATAAAGCCACAAAAAGGTTCAGATTCGAAATTGGCCACAAAAAAGTTACGATTCGGATAAAGCCACAAAAAGGTTCAGATTCGGGTTTAGCCACAAAAAGGTTACGATTCGGCTGCTTATTTTTTCCTTCGATGTTTTGGATGAGAACCGCTGTTGAAAACATAAGAGTTTGTCTCCTATATCTTAAGTACTCATAAATATTATAATTGTTTTCATTTTTTTCATGAAGAGGCAATTTTATAAACCTATAGTTTTCAATTTAGTGAGTATAAATCATATATTGAAATATATTATTACTTTTTATAATTTTATTAAATAAAAATTAATTGATTTATTTCATAAATTAAAAATCTCTTTACTTTAACGTTATCAATGTAAGAATAAAAAATTTACAAATTTTATAATTTAATAAAAATTTGTAAACATTAATTAAATTGACGTGAAATTGTTTATATATATATATATATATATATATATATATATATATATATATATATATATGTGTGTGTGTGTGTGTATTGGAAGGCTTTATATAGTGAAAATATTCATCAACAAATACAATTTAAATTATGGGTCTCTAAGTAAAAAATCAATCATTAAATTTGACAATAAAAACATATTAACTAGATGTTACGATTGATTATTAGCTATCGATGCTGATAAAGCGAAAGATTCACGTATCTTCATGGAAAAAGATTTAATTCCTGCCAAATACCATAAATTCTATAAAAATTTATTACGTTGAAATATATATATGATTATTAATTTAATAAATATATTTATATTTATATAAAAAATACTGTTAAGAATCGTTTATTTTGTTGGCATTGCCTCACAGTGTCAATCAATTTTAAATTAATTTTTAATAATTTTATGTCACTTTTTAATAAGTATGTTTAAATCATTTTTATAATATTTTCATGAAATATTTTAAAAGTAATTTTTGTTTTCTTTAACAATTATTTTTAAATTAATTCAGTAAATAATTTAAAACAATTATTACAGTATTCTTTTAAATTCATCAAAAAAGCGAAGATAACATTATTATAGAAGGAATTTTACAATTGATTGCTTTTTTATGGAAAATATAAAAAAATAATTCTAATATTTATGAGTGCTTAGATAAATTCTTATATTTCCAACAGCGGTTCTCATCCAAAACATCGGAGGAAAAAATAAGCAGCCGAATCGTAACCTTTTTGTGGCTAAACCCGAATCTGAACCTTTTTGTGGCTTTATCCGAATCGTAACTTTTTTGTGGCCAATTTCGAATCTGAACCTTTTTGTGGCTTTATCCGAATCGTTACTTTTTTGTGGCCAATTTCGAATCGTAACCTTCTTCCTCCCACCTGACGATATAACCTTATTAATAAGTAGAAGTGAGGTTAACCGACTTTAACTGCAATGATCCATTTAATTGTTTGATTCCACTTGCTGTTGGATTTGGAAATAAAAAAGAACTTCATTTTATTACTTCTCTATGAGTTTTTACAATTAATTACACAGCAAAAACTGTGATATGGCATTATTTTAAAATCTTTCCATTTACCTAACATACAAAGCGTCCTATTATTTTTTTCAACATGTCACCACCATGAGAAGAGCAGTCGACTCACATACTCTCACTATGTACACTCTCGGTGCCAATAAGTACGCTCTAAACAGTGCTTGCTCCGCAGTTGAACGCGAATAGGCGGTATTATTACTGAGTACATCGACATATTTTTCAAGACCGAGGCTTCTGGTTACCCACCAGAATGTATTACCGAAAATCATAAGGACAGTTATATAGAAAACTTTGAAGGTGAATAGGGTATTCACCTAAGTAAAACTGATATAAATTTTAATGCTGGTTTAAGGTTGGTGGCAAAACTATGTTAAAACTTGTTATGGGAAATGTTCGCGTAATTGCAGCTTTTACAACAGCACAAGCTCGGCTTAAACTTTTTGATTATTTGAACAAACTGGAATCGCACGCACTGTACTACGACACAGACTCAGTTTTCTATGTCAGTAAGAACGACGATCACGATTTGCCAATCGGTATATTGCTTGCTGAACTTACTGATGAACTATCAAAAAAAAATACATATCATTTTTTGTCTCTGGTTGACCGAAATTTTATGCGTGCAAGTATACACATGGAGGGTCCCACCGCAACCGCAAGTTTGTCGTAGACTCCAAAAAAATGTTGGCTATATCAACAGACAGCTCTGGTAATATAAAGAAAAAAAGTGTGAGATTCAATCCTAAGCCACCAAGTATTTGTATATTATACGTATAGAATTACGTCAGTCGTGCTGTGCGGCGCGGCGATTGAGAATCAGCGGCACGAGATCGGGTACAGTTCAGATGGAGGATCAAGAGGATTGGTAAAATTATCGAAGATGTGTTGGTGAAAAAGTACAGGGATTTTACAAAGTCATTATTATAATTATCAGAGTATTTTATTGGAATGTTTAGTGCATTGACAGTGAAGAATTGTGGTGGTTATAGTAGTGAATCATGGATCTTAGATGGAAACACCGATGTACATCTATACTTTGTGGACCTGCTGGTTGTGGTAAAACAATTTTTCCAAAAACATTTCTGAAATATATTGATTTTATGAGCGACACACGTTTCAATCGCGTGATCGTTTACTATGCTGAATTGCTGGTAGGTTACAAAGAGCGTGGGAAATGTATATAATTTCGTGAGGGGCTTACTTAAAGTACCAACTACTCTGCTGACTCACTTCCAGAGTTATTAATATTGGATGATCTGATGCGTGAATCATCCTCGAGTAACACCATCGTCAACTTATTCACAAAGGGGAGTCATCATAATAACCTTAGCATCATATTTATTATACAGAATTTATTTCAGCAAGGTGAAGGCCAACTAGACATTTCGTTTAACGCTCAATACATGGTCGCGTTTAGAAATTTACGCGATCGTACACAAACCCAATATCTTTCGTACCAGCTTTGTCCTAAAGATCCGCGATTCTTACAAGAGGCGTACTAGGATGCCACCTCGCGGCCTTTAGGATACCATTTTCTAGATTCAAAACAAAATACTCCGAATAATTGTCGTTTTCGCGCTTGTATCTTCCCCCATGATGAATATCAATACGTTTATATACCTCGAAAGCAATTTAAAGGTGTTGATTTGAGTAATCAGCTTCCAGTCGTATCTATTTAATGAAGCGGAAAACTAGAGGTCCCACCAGGCAAAAGCATATAGATATTTTAAGAATGCCTTACCATTTGGACAAGGAGCATCGCGATGCTATCCTTCGTAAGGCCGACTCTAAATTGGTCAGATACATTTGCGGGTGTGCTCTCAAAGCACTGCGTGGTAACGTTCTTCTCAACAGAACACACAAAACTGGATTATGTAAACACGCAGACATTCTGAGACGGTAGGAAAATCCTTAGAAGAATCTAGCAACGAAAAAGAAAATTATTGTACAACACGGTAGATTCTTACGAATATTGCTGGCACCGCTCATTGATACAGTATTGTCAAATCTTATATCAAAATAAAAAGAAACGGTGTACACTAAAAAAATGATTTTGTTACCACAAAAGAGTGTGGAACTTCAACAGCAAAAAAAAACTTTTACTAACGCTAGATTATAGTTAGTGCAAGCACCAGGAACTGGTGCTAGCAAGCTGGATGCCGAGATAGGCGATATTTTGAATTCTATCGATGATATGTGCAAGCGGAATAAACGTCAGCGATATTATCAAGCATTTCAATGTTTTCTAAATTTCAAGGATGTTAGTAACATGAAGACAGAAACTACAAAGAAAAAAGATGATATGCAAAATGTTGATATTATCGACGATGATAATAATCATGATGCTAAGACAGAGTCAAAACGAATCGTCAAAGAATTAGAAGATCGTGCAAATGCGCGAATTTTGGAAAGTGTACCTTTAAAATAGTTGTCTAAAGCAGCGGAGTTTTTACAACATTTACATGTAGCAGGTATCATCACTTGGAACGGTAATGGTGCAACATGTATAGATAGCATTCCTACCCGTGGCGCAAATATTATTGACTTGGTTAACGATGCTATGAGGAAAATAGAACATGTTAATCCGTCTGATGCTCGTCAGTTTATTCTGGCACTTCAACGCGTCGTGACATTTTGACTTTTTATTGGGAACAATCGTATGTTACAGATGATCGGTGAGGCTTCTTCTTTTACTTCTCCAGAGTCTGTTAGTTGCAAATCGAAATCCGGTAGTAATAACAAATTCAGTAAAGAAGAACAAGTGCGTAAAAAGAGAAAGAGAAAAAAGAAGGTTGACAGATCAGTAAAATCACCAGGGGAAACATGGAGTCGTCTGGGCACGAAATTCTCAAAATAGAGAAACATGGTAAAAGGGAGAAGTCTGTTTTGGATTCTATAATTAATTTAATTCTTTTTGAGATGCATGTACCAGGATACAAATTTTGTGGACCCAAAACAAAACTGGCTGATCATCTTCAACGTGACGTTGGGGTTAACTCGCTTGATAAAGCGTGTCACGAATATCACATAGCTTACGCCGATAAAAAGTTAATAGTTTGTCCTCAAGCTGATCAAATACTAGCAGAAAAAGCTTTTTCTCGAATGCTTGCTAGTGAAACCTTACCCGACGAACGTACAGTTGCAATGACGACTGCTTGTTGTATGGTGAGCAAAATTACTTTTTAACATTTTTTTTCGCATATTAAGAAGGCTATAAAATGCAAGGATAAGAAAAGAAAGAAGACAAAAGCCTGTATGATTTCGATAAAGAAGCAAGCAACAGGAAAAAACAAGAATGCAGAAACAATTAAGAAGGGGCCGAACTATCTGTCTTTGTCTAATAGCGTTTTTCATCATTTATATAAACACTATCCGGTATAACAAGAAAAAAATAGCAGCCCCCGCTAGATATTAGTATAATAAGTAAATTTTGTAATAAAAATCAAACTTTTTACCGTATAGTTTTTGACTAATTAGAGACCTACAAGCAATCCAGAATATAACCTATCTTTTTTGGGTAGGTCTTTAATTATTCAAAAACTACGCAGTAAAAAAATTTGTTTGTCATTACAAAATTTACTAATTATACTAATATCTAGCGGGGGCTGCTATTTTTTTCTTGTTATAAAGGATAGTGTTTATATAAATAATGAAAAACGCTATTAGACAGAGACAGATAGTTCTGCCCCTTCTTAAGTAAACTTTATTTTGGGCCACCAAGACCAGAAGCATATGTAGAGACTAATAAAATTGTAACCTCTGTACGAAAGAAATATCCAGCTCAAAAAGTAATCGACTGGCTCGAGAGTCAGAACGTTTATAATCTGCACAGAGTTATTCGCGATCGCAAAGTTGACGGCAGCGCTCTGGTAGTCGCTTACCGAAGCTACGTAAAGCAAGTTCGATTTTGACTTTGACAGCTGATAATCAGACTTTATTTGTAATCAGTAAAAATAAATAAAACTAAAAATAAATTAAAGTTTTGTAGTGTACCGCATGTAAGAATCATGAAAATGAAAATTCTACATATCATTATTTTCCTAAAGATGTAACATTGAAAAAGAAATGGTTACAAATATTAAAAATGCACATTCCCAATTCTCTGAGTTCAAAAGTGTGCAGTGAATATTTTACACCAAATGATTATTTTTCTAGCCGTAAGTACATTTTTCAAGCTATATTTTTATAGTAGAGAAACATTCAAATTTAAAGATATTTATTTGAATGCAGATGCTTATGTGCTGAAGAGAAAATTAAAACCACTTGCTATTCCAAGCCGTAATCTACCAGTTACATCTATCTTGCAAAGAAAAAAAAATATGAAATTGGTTCAGCAGAGATTTGAAAGAGTGAAAAAAGAGAAGAAAAGAAAATGTAACCTTAATGTCTTATCTTTTAATATGTATATTATTGTTTATAAGAAAAATTAAACATAATATTACTCTTTAGAATGAAGGTTATGGATAGTAATGCAGATACAACTGAGAATTTATTCAATGAAATCAGTACCGATGAGGCTGTTGGATCATCAAATAAAGATGCTGAAATTCAAGAAAATTTGTTTCAACAAAAAGATGTAGGAGTTCAAGCTGGTTCGTTTCAACAGAAAGATTTTGCAAGTCAAGTAGATTTGTCATCAGAGCAGAAGTTTTCTCTTAAAAAATTATTAAAAACAGATGCAGAATTGAACTCTTATACTAGTATTCATTCATTTAAACTTCTTGATGCTATTGTACAGTGTATGATAAAACTGAAGACTGAACAAGATTCAAAAATGAATAATGTTTTGTCTATTCGAGAAAGCATTATTTTAACTTTTGTGAGGCTAAAGTTAAATATGTCCTACGTATGCTTGGCAGTTCAATTTGGAGTTTCAGTAAATACTTGCAAGAATACTTTCCTACAAGTGATCAGTAATTTACAAACTATTTTTCAAAGTATGATTCGTTGGCCTGATAAGGATGAAATCTTAAAAAATATTCCTAAATGTTTTAAAAAGTTTAGTAGCACTGTTGCCGTTCTGGATTGTACTGAGATAAAAATTGAGAATACAAAGTGTTTGAATTGCAAAATAGCAACATATTCTCATTATAAAGGAGCAAACACAGTTAAAATATTACTTTGTGTAACTCCTTCTGGCTTAATATCTTATGGAAGTCCAGCATATGGAGGCAGAGCATCAGACAAGCAGATTTTTTTAGAAAGTGATATTTTGAATAAAACTATTCCTAATATTGACAGCATTATGGTTGACAAAGGATTCCTAATTGAAGCAGAATGTGCTTTGGCAGGAGTAAAATTATTCAGACCACCATTCTTAAATAAAAACAGGAAATTATCTGCCAGTGACGCTCAAAAAACAGCTAGCATTGCTGCAGCAAGGGTTCATGTAGAGAGAGTGATACAGAGAATTAAACAATTCAAAATATTACAAGGGCCGATTCCATATTATCTTGTGAAGTATATAGATTCCATCATTATTACAATTTGTGGCCTAATTAATTTAAGTAGTCCAATTTTAGGAGAAGATAAATATCTGAATTAAAAATCTTTTTTAAAGCAATCACAGTATTTTGTTTATTATATTTTCATGTAGTAAAAAATTGATATTTATAAAATAAAATAAATATTTTTTCATGTAAAATAGTTATATTTTTTTAAGAAAAACACATTTTTTGTATCATACAAGTTTTAATAAATTAATAATTATTGAAATAATAGCAGTTTTATGGTGATTTCAAATAAAACACAGATTTTACAAAAACACCTTATTAATTACAGTTTATTTAATACAAGAAATCCTTTCTGATTTGAACAAAAACTATTCTAATTACTGATCTAATTTTACTCAGTAAGATTAAATTTAAACTTTATTTTAATGTTAATATAAAATAAAAAGACAAAGCTTTGTATATATGAAAAACTAGAAAATGTCGAATCGCTGAACCAAACGGTTGAAGGTGCGCACTCAGACTGACGAAAAACGACCAGAGACGAAACGATAGACACTTGACTGACCGACGTTAAAGAAGAGTGGGGATATACAATTTCACGGCTACGTGGAATTCAACCTCAAAATACTGAGCGCCCTGCGCCATATCCAACACTCCCTCTCGCAGTAGCTTAGTCTCACTTCTTATCTGAAACAAACAATAAATAACAATCAAACAAAATATTTTACTCATCATAATTTAATATTAATCTCATCAATTTATTGTGTAAATCAAAAGACAGAGGTTTGGTAAAAATATCCGCTATTTGATCTTTTGATGGTGTCCACTCTACTTTAACTAAATTTCTTGTTCTGCATTCTCTAACATAATGTTCTTTAACTTCAATCATGTGGCTTAGTCTTTTACTGCAGCTAACTTTAGAACTTTGAATTGCAGCATTGTTGTCACACCATAAGATCATTGGCAATAAGTCTATATTTATAACTAGTCTAATTGAATTTTGTAATGATACCATTTCTTGACATGCTTCACTCATTGAAACATATTCGGCCTGGCATGTTGATAGTGATACGTAACGTTGTCTATGCGTTTTCCAAGCGATAGGGTCTTTGAATAATCTTATCACATAACCACTGGTAGTTAAGGCTCCTTTGGCATCAGCAAAACTTGCATCAGAATATCCATGCATTTCTTCGGTTCACCCTCTGAAAATGATTCCTTTGTCTTTTGTAAATTGCAAATAACTACAGACTCTTTTAACCATGTTCCATTCGTTCATGGTAGGTTTGGATTGATGTCTACTTAAAACATTCACCGTGTACATAATATCTGGTCTAATTGTATTTGCTAAGTATAATAGAGATCCTACTGCTTCACGATATGGTATGTTTTCCATAGTCAGCTGATCTGATTTTTCCTCTGAATTTTCTTCTCTCTCTCTTCTAATTTTATTTGAGACTTGGTTAGTAACTATAGGTGTCCTTTGTGGTCTTATCTCTGAAAATCCCAGTTTCTTCAGCAATTTAGTAATATATTCTTCAAAGGTTAAGGTTAGAGTCCTGTTACGCCTATCTCGTTCTAGTTTAATTCCTAAGAAGTTTCTTGGTACACCTAAATCTTTCATTTCAAATTCTTGCATCAATTTACGTTTTATCTCTTCTAATTTTCTGACATCATTGCTAGCTATAAGCATGTCATCCACATACAACAGTAATATTAAGAACTTATCACCATTCATCCAAGTAAATAGACAAGGTTCAGTTTCATGCGTTGTTAATCCAATTTTGATTGCTGTCTGGACAAAACGTTCGTTCCATCTCTTTGGACTCATCTTAAGTCCGTACAAGGCCTTTTCTATTTTACAAACTTTTTGTTCTTTCACTTCATCTGTGACTATTAGTCCATCCGGTATTTCCATGTAAATTTATTCATCAATAGTGCCATTCAAGAATGCAGTTTTAACATCAAGCCGGCACACATCTAGGTCATATTTATTAATAATAGCAAGACATGCTCTAATTATTTGCATTCTTGAAACTGGTGCATACGTTTCACTTAAATCGTAGAAATTTTTATCCTTAAATCCTCGAATCACTAGTCGTGCTTTGTATTTGATTTCACCAGTTGATTCTGTTTTACGTTTAAAAACCCATCTAGAATCTATAATATTACTTCTTATACCATCAGTTGAGGTTGGTCTTTTTACCATTTTCCAGACATTATTTTTGTCCATGGATTTTAATTCTTCTTGAACTGCTTCATTCCAATTTTCTTTGTCAGATGAGGCCATTGCTTCTCTCTATGAAGCTGGATCACGATGTAGATGTGCTTGAAAAGCATGATGAGTTTCTTCTTCTGATTTTTCTTTTCTTGGTCGGCCTCTTTTTCGTTTCTGTTCTCCCTCTATTTCTACTTGTTTTTCTTGTGCATCTTCCTTTTCATTTTGTGTAAACCAATTTTCTTGATTAATTTCCGATGGATTAGGCCATTCTGTTGATTCATTTTTAGCATGAATATCTTTAAATGCTTTCGACTCATCAAACTTCACATCTCGACTTTCATAATATTTTTTTTTTTTAGGATCAATAAAGATGTATCCTGTGTCCGTATAACCAATAAAAATAACTTGTTTTCCTAGTGGACTAAATTTTGGACCAGTTTTCCTTTGAATTCTAATGTAAGCAGTGCATCCAAATCGTTTTAACTGCATTAAGTTGATTTTAGCTTCTGGATTAAGTTTTGTTAAAGGAGCAACTAAATCATTGGATTTGTGAGGCGTACGATTGTAAATATGTACAGCTGCTTTCAACGCTAGGTCCCACATATTTTCTGGAACTCCTGTATCAAAAATAAGAGCTCTAATCTTCTTTTGAATAGTTTGGTTAAAGCGTTCTGCTACTCCGTTGTGTTGAGGAGTGTCAGGACTGTCTAGCTGTAATTCTGCTCCAAATTTATTCAATACATCTACGGTGCTACCTCCAGTGAATTCCGTTCCTTGATCGCATCTTAAATAGCAAAACTTTGCGTCTCTTCCAATTAAATTTCTCGTGCTGACGATGAATAAATCTAGACATTCTCCCGCTTCAGATTTATTTTTAACTGGATATGCCATAGCCAACCTAGAAAAATCATCGACGAACACCACTATAAAGCGATAGCCTTTTGGATAGCTTTTTGGACTAATTGGCCCCATTGTATCACTGTGTACTATTTGTAAAGGAGCGATCGCTCTCTTTCTCGTTGATGAAAAGGGTAGTCTGTTAAACTTTGAAATATGACAAATTTCACAATTTAGTATTTTCTCATCGAATTGAATTCCTTTGAGTTCCTTTAGATCTGGATTTTGTTTTTGAACTTCTTTGAGATACTCCAATGAAGCATGGCCTAGTCTAATATGCCAGAGATCGGCTAGATTGACTTTTTCAAGACAGTTATCTGTATTCTCATCTAGTTTACCCAAGTCCTTTTCTTCTGGTATTATTTCTGTAATCTTTTTATCATTAGTTGTTTCATTGGTATCAGTAATTTGAAAGAATTCTCCTTCGTCATCAGCTGGTATCTCTCTCCCTTTGTTTTCTTGTTTCTTAGTAGCACTTCTAGTTAAGTATTTATGTTTATTATTTGCTATATACGCTATTATGTTTGTCGAGTTGTCCGTCTTATTGTTAGCTTCATCGTTAGATTGAAATTCAATGATCCAGAAAGGTTTATTATAAATTCCTGATAAAAATATTTCATTGGAACGTGGATCTGAAATTTCTATTTTCTGACTGTCTAGATAAATGCCAAGTCCTTGATCTATAAACTTCCTTAACGACAACAAATTTTCAGCTAAAGATTCTGCATAAATTACATTTTCTAATTTAATTTCCTTTCCGTCTATTAATATTAATTCTATATCACCAACTCCCTCTGATTCTATATTCGCGGATTTATTTTTATTTGCACATTTAATTTGTGATCGTTGATCTGTATTTAATGTTTTAAAAATTAATCGCGAATTTGACATATGCTGTAATGCTCCTGAATCAGCTATAAATCTTACCAATTTATTCCCATCTATATTTTTATTAAATCCCTCATAATCGTTTGTAAATAATGAATTATTCTCACCTGTTGTTATCGTTTCATTTTTCTTGTTTCCTTTGTTTTCGGTTTTAGTACTATAACCTGTATTATAACCTGTATTAACGCGACCTCTATTTTTACCACGATAGCTTGCCCTGCCTCGATCTAACTTACGTTGTTTCTCATCAAAATTGTCTAATTTCTGATTACTTTTACGCTTATTGTTTGTTCCGTTAAAATTTTTATAATTATGATTACCCCGTCTGAATATTTTACTATCATACCTTTTATCGTCTCGCTCGTCTGACTTGTCTTGATTATAAGGACAATTAGCTGCAGTGTGTCCTTCACACCGTCTACATTTGTAGCACATCAGGCCCTCGTTGCGGCACTCGTAGGCATGGTATCCTAGGACGCCACATTTAAAGCATCGGTCCTTCTGAGTGGTGTGCATGGCAGCGGCTCCTTCTTCCCTTGTCCTGGAAACTTCTCTCCTTCTGTCCATCATTTTCATCGCGTCTAGCTGTAAGATATAATTTTTCATTTGTTCATAATCGAAATCCTTTCCTGTATTATGTTTATGCAAAAAGTTAGTTTGTTGCATTTGAGGTACATTATCAATTATCGCATTATAAAACAAATCTCTTTTTTCTGCATCGTTTATCTTGATTGCACCCGGAATGTTGTCATCCAATCTAATTAATGCTTCAAAACAATCCCAGAATATCGTTGCTCTTTCTTTATTAGGTTGATATCTAATTAAATACAATTTTTGTTTAACCATCATGGTAGTTAAATTAGCTTCACTCGTTTTAATTTCTTTGATTTTATTTAATAGTACCGTTGGATCCATTATTTGTAATAACTTTGTATGGTAATTCGCGTCAACTCTGTACATAATAATGTCTCAAACTTTTAATTTATTTTTCTGTTTAGTTTTTTCATCCAGATCGCGTTCTAGTTTTATAGTTGAGTCTATAACGTATAATAAATCTAGTGCTCTTAATTCACCGGTTAAATGATCCAAAAATAAATCTAACTCGATCGAACTAGTTAATTTGTATTCTCTTTTAATAAATGAATTTGTATAATTACTTTGAGGCGCGTTCAAAATTATGTTACAATTGTTAAAAGTATCATTAAATTTTTTATTCAATTCAGTCTGGACTAACTGTTGAATGTCACAATCTTCTAAATTGTTAGCTGAAGTATAATTGTGGTTAGTTTTATATAGATTTGGATATCTCACCTCTCGTCTAACTGATCTCATTTGCTGCTCTACATCTGATGTCCTCGTTCCAGTCTCGTTCTTATGTTTGATGAAATCAGCAACAATACTATCAACCCATCTGTTGATGTAATCCTTTGAATTTCCTAAATTTATTTGTGCTGACTCTTTGAGCTTGGAATTCTCCTTCTGAAGTTCCTTCATCCTTTTTTCCATCGCGTCTACTTTCCCTTCTGTCGAATCACAATTTTTCATATATAATTCAGTGCTGTTATGTATTTTATTTTTTAAAGATAAATCAGCTTTACTTGTCTCGAAACTATCTAGTTTTATTTCTACCTTTTTATCAGATATTATTTTAATTTTTCTCTCACCTAAATCATTTACACGCTGTTCTAATTCCTTTTTCTCATCTAAGTCATCCCTTTTAGGAATCCGGGTACGGTAAATAAGAGGCGCGCCAATAAGGTCATAAAATTCAAGTGTCGAATTAAGAGCGGCTTCCTCTGCTGGTAACAGTGTACTTCTAGGGTACACAAAAACTTCGTTTCCTGGCCCATTCAAGGTGATCCTTGATGACGTAACCGTGATATAAAACTCCGTATCCGGGTACTCCTCAGACAGTTCAAAATTGATGTCGATTGTCCTCATTAAAAGTATAAAGTCCTTTTGAACTGAAATGTACATTTTTATTAAGTTTCTCCCTTTTCTATATTTAATTTATTTAGCGTAAACCGTTAATATTGTTTCAAAACAAAATTTAATTGAGTTGAATTTTAAGTATAATTTATCTTATTTTCTTATCTAAGTTTTAATTTCTCTGTTCTAATTAATCATTTCCATTTAATTATTTACAATTTAAAATTTAATTAATTTTTAATTAATTTTAGACAATCAAAATCTATTATCTAATTTTAACAATTCCAATTAATTATTTCAATTTAATCTAGTTTAAAACAAATCAAAGTCTAAATTTATTGTCTAATTTAACAACCTTTAATTTACGAGTAGTCGTATTTATTTTAACTTTCAAAATTTTATTTTGAGACTGTAAGAAAACAGGTCTGCAACACGCTAAGTCATATTAACGCAATGTCTTTACGACAGTACGCTGTCAAGCGCTGCTATGCTTTCCGATATAATCTAAACCCTTCTATACGCGCACATGCTCTCTCTGTCAAATGCCATAACTCTCTATAACACTCTCTCCCTCTCTCTCTTTCACGCTTTATTCACTCACACACACCCGCGAACACACATAAATTTCAAAGACGTGTCGCCCCTATTTTTCACGATTGTGCGCGCGCATTCATTCTCAATATTCTATCTCGCTTTGGTGGGCCCACGCGCGCGTTTTGTTTTTCAGCAGCGCTTGAGCTTCTTTGTGACGGTGCGAAGTTTTCACGAATTCTATGCTCAAGAAACAAAATTTGAAAACTAACGGTTTACGCTTTTGTTAAGAAAATATTTTTTATTTGATTTTTCTCTTTCTCTTATTTTTATAAAGAGAGCTTTTCACAAATATAATTGCACTCGGGATCCCGTCAATTCACTAATAATAACAAAAAATATTTCTTTTATATTAATCTTATTTGAATTTATTCACTTCCCGTCGATTTACTCTTTTGACAAATGCTTTATTCTCCCAATCTAATTTATATGTATAAATGTACACATCTTACCTTTCTCCTCCATTTTCTTATCACTACTGCTTTCTCCTTTTTGAGACATTTTCCAAATCACACACTTATTATATACACAGTATATGAAAGTTTTATTTGTATAAAACAAGAAAGCTGAGAATAAGAATTTAAAAGTTCACTTTTATGCGCAGTGGAAGCGTGCTGGGCCCATAACCTATTGAAATAATAGCAGTTTTATGGTGATTTCAAATAAAACACAGATTTTACAAAAACACCTTATTAATTACAGTTTATTTAATACAAGAAATCCTTTCTAATTTGAACAAAAACTATTCTAATTACTGATCTAATTTTACTCAGTAAGATTAAATTTAAACTTTATTTTAATGTTAATATAAAATAAAAAGACAAAGTTTTGTATATATGAAAAACTAGAAAATGTCGAATCGCTGAACCAAACGGTTGAAGGTGCGCACTCAGACTGACGAAAAACGACCAGAGACGAAACGATAGACACTTGACTGACCGACGTTAAAGAAGAGTAGGGACATACAATTTCACGGCTACGTGGAATTCAACCTTAAAATACTGAGCGCCCTGCGCCATATCCAACAATAATAAATACAGAAAAAATTAATTTTGAGATTGGTTAGAAGCAAAGTACGGTAAAAGAATATTTTTATATACATTACTTAATGAGCATATCATGTTAGTGATAAATAGCATATCAGGAACAATTTCTTGAATATATATACTGTCATCAAAAGATGAATAAATAACAAAATGACATTTTTGTAAATTTAAGAGGGCCATCCCCAGTTGTATTTGCCCATAATATTTATGATTTGTTTTTAAATGATATTTATCATTATTATCTTTTACAAAGTAACGTAATTTTTTTATCAATTCACTAGCAGTCACATTCTTTCCATCAACCGGGCATTTAATTTCTATTAAACAATTATTTTCATATATAATGCCATCAGCGCTAAAGCCAAGCCAGGGGACATGAGGATGAATAAATAATCCCAGTTAAATTACTTTTTTATTTAATAATTTTTCATATGCTTTTCGAGCTTTTGGCTCATTGATATTGCCATAATTAGTATTACTATTTCCTGTAAAAGTACTATAAAATATATTCTTAATTTTTTTATTCCAATCAGGTTTTCTGTTAAAAGAATACTTATACAGTTCGTAACAAATGCTACCAGTAATTCTATATTTTCTGTTTTCTTTCCAAAAATCATTATTCTGAGTCACACTTTTTAAGCAGATTAAACATGCATCTTCTATTGACAAGGCAATATTTTTGTTAAAAAATTCAAGGTTATTAGTGATTTGTAATTGAAAAGTACTTAATGATAATGGTTGATGAAGTAGGAACAATGTAAGGAATATTTGGGATGAAAGCTGTTGGGCAAATAAAAAAAAATCTGTAGAGGCCATGCAATTAGTATTTCTAAGCTTAGATTTGTGAATTGCAACTTTACTCTTTTCACTACCTAATTAAAATAATTTAAATCATCAAACAAAAACCCAACATAAATACCCAACATGAATATAATATTTTTCTAATTAATATAAATAAACAACAATAATAACCAAAAAAATTAAAAAATAACAATGACAAACAACAATAACAAAAAAAATAATAACAAACAAAAACAAGAAAAAACAATACTATATACAAATATCTTTTCTTTACTATACAAACCTTTTAACAAAGTATCTAAAAAGAAATTGTTTAAATGAGAATAATCGTCTTTATTTTTATCGATCACTTTTTCATAATGACATAGATCACTAATTTTTTTTGGTTCATCATATAATTGTTATAAAACTTTAGAGGTTAATTTTCCCCATCGTTGTTTCAAATCTGTGCAACTTAATTGTTCTAAGTTGTCGATGCCAATTCTAAAAATTACATAAATATTACACATTATACGAATATGTTAAAAAAATAAATAAAAGTAAGAAACAATACCGATTTACGTATAACAAAATTGCAAAGATGTGCTTGCATAGACCACCTTCCCCAGCTGGACAGGTGCATAGGCAATTATATTTTTTTTTTATTACTATTAATAGCAATGCTCATTGTTATTTCATGCGGATTTTCACGAATATGTGAGCTTTGTAAGCACGCGCAAAACACTTTAATTGAATCTTGTAAACGTTTTGTCACACCACAAATAACGATATGTTTTGCATCTAAAACTTTTTCACCTTCTGTCAAAGGACGTTTTGTATCTCCTAACAAACATAATATATCGGATAATGAAACTTCTAGAGCTAAATTTTCCTCCATTGTTTAAAAAAATGTGTGAGAAAATCTTTTTCCTATCTCTACCTACGTACAAATTTAAATCAACTTGCTTTACGCCTTCCATATTGGATTGCTTGCAGCGCCTCCTGCATTTCCTTGCAATCGCGAATACGACACAGGTTTCTTCGATGTCATTACAACGTTTGAAATCGTGATGACGTTTGGGAGGCAGATTTAATGGATATGAGAGCGGTCAAAACTTATAACGAGAATCACGCTTATATCCTCATTGTCATTAATATTTTCAGTAAATACGCATGGGTTTTACCACTCAAACTTTAAAAAGTGTTACAGAAGCATTTAAAAACATTCCCAAAAACAGTGCTAATCGAAAGCCTATGATTTTTGAACGGACAAGGGGAAAGAATTTATAGGAAAGGAATTGCAAAAAGTGTTAAAGGAAAATGAAATATAATTAAGAATAGTGCAAAGTCCTGATATTAAAGCAGCTATGGCCAGAAGGTTTATAAAAACTACAAAGGAACGGATATGGCGATATTTTACGTATAAAACACTGGTCGATACGTTGATATTCTACAAAAAATATTAGAGTCTTACAATCATAGCAATGACTCATCCAGTAAGATAGAGATAGCATCTGTTATGATTTACAATGTTCACAAAGCTCGAAAAAATTTCAAATCCCGATATGAATGTGCCAAGTACCGAAAACCTCAATACAGGATAAGTGACTTAGTACGGGTTGATCGAGCATGAAACGTGTTTGCGGAAGGGTAAGAGGCTGGATGGAAGCTAGAACTGTTTAAAATTATTCGTAATTTAGTAGCACGTTAGCCACAAATATACTTTCTAAAAGATTTAGCCGATGAGAATATTGAAGAGTGTTTCTACGAACACGAGTTGAGAAGAGTTAGAAAAGATTTGAATAACGCAAGTTTCGAAGTTGAAAAAATTTTTAAAAGTACTGGAAGTGGACGAAATAAAAAATATTTTGTTAATTGAAAAGGATACCCCGATAAATTTCATTTTTAGGTTGCAGCCAGCCAGATCGAAAAAACATCATGAATGATCAATTTTACATTGTACTACTTGGTAATAGTAGTATGCATTATTTCCCTGACAATACTACGACACGGTTCGTTACTCAACCATCGCAGCAAATACAGCTGCAAGGATATTGAAGCGTTGCACTTTAGGAAATCTAAATCTATCTGGCATTTCAACATATTCTAGTAAACGAGGACGGAAGATTTGTTTTTGTGAAAAATATACCGCTATCGTCACTGGGAACTAATAAAATTGTACCAGTTGTTTTATTCGGCAACTTTTTACATTCAGGTGTTTACAAACATTTAAAAAGTCTTTTGGAGGAGATAAATAACCTGAGTTGGGTAAAAAACCATCTAAGTTTTTGGATAGAACGTGGTGGATACGTATCAATCAGACGCGTTTGTTTAATAGAGGAATGCACGCCAATTGATCATTTTTTAGATTTGTCAAGGAATTTGAGAAAAATTCTCGGGTTTAAAACTAGCAAAAATTAAGCTATCAAGGTTGATAAAATAAAACTCACTATGGCTAATTACCCTGCAAATCTTTCTAATAGGTTACAAACAACTCTAATACTGTAGTGACATCTGTTAACCTTATGTAATCAGGGATGTGCAAGATAAATTATTAAGAACGGTTTTCTTGAATATTGAGAATTGCAAATATAGTAGTATAAAAATAAAAAACTTTTACCGTCTATGTACATACTGCTATTTCTTAACTCTTTTCAAACTATTAAAATAGATATAAGAGATCAACAAGTTCAACCAATACAATTTCATTTTGGCACCTTGAAATAAAAGAAATAAAGTAACAAAGAAGAAAATAAATAAAGACAAAAAACAGAAGAATTCTAGAAAAAGTAAAAAAATTACAAACGACAAGAGACATTTTCGACTAAAAGTGGCGTTTTTACACACACAGCTCTGCAAGTGCATTAAATTGTGTAATGTGGGAATTTGTTTCCTATCCCACAGTTATTATAATTACAACTCTACAGTATAACCTCTAAATCAATATCAATTTAATTATTTTTTTTTTTTAACTTTTCTATGAATATAAACTATGAATTTATTAGCAATCAACTCTCTCGGGTGGATTCTAATCGGGTCTTCGTAGGGAACAATGACGAAACCACCGATGTAAACCAGCAATAAACAATTTAGATATTTTATTACAACACAATATTAATAAACATTTAAGTAACACTGTTAAGTAAAATACAAAAAGAAGTAATTTTCACTCTCAATTTATTTAAGTAAATTTAACATCTTAATCACCCGACAATTTCTCGAAATTGTGTAAAGTGTAAGAAAATTGTATGACTAAAACTCTGACTCGACTCAATAAACTTTTCTATCAATTATAATGAATAAAAATCAGACTAAACTCGTGACTTTAATATCAATATTAATAATAGTGGCGAAACTGACGCTAAATATGACGAGCAAAACGGCGACGCGCACTGATTCTAAGTTCTCACTTGATAAAACGTAAGATGGAGAACTCACCTTAATAATAATAAGTGTTGCTCTCCAAAGTACAAAAATCTCCAACCCAAAATCTCCTTTGCTTGTTTTAACCCTTTCAGTCACGAATTATTTTCGCAAAAACACGTTTTTTCTATCATACATTAATTTTTTATATTTATTTACAATCATATATTCAAAATATATCATATGATACTTATAAAATGAACACTCATTTATATGAAAATGCAAAAAGAATAAAGATTAAACTTAAAGTGCGAATTAAACAATAAGAAAAAGAAAATGAGAAAGGGTGCCACTATAGTGGCTCCTGTGACTGAAATGGTCAAAGAAACTCCTCAGCTCTCTCGAAAATGATAGAAAAATCTCTCTTATTTGTAATTAGGCAAAGTAGCAAAATGGCAGCGTAAAATCTCTATTGAATTCCAACTTACTATAGTGGAGTCAAGACTCAAGAAATATGGCTCAGCGAGCAGTAAACAGAAAATCAAATCAAGTATAACAACCAAAATCCAATAGAAAATGTGTCGACGAAGTGTCTTTTCTCCAGCTCCTTCCTCTTCATCACTTCTTTAATCAATTACGTCACAAATAGAATAATGGTTGATTGGTTATTAATCCTTTCTGTAATTGTTATTTGTCAATTACAAAGGATGTTGACTTATAACCAATCAACACCTTTCCTTTTGGCGGCTTCTTTGATGTTAGCACCCTCTATTTCTCGCGCGCTCCATTTAAATTTATATTTAAAATGCTCCATATACTAAGTCTTGATAATTCTGCATGCAATTGTATCACTATCTCTCTCCAGCGCTCGATTTCTTCTATCTTCTATCACTCTCGCTCTCGATTTCACGTATCTCCGTATATAAGACTTACACTGCTTGATATTTTTACAATTGCTCATTTATATATTTATTCTACTGCTATTTCTACAATAACCCATGTATATATGATGTATAAGTTATAGCTGGCTCCCCTTTTTCGCTGATCCTTTACTCTCCTTACGCATGATTCGATTTCCTTTCTCTTTCTTTCCACCGTTGCCTCCTTATATCGAGTCCGTCATCGATCGGGAATTTCTGTCGCAAGTCGTTCACTTTCATCCTCTTCACGCTTCCTCTTTACTCTCGAGCACGTGTTTCTAACGTTCCGCGTCGTTTCCCGATTTCGCTCGTCATCGTGTACCGTGAGTGTATTGTGTGTATGTATCTATACACCGGGTGCGTGTGTGAGTGTAAGTGTACAGGTGACAGTGCCACGGCGTGCACGTCGTCATCAAGAACATAAGATGGCGACGTACAAGAGCACTATCACAAGTTATGTTTACATGTGTGTTCTCTTCTTCTTAAATGTTGTGTGCACTAGTGTTATAACGTTACAACCTTCATCGTAGCTTTACTCCTAGTGCACCATGAAAAACTGATGGTGAGTGTGGTTTTTCCTTCTCATGTGTTCTGATTTGAGGTTAAGTTCCCCTTTCTCTCTGTCTCTCTCTACCGGTAAGTCTTCTGCTCTCAGTAATTCTCATGTTCCTCAAAACAAACAAGAATACAAATGATTAATTTATTTAATTATGTTAATTAATGATCAGTTTAGTGAGTGCATCTTGGCTCATATTTCTCTCTTATTCTCTTGAATAAATCATTTATTGAGATGCAATAAATGCATCACAATCGGAATTGCTCCTATTTGAAATTCCTCGTACACAGACTATCATCGAGAGCTCTTATTGGGTTCAGTATAAGCCAATTCCCTCGTTGACTGATGACTCATCGACAGAATTCGTAATATCTGGAAATGGCGAAGATTATTTAGATTTAGCTCACACTATGCTTAGTTTAAACGTTAGCTTATACACCACTTTCGATGAGTATTTTGGAAATATGACTGCAGATCTACTAAAGAAAGTATGACCAGTGAATAATTTTATGCAATCACTATTTAGCCAATTAGACGTAGTGTTTAACTAGAAACCTGTGGCAGCTCCAAATATTGCTTACGTGTACAGAGCATGAATCGTCATTATCCGTTTTGTGGTGTGACGATACATCTGAAAAAAATGGACAATATGAGTAGTGACAATCAAGAACTAGTTAATTGACGCGCATATTTGGGCGCGAAAAAAACTGTAAATCTTATCGGACATCTGCATGCAGATTTGATTTATCAAGAAAAGTTATTATTGAACGGTGTTGAAGTACGAGTTCGGTTAGTCCGTTCTCAAGATAGTTTTTGTCTTAAAACTACAGCTCAATACCCTATTACAAGAGTTAAAGTCAAAGCTGTAACAATACATAGTGGTATACATGGTGAAACTAGGGATAATATTATTTTAAGACAGCTATTCAAAAGAATAATCATAGGGTTTGTTTAAAACAAGAAGTTTAACGAGGACTGGATGCTAAACCCGTTCAGTTTTGATCATTTTAACATAAACTTTCTATGTTTATATGTTGATGGTGTTTAAATACCTTCGAAACCATTACAGTCTAATTTTAAAGTTAAAAAGTTATACGTTGATACATATCATACTTTATTCAATGGTACAGGTTTCCATTTTCTCAACGAGAAAAATAAAATTACTTGTGAGTTGTATTCTAACGGTTTCTGTCTGTTTGCATTTGATATAACACCTAATTTGTCGGCAAATAAATGTATACATCATTAAAATTTAATGAGACCTGGAAGTGTTAGACTCGATTTCCGATTTAGCGAACCTTTAACAAACACAATTATATAATATATGCAGAATATGATAACATTCTAGAGATGGACGCATCGTGACAGGCAATTGTGGATTTTAACGGGTAAAGATATCAATAGATAGCGCTTTAAATTTTTTATCGGATGAAAAGATATCGCTGTTGCTCCTTAGTACAGCTGTAATTGTTGCATTTGTCAAACAAAAAGTTGAATTATGAATGTGGTCGTAGATATTCAGTGTTAAAAAGATTGAAATAATAGAGTTGTTCCAAAAGAAGTCGCCATCGTAACTTTGAACTATGATTTTAGTGCCCATTGGATTGTTGCTTCGAAAAGACGTATGAACGCTTTTAGCAGAGGCATAAAAAGGGAAAATAATTGGCTTATAAAGCATCATCACGAACTTGACTATTTTGACGGTGATGTTACAGAGAAAGCTCTCTACCAGACGTTGCGCGACCTTACTCGGAAAGTTAGAAAAATTTATGTAAGTGGTAAACAAAAATGGTCAATTTTATACTGTTTAATAGTGCAAGAAATTATAAATTTAAAATCAAATACAGATTGCCCGTAATAATGGAATGCCATCTTTGATATCAGATTACATTAACTGTCTACGTCGTAATTGTAATACGTAGATAGATTCCGTTGGTAATTACAGAGTAAAACATCTGACATATATGGACAATTTTGTACTATGTTCTTGAATCACATGACATCTGGATTGTGTTTCTAGAAATTTCTTAACAATTTTTCTACTGTTTTAATAGAAAATGATGCTGTTGCCAGAAGTTATGTACCTTTCGAACATGCTGACGACAGCTTTCCTGGGAATGGATATTGTATTATAAGATGTTTTAAAAAGTGCTGTGGTAAACTGTAGTTATTGTTACCTGATACTTTCTTGTCGCACAGTCACGATCACTGTTAAGAAATAGTAAGATAATCCAATCAATATAGCAAGAAAAAAAGATATTTTAGACATTAATTCAGGGCTTAATAAAACCCATATAGAGTTGTTGAGAACGATGACAAGACATACCCCATATATAATGTGACAAAAAAACGGTAGAAAATGCTCCAGTAGGCTGCAAAGTTGGCCAAAACAAGTTTTTTAATTCTCTGAAATAACGTATGCATTTTAGAAAAAAAAAAATTAATAAAAGTATTAGAGAATAAAAAAACCTACAATTTGAGTGGTGTCGCGATTATTTTATACTAATTATTTATTTTAAAAATAAAAAAATTAACGTATTATATGTAAGGGGAGGGATATTCGGTTATGGAAGACTTCTTGACAGATGGTTAGGAAGGACATAGATTAAGCCGATCTTGCATAAAAGGATGTATTTTTCGAGGGAAACTGAAAAAAAATAAACTACAAATAAAGTGATTAAAAATAATAAATACAAATGATAAAAATACGAGAGCTGTAACCCTGAATCTTATAGCATGATTATTCCACTTTTAATGGGGGTATACGCAGTATTTTTTTACGCGGGAGAAAAATAACTTAGAGTGTGCATGCTGCACCTCTAGATCTTGTGGCACGATTTTTATCTTTTATAGTGGGGTACTGTTGTATTTTATTCTTCGATGAAGGGATTGAATAAAAAAAGAAAGATAAAGAATATTATATAAATAGATAAAAAATATATTTACAAGTAGAAATGATTTATTTTTTTTTTATTTTTATTTTTTTTTTACAATGACACTCATACAATAAAAAAAATATCTTTTATAAATGAAAAGAAAAAAATGTATGAAGACATTAATGAAACTATAATTTATTAAATTTTTGAACAATTTAAAATAATGAAATAATTAGTAAAAATAATTACCAAAATTATCATTAATATATTTTAAAAAAAACGAAAACAAAATTTTTCGCATAACCTGGTAAAACATGGAAATGAAAAAAATGTGCGTCAGCAAAAAAATGCTGTACAGGACACCTAGCCTAACCTAAGAATGGGATTCCAAAAAGAAGGGGGAGACAACCCCACCTATTATAAGAACTACTAGAGTACGAATAGGTATAAGACAGCGATGCGCATCATTGCGGACATCATTTCGTGTCCAGAAGTTCATCAAGAAATATAAGTTTTAATTTAATAATCATATTGAACTACAACAAATAATAGTGAAGTTATATTAAGTAGTTGTACAGTATTCGTTTATAACTTCGACCTAAGGCTAGTAACAAAATAAAGATGATGATGAAATAACAAATACTTTATAGTTTTTAATTTTTAACTTAGAATTTCTTGATCCTGATAACAATAAATTTTTATAACGGTTATCTCGACATGAATTTTCTTAATGGTACTATAGGACTACAATCGCAAGAACTTATCGTGTTCTATTCCATCAAGTTATAGAATTAAAATTAGAAATTTTATTAAAATAACTCAAACTAATAATTTACTTATAAATTAATCGATTTAAATTATTATCAGTGAATTAAATTTACAATTCATGAGAAAACCAACTTTACAATAATATTAAAAAATATTTTAAATTATTCAAGAAAATTTTTTTTTTTTGAGATTATAAAAATAATTTGTAGTATTAAAAACAATTTGAGCTAGACTATTTTTACTAAAAATCTTACCAGCCTAATTAATTTTTGTTTTGTTTTTGTTTCGTAAAATTAAATTAAATGAATGTTCATGAAAATTCACTTACAATATCTATATCATAAACACTTATTGCTTATAATTATTTAATCTTAATTTTTGATTTCACAATATTTCGAAATTATTTATAAATTATGGCTCAATATTGATATTTGCAAAATTTTATAAGTTAATGCTAATCATGGCCAAAACTAGCCGCTCGAATATAATCACAATTTTTATTACATATTTAAAAATGTATCCAATGTAATTATTTCAATAGAACCATTCTAAATTATTTTTTTTATTTTATAAGTAACATAATAAATCCTTATACTTAATAACTTATACATTATTTCAATTCAACAGATATTTTTCTTTATAGTTTTTCTCATTATATTTTTATTAGTAAAATATTTTATTATAGATCAAAAAGATATTAAGAATAAGCAAAAACGGTAAACTAGTTTCAAAACACGTAATTTTCTATTTTATTAGCTATTCATAATTGAATTTCAAAGAATTATTTAAAAGAAGGATATTTGCCACGAATTGATGTCAGCAATGGAAAGGTTTTGATAGGAGAAGGAATAGTTGCTAACAACAATGAGGTATGGTTATGGCAATCAACACAGGCGAAGAGGATACATTTATAACTATAAATCCTCGGGACTTTTTACCGTTTGAATATATAAATCCTGATTTTTATTCCAAGTCTTCCTCCGGAAAAGAAATCACTCAAGTAACCAATAAATATCAAAGGTTTCGAACACTAATAGACATAATAAATATGGACTATTTGAACCAAGAAGAAAGAAAACACGTCAAAGACCTATTAATGGATTACAATGATGTATTTTTATTACCAGGAGACCCATTGCCAGTCACACATCCTACCGAACATCCAATACCTACAACGGACAATATTCCTATAAATACCAAGCAATATAGACATCCACCAATCCATAAACAAGTAATCAAGGACGAAGTGGAGAAAAAGCTTGAAGATGGAATCATTGAACCTTTCTTCTCACCAGCCAACAACCCTGTAACAATAGCACCAAAGAAACTAGATAAATATGGAAATCCTCGTTAGCGTATGGTCATCGACTTCCCGAATCTGAACAACCAGACAATTGGGGACGCTTACCTATTGCCAAATATTACAGACATCTTGGACCAGTTAGGAGGGTCCATGTATTTTTCAGTGTTCGATCTCGCGCATAGGTATCAGCAGCTATCCTTACATGAGACAGATCGATGGAAAAATGCTTTCACGACACCTGACGGACACTATCAGTACACCAGACTCCCGAAAGACCTCAAGGGGGCGCCCTCTACGTTTCAGCGTTTAATCGACAAAATATTGTTAGGACTACAAAACACTGGAATTCTAGTATACTTAGATGACACAATAATTTATTCACGGAACCTGCATGATCATGACCGAAAGAGCAGAAAGTTTTTCAACCGACTTCAAGAAGCGCATCTCGTATTGCAGCCTCAAAAGGTTGAATTTATGTAAAAAAAAGTAACCTTTCTAGGACACATCATGAGCGAACGAGGTGTAGAACCAGACCCAGGCAAGATAAAAGCAATGCAGAACTTTCCCACGCCTAAAACACCAAAGAATGTTTGACAGTTTTTGGATTGGCTGGCTACTATAGACGTTTCGTCAAAGATTTTTCAAAACTGGCTAGACCCTTGTCTAATCTACTAAAGAAAAAACAATCTTTTGAATGGGGAACAGACCAAGAGAATAGTTTTCAGACTTTAAAGGATTGTCTGATACAATCGGCAACACTGATTTTTCCCGATTTCGACAAGACCTTCATCCTAACTACTGATGCATCAGATTATGCAATAGGGGCGGTGCTTAGTTTAGAAAAAGAGGGATTTGACCACCCAGCAGCACATCTATCACGATTGCTTAACGCCGCTAAGCGGAACTATTGTACTACTAATAAGGTAGTAAGATTAGCTGCTTTGTACGCTATGTATCATTTCCGACCTTATTTTTTAAACAAGGAATTTGTATTGCAAGCTGACCATAAAACTCTGAACTGGATGCATAATCGGAAAGACCCTGGACGACTCATGTGATGGATGTTGAAATTTACAGACTGCACGTATAAGTTCCATTATAAACCGGGGAAATTAAATACCAACGCTGATGCATTGTCACGAAACTCTATAGATGCTCTTACTGAAAAAGAAATAAATGACAACTTACCTAGATTACGAGTCTTAATGATGAGTAGGAGGGCGAAGCCCACGTTCGAAGGGCTAACGATAGATGAATCTCCAAGAGCAAATGACCCAGATCATGCTCCAGGAACAAGTGCAATTGTTCCTTCGAATCAACCACCTGTAGCACCTAAACGAAAAGGTAGGCCGCTGGGACCGACTACTAAAAAACCCTCACCTAAATTGGACCACAGCGTTGTTGCACAAAGGACACGGTCTAAGCAATCCGTCATTTCACCTAGAAATAGTGGTAGTAATCAGCAAGGGAAGGTAACTAAACCCAATACAGCGAAACCAAAATTATTATACAAAGATACTCTAACGAGTCAAGCTAGAAGAGCAGCCCTCACCAATAAAGAAATGTGTTTAACGAGACCAGGTACACCCAGTGGTAATAGCAGTGATCGATCAAGTATGAGCGAGGTAAGCATCAGACAACCAAAGAAGAAAATACTCACTAAAAGAGTGATACCAACTTCTATCCTCGATTCTGATACTAAAAGTAACGCAGGAAACAACTCCTAGCGGGATACACGCCCTCCGTTGATAAACCCTAGACGCAGCGGATTAAGAGGTAATTATACCACTGATCCTGAATCAGACACTGGTACCATTGCGGAAACATCAGCACCAGTTACGGTTGAACCAGACGATATTCAAATAATTTACTTAAATGCGTCGTCGAAATAGAAAATTGAAATGAAAAATTTAATGATGTAGACGCGCAAAAAAAAACGGTTAACGTGAGATTTAAACGATATCGATCTAAAACATGCAGAAGACGTGAATAAAATAAATAAAGAAATGGAAAATATAAAAGAAACGCGTATAACAAGCACAGGTACAACACATAAGATAAAAATGGCAATTCCTAAATTTAATGTGTACGAAAACAAACGTCCTATTAAATTTTTAAACGAATTAAATACGTATAAAACATTTACAAAACCGAATACCCATGAATTACGGTGTATACTCCTACAAGCATTGCAGGGTAATGCACAATCATGGTATTATATTAACGAAATAAACATGAGTAATTTTGAAGATTTCTCAAGGTTATTTAAAGAGCGTTAATGAAACCTAAATATACAAAGAAAAATGCAAAGAAAAATAGAATACGGTCTTTTCTATGAAAACGGAAAAATGACGCGTGTAGACTATGCAACATATATGTTAGGGTTAGCTAAAGAATTACAATTAAGTATAGAAGAAAGTGAATTAATCACAAAATTGAGTCAACATTTCGACAGAAATGTTAGATGCGTGATAAACGGTCAACCGACGAAAGATACATCTGTTTTGTTTAGGATTTTAGAGGATTTTGATAACGACGATCACATAGGAGATCGACACAAACAAACAAACACACAAAAAATGCACAATACACAGCAAAAACCAAATACAAAGAAGAAAATGATAAATAACAAAATAAATTCAAAATAATGAAAGATAAACTACACCTAAATAATGTAAAATTAACAAGTAAACTAGATGCGAAAACTAAGAACTTACTGAATGAAAACATGATCGAAAGATCAAAAATTCAATACATAAATCCAGTAGTCTCAGTAAAACAAAAAGAACTTAATACAGTAATGCCCGAACGTTCATAGCTACATTTTCAGCTATTATGACGGTTCAAGGAAGGGGGGGGGCAAATAAAGACTTAAAACACTATCAATAAAACAAATGATATAAAAAATAGTAATAATAAGTAAAAACAAAAAACTAATATAAAATGAAAAATTTTTGACTCAATAAACACTAAACAATACAAAATATTATAAGAATTCTATAAAAAAAAGGCAAAAAATCAGAATATCAAACTGAAAATAAAAATGCAAAATTTTTTGAATTCTGATAAACTTTATATGATTAAATACATTGTAAGCAGAGAAATAGAGAAAGGAATTTTGCGTTACATGAAGAAGAAGGTAATGAATCATGAGTCGCTCATATCGACTATAAACCGAAATTAAAATTGATCGTACCCAGGTATATGCAAACGTAAACAAACGAGCGTGATACCTGTTAAACGCAAATAAAAGTAGCAAGCGAAAAACTATGTATTATATAAAATGCTACAAATAATATTCAAACGCTACAAATAATATTAAAAAATAATGTAAAAATTATAGCGATAATTGAATGAAAAAATTAGTTGATTAATTAAATTTATTTTTATTCATAGATATGCTTAAATCAAAAATTAATTATTAAATCAAATAGAATTTTAGAATTAAATATAATATAGAACTAGCAAAAAATACCTCGCTCTTGACGTCGCTCGGTTGCATTTTCATATATTATATTATTGGCTAATTCCATTCAGATTCATGCAGGCCGTCACGGATCGAATTTTTTTTTGGCTGAAAACTATGTGAATGAGTTCTAATACTCAAGAAAAGATGTGGAGATCCCGAAATACGGCTTAAAAAATTTTTTTCGCGATGCTATAGTCTATTTTGTGTTAAATATTAAAATAAAGGTGAAAAAATGAAAATGAACCTCCATATTCAAAATGCTGAATCTCCGTCAATTTTTGATTTTTCAAGGCATGTTTTTTTTTAAATGTGAGGAATTTAGCCTTCTTTTACATCACATTATTATTTCATAGATAAAAATTAATGCCGTCGAGCTAATAATGAAAAACAAAAAAAAACGATTTTTTTTCAACGTGATTTTCTCGAAAACTATATTTTTTTTTCTTCAAATTTTAATATGATTTTATACATAAAAAAAACGAACTTTTAGGGTGGGTCAGAATATGCTATTTTGCGTTATTTTTTTTAAATGAATTTTTTTAATTTTATTCAATTTTTTTCAATTATAGAGGATTAAGACCATGTCCTCTTCCAATAATTGTGCTCTTTCACTATTCGCTTACTTTTTAATTTATTAATATTGTTAGTGTTTAAAAAGACCTTCAAAATGAGCAATTAGTCAACTTTTTTTGTCAATTAGAACAAAAGCTATAGCAATTTTAAGTTTAAAAATATGTTCAAAAAGAAAAATAAATTATCATTTATTCAATTTGTATTTCGCGCCTGCGAGTGAAATTCAATTCGAAAGTCGCGGTCCCAGCGTCCTCATTAGCAATACAGCGCATCATAGTACATAAAGAGAGATCGAATTGAATAACAAATCGTCTAACTTTCATAATCTTTTTTTCGCTTTAATAAAAGATTTTGAGTTAATTACAATGGCATCATTGGCTAAGATAAAATGCAAGGACTTGAAAAAAGGCACACAAAAGGTATCTACGATTCCTCTATAAACCCATTCAGAGAATTGGGCCAAATAACGGAATCTTTGCAGCGCTTATATCCTAAAATTTTGTTATCTAAAAAAGATAGAATTTGCGTTGGATGTTATAAATTATTTTTAGAAGAAGTGAAGAATGCTACACCTTCCACATCTAATTCAAGCAGTCAACAATCTTCAGAAGAAATTAATGATAGCGAGATTGTGGTGCATGAGCTTAACGAAACCGCAAATAATTTGAATTTGAAGGTTTCACCTATCAAGATGCCTGAAACTGTTAATGTGAAGATGCGAAAATCGTATGCCATTCGGAAGAGAAAGCAAATGAATGATGCGTTCGATTCTCAAGAAGCTAGTAAAATGATGAAATTTTTTGATATAACGGATTTACCTGAATTGAATGGAAGCATTGAATGTAAGAGATGTGATAAATGGCTCGAAAATATTAAAATTGCCTTAAAAATTGTTAAAGTTTTTGCAAAAAAGTCCGACTATTAACCCTTATACCAACTCGTTTCTCAAAAGAATATTTATTATCAGTTCTGTCAGACGTAACTACGTACATGATTGATCAAGCTCGCTCACATGTGATAATGAAGATGTTTATAAGAAGCCTGAAAATTATAGTGGCCATTCAGTGGATAGGAAAGTTGTGTTAAAGGTCGAAGAGTATTATTTAAATGATGATTTTAATTGCTCTCGACAAAGTGCAAATAAAAATGATACAATACCCGTAAAAGAAAATGATATCAAAACCAAAAAAGTTGAACGCTTTGTTACGCGAAGTATGAAACAAATGTTTGAATTGTTTGAAGAAGAAAATCCCCAAATGGAAAAGAAAATCGGCAAATCAACATTCTATGCTTTGAGACCAAAATGGGTTATACCTCATCCACCCAATGATACGTGTCTTTGTATTTATTGCGAAAATTTGGAACTTATGTCGATAACTTTAAAAAACTATAATACAAACAATAAACATGACGTTTCAAAAATTGAATCAAATATATTTTCTTCTTCATTTTGCTCTAAGCATCATATGAAATGTGTACTAGGAGACTGTGAAAAATGCCTAAATGAAGAAACTATTGATTTGGGAATCATTTTCTTGACGGAAGAAGATGTTTATGAAGAAATAACTTATAGTGTTTGGCAAAAATCAGATTTACTTAATAAAACTAGTACCATTGAAAATTTCTTGATACAATTGAGAAAATATGCTCTCACCGTGAGTACCCATAAAATGATTAAAGAAATTCAACGTATTGCTATTCGAGAGGAAACAATTTTAGTAAAAAAAAATGGTTCCAATTAGTCATTCACGTAGATTTTGCTGAAAATTAGACGGTCTTATTACAAAATGAAGTACAAAGCTATCACTGGAGCAAAAATCAAACATCCATATTTACATCGGTATGCTATTTTGGAAATGATTCGGCGGTCAGTTATGTCACAGTTTGTGACGATACAAAACATGATTCTTCTCATGCTTAAATGGCTATAAATTCAATTGTAGAGAATGTAAAGCAAAAACACATTCTGCAAAAATTAGAAGAAATCATAATATTTTCGGATGGAGCCGCCAGTCATTTCAAAAATAGGTACCAATTTTATGAGTTTCAAAATTCTAAAGAAAAAAGAAAATGGTTATATTTAAAACGGCGTTCGGAAAATTCGTTTTTTGACACTCCGTGCGAGAAGCTCGATTTCACGCACGCTGTACAAAGTGACACGTGCGAAAATGGAGCTTCTTACACGCCGTGTCAAAAAATAGTGTTCGATACTCGTGCGAGAAAGTGATTTCTTACTCGTGTGACCTTTTCACCCTCGCTTCGCTCGGGCGCAAACCGCCACACGACTAAAAAATCACTTTATCGCACTAGTACCGAAATATACTATTTCTGTACCTGATTTCCATACCAAAAATGCCTGTTTACCGCACGAAAAATTAAGCGTGCGAAAATTTAAAAAGCGTGTAGAAAATTCATTTCTTGATTGAGGAATGAATTTTTCGCGCACTTTTTAGATTTTTGCGCACTTAATTTTTCGTGCAGTAAATAGGAATTTTTTATATGGAATTATGACATCGGAAATCGAAAACGCTTTTTGATGCGAACGTAAAACATCACTGACTGCCCGTATGAAAATATCATTTAAATATATTGAGTCTAGCAATTGCTTTTTATATCCCCACTCTTCTATACATTTTCTTTGTTTAAATAATTTTCTTACAATGCTTACGCGCAAACATTAGATTCTCGTTTTTATAATATTAAACATATAACTAATTTATTCTATTTGTATTAATATTATTTTTTTTTTTATTTTAATTTATTATTTTTTTTTTTTTTTTTAATTATTATTTACCTCAACTGTAATAAAATTTAAAAACTTTTATTATTGCTTTCTCATAGAGAAAGCATTGTATCGATAAAAAAATTTTTTTTTTATTTTTTCATTAATTTGTACAGATTTAGACTCAAGGAGTCGAAAAAAGTGGTTTCCAGAAAATGTCTGTATGTATGTGTGTGTGTGTGTGTGTGTATGATTTCAGTACGCCAAAAATGTTTCGAGAACTACTCGATGGATTTGCTTCAAATTTTGCATGCAATTTATTTTTTTGTCTGACTGGGGGGGAGGGGGGAAGCTATTGAAAATTTTTTCATTTATCTTCTTTCCTAGCGAGGTTACGATTAGAAATTTCGTTGTCATCGTTCTTTTGAAGTACAAATTTATAAATAAATATTAATGTTAGACAATTATTTTATATTAAAATTACATTTAAATAAATATAAAAAAATTAATGAAACTCAAAGAGTTCTATTTGAAAGCATTCCGCCAAAGCACTTGGCAGCGTTTTTTTGTTATAATGTTCTTTCTTTGATTAGAAAATTATTTTATTATTTTATTTTTCTTTGTTTATAAAATACCATTTATTGGTTATAATATAATTTTTTTATTCGGGAGTCAAATAAAATGAAACAATACGCTTCTTGATGCGAACGTAAACTATAATTGACCGCTCGTTAAAACTATATTTCAAATACATTGAATTTAGCACTTGCTTTTTGTATTCCCACTCTTCTATATTTTTTCCTTTGTTCTAATGATTTTTTTACTTACAATAATTGCGCGAAAACTTTAGATTCTCGTTTTTATAATAGTAAACATTTAACAAATTCATTTTATTTGTTGTTATATCATTTTCCTTTGCTAAAATATTAATTTACTATTTTATTTTTCTTTATTGAATTATTATTTACCTATACTGTAAAAATATTTTAGAATATTTTTTTCTTGGTTAAAATATTATTTTATCATTTTATTTTTCTTTGTTTATAAAAATAATCTTACAATATTAGCGTCAAAACTTTAAATTCTTATTGTAATATGTCGTGTATTTTTATCTTTTGTTATAAACATTTTATTATACGTTTTAAATTGGAAAATTTTTGCACGGTTATTTCTAGAATTATTATATTCATGAATCATGATTGAATTTTCTGAACTTTGTGATAAAAAAAGGTACATAGCACGTGCATAAAATAGGTCTTTACCGCATGCGCGTTGGAAATCTTCGCGCGTGTGGTAAAGACCTATTTTCTGCACTAGTTAAGTAAATACTATTTACTGCAACCGGGCATGGAAAAGGTGCATGTGATCGAATAGGAGGTATAGTTAAACATTACACCATAGTGCACAATTTATCCAAGCAAAGTGCAGAATTTATTAGAAATGCAGAGGATTTCGCGACTCATGTCTCACTTTACACTCCATCTATCAATATTTTCTTTTTAAGCAAAGAAGAGTTAGAAGTTTTCCGACAAACAAAAGAAGTTGAATGGCAACAAAATGCAAAAGAAGTCAAGGGAATACAAAAAATTCACTGTTGGAAAGCTGAACAAAATCTTGTGTCCACTTCTAGAACTTCATTGATTGAATGGGAAAATATAAATTCATAAATCTAAATTGAATTAAAGAAAATTTATTTATTCTTTTTAAACATATTTTTAAACTTAAAATTGCTATAACTTTTCTTCTAATTGACCAAAAAAGTTGACCAATCGCTCATTTTGAAGGTCTTTTTAAGCACTAACAATATATTAATAAATTAAAAAGTAAACGAATAGTGAAAGGACACAATTATTTGAAAAGGACATGGTCTTAATAACCTATAATTGAAAAAAAATTGAATAAAATTTAAAAAATTCATTAAAAAAAATAACGCAAAATAGCATATTCTGACCCACCCTGAAAGTTAGTTTTTTTTATGTATAAAAACATTAAAATTTGAAAAAAAAAAAATAGTTTTTAAGAAAATTACGTTGAAAAGAAATCGTTTTTTTTTTGTTTTTCATTATTAGCTCGACGGCATTAATTTTTATCTATGAAATAATAATGTGATGTAAGAGTAGGCTAAATTCCTCACATTTAAAAAAAATACGCCTTGAAAAGTCAAAAATTGACGGAGATTCAGCATTTCGAATATGGAGGTTCATTTTCATTTTTTCACCTTTCATTTTAACATTCAACACAAAATAGGCTATAGCATTGCGAAAAAATTTTTTTAAGCCGTATTTTTGGGTCTCTACATCTTTTCTTGAGTATTAGAACACATTCACATAGTTTTCATAAAAAAAAAATTCGATCTGTAACGGCCTGCATGAATCTGAATGGAATCAAACATATTATGTATAAATTAGCAAATTTTAAAATAAAAAAGAATTACCGCAACTTATGAATTTTGATATTTTAGTTTTGTACTAAATTAAATTTTCATATTTTAATAAAAAAGATTAATTAAAGTTACAATGTGCAAAAAAATTGTTTAAATACAAATTATATCATGATGAATTGAGAATTCGGTCTACTGAATTGCATTTGAATCAATGAAAAAATATGATAGGAATTCATTCTTTTCAATCACGTGTTTCAATCACAAACCATGAAATAATCGGAAACAGTGTTAAACGTTTACTAGAACTGACAACTGCACGGAGAAAGGAAAGTATTGTTAAAATAGGTTCTAAATCTAGTATATCTAATTTATGTACTAAGCTGTTCGAAAAAAGAGTGACGATATAATTTCAAATAGTACTATAGCTTGAATTCCAGGGACCAATATTGGTACTATTATACTATGAAGTAAGAGCATAAATTTACGATGCCTAGTGTATTTTTTTTGGTACTAAGACTGATATTTCACCTACTCGATTCAAGGGCAATATTTCACAGAAAATGTGATTATTTATCTCTTTTCGTCCGGCTTTTCCTGTTACTAAAATTAAAAATTATTAAATATAGAATTATTTATATAATATATAACACTTTAAAATTACTAATAATTAATATTATAATTCGTGATATTTAAGAAATAAAACGATACATGTTTATCTCCTATATTCCGTTTAAAAATAGTTACTTTTGCATTAATATGATTTACATTATATTTATGAACCGTTAAAAATTGTTATACAATTTAATGGGTTTTACGTTAATAGGTATTAATTATATTAAAGTTTTTCGCTCCTAACGTCGCTCGGTTGAATTTTCTTTTATTATACAGCGTGTCCAAAAAGTAACCATACACCTAAGAAATTTCCAAAGTTGATCATTTTTTCAATCAGGTGAAGGTCGTTTTTGGAGTAACTTTTTATGAGGTATCCTATGGTGACCTTGAACCTTATTTTCAAGGTTATTTTAAGGTCAACCATATTTTTTTAAATGGGAACCCATTCTTTTTATAGCGGAATCGAAAAGAGCGGAAAATTTTACGTTAATACATATTCGGACATAAAATTTTCCGCTCTTTTCGATTCCGCTATAAAAAGTAGGAGTTCCCATTTAAAAAAATGAGTTTGACCTCAAAATAACCTTGAAAATGAAATTCAAGGTTAAATCCAAGTTCATCATCGAATACCTCATAAAAAGTTACTCCAAGAACGACCTTCACCTGATTGAAAAAATTATAAACTTTGGAAATTTCTTAGGTGTATCGTTACTTTTTGGACACGCTGTATTATTATGTATAAATGACTAATTTTAAGTAAATAAGAATTAATTAATTTAAGTTAATTTTGAATACTGAATAAAATTCAAAATATTTTGTTAAACATAATATAAAAATATATTTACACATGTGCTTAAAGTAAAAACGCGTATAATTTATTCCATCAAGTGACTATTTCTTACTCTACTTACATAAGAAAAACAAAGATAGTATGATATTTCATATAAATAAACTGAAAACTGAGAACTGAGTAACAACAATAATTTCCAGACCTTAATATATGACGATGAATTTTAATTATAAAATTAATTTTTACGTGAAACATGCTTAAAAAAAATTTTGTGTTTATTTCTAATAAAAATATTTCCACAAATGTATTTTATATATTTGAAATACAAAGTTCAAATGAAAAAAAACCATAAGATTAAAACTAAATACACATTTTTGGTTAATTTCAAATTTGAATAATTCAGAATAATAAAATAACTATTTACAATAACTCAACAATCCTTTTCGCATCTAATACAAAATTTTAATGAGATACAAATATTACAAAGTGTATGTATCACAAGTAAGATTTGCATATCATAAATATTATAATGTTTAGAAAACTTTTTATATTAATAGATTATTAATTAAAAAAATTAAATATTTTTTCATTGATGACAAGTAACTTTTCAAATATAGTCGAAATAATACTGTAAATGTCAATCAAATAACATTTCCACCAACATAAATTTCAACGCTATAATTATTAAAATAAACATTTTTGTTCAACTACAATCTATTGTAATAATTATTTTTATAATATACACGGTGACCCATTTTAATCACTACATCTGGATTTTTCGGATCCTAAGATAGATAGGAAAAAATAGTTTATACAAAAGTTGTAGGGGACGAAGGGGGCCAAACGATGGTCCTAACAGCTTTGAGCTTGAACTTGACCTTCAAGATTATTTCAAGGTTAAGTGGTTTTTTTAATAGGAACACCTATTTTTGACCCCGAGTTCGGAAAGAGCGGAAAATTTTTCGTTCATAATCATATTGGGACAATTTTTTCAAGGTCATTTCAAGGTAAAATGAAGGTCGAACACCGAAAAATCCGTTTTAACGGCAGGCCGGAGTAGAACCTGATACCGACCGAGTAACAATTGAGTTGTTTGTTATTTACTCAAGTATTAATCGGTGTATCTGCAAATTGAAGGTTATGCGCAATAGATATTATTATTACAAATATTTATGCACAAGAAAAAAAAAATCTATCGCTTTGTTTTTGAGAAAAGTAAGGAACGCGAAAATATTATAAACATAATCTTTTACTTCGGCGTTCCTTACTTTTCTCAAAAACAAATCGGTAGATTTTTTTTTTCTTGTGCATAAATATTTGTAATAATAATATCTATTGCGCATAACCTTCAATTTGCAGATACACCGATTAATACTTGAGTAAATAACAAAAATGCCAATTAGACAAGGACAGCGAATCCGGCCTGCTCTTAAGTCGTTTTTTCCATGAGTCACAGGCTTAAGTGGTTCAAACTGATCGTAGGTTTAATAGGAAAACCCACACACCCAAAACTTTCACATCCTAGTAAACAAATATCAAACTTGCAAATCCGAACCCCGTGCTCTTTATAGCCTCACATGCTAAACTGTTACACCAGACATCTCCCAGTCCCACACATCTCTACCCCATGTATGATGTTTGTTTAACGGAAACTTTAAGATCATTAAAGCTTCTGTTGTAAATGTGTCAACCTTACGTTTAGCGCTACCCAAAAACAACGACGTGGACGTAGTAAGGACTGTTTCCTTTGGGGTGCTTGATTAAAGTGAGTCCCCTTGCCTCTCACTGTTCGGGGTGCTTGATTTAAGTGAGTCCCCTTGCCTCTTACTGTTCGGGGTACTTAATTAAAGTGAGTCCCCTTGCCTCTCACTGTTCAGGGTGCTTGATTAAAGTGAGTCCCCTTGCCTCTCACTGTTCGGGGTGCTTGATTAAAGTGAGTCCCCTTGCCTCTCACTGTTCAGGGTGCTTGATTTAAGTGAGTCCCTTCGCCTCTCACTTATGTGTTTATCTAATCTCGAAGCAAATTTTTGAAATTACGACTATTTGCTTTCAGGTACTTAGTCAAACGCTTTTGAAAGTAGCGAACGGTCTTTAGCAAAGTTTGCCTTGGAATGGCAGCGCATGCTCGACGAATTCTGTCCATCATGTCTACTCTTGTGGTGGGCCTTTCCTCAAAAAACGGTATTTTTAAAGTACCCCCAGAAGTAAAAATCTGGTGATATAAGATCGGGTGAGCAAGCGTTCAACATGAATTCTTGCCGCAGCATGATAATTACTTCGACTTTCTCCTAAAGTTAATATCATGTCAACGATCTCGTTGGGCGGATAGTGAGCCATTTCAGAGCCAGCTATTAATTACTATTAAATTTGAATAGTGAAATGGTATAAAAAATATTAATAATTATAATATTTGCCCGTATGCGATCGCGACCAAAAAAAAAATGTTCCTAAATTACGATATCTTTATCTGACTAAGTGTATTTGCCAAAAGTACTTCGATCGTCACACTTTTGTAATTGTAAGTTTTATAGGGTTTCCCTATTAAACCTACGATCAGTTTCAACCACTTGAGCCTGTGATTCATGGAAAAAATGACTTGAAATGGATTTTTCGGTGTTCGACCTTCATTTGACCTTAAAATGACCTTGAAAAAATTGTCCCAATATGATTTTGAACGAAAAATTTCCCGCTCTTTCCGAACCCGGGGTGAAAAATAGGTGTTCCCATTCAAAAAAACCACTTAACCTTGAAATAACCTTAAAGGTCAAGTTCAAGGTCAAAGCTGTTAGGACCATCGTTTGGCCCCCTTCGTCCCCTACAACTTTTGTCAGAACCATTTTTTCCTACCTGTCTTAGGATCCAACAAATCCGGGTGTAGCGATTAAAATGGGTCACCGTGTATATATATATATATATATATATATATATATATATATATATATAAAATAATTATTTTATTTGATGAACACTTATATAAATATTATATTTTTATGATTGTATAACTCAATTTATAAAATTAAAATTTTATTCAGATATCATTCAGAGAATGAAGCATTTAAATTAGTTTTCATGAGAATATATATTATTTAAAAAGTTACTCGTTAACAATTTATTATAAATAACATACATTTACCCTTAATTACTTTTTCATTTGTATACGTGTTTGTATTTAAATGAATTGTCATTTATATGAAAATTGTTAAAAATTAAATATATTATTATTCATTTGATTAGAGCAATAATATTTTTGTTAAAAGAAACACATTTTTAAAATATATCAAATTAACTCATTCGAAAATTATCATTACATGATATAACAATATTTTTTTTAATATCGTTTTAACATAAATTTTATAAAATACAATTTTAAAAAATTATTTATTTAATATTAATTTTTTTTAATAGTTAATTTTAAAGATAGGAAAATATATGAAATATGAATAAATTTTTCTGATTATGTCTATAATTATGAATTCATATTTATGAACTGTCTAAATAGAAGTAAAATTTCCCCTAAAAAAGTTGACATTTAAAAAGGAAATTTTTGTTGTTATTTGCGAAACATTTATTATAAATGCGGAAAAAATAACATTCTGTAATATCACTCTGAAATTTGTATTAAATATGATCATTGAAAATACAATTATTTCATTATGTTGAATTTGTTGTCAAAGCTTAATTATATTTCATTATAAGAAGATATAAATATTAACTGTCATATTTAACTGTCTTTCCATTCTATTGCTGAATTTCCATAAAAGGAATGTATTTTTTTTTGTTATTAAAAAAAAGATTGATATGTAAAAGATATTGTCCTCTATATGATTAACCTTTTTTATATGGTGAAGTCGAGGGAGTCCAGCCCGGTACTCGTTTCACACATTACATCAGGCTAGACTGTCAGACCCACCATACCGAAAACTTTGACTACCGATGGATGGTCAGCCACTTTTGTGACCAACATTCAACCGATACTCAATAAGGTCGGATTTTTTAAGAGTCGCAATATTGGTAGAACATACACTAATTTTCTTTCGAAAAAAAGTCAGAGATGCTTGGCTAGGATTTGAACCCGTGCCCACCGCGTTGAAGGCAAGAGTTCTATCCGTTACGCCACCGCGCTCCTAAAAGGAACGTATTAACTTGTAGTAAATTTTCATATTATTCCAATCGTTAGTTTTCAAGATATTTAGATTTCTGATCCCAAATAGAAAAATTTTGATAAATAATATTGGAACCCAAACTTCTCAATAACTAATAAATAGATTTATTTAAAAATTTAATTGAATAATCTTCGTGATACATACCATATGGTAATGCATCTCTTTATTCAAAATTTTGAAATACAATGGAAATATAGTCAATATTTATGGGTGCAAGCGTACTGTCCATTTTACATCTCCTTAAATAATTTTTACTTATAAAATTTACATAATATTTTATAAAAACTATTAAAAATATATTTAATATTATTTTAAACTATGAATAAAAAGTTTAAAAAATTATTATTAAGTAATAACTTATATATAGTGATATTTTTTTATTAAATACATTTTCAACTTAAATAATTAACTTCATATTAAAACTAAATTTAATTAGCATTTAATTCCACGTTATTTAAAAAATTTACCACTATTCAAAGTTATTAAAAAGTTATTTATAAAAAATATTCCCATATCAAAATTTCAAAATCAGGGAGCGCGGTAGCGCTCCTTACGGCAAGATAGCGCTACGGCTTTCCCTATTTACTTTGAATTTGAGATGTTCAAAGATTAAAACTTTGAATAAATGATTATGTTTCAATATTTACATATTATTTGGTTACTAGTATACATAAAATGATCTAATGTTTTATCTGACAACAAAAACACATGGCCAAAAGTCAAGTTTTCATGATTTTTTTATATTATTACAGGTTAGTCTGTCGATTTCTTTTCTATATCGGGTTGTTTCAGATTTCCGGTGGCTGTTAGAGAAAGACGGAGAGTTTTTCGTTTGATGTGAGAGAAAGAGACATAATACGAGTTGTGCGATTGCTAATAAGTGAGAGAGAGAAAGAGAGTATAGAGAGTGAGAAAAAGAAAGAGAATACGAGTTATATCTTTTAATAATGAACGCATGTGTTCAGGCAAATGCTTTCAGAACATGCTAAATGTATAAAGACATCGCGTAAATAAGTAATATAAGAATTTAGTGTCTCGTTCTATATAGCTGACGAGCTGCCGCAAAATCACGGGCGTTCATGTGATCAGTTCGCGCGTGCGCAGTAAAACGTCCCGTACATAAAATTCAACAGTTGAAAGCGGCGAAATTCAAAAGTCGGTAATACCGATTTGGTATTTAAAAATGAAAACAACAACAAATGAAAAAGTAATATTTACATATTTTAAAACGTTCTTAATTAATTAATTAGTTTTTCATACGATATTTAGACAAAATAAGTTTTATAATAGTTGATTAATTTGAAAGTGTGGAAGAAAATAAGATTAAAATTATTTCGAAAACAAATATTTTATAATAATAATAAATATATATAAATTAGGTTGATAGAATTAACTATAAAATTAGTGTTATTATATTAAAGTATCAGATTATCGGTAAAGTTAATAAATTTGTTGAGATAAGAATTTTCGACTTTGAAAAAGTTGTGATATATCCCCAAAAAACCTTTAAAAAGGTAAAATTACGGCAAGTTAGCTTTAAAAAAAATCTTTTTCACTATCTCAAAAATAAAAAATATTTTGTCAAAAATTTAAACTAATTTAATACAATCAATTATAAAAAAATCTATTATATCTCTAAAAAAGGCTTTAACATTATAGATAATAAAAAAGTGGGAATTTAATTATAACAAAAATACACTTGAAAAAATACTGAAATCAATAATATGTGGTCAAGTTTTAATATGATTTAAAATAATACTTACGAATGATATTTTACTTATATTTTGATGATAATAATGAATCAATAAAAAATTTCTTTGTTAAAAATGAAGTGTAAAAAAAGCCATATAAAATGTTATGAAAAATATAAAACTATCTTCAACAAAATTTAAAAAATTCATAAGTAATTAACGTAAAAGTAAGAATAAAAGTAATATTACAGCTATAAACTTGCCAGGCCCACCCTTCAAAAGTTCTATTTCTTGGTGAACACACATTCATTTAAAACATTTTTTAGGATTGACTTTTTAGAATCTCGTAAGGAAATTCAAAATATATATTAATTTTCACAATTTAGTATTCAATGAAAAATAATCTAATTTTATAACATTAATAATATATTTAACTCTTGTAGAGTGGGCCTGGCAAGTTTATAGCTGTAATATTACTTTTATTCTTACTTTTACGTTAATTACTTATTAATTTTTTAAATTTTGTTGAAGATAGTTTTATATTTTCAATAACATTTTATATGGCTTTTTTTACACTTCATTTTTAACAAAGGAATTTTTTATTGATTCCTTATTATCATCAAAATATAAGTAAAATATCATTCGTAAGTATTATTTTAAATCATATTAAAACTTGACCACATATTATTGATTTCAGTATTTTTTCAAGTGTATTTTTGTTATAATTAAGTTCCCACTTTTTTATTATCTATAATGTTAAAGCCTTTTTTTAGAGATATAATAGATTTTTTTATAATTGATTGTATTAAATTAGTTTAAATTTTTGAAAAAATATTTTTTATTTTTGAGATTCTATTAATTTAATTTTTTATTCTTTACATTAGAGAATTCGTTTTAACAGGAGGTCACGTATCTCTGTCCTTTTCTAATCAAAGAAATTATTTTTTTACAAAAACTAATAACTTTAGCAAAAAATGAAGAGAAAGCCGCATCTTGTATCAAAAAAAGCAATATTTTCTTTGATAAGAAAAAATTAATTTTATTGCTTTATTCTCAAGAAAATCTTGAAAAACCAAATTGTCCAACCTAACCTCTATGATTTAAGTTTTTCAAGGTTTTCTTGAAAACGAAGCAATAAAATTAATTCTTTCTCATCAAAGAAAATATTGCTTTTTTTGAGACGAGATGCGGCTTTCTCTTCATTTTTTGCTAAAGTTATTAGTTTTTGTAAAAAACTTATTTCTTTGATTAGAAAAGGACAGAGATACGTGACCTCCTCTTAATGTTGAAATTATATATATACAGTACCGTCCATAAATTTGTGAACAAAATTTTGAAAAACATCGCTCCTTTAAAGAGCATTATCTCTGGTTCTAATGGTCGTAGAATAAAAATCAAAAAAGGAAATTAAAGTATACAAAAAATACTAACTTTTTATGGCGTTTAAAATTTTTCCAAACTATTTTTTCCATTTTTTATCCTTCTTTAAAAAAATGTCAATTTTTCACATTTTTAAAAATTTCTTCAATCACTTATATCTTTTTTGGAAATGATTATTAATGAAAAATTCCAACGGGAATCGAAAGAATTTTAAAAAATCTAAAATTTATAACTATTGGTTTTTTTTCCTACGAAGCTTATTTAGGTAGTTATAAGCAATTGAATGTTAAGAAGTACTATAATAAAATTACGAATAATTTAACGAAAACATGAATGAAAATTTAATTATTTCAACATATTTGTATATAAACTTTTTAAAATTATTTATTGTCATAATTTTTTAGGAAAAAACTTTAATTTTTGACAAAATAACACTTAATTTTTCAAGAAATATGAAAAAAAAATATTCTGAATCATTATTTGCATATTATTATTCGTGTTTTTATTATACTACATCACAACATTCAATTGCTTATAACTACCTAAATAAGCTTCGTAGGAAAAAAAAGCATTGGTGATAAATTTTAGATTTTTTAGAATTCTTTCGATTCCCGTTGGAATTTTTCATTAATAATCATTTTCAAAAAAGATATAAGTGATTGAAAAAATGTTTAAAAATGTGAAAAATTGACATTTATTAAAAGTAAGATAAAAAATGGAAAAAATGGTTTGGAAAAATTTTAAACACCATAGAAAGTTAGTATTTTTCGTATACTTTAATTTACTTTTTTGATTTTTATTCTACGACCATTAGAACCAGAGATAATGCTCTTTAAAGGAGCGATGTTTTTCAAAATTTTGTTCACGAATTTATGGACGGTACTGTATATATATATATATATATATATATATATATATATACACATATATAATAGGGGGGGTACCCCCCTGCTCGCGGTGCTCGCCAACCCCCGTGTATATTTACACTAATGAAAATATTAGTCAGTAATAAAATTTGTACTGACAAAAATTATTGATAAAATTAATATTGATTATATATTTGTTTAGACAGATTTCCACACCACCCAAAAGGTACTGTCAATAATACCTTGCAATTAATAATTTATAATATATGGTATTATGGCGCGTTGGTTTCTTTTTGTTTTATTTTAAATAATTATATAAAATCAATAATAATAATAATTTTAAGTTATTTTGAGACATGTTAAAATTAATTAAAATTATTCCATTTTTTTATACAATTATTTAAAATAAAACCATGGTTTCCTTCGCCTGTAGCCCTACACAACCATGAGAGTCTATATTCCTTCCTCCTTTTACCATAGACTCTATTTACAATACATCCTCCACCATCAGTATTACATATTTAAACAAAGTTTTAAAAGTCATTTTATTATTTGTACAATTTGTTACCATATTATTGTTATATAACAATTTTCCAATCAATATTTATCTCTTTTAAATCTTTGTTTAGGAATAATTATTGTAACTTGATATTTTTCAATTAAATATTAATGTAACATGTCTTACAATAATATAGAACAGAAATTTTTTTATCAAAATTATTCTAAATTTAAAGTTTAATACCTGGTTAAACTCTATTTTTTTAATATTATTATTATTTTAAATTTTTCAATTATTTCTTATATTCTTGAATATTAATTATTCTTATATTTTATAATATTTAGTATCTATCAAGAGGCGCGGTAGCGCCTTGACGGCGAGTTAAGAGGAGGTCACGTATCTCTGTCCTTTTCTAATCAAAGAATTGAGTTTTTTACAGAAACTAATAACTTTGGCAAAAAATGAAGAGAAAGCCGCATCTCGTAATAAAAAAAGCAATATTTTCTTTGATAAGAAAGAATTAATTTTATTGCTTCGTTTTCAAGAAAACCTTGAAAAACTTAAATCATACAGGTTAGGGTGGACAATTTGGTTTTTCAAGGTTTTCTTGAAAATGAAGCAATAAAATTAATTTTTTCTTATCAAAGAAAATATTCCTTCTTTTGATACAAGATGCGGCTTTCTCTTCATTTTTTGATAAAGTTATTAGTTTTTGTCAAAAAATCATTTCTTTGATTAGAAAAGGACAGAGATACGTGACCTCCTCTTAAGGTACGAATACGAAAACGTCAAGGCGTTCCTCTTATAATTTAAAATAGAGTTTCAAAAATTTCGAAATCGAATTCCATAAAAATACATCGATATATACACATAAATACAATTAATAATATTTAAAGATTTTCATTATCTTTAATTTAAAAAAAAATTGATTACAATCGGTTCACCCAATCACGAGAAAATGCAGTTTGAAATTTCAAAATGACGTATTCTGCGCAGTATCAATGAATATAGATGCTTTATAATATATTTTAATGTTCATGGTATATGCACATTGATATATATGTTATGTGTATATATATATATATATATATACATGGTCCGTTTCATGTCAACTTGCACCCATAGACCCGTATATTTTTTGGTTTATATGTATGTATATACATACATACATGGGACATTTCATGTCGGCTAGCACGTACTCATAAGTACAGGTTTTCTATATATGTGGTACATTTTATGACAACGCGCACACATTCATCCGAGTACCCTTAGGTTTATATATATCGGACATTTCATGTCTATTCGCATGCATGCACACAGCCTTTAATAAACATGGAATTTTTCACGTCATTTGGAACGCACGCACATACAGGTTTATATATATGAGACATTTCATGCCAATGCGCACGAACACACACAGGATTATATATAAATATATATATATATATATATATATATATATATATATATACATATATACATATGGGACATTTCATGATATCTCGTACGTACTCATAGTCACAGGCTTTTCTATATATGTGGGACATTTCATGTCGATTCGCATGCATGTACACGCACGTTAATATACATAAGATTTTTCACGTCAATTCGAACGCACACACACACAGGTTTATGTATATATATGTGACATTTCATGTCAATTCGCACGCATGCACACAGACTAATAAATATGAGATTTTTCACGTCAATTGGAACGCACGCACATGGGATATTTCATGTCAATGGGCACGCACGCACACACAGGTTTATATATATATGGGGCAGTCCATGTCGTTGCGCATGCATGCACACACACGTTAATATACATGGGATTTTTAATGTCAAGTCAAACGCATACAAACACATAGGTTTATATATATTTTGAACATTTCATATCGATTCGCATGCATGCATACACACGTTAATAAACATGGAATTTCCCATGTCAATTCGAACGCACGCACAGACACAGGTTTATACATATGGGACATTTCATATCAATTCGCATACATGCACACACATTAATATACAAAGGATTTTTCATGTCAATTATAACCAACGCCCATACAGGTTTATACATATGGGACATTTCATGACAACTCTAACACACCTATCCGAGTGCCCTTAGGTTTACATATATGTGACGTATTATGTCAACACGGACGCACCGGTTTTCATACATTTGACATTTCTTGTCAACTCGAACGCGCAAACACATCTAAACATGAACTTGAGATTTGTATTTATAGATATGGGACCGTTTTGTCAATTCGCATGCACGCACACACATGGGCTTATGAATATATAGATATATATATATATATATATATATATATATATATACGTATATATACGTGTGTGTATATCTGTGTACACATATACATGGGATATTTAATTTTAAATCACACGTGCGCGCACACACGCAGGTTTATATATACGGGACGTTTCATGTCAATTAACATGCATGACACACGTACTTGAGTTTATATATATTTTTATGTAAATATATATATATATATATATATATATATATATATATATATATGTATATATAGGACTGTTCTTGTCAAGGCGCATGCACGCACACACATGAGCTTATGAATATATGTATATACATATACATGGGATATTTTATGACGATTTACATGCGCGCCCACACACACACACACACACACACACACACACATATATATATATATATATATATATATATATATATATATTGCGACGAGTATACATACTCACGCATTTAAACTTCCCGCCTGACGGCCAAGCTACTATAGAACAGTAGTTCTGAGCTCAGCCGCCAGAGGGTAGCCCCAAACTCCGCTACACGCATTAAGAAAAATGAGGCCGGAGTATATAAGAGGCCGAGAAGCACAGCTAAGCAAGCAGTGTAGACTATAGTCTCCTCTCTCTCTTTACCTAAGTGAGCACACAAGGCTAAGAGAGAGTGAGACCGATAGTAGCTGGCTACCTTGGCTTGTGGAGCACCACAGCTTAGGTAGATCTTCTCTCTCTCTTGCATACGAGGGTAGATCAAGTGAGCACACAGGTCTACACTCTAATGCATAGTCAGGCAATATAGAGATGCGTCAAGTGAGCACACAGGCGCATATCTATGTTACCTAAGAGCATGCACTAGCCGTTTTTGCCGCCGCATACTTACCGTTGCGCCGTTGAATTTAAGGGTGTTGTCCACCCAAAAATCTTGATAAATTTTATAACCGCGATTTAATTGAAGTTGGGGGTGTCGTCCACCCATTGCATTAATTATTTGCATTTGTTAAAGGACCCCGTCCGACCGTTATTTTTAGTTATTAACTATAATTAGATTAAGGGTGTCGTCCACCCAATTCCGCCGTAGTTTTAGTTACAGCGTATTAAATTATTGTTTAGTTATCGCGCATTTATTTAACATTTAGTTTAAATCCTAATTAATCTTTTGGTTTCCCGTTTTGTTTATTTTACAGGAAAAGGCCACCGACGCAAAACCGACCGGCCAGGCCGAAATCAATTAAAGCCAAAGACATATAATTAATTAAAGCCACTTGCATTTTTTTATTTGAAAAGTCAATTCTATTTATTTCCTTTTTCTCTATTAAATTTATTAATTTCATTTAACGCAAATCAAATTTATTATTTTCTTTTAAAACCTTCACGAGCCGTCAAGTGGCCGATATAAATATTAAAGATACATTTTCTTGTTCTACATTAAGGTTAGGTTAGTGATTAGTTTTGTATAAAGTTAGTGGGGTTTAGCTTTGGCATAAAGAGACATATTACTTTTATAAACGTCGTTGTAAGATAGCAATGGGTACAATAAAGCCAAGGTACTCCCTAGCATAAATAAACGTGTACTACCCGGTTACTATCCTTCATGCGCCGCAATCCAATCCCTCCAACTCCTGCCGATCTTACCCTGGTAACTCGCCGAAGCGTCTGGCAACAGGAGTTACACGTATTTTCCCCCCCGAAAGGGAAAAACGTTACAATATATATATATATATATATATATATATATATATATATGGGACGTTTCACGTCAACTCACCTAACAAAAAAATTGGATTCGTCGAAAATCTGTGAAAATGTTCTATTTGATACCCAAAATATACAAAAAAAATTTTAGAGGTCCAGGTCAAAGGGGTCAGGATTTAAACGTGATGGAATTTTTTGAATTTTCCAAATTTTTTGCTAAATAAATATTTTAATGAATTTTTTCCTCAAAAACTATCAATTTTTCGTTAGAACTTAATAGAATACTTTTTCTTGGAAATTAGATGTAGAATTCACCTGAATTTTAGCAAATTATAATATACTGATTTTTATGCTTACTTGATCGATTTAAACATACTATTTAGTATATCTACAAATCGAGCAGGTTAAATTGGCTTTTCAAAGTCTTATTTTTTTTGTTTTTTTATGAGGAAAAAATATACGAAGCCTCCAGTTGGGCAGCCTTCTCAAAGTTACTTAATTGTGCAAAAAAGTCTGAAAAAATCGTTATTTTGGATCAATGATGAGATTCGTGATTTTTTTTCTGAAAAAGTATTGATTTTTGGGACAAATGTATGAAAATGTTTTTTATTGGAAATTGTATGTTAAATGTATGTAAATTTTTGTAAACCATTATTTGCTAAACATCACAAATTATAAATGAAATTTTGAAATTTTAAAATTTATTTTTTGTTAAATTTTTAGTATATATGGTTCATAATGTCTTAAATTACAATTTGTAAAAATATATTCATATTCCACACATGATATTCTACACACACAGGTTTATATATACGGGACGTTTCATGTCAATTAACACGCATGACACATGTACTTGAGTTTATGTATATTTTTCTTTATATATATATATGGGACTGTTCCTGTCATGCCGCATTCACGCACTCATATGGGCTCATGAATATATGTATATAGATATACATGAGATATTTTATGTCAATTCACATGCGCGCACACCTACATACACACACAGATATATATATATATATCCATAGGACGTTTTATGACAATTTTTCCCATGCATTTAATATTTATTAAGAAAGTTTTGAAATCAATCAAGCAATCGTCGAATACTTCTGTATTCAATTCATTCTTTTTAAAATAATATTAAATTCATAAAAATATCATTACACTATCTTTTAATTTTCGAATATAATAAAATTTCTTCAAAGCTTTTGAATATTATGTCTGTTATTTTCTTGTTTTAAGTCATTATTCAAACTGATGAATACTATTTTATTATGTTATTATTACTTTTAAAAAAGTATATTTTAGGCGAGTATAGTTATTAAACAGTATAGTATTCTTTAGAACATTCTTTCTAAATATTTCTTTTTTCTTACTACATACATCATATTTTTTTTTAATTTCAGTTCTGGAGAGTACTGAAACGAATTGAGTAATTATTATTAAGTTTATACCTTTTACTAGATTTATCTGTAGTTTTTGCTTAAGAAAGTTTAGAAATCAATGAAGCAATCGTCGAGTACTTGTGTATTCAATTCTTACTTTTTAATAATATAAAATTCATAAAATGTTCAATTTATATTCTCTATAATAGACGAATATTTGGAAAAACATTACCAAATAATTTTTGAAAAAAGGGATTATTGAGATGAAGATAGCGATGATAGTACACATCAAAATTGAAAAAAAAAATGATATATCAGATCAACTTATTATTTCATTTATGAGTGAATATTACTACTTAAACATTGATGAACTATACTTGATCTTAGTGATATCTATTTTATTTTATTCCTGATGGAAGATTTACTTAATAAACAATTTCCGAAACGATTAACTTTAAAGTTTCGGAATAATTTTCTATTTAATATGCTACAAGTGAAGACCAAAATTGTGCAATTTTATTTCTAAAAACTTGGCAGAAGAGCCATTAGCTTCTAACAACTTATATTTGAGAATTTGCTGCCATCAATTTCAAAATTACTTATGCCTTTTCAAAACTTTCAGGGAAGATACCCATTTTAATTGTAATACTTTTAATAAAATAAAATTATGCATTCTCTATCTCATCACACTATCTTTTTATTTTCAAGTGCTGTAAAATATATTAAATTTTACTAAATATCTACAAAATAACTTGCCAGGCCCGTGGTTTAATATTTTGTTGGTGAAATGCTCAATGTATGTGAGTACTGCTTTATAATTGAATTGTTAGCTAATTCAAGTGTGTTGAATAATAAGTAAAAATATGAATCTATAAACCAATTGTGTACATGCACAATTTTTATCTGTCACAATATATTGTCAATGTAAAGGAGTAAAAAAATTTAGTCTTATAGAATATGCTTTTCCAATTTTCTATGTTCTAAGTTTTTTAAATAAAAGAGGATAAATACTTACTTGTATATAGTAAAGCTCAAACGTTAAGAATCAATCCGTTTTTATTATTATGTAATGGTCAACACGATCTACTAATTTTTGTATTTTCCATATATATATATTAGACAGGTCGTTATTTCCCGAAGCTTACTGATCATCGCTCCCAACCTTTAGATCGATGTGTTTATACTAAAAATTTAAAAAGCAACTTGAATACCTTGTTGGAATAGAGATTTAACCTTGCCGAATCGCAAAAAACCGTATTTTTTATTGTTTTTTCTTATTTTTCTTGTTTTTACATACAGCTATGACTGAAAAACATTTTTTGTGACCCTCTAACACACTTTTTTTATTGCTGTAAGTTAAAATAATATCTTATGAGGTGATTGTAGAGCCGAGAAAAATTTTTTTTCCGAATTGTTGCTCTTGAGATATTAAAAAATTTTACTCAAACGGGTTTATTCTTGTGTATTTTTAGGTTAAAAGCACTTAATAATTTTTTTCATTTAAACAACCAACATAACTTTAAAGTAGGCTTAAAGATCTTCAATTTCCTTTTTTATAAAAGTTTCTAGGTGATTCTGATACTGAGATATGGCCATTTGAATTTGATAGGAAATTCGTAGAATAAAATCTGTAAACATCGTGAGCATGCAATTGACTATCAACTCCCTCTGATCACAAATTCAGTTTCAAAGCACATATAAATGATCTAAGTAAAGCAAAATGAAGGTCTTAATCTCAGTCATCACAATACTTGAATCTAAAAGGCCTACTGATATATCAAAAACTACAACTTTAAAAGATTTTTAATATTGAATAATTTACATTTTTTTGATTTTGGTCTATAAAAAAAATACAAGGTTTTTTTTTGTATTAAGGTTTTATGTACTTCATTAAAAATTAAATTCATATATAATCGTATAAACATATAATGTATATTTCAATTTTATATTCAAGATTTATTATTATATATATTTTACACAGGCTTTAGCTTTATAATGACACTCGCTTTGGAATCACTGGAAAATGTTTTTCTATGCTCCTCTATCAACTGAAGCAGGAATTGTTTTTGATTTTCATCCTTTGACCTAGTGTTGACATATTCTTGTGTCAAATGTACCGCTCTTTCTGCCAAATCGTTAACAACTATCAAATTCTTAAGAGTTTCCCGGCAGTTAATGTATGAATCATGATTTTCCTACAACTTGCAGTCATAATTTAAAAGTTCTGAATTCAAACTGAAACGTTTGAAAAAATTTAAACTTTGACTATTCACAAAAAAGTCAAGATTTTTTTCACCCAAACAATTGACATGATCGATTTCAGAAACATCGCACTTTTTAGGGACTTCTTCTTCAGGATCTATTTGTTTGCTATTCATTGAATCAACCATTCCACGTTTCACGCTAATTTCAACCTCTTCATCAAAAAGTGAAAGAACAACAAGTTGAGAAGATAAATACCAAAGGTGATTTTGAAATTTATGCAAAGTGCTGTTGGAAATAGCATCATCAATATCTTTAAAATCAATTAATTTTTTGATGAGTTTTAAATCATTATTTGGGGCAGAAATAGCTAAAGAAGATCTGTACCATGGCTCTAAGTAAATGAAAACAATAAATTTACATATGCAATAAAAGTTTTCGATTTCCTTCTTTTTCAAAACAAAACATCGTCAAAATAAATATATTTTTTAAAGTATGTATAGCTTTAGCCATCCAACGGGCGTGATGACAAGCAACAGGTTTTTTAAATTTAATATTCACTTCAGCACCTGATAAAATCAGACTTAGCTGCAATAGCTCCTTATAGTCAGCTCTGGGAAGTTGTTGTTCTAAATAATTATTTATAAAGCTCACTATGTTTTGAATTTTTTCACACAGTTCTGGTTCTAATCCATTCAATCCATTTTCAAAGTTACTGTAATCGAAACTATTCCATTCATTTTGGAATCTCTTAAAAATACCTACATTTGGGCCACTTATGCCAGGGACTTTTACCTGAAAAGCAGCAGCTAATAAAATTTCCAAAATATGATGCCGACACGCTAAGTAGAGAAAATCTTCATCAGCTATTTGTTCTAAAATTGGTGCTGCCCCATTTTTAGAACCAAAATTCGCGGCAGTAGTATCACAGCATATACCAACTGTGAGGTTCAATAAACCCCAATCCTTGAAAGGTGCAAAAACCTCAGATGCTATGGTCACTCCCTTACCATTTTCTAAAGCTGGTACATCTATAATTTTTGTGAACTTCTCACAACTCACTAAAATTGGAAGTCGATCAATTTTTTTAAGAAGAGCGTTATCAGGAATAAGTTTTCCGTCCCAGTGGACAATTATAAACGATATGTAAGTACTGCCTAATAATTTTTTCATATTTTCTTATTCATTCTTCCGTATTTTAGCTCGAGCTTCTCGAATGGCACTTTTGCTGAGTACCAATGAGTCTAGGTCGATATTTAGAGCATTAGCAATACTACTGACAATAAAAACTGCATTTTTATCTGATACTCTAGCTTTGTCGAAACTTGCAACAACTTCAGGAGTTATGACATTAATCGGACCTCTTAAATTTTTTTTTACAAATAATCTTCCACCAGGAGAATAATGAGATCCTGAACTATGTTGTGTGTTTAGCTCTTCGCTCGATGATTTTGGCTGTGATTCTTCTGCCATTATTTGGTCCTGTGAACCTGAAAAGCAATTTCATTAAATTTACACGTGTACACAATAAATGTTTCAAAAGTGGGCAAAATCTTTATTTAAACTTTAGTATTTACTGTTAAATTATCATTGAGTTAAATAAGAAAACTGAAAAAAATATAAAATAAAACTACACATTTATTAAATGTAAGGAAAGTCGATTCGCCTCGTAATTATCTATCTTATCAATTTTCGAATTTTTCTAAATCCTAATATTTTAATTATTTAATAAATGATGTAATAAAATATTTTTTTCATAAAGCTTTATCCGAAAAGTGACTTATTAAAGTCGATGCGTATTTCTACAAAATTTTAAAAAATTCAGTTGATAACAAGTGTTTTTTTAACTTACAAGGAGAGTGCATTGCATTTGGGTCTTGGATTTTCTTCAAGCTTTGAGATCTTTTTTCTTACATAAAATCATGAAAAAAGCCGCGTCCATTCGGTCCAACGCTCGATTTTTTCCGCGTTATGAGCAGTTTTGTCTGTTTTGTTAAAAAATTGCATCTACTTTATAATTTTACAATTTTCGAACTACTTATTCTAGAAGGTTTTTACTGATTGCATATTAAAGTTGAGATTAAAACCTTTCGATTAAAAAAAAAACGTGTCCAAAAAGCTCAAGTTGTTAAAAAGTTATGGGTGAATAAAAATAGCGCAAATATTTAGCTCAAAAAATGCAAAGAAAATAAATGCAACATTTTAGTCAGAAATTCATTTCAATTTTCCTCTCTTCATAACTTTTTAACAACTTGAGCTTTTTGGATACGTTTTTTTTCTAATCGAAAGGTTTTAATCTCAACTTTAATATGCATTCAGTAAAAACCCTCTAGAATAAGTAGTTCGAAAACTGTAAAATTATAAAGCAGATGCAATTTTTTCAACAAAACAGACAAAACTGCTCATAACTCGAAAAAAATCGAGCGTTGGACCGAATGGACGCGGCTTTTTTCATGATTTTATGTAAGAAAAAAGATCCCAAAGCTAGAAGAAAATCCAAGACCCAAATGCAATGCACTCTCCTTGTTAGTACGTTTATGATAATAAAACTTTTCCGAATATCTCAATTTTATACAAACAGAAATAAGAATATTAAATAATTCAACTCCACTCGTCAAAAAATCTTTTCAGGCATTTTTTAAATAATTTTATAGTCGTAATCTCTACAATTTTTTTATAGTGAAAAAATATGTACTTGTAACTGATTCCACTGGATAAATATCAGCTATTCCGCTACATGACGACTGTTGTCGCAAGGATATATCAATGCTATCAATAGCGTTAATTTCTTCGCTTTGCATAATGACGTTACTTCCTTCCTGCGACAGTTCTGGATCACTGGACTTTGAAATCTGAGATTGATTTAATAAAGTAATGTCATCATCACTATCATTAATCAGAATATCCAGATCTGTAATTAAATAACCTTTATCAGAAGAACTAATTATAAAAACAATTAGCTAAAAATTATGTGTATTTAATATATTTATATTTACCTGATACATTTCCATCTTTAAGAATTAACGGTAGGCCGGAGTAGAACCTGATACCGACCGAGTAACAATTGAGTTGCTTGTTATTAACTCAAGTTTTAATCGGTGTATCTTCAAATTAAAGGTCGAGCGCAATAGATATTATTATTATGAACATGTATGCACAAGAAAAAAGATATCTACCGGTTTGTTTTCAAGAAAAGTAAGTAACGCGAAAATATTATAAACATAAACTTTTACTTTGGCGTTACTTACTTTTCTCAAAAACAAACCGGTAGATATTTTTTTTCTTGTGCATAGATGTTCATAATAATAATATCTATTGCGCTCGACCTTTAATTTGAAGATACACCGATTAAAACTTGAGTTAATAACAAAAATGCCAATTAGACAAGGACAGCGAATCCGGCCTGCTCTTAACAATTTTTCTTTAATTTCAGAAATCGATTTGGAAAAAAACAATTTTCTCGTTGATTTGTCTATTGAATCGAGTATTTTAATTGACGTATCTTGAGATACATCAAAAGTATTATGCAAATCTTCTAGAAAATCATTTAACTTTTTTTCTGATGATTTCTTTTGAATTTTTCGAAATTCTTCATAGTTTTTTTGACTTTTCATTGCAATGATCTGATCTTTTTAATTGAATAGGTATTTGTTCCCAAATATTTACGACTTCAAGAATTATCTTTTTAACAACCTCAGTAACTTGTAGCTTTTCATTTTTGGTTACATAAAATAAACGTTGAAGTACATCTAAGTTAGTTGGTAAACGATCTTCATTCAATTTAGAAATCGTGTTATTGCTTACAACAGATAAAGTTAAGTTACATTGGACAGAAGTCATTTTGTAGTTTTAATATTTGGTAAAGAGATGCCTTGAACCTATTATTTTCTGAAACAATATCTTTTTTTAAAAATTTTTTATACAAAGAAAAGTAATATCATTTTAAAATTTAATAAGCTGTAACATGGCAGATTGGCCATATTACTTTTATGTATATTTGTGGCGCATATAGCCGACAGAAGGGAGCATCTAGCTACGGGCAAGACGGAAAGCAGACCACGCGAGTCAAATATTTAAGAGCATAACCCAAAATCGTTGGCACACACGTGCGAATTTATAAAGCACGTATAATGTGCACTGAGATAGCTAGCGAGCAGCTTGACTCGAGTAGCTGAGCTTGGGTCCGTTTAGGATCGTTTGTCTCTCTCTTGCGGCGCGCTCAGCGTACAGCAAGAGAGATGAAGCTGAGCATAGACGAGAAGGACTACCATTATTATTCCTTTTGTCGCCGGCGTCCGATAAAGAGCGTTTCGGCTTGCGATATCGAGTAGTATTAATTTTGTGCGTGCGAATATCGTAAGCTTGAGTGAGCGAGAATAGATAAATTCACTATTCTCAAAGTTATTTTATTGTGCTCAAAATTGTTGCGAGTGCACGATTGCTAATTAAACTTATATAATTTATTTTTGTCTTTTACGACGTGTGTGCCGGGCGATCGCGTGCGCGTTTTATTGCATATATTCCCTTCGTGCTTTTCTAATTCGTTATTTTCTTGTGTGTTTATTGCTCGTGTCCCTTTTAGCTTACGTTTTTGTAATATTTGCTTTTCGTCGTGCCAATAGTTATTTAATTAGAGCAAGCGGCGTCGCGTACGCTATACGCGGCTGGCGTCCATTTTGAGCGAGCGTACGATTACTGTACATATTTCTTAAATAAAGTTTCTCTTATTATTTGTTACTTAATTAATTATAGCTTATATATTTTTATAAATTTAGTGCAACCTCCTGATCCCCAGGGTTGTCACAACTGACGCAACCAACGTGGGGCCGACAAAAATTTCGGTGAAAATTTTTGTTTAAAATCACGGGATCAAAAATTGAAAAGAAAAAAAATTTGTGCTTGAAATTAAATAGAAAAAACGGTGCTTGAAATTAAATAGAAAAAAAACGGTGCTTAAAAATTAAAAAGAAAAAAAAACTGTGCGTAAAATAGGATAAAAACTGTGTTTAAAATAAAAGAAAAAGAAACTATGCTGTGAAAAAAAAAAACTGTGCTTGAAGTGAAAGACAATTGGCTATACCAGTGAAAAGAACAATTTTCTACTCATGCGTTTCCGCTTCGCCACGTGGTCGCCATTACGAACGACGCACACACGACGAGGCTGAAAGGAGGCGCTCTGGCGGCCATTTTTGTTCTTGGCGTCGCTTGGTATGAGGTAACCGCGACAATTTATTTTGCAGCAACATCTTTTTAAAGTGCGTGCATTAAGCAAAGAAATAAAATATTTTGTTTTTCATTCTTTTTTGTTTTGTGCGAAACGTTTTCCTTGCATTTTTTTTATAAATACATAGAGCATTATTTTTTATTTGAGCGTGAGCCTTAAGCTAAATTTATTTGATAATAGCACTGCATTTAATTCACATACATACACATATATTTCGATACACATACATATATGTCATTGCATTGTTGCTTGTATTTGTCTTCACTTGTGTTCCCCTAAAGCTCATTTCCTTATAGCTTCATTACCTTTAACACTACGTGTCTTAAAACTCCATATTAAGCAAAGCTGTGTTTTTCTTGTATATATAATATAATTGAATATCTCAAGTGTGCTGAGCAATTTATATTCCTATTTGTGCTTGCGCGAAATATATCACTATCGTGTGCTACCTTAGTGCGTGTCGGTACACGTTAGCTTACGCATGATTTTCTTTTGCTTCAGCGTGCATCTGGCTTTACAAAAATTTTAATTTTTAGCTTTTGAGTATTACGGGCGTGCTATATAAAATTGACCAACTATTAGACAATTCTATTTTTTTGTTGTATCTCTAATATAACTTAGCTTTGTTTTCGTTTAGTTATAAAGCATTTAACAATTTTCTTTTCTTTTATTGTAAGCCAGAGCTATTCTTATTTGAACCTCCTGAGATAGGAGCTCATCATAGCATTAATTACTAGTAATAATTTTTTTCTTCGTGCGTACCCTTGTGTAGTTTAACTTTTATTGTAAATATGATAAGCAAACAGTTAAATGTAGAGCCCCTATGGATTTCTGAGCATATATGTAGGAATAATGTTTTTAGAGCAGCGGATGAAATAGTCCAAATAGTAAACCGACTATCTGCGGAGGAGCTCTTTAGATACAGCGAGCGAGGAGTGAGCATGGCCGGAAGTATTTCGATGTTCAAAGAACGAGTTTCACGATATGAGCTTAGACGACATCTCGGCGAAAGAGCTGCCGCTTGTAAAATAATAATAGATGAGGTGACATATGATTCGCGGCTAGAATTTATTAACCTCCCAACAGAGCAAAGTGCGTGCAATCAATTCGCTTATCCCTCGAATAGCTTAGAAAATCCTATTCCTCCTAGCAATAGCAACGCAACTATTCACCCATCGACAACGTGTACCACTACTACATGTCCTTCTTTTAGTACAGCGAGCATACCTCATACTGTGAGAGCAACTAATTCCCTTCCTACTATTACTGCAACGACGTACCATGGAGGAAATAATAGCACACCAACTCCTCATTTTTATCCATACTCGTATCTCCCTTGTTATCCTAGTCCATGGAGTCACGTCCCGTATATTGCAGCACCTTCTAGATATCTGCCCGTCTAACAACCTTTAAATCCTATAAATCAACCCCCTGCACCAGAGCATACAAGTTATGCTAATAATTTCAGAGAACTGCAATGGTTGAAGCAGAAATGAGAGACTTGCAGAGCCCAGAAAAACGTATGCCGACCCCCTCCAGCTCCGGATGAATCCTTATTCCCCACTACAGCTTACACTGGTACAAATTCGACTAACTTGAGCGAGCCAGCTTTGATTTCTCCCCTTAACTTTGAAGATGCTACGATGCATTCACACCCAATACCAGTGTTAGCATCAATTACTAGCAATCACCCTGTAACCCCTTTAGCTAAGACGTCAAATAAGAGCGAGCGCGTACAGAAGGAAAATCGTCGCCCCAAACGAAGAGCAAAGAGTAAAACTCGAATAACGAGCCGAGCCAATAAAGGAGATCCAAAGACGAACCTACCGCCAATTAGGAAAAACTTTTGGCGAAAGCAGGTAGAGCCGTGCTTCAGGTGCAGTAGCTTAGGACACTGGCTGCGAGAATGTTCTCAGCCTATGAAGTGCTATGGCTGTGGACAAATCAACGTACGGATCCGCAACTGCACCAAGTGTCAACCGAACGAGCGAGCAGAGCAGAGCAAGGGCGAACGAGCAGAGCCAAACAAGAGCGCTCGAGCAGAGCAGAGCAAGAGCGAGCGAGCAGAACAAAATAAAAGCATGCGAGCAGAGCAGAGCAAGAGCGGGCGAGCAGAGCCAAAACAGAGTGAGCGAGCAGAGCTAAATGAGAGCATGCGAGCAGAGCATAGCAAGAGCGAGCGAGCAGAGCACAACTACTATCTCCCAAATTTTAGCTATGCAAAGTATATCTCTGCTACATTGCGCGAAAAAGCAACCCATCGACCTGAGCCCCCAATTCAGCAAAACCCTTTTATACCATCATTAACATGCCTATATTAACCCTCCAGCATCACATTTAGCTATTTAAAATCCTTACCGACTAAACTCGCGACCCATTCAGCTGATCCATTATTTGAGCATTTGCGTCTTTATTAAATTACCCCTTTTCTTTTGCTATTTAAGTATTCCTTATACACATTGTACTGACATTCCTAACTATTCACACTGACACATGAGCAAGTGCAACATTTTATTTTTATGCATTACTATTACGTAATTAAGAGCAAAATCTATAAAAAGAATATTTTTTTTGTGCATTTGAAAAATTGCTGCAAAATATTAATTATAAAATAATTAATCTTATAAAATCATAGTATGCATCGACACATACCTTCAGAGCGTCACCTTTCAGTGAGTAAACACTTTAATTTTTATTTTTATTTTCAATTTCTAATTTTGTTATACGAAATGTAATTTTAATATTTTTTTGGTATGTGTATGAATGAAATACATGTAAGAATGGGCTATGAGTGTTATTTTCTTTAACTTTAAGATAACTAGTTTTAAGATTTGTAATTTTTGTATATAATATATGGATAAGCCAGTCGCGTCGTTTTAAATTAAGCAAACTCATACAGCGTGTAACACTTACACCTAATTTAGCTAAAAGTCAGCAGATACAGCAGAAGAAGAAGTTTATAGATACACTTCACACCGCTGCAGATAACACCGGTTATCTTAATTTAAGCCTTAATACTTTTCTTTTCTCTATATAAATTTTCTTTTTTTTTGTTTTAGTTTAGCTTATGCCTTTTTTTTTTCTCGTTTGACGAAAGTATCCGGTTCCACCGTATACTTCCGTGTGGTGGGGGGGGATTGTAACATGGCAGATTGGCCATATTACTTTTATGTATATTTGTGGCGCATATAGCCGACAGAAGGGAGCATCTAGCTACGGGCAAGACGGAAAGCAGACCACGCGAGTCAAATATTTAAGAGCATAACCCAAAATCGTTGGCACACACGTGCGAATTTATAAAGCACGTATAATGTGCACTGAGATAGCTAGCGAGCAGCTTGACTCGAGTAGCTGAGCTTGGGTCCGTTTAGGATCGTTTGTCTCTCTCTTGCGGCGCGCGCAGCGTACAGCAAGAGAGATGAAGCTGAGCTTAGACGAGAAGGACTACCATTATTATTCCTTCTGTCGCCGGCGTCCGATAAAGAGCGTTTCGGCTTGCGATATCGAGTAGTATTAATTTTGTGCGTGCGAATATCGTAAGCTTGAGTGAGCGAGAATAGATAAATTCACTATTCTCAAAGTTATTTTATTGTGCTCAAAATTGTTGCGAGTGCACGATTGCTAATTAAACTTATATAATTTATTTTTGTCTTTTACGACGTGTGTGCCGGGCGATCGCGTGCGCGTTTTATTGCATATATTCCCTTCGTGCTTTTCTAATTCGTTATTTTCTTGTGTGTTTATTGCTCGTGTCCCTTTTAGCTTACGTTTTTGTAATATTTGCTTTTCGTCGTGCCAATAGTTATTTAATTAGAGCAAGCGGCGTCGCGTACGCTATACGCGGCTGGCGTCCATTTTGAGCGAGCGTACGATTACTGTACATATTTCTTAAATAAAGTTTCTCTTATTATTTGTTACTTAATTAATTATAGCTTATATATTTTTATAAATTTAGTGCAACCTCCTGATCCCCAGGGTTGTCACAAAGCATATCCATATGCAAATGATTTTTGTAAATCATTTGCATTATTTTATGAAAAAATCCTGTAGGACATCCAGCAGGATACCCTGTAGGATAATCATAATCCTGCAGGAATTTAGAGCAAAATCCATGCAAGATGTCCTGCAGAATATCCTACAGGATTTCCTACAGGGTATCCTACAGGATGTCCTACAGGATTTTTTCATAAGGGTTGCAAATAACAGTAAATTACTGTAAAAAATGTCGGGATTGAGACATAAATAACAATTATTTACAGTTATTTGAAGTTCAGTTATTTATAGTTATTTACAGTCATCTTTTGTTATTTACAGTGATTTACTGTTATTTACCGTTATTTATATTTATTTATGATTATTCATAGTTTTTTTATATTTATTTACAATAACAGATATTGAAAGTTATTGACAATTATTTACAGTTATTTACATTTTAGAAAATTTTTTACTAATATAATCAATTTTTTTATATATATATATATGAAAAATATTTTTAAATAAGGTATAATTGTAAATAACTGTAAAAATATGAAAAATTGTAAATATCTATTAAAAACTGCAAATAATAGTAAATTACTATAAATAACTGTAAGTAATCGTAAATAATAATAAATTATTTTCAAAGCCAAAAATTTTGAAAAATATAAATAATAGTAAATAGCTGCAAAAATCTCTTAATCACAAATAACTGTAAATAACTATAAATAATTGTAAATAATAATAAATAACTGTGAATAACTATTATTTATGTCTCAATTTCAATACTTTTTAATAATTGTTTACAGTTATTTACAGATATTTATAAAAATTATTTCCATATCGATATCTAAGGATTTTTTATTTCTATTACAATTTAAAATTAAATCTTAGAAAATAATAACTAATTCCTCTGCACCCTAATTTCATTAAATAAGATTCAGAATGTAAACTGAAAATTTATACCTATTACCGATCTTCTTTAACCTTTACTTTGAATGTTTGATTTTTTTTTGTGTATTACAATATTTAAAATTATTTTCCATAATCAATTAACTTTGATTCTATCAATTACTAATTTAAAAATTTAAATTAGTTTTACTAATTAAAATATATAAAATGATATGGTATGGAGAAAGTGTAAAAAGAGTTGTCTTATAAATACTTGGGCATTATGCTTGATTATAAAATGGTATGGGACAAACATATTGAATTTATCCTGAGCAAAACAAAATATTTGATTTTTATTTTCAAGAAATTATCATAAATAATGTTAGCAGAAACTCTAAAAATACTCTATTTTGTATTTTTTCATAGCATTATCAGTTATAGCATTATAGCATGGGGAGGTGTATATAACAATAATAAATCATTTCTCCAAAGAATTCCAAATCGATTATTTGAAATTATAAATAAAAATAAGTTTTCAACTCAGAATAATATTCTTAATATTAACCGAACACATACTTTAGAATCGCTACTGTTCATTATGGAGATCTGAGTCAAAGGTTCCTTTCCTCAAATAGTGTAACCAGAAATAAAAGTATTATTATACTGCGTATATGTAAAACAGCAAGCAACAAAAATAGTTTGAATACAGTTATATTAAATTTTATTAGTTTACCTAATGAAATAAAAATTTTGAATAATGTTAAGAGCCGAAAGAAAAAATTGAAGAATTGGATAGTAATGCATGTATAGAATACATTGCACCTAATTTGTACCTGTATATTTGAGAGTGAGTTTTTGATCAATATAAGACTAGTCGTTCAACCATTGTAAAAATAGAGTTTTTACAATATGACAATATGAGAACATTTGACTCCTCGGCTTTATAGAACATGTTTTTTCGAGTCTACTGTTTTCATATTCCAGAAATATTGCATTTTATGTTTTTAATTTTGCACTTCTGATTAAAAACTCTATTTTTGCAGTGGTTGAACGGCAGAAATATTGCATTTTCTATATTTTCAATTCTGTACTTTTGATTAAAACCACTATTTTTTCAGGTTGAACTACTCGTCTTATATTGATTATGTCGAGTTATGTCGAAATTTTATAGCTTGTAATATAACTATTGTTAAAAAATTAAATAACCTAACTTGTATTACTTTAAACATTTCATTTGTCAATAAATGTTGTTTTATTATATTTTGATTTTTAATAAATTGTGTCAAATTTAATGTACAATTTTATGAAAATAAAGAAATAAAGAGATATGTAAACATCAATAATTTTTAGTATTTCATTAAGTATCTAATTGAATTCCAATTATTACTTTTTAAATAATTTAAGCTTTATGTTACACTATTGTACACTCCTTACCATATGACGGTCTTTTAACTTGTATTTGATAAGCTTATTTCATGTTTGATAAGTTTATTTGATTGACATTTGTTGAAATAGTAGTCGTGTAAAAAAAGTATTTTACTATCATAGTATTGGCAAAATAAAAATAAAATTCACCTGAAATCACTTTTTTTCATAATTAGGCAATATTTAATATAATAAAAATTAAATGATAAAAATAATAATTTTTTAATTGTAATGAAAAATCTAACACAACTTTTTTTTCTTGTGACAGTAAAATGTTTGATTTTTTTTTAGAATATGTCAAGTAGTGATGAAAGCGAAGAAGTTTATGGAATATATGACTATACCTTAGTTCCTGCTCGCTTGATTTAACAAATTAGGGAAATGAAAATTTACATTTACTGACAAATAATGCTAATGTTTCGACTACTTTCACTACATGAATACCCAAAACCAGTAAGTTTTAAAATTAACCTAGAATTATTATTAAATACTTTTGATTATTAATTTACAACATTTTTTTTTTAATAATAATTTTTTTTTTTATTCCAGATGTTTCTATGTCAAACTTTTACGAAGAGGTTAATTCTTTTGATAACATACCTGTGATTGAAATACAAGCTGTAGATAATATTGAATGCAAGACGGGTCAGTAAAATAAAGTAAATTTCAACTTTTTTAACTATATGTGTAATAAATTTATTATTTTTTCGTTACAGCTTTTGCAGAAGCTATTATTAAAAGGTATGGAGCAAAACATGCAGACTATTATGGGAAGACAAGAACAAATTTCTAATTATTTAATAGATAAAAATGTGATTAAGATTATGAGTAGTAAGAAATTTTTTAATATTAAATACAAATTAAGGTTGTCAAGTTTTAAAATTTAATGCAATAATTTTATGTTTACAGATTACTAATAGAGATTATTTTAGATGTTGTCTTTCACGTTGATATTGTTAAAGCTATTTTAGAAGTCTCTCATCTGCAAATTTGTATTAAGTTTCTATTGCAAAGCTCTGAAATGAGAGACTGCTACACTCTTAGAGTCAAATCAGATAGAGCGGAAAATAAGCTACGGGACGTCACAGAACGTCAATTCCATATCCTTGTATTCAGTAAAATTTTTTCTCTATATTCATATGAAGCGGAGTAGAAGCTCTGTGACGTTAATTAGCAATATTATAATTAAAAAATTATGTTGTTTATGAAAATACTTGGTTATAAGAACGAAATATATTTCATTTATATAATAAAATAATCTAATTAAAAAAATATTAAGTAATTATTTCCAACTTTTCTAACATTTTTGCTGTTAATATAAAATTCGAAAATACATTTGTATGCTATTTTGAACAGTTATTTAGCTAAATTCCGCTACATGTGAATATAAGGAAAAAATTTTACGAAATACAAGGATAAGGAATTAAAATTCTGTGACGTTCCGTTTTTTTATATAATTTCCGTAACTCATATGCCGTCACTCTTAGGCAGCTAGTACATGCGTTCCGAAAAATGATCTAAGACAACGAAAGTAAATAACTATAAATAGCTGTAAATCATCATAAATAATTATAAATAACAATAAACTATTTACTTACCTAAAAATTTTGAAAATTGTAAATAATAGTAATTGAGAGTAAGTAACTGTAAGTGTTTGTAAATAATAGTAAATAACTTTTAAAATCAGTTAGTAATCGTAAATAACTAAATAACTATAAATAATTGTAAATAATAATAAATAAGTGTAAATAACTTTTATTAATGTTTCAGTCTCAATACTTTTTATTAATTATTTACAGTTATTTAGAGATATTTACAGATATTTACGAAAATTATTTCTATATGGGGATTTACTAATTTCATAACTCTGACTGTGCGAAAGACACCTAGCGCCACTTTTTTGTTAAATTAAGACCTTCATTTTGCTTTACTTAGATCATTTATATGTGCTTTGAAACTGAATTTGTGATCAGAGGGAGTTGATAGTCAATTGCATGCTCACGATGTTTACAGATTTTATTCTACGAATTTCCTATCAAATTCAAATGGCCATATCTCAGTATCAGAAGCACCTAGAAACTTTTATAAAAAAAGAAATTGAAGATCTTTAAGCCTACTTTAAAGTTATGTTGATTGTTTGAATGAAAAAAAATTATAAAGTGATTTTAACCTAAAAATACACAAGAATAAACCCGTTAGAGTAAAATTTTTTAATATCTCAAGAGCAACAATTCGGAAAAAAAAATTTTCGCGGCTCTTAAATCATCTCATAAAATATTATTTTAACTTACGGCAATAGAAAAAGTGTGTTAGAGGGTCACAAAAAATTTTTTTCAGTTATAGCCGTATGTAGAAACAAGAAAAATAAGAAAAAACAATAAAAAATACGGTTTTTTGCGATTCGGCAAGGTTAAATCTCTATTCCAACAAGGTATTCTAGCTGCTTTTTCAATTTTTAGTATAAACACATCGATCTAAGGGTTGGAAGCGATGATCAGTAAGCTTTGGGAAATAACGACCTGTCTAATATATATATTTAAAAAACCGGACTTTTGAGGAGTCATCAGTGTTGCGGTACATAGGGAATCGCATGTTAAATTTCAAAATTCTCAAAGTTCTGTGGAACTTAGGATTTTTGAAATATAAAACATTAGCGGGAAAAAGGAGGGTAACAATGGAAACTGCCACATACCCGCCGAGTGTGCAGGATACTAAAACAAGGACGTACTATCAAAGTGGTTATTTTTATATTTGGCAACATCGCAATCTTCAAAAGTCCGTAGTGATATATATATATATATATATATATATATATATATATATATTTATCTCGTCGTAGGCCAAATTCGGCTCAATACCTATGGACCTAGCTAAATCTGTATTGACATCGCGTACGCTTTGGCTCGTTTCTCAACTATGTTCAAATGTTTCTATACGCTTTCAGAGGCGTATAGAAGCTTTTCATACGAACCCAGAGTCTTATGGATTATATATGTGTTCAGACTAGTCAACTTAGGTAGATCGTATGACGCGAGCGCGCCTATGCTCACAGCTGACTTTGACATTTTCTTAACCATAAAAAAATTTTGGGTTATGCGAACAACGATGCGAAAAAATTCAAGATTCATGTTTACAAATGAAAAACAAATGAAAGAGTGACAGCAACTAATTTTGACATATTATAAAAAAAATTAAAAAAAAAACAATATATCATTTATTAATGTTATAAACATAAAAATTAATCGAATCAATAAAAAAAAAGTGTTACGTAAATAAAAATGTTGTGGCGATTCGATTGAAATAATTCAAACGAACGCATTAATATATTGGATTTAACGTGTAGTGTGTTGTGTGTATTTTATTTTTATTTTAAATTAATTTTTTATAGTCCCTCATTTGGCCTACAACGACATGAAATTATCTATGTAACTTGGGCGTACGAAGGATGAACATGGTCTCGCCTAATATTTGTCGATTGAGCAGTAGTGAGTCTCGGGCGCCCTCAACCAACTATTACTCAATCGACAAATATTAGCCTCGTTCATATTCATCCTTCGTACGCCCAAGTTACGTATATAACTAATATATGTTTGTGTGTGTGTGTGTCTGTGTGTATTTCCTGCAGTTGACTTTTTTCTTAACATACCATCTATATATTCGTATGTTTTTTGAATGTTTTTGTTGCTTTTCATTTTTTCTTTAAACTTCTTGCAATATGTGTCTTGTTGCTAAAAAGTTTGCAATTTTGCTAGCTTTCTTTTTAACTCATTTTTTATCTCGAATTACTTTGCTATTGCAGCGATTATTATTTCATCTTTTTTATAATCCTTTTCTGTCGTATCTTGACGACTTAAAAAATCTGCAGCTTTGTTTTTATGTCCTGGTATATGCTCAGGATATATATTATAATCTTGGAGTGCCAAGCTCCATTGTTTGAGTCTTTCATTACTAAATTTGCACCTATTTAGAAAAGTTATTGCTTGATGGTCCGTTTTTACAATTATTTTTGTGGAACCTTTTAAATACGTGTCTAATTTTTTCAATGACCATACTCTGGTTAACAACTCTTTTTCAGTTGTAAAATAATTTATTTCACTTACTTTTAGTGTCCTGCTAATAAAGCAAATAATATTTTCATAATTATTATCGTCTAGTTGCGTTAATATAGCAGCCACAGCATAATCACTTGCATCCGTTGTGAGTATAAATGGTTTAGTTATATCTACGAATTTTAGAATTATATTTTCATCAAATAATCCTTTGATTCTTTCGAAAGCTTTTTGTTGTCTTTCTGTCCATGTATATGGGACGTTCTTTCTTAATAATGATATTAATGGCAATATTTCGTTTGCGTATCCTTTTGCAAATTTTGTGTAGAAATTTACGAAGCCCAAAAATTCTCGTGATTGTTTACGGTTTTTTGATCAGGATCAGGTGATATACCTTCTGCTGAGATTAAATGACCCAGAAATTCAATTCTGTTTTTACAAAAATTAGATTTTTTGAAATTAAATTTTATATTGTGCTTTTGTGCTTCTATAAATAATTTTTCTAAATGACTTAAGTGATCGTTAAATGTTTCTGATCTAATATATAAGTCGTCAACAAAAGCTAGTAGAAAATATTGCATGCTATTTATTATTACATTAAGACCTCTTAGCAACGCTACGCTGCTAGTTTTAATACCAAAAGCAGCAACGTTAAATTCATAGACCTTATTGTCTATTTTAAATGCAGTATATTTTTTACTGTTTTCTATTACTTCAACTTGCCAATAACTACTTGTCAAGTCGAGATTTGACATATATTTTCTTCTTTTGCACCTCAGAAATATTTCTTCTATCAGAGATTAGTAGAGATCGCCGATGAGCATAGGCGAGAGCGTGCCCATTAAAATTCAAAGTAAACTACTGCCGCCACATGGACAAATGCCCGAACTATACGCGCAAAGTCCCTCCACGTCTACACGCGCGTAGAGAAGCAAGCGAGAGGGGAGAAGACAAACACACGAAACACGCGGCTTCCAGTGGCTTACGGCAAACCCGCTTTAGCTTGTTTTCGCCGCGACACTTTATAGCTTTATTTCAATGCGATTAACCGTTCCGAAAATTTGTTCATTAATTACATATTTTTATTTAAAACAGATACATATTTTAATAATAAAAATCATTAAAGTAATCAAAAAAATAAATAATAATAAATGAAATCTTTTGGGGGGCGATGGACATATGTAACTTTTTACCTTATTCAACTAATGTGTGCGGTGGCTGTGGTCACTAAGTTTTTACGCACCTCGCTGTCATTCTAATTTTGCCAAGTTCAAACCCGATGTTCTCCCTATTTTTTTTTTCTTTTATGTTTTATTTTTAAATATTATATATTTTTATAATCAATTTTTATAGCGGAAAAAATAAAATTTTAAATTTATTTAAGACCTTAAATTCCATTTTATTTCAAAAATATAAAAAAATATATTTACAGATAGGGATAGAAAAAAGTTTTAATGTCAATATTACATGGATATATAACTTATATCAATATGAAATAAAAACGTAGCTAGGTCTGTAATTTTTTCCCGCTAAATAAAAAATATTAAAGATTGAAAAAAATTATTATAAATTATAGTTTTTTTTTATTCTCACTCAATTGCAAATAATAAAACCTTTTTTGTTCTTTAAAAAAAGGTCCTTTTCTAAATTTATTTAAATATATGACATTTTTAACTCATTTAATAAAAATAGAAAATAAATATGAATAAATCTAATTTCATTTGAGAAAAGTAAAATAATAAATGAATCTGAAAAAATAAATAATTTTACCAATGTAAACTTTTTAAGCACATTTGAAATAAAAATTACATTGAATATCATTAATATTTTAAAAATTGGACTTTTTCTTCTTTCTTTTATTAAATATCAGTAGTATAGGTACCACTATGGAGTGTCACAACAAACCCCCACTCCTGACTCTCCGCAGAGGTGAATGACCTCCGAGCGACATCAGGAGCGGGATGACCCACTATGACACCGTAATATACATATATACATATATATATATATATATATATATATATATATATATATATATATATATATAATATATATATAATATATATATGTATATATTATTATAATGTCATGTGCGGAAGGGTCGGAGGAGTTTGTTATGACACTCCATAGTGGTACCCAGATTTTAAGACACACACACGCACACACACACACACACACACATATTTTAAAAATTTATAAATTAAAAAAAAAAGGTACTTACCATTTTTTTATCAGCATCAACAGTTTTTTTTTAACACCTTGCACTTCCATGAGTTTTTTAAAACACAGTTTCACAGTTTTTCACTTTTTTAAAACACTTTATTTTTTATTTTTTAGCCACTGTTTTTTTTTGGGTTTCACAATTTTTCACTTTACACAAATACACAACACAGTTTTTCACTTTTTTAAAACACTTTATTTTTTATTTTTTAACTACTGCTTTTTTTTGAGTTTCACAGTTTTTCACTTTACACAAATATACACAAATTTAATATTCGAACCGTCGACGGCGAAGTCGCACGGCCACTTCATACCGACAGCAAAACATCCTCGCCCAGTGTGTTGCTGTCAAGAATATTTCTTGATACACCGGGTCCGAGGTAACGTCAGTGTTCAGCGCGACGTTAATAAATGGTCGTAGAAGCCACCTCAGTGAGCTTGGCTCACGGCTTCGCCGCCGACAAAAATCGTCCAATACCACCGGGTGTTCATAGGAATAAAAACGCCAGTGGTCCTCCCACAATAGGAGGGCCACCAGCGTATTATCGCCGAAACTGGAGAAGTTAAAATTGCGGAATTGCGGGTACATCCGCATCCGTCGGATCATCATAAGATGCGCGTATCCGATCGGTTCCGGCGGTACAGTTGCCGGCTCTAGCGCGGGGAGAGGATTAGGGTCCTCTCCATCACCCTCGCGAGGCTCTTTATCGTCCGGCAACATCTTGGACACTGAAATCATTGTCTTGATCTTAGTGTCATCCTCCTATCTTAATCATATACCGATGATCTAATAACATTAAAATTTGACGTGTGAAAGAAAGTTTCTTTCACACGTGCAGTTTTCTGCTAAAAATCAAAACAAAAATACATAGCTGCAATAGGCCGTCATGATTCTATAAAACATCTATATGAGCACTTTTAATCCAAAATCCGCATGTGGATAAAAGATAAGTCTGCATTTTGGTATCATCTTCAAGGATAGGAATATGTATCAAAAATCACCTTGATATTTTTATTAGATCAATAGATAATCCATCATGTATCGATTCTTGATCTATTGATCCTAGAAAGCTGGTTTTTTTGAACATATAATAATCTGAACATAAGAAATCAAATGGCATCATAAGAAATCATTTATATTATTTATTGATTGATTTTGAAAATTGTAATTACAGTATAAGTCATCATACATGCTACTGAAAGCACACGAACATCCTTATCTTATCTGATGAATCATACACAAATTACAAATTTTAAAATTCACGAATTTTGGAAAAATAAAAAATTTTACGATGCTATTCGATTTTTTCCTATTTTAATAACATATGTACCAAAAATCACCTTAATATTTTTATTAGATCCATAGATAATCGATCATGTATCGATTATTGATTTATTGATCCTGGAATGCTGATTTTTTGAAAATATACTAATCTGAACATAAGAAATCAAATAGCATCATAAGAAATCATTTATATTAAAAATTGATCGATTTTAAAAATTGTAATTACGGTATTAGTCATCATACACAGTACTAAAAGCATACGCACATCCTTATCTTATCTGATGATTCATACACAAATTACAAATTTTAAAATTCACGAATTTTGGAAAATTAAAAAATTTTATGACGCCATTCGATTTTTTGCTGTTCAAATAACATATGTACCAAAAATCACCTTGATATCTTTATTAGATCAATAGATAATCGATCATGTATCGATTCTTGATCTATTGATCCTAGAAAGCTGATTTTTTGAACAAATACTAATCTGAACATAAGAAATCAAATGGCATCATAAGAAATCATTTATATTAAAAATTGATCGATTTTAAAAATTGTAATTATGGTATTAGTCATCATACACTGTACTAAAAGCATACGAACATCCTTATCTTATCTGATGATTCATACACAAATTACAAATTTTAAAATTCACGAATTTCGGAAAAATAAAAAATTTTATGACGTTATTCGATTTTTTGCTATTCAAATAACATATGTACGAAAAACCACCTTGATATCTTTATTAGATCGATAAATAATTGATCATGTATCGATTCTTGATCTATTGATCCTAGATAGCTGATTTTTAGAATTTATACTAATTTTAATATAAGAAATGCAATTGCATCATTAAAATTGTAATTACAGGTTTGTTATATTACCCGCATCATTTACTCTTAAAGATTTTATTTTTTATTTTAATACTGCTTAATTAGAAAATGACTTAAAAGAAAGTACCATGCGTAGCTTGCAATTTTCAGAATTCTTGCTATAGATATTTTATAGTTTCTTGGTATAACACGTGTGCTTGCAATTCTCAGAATGCTTACTATTACTCTTTCATTGTTTCTTAGTATAACACGTGTTCATCACATATCATTATCGCACGTGCGCTTGCAATTTTCAGAATGCTTACTATTGCTATTTATTGTTTCTTGGTATAACACGTGTTCATCATCACACGTGTGCCTATATTTTTTAGAATGCTTACTATTGGTATTTTATAGTTTCTTAGTATAACTCGTGTTCGCCACATATTATCATCACACGTGTGCTTGCAATTTTCAGAATACTTACTATTGCTATTTTATTTTTTCTTTTTATGACACGTGTTCATCACATATCATCATCACACGTGTGCTTGCAATTTTTCAGAATGCTCACTATTGGTATCTCATTGTTTCTTGGTATATAAAATTGTATTGTCTCTTTATTTGCGCCACAGCTGCTCCTCATTTCTTTTATTCTGACAGCTATAAAATGCGCTCGAAACAGTGCTTGCTCCATAGTTGTACTTGTAGGCTTGATAGATAATCATGGAAAACGTATCTAGATTTCACGCTTTTAGTGTGCTCAATTGTGTGCTACGTTTCGCTATTGCACACGAACCGATGATACGCACAATTTGTGAAAATATACAGCGTGGTAATTTAAGAAATTTACCGATAAAAGCGTTATTAAGTAGATTACGTTTTATTCTATTACATTGCACCGTACGAACAATAAATTATTTACAACGACGAGGATTATTTTCCAATAGATTTATACTTGATATGGTGGACAGTGTCATACGACAAAGAAATCTTTCAGATCCAGATTCGAACGAGGTGCTGCGACAAAATGGTAATTAATTAATTTAAATGCTTTAATCTATATCTACGCATAATTAATATATTAATCATTTTAGCACTACGGCGGATGGCAGACGATATTGAAGGTGACGAGGTTATCGCTGGTTGTGAATACGTGTTTGGTGAGTGAGAGAGATTTTTAAAAGCTAGAAGTTTTTTACAGAAGAATATTTTTTAACTTTTTATCATTTATTTTTCTCGTATTTCTAGAACCTACAAGTGCAAGTGTTGTGGAAGAAGAAGATGATGATAACCCCGTCATTCCATCATCATCATCAAGAAGAGTGTCATCCAGAAGGTTATCATCATCATCATCATAGTTATCATCTTCATCTTCATCTTCATCGTCATCATCATCTACTGATAACTCTTTATCGTCTTCCAATGATGTTGAAATGGAGCGTAAGTATAATCGATATATATCATTACTTCTATGTTTTTAGTAATATATATAGATATATATTAAGATTGAAAGAAAAATATAGTTGATCTGTTACAGAGCGGTGAAGGTATGGAGCGAGAAGTAGAGGAACCACAAGAAAGACCAATATTCTTAATTGAAAACCACACTTCCCGGTTTTACCAAAGGTTTAATGCAGAAGGTGTAGAGATTTCGGGAAGAATATCATCACCACCAGCAGGAGCAAACATTTTTGAGTGGTTAAATGGATCTTTAGATGATCTGCGTAATCAATTAGTGGATGGGCGTAGTCCTTCCGATTTTATAGGTGTAACGATACTATCTGATCATTTTGTTCATGGACTATTATGGCTATCTTTCAGACCTATTAGAAATTTCACTACTCAAGATTTGTGGGAAATGATATTCAGTGTCGCACAGAGTTCTCAAGACTTTGACATAGATGAAAACTTTGTGATCAAGTGTGTTATAGTGCCGGACATGAGGGGAAACGGACGTGTTCGATTAAGTGATGATCACGTGTACAAAAAATCAATTTTAACCATACGCAACGACGATAATCTTTGCTTTCCGAGATCATTAGTTACGGCACTCGCCTATGCTGTAAGAGGACAAATTCGCTCTGGTACACTACACGATTACTGGAATAGTATTAGACAGCACAATAGTAGGGAGCAAAAAAGAGCAGCTCTTGATCTCATTGATCAAGCATAGGTTACTATACCATCAACAGGGTGTGGTTTACAAGAAATTCATCAGTTTCAAATTTTTCTTGCCACAAAAAGCACAGCTATTGTGGTTTACTCTTTCCGGAATTTTGGGCGTGGGGATATACCTCTTTATGATGGTACAAAAGTTGTAATTTATGCATACGAAAACGTATCTTATACACTACGTATAATGTATTATGAAAACCAAGGACATTATCAACCTATTCTAAACTTGACTGGTGCAGCCGGTAGTAGAGGATATTGCATACCATGTAATAAAAGTTACAAGTTCGCTATGGATTATGTTCTAATAGATGTTTTAAGTGCATGCAATCACCAGTTTGTGACAATAGTGCGGATATAAAAAAGTGCTTAAATTGCTTTAGAGAGTTTTTTGGTATTACATGTTTCGAGAACCATTTGAAATCAGGATCGTTTAAAAGAAACGTAAGTGTTTGTAAAGCGGTGAAAATTTGTCAAATTTGTTGTAAAACTATCCGTGTGAAAAACCGCGGAGAAAAACATGAATGCGGAGTTGTATTTTGTGACATTTGTAACAAACGGCTACCGACCAACCACTTTTGCTATATTCAGCCTATAGAGCAAGGTAAGGAAAGATCTAAAATATTATATTTATTTTATAATTTTGAAACACAACAAACTCTTTCTGTGTTAGGTGATGAAAATAAAAAAATACATGTACCTAACCTGTGTGTTGTACAACAAGTTTGTAGTTTTTGTCTAGAGGATACTAATATATCAAATATGTGTGAAGAGTGTGGTATTCGTGAATTTGTATTTCAAAAAGATCAAGTAAAACAATTTGTCGGGTTAGCTCTATCACGACGTGAAAAGTTTAAAAAAGTTATTTGTGTAGCACACAATTCGCAAGGGTTTGATTGTCAATTTGTATTCAAGTATATCGTAGAAAACCATTGTTCACGGGAGAAACCAACGGTGATTTTAAACGGTTCCAAAATAATTCTGATGCAAATTTCAAGCGTTAAATTTATCGATAGTCTAAATTATTTTCATATGCCACTATGTGATTTACCGAAAGCTAACGGGTTGTCAGATATAGAAAAAGGAACTTTTCCACATTTATTTAACACAGAAGAAAACCAATTATATATCGGTCCTTTACCGAGCCTAGATATGTACGGTGTCGATGGTATGAACAGTAAAGAAAGAGAAAAATTTATAGAATGGTATACTCGACAGACAGATACAGGATACATATTTAATTTCCAAGAAGAAATCGTAAAATATTGTAAACAAGATGTTAAAATACTGAGAGAAGCCTGTTTAGAATTTCGAAAAAATTTCATGAAGTTTAATGTAGACCCATTCGAAGAGTGCACAACCATAGCTTCATCATGTATGCGTGTTTACAGGAAAAAGTTTTTAAAAAAAAATCAAATAGGTGTTATGCCTGTGAGAGGGTACAGAATGGCTGACAATCAATCCATTAAAGCTATACAATGGCTTTATTGGATGGAGCAAAAGGTTCTACAGTGTCGAATCGAGCATGCAGGGCATGGACGCGAGAGAAGACTTATTGAAGGTATTCTTGTTGATGGATACGCTCTACCACGGACAGATGAGGATCATAATGGTACAGTTCTTCAATTTTACAGGTGCTACTGGCATGGATGTCCACGATGTTACAGAATAAATAGAAATGAAACATTATCATCAGGCGAATCGCTTGACGACAGATATGAAAGAACATGTGCTATATCCTTAAAAATTAAAACAGGCAATTATACACTCATTGAAATATGGGGTTGCGAATTCGAGCGGGAAATTTCAGGTAACCAGGAATTGAGAGAATATATAGATGCGAATATCGATATTGTTTATCGTAAACCGCTGGACCCCCGTGATGCATTTTTCGGTGGTAGAACTGGTAACACGATGAAATTATACGAGTGTGAGGGTGATGAAAAAATTAAATACGTTGATGTATGTTCATTATATCCATACATTTGTAAACGAGGTAAATATCCTGTGGGTCATCCAACGTTATATGTGGGTAATGAAACTCAAACTCTCATAGGGGTTAACAATGACATCAGTAACGTTGAAGGTCTCATCATGTGTGATGTACTCCCGCCCAGAAATTCGTATCACCCTGTTTTACCAGTTAAAATGCATGGAAAATTAATTTTTCCTCTTTGCCGTACGTGCTGTGAACAAATGATTCAAATGGATTGTATGCACGATAATACGATAGATCGGGTATTACACGGAACATGGGTGTCGGAAGAGCTTAAAAAAGCTGTAGAAATAGGATACGTGATTCAAAACGTTTACGAAATATGGCAATATGAGATGGTACAATATAATCCTGTCACGCGAACAGGTGGTATTTTTACCGAGTACATCGATGAATTCTTTAAACAAAAAACCGAGGCTTCTGGTCACCCGTCAGAGTGTATTACCGAAGATCATAAGGACCGATATATAGAGAACTTTGAACGTGAAGAGGGTATTCGTCTAAGTAAAACTGATATAAATTTTAATGCGGGTTTGAGATCAGTTGCTAAACTATGTTTAAACTCGTTATGGGGGAAGCTCGCGCAACGAGAGAATATGGCTAAAACAGAGGTTGTTACAGAGCCAGCAAGATTGACAGAACTACTTACCGATGCTGAAGTGGTTGTAAACAGTATCATCCCAGTCAACGATCAGGTATTGTACGTGAACTGGCAGTATCAGGATGAAGCTCTCTTGCAGTCACGCACGACAAGTGTTGTAATTGCAGCTTTCACAACAGCACAAGCCCGGCTTAAACTTTTTGATTATTTGAACAAACTAGGATCGCGTGCACTGTACTACGACACAGACTCCGTTTTCTATGTCAGTAAGAACGACGAACACGATTTGCCGATCGGTACACTGCTTGGTGAACTTACTGATGAATTAGCGGAGAAAGGTGTTGGTACATACATATCATCTTTTGCCTCTGGTGGGCCGAAATTTTACGCGTACAAGTGTAAACTTCCAGATGGTTCTGAACAAACAGTATGTAAAATTAAAGGTATAAGACTAAATCATTCAAATAGTCAAAAAATTAATTATGAAAGTATACGCGAGTTAATATAGGGTAACACGGACGAAATTATTATATCTTCACCGGTAATAAGAAGGACAGATTTTCACGAAGTATTATCACTTACAGAGACGAAAACTTGTAAAACCGTATATGGTAAAAGAAGATTTGTCGGGTTGAAAAAAAGCTACCCGTACGGATACAGACACAGTTAACGACCGAACTCTACATCGTCTGAGTAGGTATACAATGATAAGAACGCATGCGCAAAACAATTTCCAATCCTAAACGCTCGTGAGACCGTGAGTGGTAGGGGGAGAGAGGTAATATTGCAGTGGTGGGGGACACGAGCTCGTCTCTAACGCGCTCACGGTTGTGGGAGCCAATCGCGCATGCACTAAAAAGCTAGCTGTTCTGTAGCGCTCGCAAGCGGCGTGCGTTAATATTACGACAGTGAGAGGACGAGCTCTTTTTCAACGCTCTCGCGGATACGCGAGTGACCGCGCGAGGGCCCCACCGCGATCACAAGATTGTCGTAGACTCCAGAAAAACTTTAGCTTTGTCAGCAGACAGCTCTGGTAATATGGAGAAAAAAAGTGTGAGATTTGATCCCAACTCACCAGGTATTCGTATATTACACGTGTGGAATTACGCCAGTCGTGCTGCACGGCGTGGCGAGTGGGAACAAGCGGCACGAGATCGGGTACAGTTTTGATGGAGGATCGAGAGAATTGGTAAAATTATTGAAGCTGTGTTGGTGAAAAAGTACATGGATTTTACAAAGTCATAAACCATAACTATCAGTGTTTTTTGTTGGAACGTTTAGTGTGCTAACAGTTTCAAAGAAGAATAGTAGTTGCTATAGCAGTAAGTCATGGATATTAGATGGAAACACCCGTGGACATCTATGCTTTGCGGACCTACCGGTTGTGGCAAAACAGTGTTTGTAAAAAAATTCCTAAAATACATCGATCGTATGAGTGACACACGCCCAAAGTTATTAATATTGGATGATCTGATGCGTGAGTCATCCTCAAGTAACGCCATTGTCAACTTATTCACAAATGGGAGTCATCACAATAACCTAAGCGTCATATTTATTACACAGAATATATTTCATCAAGGAAATGGCCAACGAGACATTTCGCTCAACGCGCAATACATGATCGTGTTTAGAAATTTATGCGATCGTACACAAATACAACATCTTTCGCGCCAGCTCTGTCCTGAAGATCCACGATTCTTACAAGAGGCGTACTGGGACGCCACCTCACGGCCATTTGGATATATTTTTCTAGATTTAAAACAAAATACTTCAGATAATTGTCGTTTTCATGCTTGCATCTTCCCCGATGACGAATATCAGTACGTTTACGTTCCTCGAAAGCAGTTTAAAGGCGTTGATTCGAGTAATCACCTTCCAGTCGTATCTTTGTGATGGAGCGGAAAACTAGAGGTCCTATCGGGCAAAAGCATACAGATATTTTAAGAGCTCTTTACCATTTTAACAGAAAACAACTGCCGTGCTCCGTAGGGCCGATCCCAAATTGGTCAGATACATTTGTGAGTGTGTTCTCAACGTGTTGCGCGGTGACGTTTCTCTTAACAGAACGCACAAAACTCGATTACGTAAACACGCAGGCATTCTTAGACGATTGGCAAGTCCTCAAAAGAATCTAGCTACGAAAAAGAAAATTATCGTACAGCACGGCGGATTCTTGCCAATATTGTTGGCACCGCTCATTGGTACAGTATTGTCAAGTCTTATATCAAAATAAAAAAAATAAAAAAAAAATGGAACACACCAAAAAAATGATTTTGTTACCACAAGAGAGTGTGGAACGCTTACAACAAAAACTTTTCACCAACGCTGGGTTAAAGTCGGTGCAAACACCAGGAACTGCTGTTAGCAGGCTGGATGCAGAGATGAGTGATATCTTGAATTCTACGGACGATATGAGCGAGCGGTATAAATGGCAACGATATTCTCAAGCATTACAACGTTATCTACATTTTAAAGATATTAGTAACAAGAAGACAGAAACTACAAAGAAAAACGATGATATGCAAGATGCTGATATTATCAACGATGATAATAATGATGATGCTGAGGCTGAGTCAACACGAGTCGTCAAAGAATTAGAAGATCGTGTGAATGCACGAATTGTGAAAAGTGTACCTTTAAAATACCGGTCTAATGCAGCGGGTCTTTTACAACATTTATGTGGCACAGGTATCGTCACTTGGGATGGTAATAGTGCAACATGTATAGATGGCATTCCTATCCGTGGCACAAATATTATCGACTTGGTTAACGACGCTATGAGGAAAAGACAGCACGTGAATCCGGCAGGTGCTCGTCAGTTTGCTCTGGCACTTCGACGTGTCGTGACGCCTCGGCTTTTTATCGGGAACGATCGTGTGTTACAGATAATCGATGAGGCTTCTCCTTTCGCTTCTCCAGAGTCTGGTAGTAGCAAATCAAAATCCGGTGGTAGTAACAAAGTCAGCGAGGAAGAACAAGGATGTAGAAAGAGAAAGAGAAGAAAGAAAGTCGCCAGATCACCGAAATCAGGGGAAACAAGGAGTCGTCTGGGCACGAAATTCTGAAATTAGAGAAAGACGATGAAGGGAAAAAGTCTGTTCTAGATTCTATAATTGATTTAATGCCTTTTGAGATGCACGTACCAGGATACAAATTTTGCGGACCCGGAACAAAACTGGCTGATCGTCTTAAACGTGGTGATGTTGGAATAAACCCGCTTGATGAAGCGTGTCGTGAACATGACATAGCCTATGCCAATAAGAAGTCGACAGATCGTCGTCGAGCTGACCAAATACTAGCAGAGAAAGCTTTTTCTCGGATGCTTGGTAGTAAAACCCCATCCGATGAATGTACAATTGCAATGATGACTGCTTGTTGTATGGTTAGTAAAATTACTTTTGAAAAATTTTTTTCGCGTATTAAGAAGGCTATAAAATGCAGGGATAAGAAAATAAAGAAGACAAAAACATGTATGATTCCGACGAAGAAGCAAGCAAAAGGAAAAAAACAAGAATAATGCAGAAACAATTAAGTAAGCTTTATTTTGGTCCACCAAGACCGGAAGCATATGCGGGGTCTAATAAAATTATAACCTCTGTACGAAAGAAATACCCAGCTCGAAAAGTAATCGACTGGCTCGAGAGTCAAGATGTTTACAATCTGCACAGACCTGTACGACACAGGTTTCCTAGACGCCATTACAATGTTCGAAATCGTGATGACGTCTGGGAGGCAGATTTGATGAATATGAGAGCGGTCAAAACTTATAACGATAATTACACTTATATCCTCGTTGTCATCGACGTTTTGAGTAAATACGCATGGGGTTTACCACTCATGGATAAAACTTCAAAAAGTGTTGCCAAAGCATTTGAAAGCATTTTGAGAAACAGTGCTAATCGAAAACCTGTGATTTTTCAAACGGACAAGGGGAAAGAATTTCTAGGAAAGGAACTGCAGGAAGTGTTCAAGAAAAATGAAATTTCATTTAGGATAGTGCGAAGTCCTGATATTAAAGCAGCTGTAGCCGAAAGGTTTATAAGAACTATAAAGGAACGGATGTGGCGATATTTTACGGATAAAAACACTCGTCGATACGTTGATATTCTAGAAAAAATATTAGAGTCTTACAATCATAGCAAACACTCATCCATCAAGATGGAGCCAGCATCTGTTACGATTTACAACGCCCACAAAGCTCGAAAAAATTTAGAATCTCGATATGGTTGCTCCAAGTACCGAAAACCTAAATACACCATCGGTGACCTAGTACGGGTCAGTCGAGCAAGAAACGTGTTTGCGAAAGGATACGAGGGTGGATGGACATTGGAACTGTTTAAAATTACTCGTATCTCAGTAGCACGCCAGCCACCGGTATACTTTCTAAAAGATTCAGCTGATGAGGATATTGAAGGGTGTTTCTACGAGCTGAGTAGAGTAAAAAAGGATTTAAATAACGCGAGTTTCGAAGTTGAAAAAATTTTAAAAAGTACTGGAAGTGGCCGGAATAAAAAATATTTTGTTAAATGGAAAGGTTACCCCGATAAATTTAATTCCTGGGTTGCAGCCAGCCAAATCGAAAAAACATCATGAAGGATCAATTTTACATTATACTACCTAGTAATAGTAGTATGCATTATTTCCCTGACAATACTACAACATGGTTCGTTACTCATCTACCACAACAAATACAACTGCAAGGATATTGGAGTGTTGCACTTTCGGAGATCCAAATTCCTATGACATTTCAACATGTTTCACCAAACGAGGACGAAAGATTTGTTTGTGTAAAAAATATACCACCATCGTCGCTGGGGACTAATAAAATTGCACCGGTCGTTTCATCCATTAATTTTATACGTCCAGGTGTTTACAAACATTTAGAAAGTCTCGTGGAGTAGGTGAACAATATGAGCTGTGTAAAAGACCATCTACGTTTCCAGATAGAGCGTGGTGGATACGTATCAATCAGACGCGTTTGTTTAACAGAGGAATGTACGCCAATTGATCACGTTTTAGAATTGTCAAGGAATTTGAGAAAAATTCTCGGGTTTGAAACTGGAAAAAATGAAGCTATCAAGGTCGATAAAGAAGAACCCACTTTAGCTAATTACCCTGCTAATCTTTCTAATGGGTTACCAACAACTCTAATGGTGTACAGTGACATCTGTGAACCTTATGTAATCGGAGATGTGCAAGGTAAATTATTAAGAGTGGTTTCCTTAAATACTGAGGATTGCAAATATGGTGGTGTAAAAATAAAAAACTTTTCACCATCTATGTACATACCGCTATTGTTTAACTCTTTTCAAACTATTGAAATAGATATAAGAGATCAACAAGGTCAGCCAATACCATTTGATTTTGGCACCTTGACAGTGACGTTGCACTTTCATCGTATTGATTAATAAGAAAAAAGATGAATTATTACGAGGCATACTTTGACATGCAGATCGGTGGTGGTGGTAAAAATGGTAGGGGTATTTACGTTGGAGTCCCCTACCAAAGAGGGCATGGTGGTGTAGGAAGTTTTCTAGCTGGGTTGTTTCGTCGTGTACTACCGCTACTCACCCGTGATGCTAAAGCTGTGGGAAAGGAGGCATTGCGTACCGGTGTGAACGTTTTATCTGACGTTGCAACACAGAATACTCCAATCAAAGAATCTCTACGACATCTTATAAAAGAGTCTGGCACAAATCTTAAAAGAAAGGTTGAAGAGAAACTAGATAAATTGATGGAAGGATCTGGATATAAGAAACAGCGTTATCTGTCTGCCTTGCAGTTGGATGACGGCCGTGTCAGTGTTAAGAGCACTCGAAGAAAGATTAAACGGCGCAGCACAAAAAGTAAAAGGAATAAAGTAGTAAAGAAGAAAATAAATAAAACCAGAGAAAAAAAGAAAAATTCTCGAAAAAGTAAAAAAGTACGAACGACAAGAGATATTTTTGATTAAAAATGGCGTTTTTACACACACAGTCCTGTGAGTGCATGAAATCGGAATTGCTTCTATTCGACATTCCTCCGACACAGACTACTATCGAGAGCTCTCATTGGGTCCAGTATAAGCCTATCTCCTCGCTGACTGATGACGCACCTATAGAATTTGTAATATCTGGAAATGGTGAAGATTATTTAGATTTAGCACATAGTATGCTTAGCTTGCGCGTTAGCTTATACACCACTGTCGATGAGTATCCTGGAAATGTGACTGCAGAACTACTCAATGAAGTGGCACCGGTGAATAATTGTATGCACTTACTATTCAGCCAATTAGATGTACTATTTAACCAGAAACCTGTGACAGCTCCAAATAATGCTTACGCGTACAGAGCATACATCGAGACACTGCTCAACTATGGCCCTGCTGCTAAAAATTCTCATTTATCAACCGTTTTGTGGTGTGACGATACAGCTGGGAAAATGGACGATGTGGGTAGTGACAACCAAGGACTTGTTAAGCGGCGTGAATATTTGGGCGCAAAAAAAACTATAGATCTTGTCGGGCATTTACATGCCGATGTGTTTAATAAAGAAAAGTTATTACTAAACGGCGTTGAAGTAAGAGTTCGTTTAGTGCGCTCTCGAGATGGTTTTTGCCTCATGGATCCTTCAGGATACTTTGCCGAACATATAGAATTAGCAAATCTTTTAGTTAGACGGGTGAAAATTAACCCAGGTGTGCTATTAGCACACGCAAAAGCACTTTCTAAAGCTACAGCTAAATACCCTCTCACAAGAATTGAAGTCAAAGCTGTAACAATGCATAGCGGTATACATAGTGAAACTCTGGATAATATTATTTTAGGACAGTTACCTAAAAGAATAATCATAGGGTTTGTTCAAAACAAGGCGTTTAACGGAGACCGAATGCTCAATCCGTTCAATTTTGATCATTTTAACATCAATTTTCTACGTTTGTTTGTTGATGGTGTTCAAATACCTTCAAAACCATTACAACCTGATTTCAAAGTAAAAAAGTTATACGTTGATGCATATCATACTTTATTCAGCGGTACAGGTGTCCATTTTCTCAATGAGGGAAATAAAATTACTCGTGAGTCGTATCCAAACGGTTTCTGTCTGTTTGCGTTTGATATATCACGCGATTTATCGGCAAATGAATGTACTCATTGGAATTTAATAAAACATGGAAGTGTTAGACTCGATGTCAGATTTGGCGAACCTCTGACAGACACCGTCAATTGTATAATTTATGCAGAATACGATAACATTTTAGAGATTGACGCATCACGACAAACAATGGTTGATTTTAATGGGTAAAGCTATCAATAGATGGCGCTTATAAATTTTATCGGATGAAAAGACATCACCGTTACTCCTCAGTATAGCTTTAATCGTTGCATTGGTCAGACAAAAAGTTAAATCATGGATGTAGTCGTGGATATTCAGTGCTTAAAAGATAGCACTAACAGAGTTGTTCCAAAAGAAGTCGCCATCGTAGCTTTGAACGATGATTTTAGCGGTCATTGGATTATCGCATCGAAAAATCGTATAGACGCTTTTAGCAGAGGCATAAGAAGAGAAAATAATTGGCTTGCAGAACATCATCATGGTCTTGACTATTTTGACGGTGATGTCACGGAGAAAGCTCTCTACCAAACGTTGCGCGATCTTACTCGGAAAGTTAGAAAAATTTACGTGAGAGGTAAAAAAAAGTGGTCAATTTTATACGGCATTACAGCGCGAGAAATTATAAATTTAGAATCAAATAAAGATTGCCCGTCATTTAATCAGCTACCCTGGTTGAATAAGTATTGTCTCAATCACGCTGTAAAGACACCTCATCTAAAATATACGTGCGCTTTAAACAATGCGTACCGTTTAAAAAAATGGTTATCTTTACGAGGTTTGGAGCGTGATTCTGAATTTGTGTTTCAACCATCGACACTTCTTTGCGATGAACAGCCTGGAGATAATGGAAATTTTGAAGGTTATACCGTCCCACTCTGTAGGAGTGTACCCAGCAGATCAAATTCCGAAGGTGTAGACGAAACCGACAGCAATTGTAGTGAACACTGATGGCCATACTAAACCCGGAACGCATTGGGTGTGTATGTATGTTAATCGTAGTGGTACAGCTTGGTATTTTGATAGTTATGGAATGCCGCCTTTAATACCAGATTATATTAACCGTCTACGTCGTAATTGTAATAGATTCCGTTGGAATACAGTACAGTTACAGAGTGGAATATCTGATGTGTGCGGCCAATTTTGTATTATGTTCTTGGATTACATGACATCTGGATTGGGTTTCGAGAAATTTCTTAAAAATTTTTCTACTGATTTAGTAAAAAACGATGCTGTAGCCAGAAATTATGTACCGTCCAAACATGCTGACGACAACTTTTCTGGAAATGGTTGTTGTATGATAAAATGTTTTCAAAAGTGTTGTGGTAAGCTGTCGTTATTGTAACCTGATACTTTCTTGTCACAAAGTCATGTTCGTTACCAAGAATATAGTGAGATCAGTGTTCGTGGAATTTAATAATTCTATTGTTGGTTTCTTACAAAACAATACTGCAGCTGCAAGCCACGTGTCAAGCAGACATGTTGACGATAACTTTTCTAGGAATGATTGTTACTTTCTTCTCGTAAAGTAACGCTCACCAAAGAAATAATGAGGTCAGAGTTCGAGGAATTCAATAACAATTTTTTTGCTGATTCGGTAGAAAATAATACTGCAGCTGCAAGACACGTGTTCATTAATAATGCTGACGATAGCTTTTCTGGGGATCATTGTTACTTTCTTGCCGTGAAAGCACGTTCGTTACAAAGAAGTAGCGAGAGTGTATTTTCTTAGTCATCACCTTATCCCTTCCACTGTCTCTTGTGTTAAGCCTTTATATAACGAGATTATATTCATCAAGATGACAGTCATTCAGTCGACGTTCGTATCGTAGAAAGCTATTAGGAAAAAAGGAAAAAAAATGGCTCATCAGAAGAAGAACTTTACACAGCCCATCTTCAATTTTTTCTACGGTTTGAACAAGTCATTTACGAAAAAAATTTTAGTTGGTCTTGAATATAATAAACTACGAGATGGCGAATTTTATCCAATGGTACGTTTACTCTCACACGATTTTCAAGGAATAGCTTTCACTACAGCTACGTGGAACGAGTTTAAGCTTACGTTTGGTGATACTGAAAAATATTTTGATGGTAATGCTGATGATTTGATGGAGCAACAAGTGTACGGAACTAGTTGGATTCTGAGGTATACTAGAAGCCATACTGATAAAGCCATTGAAATTGAAGAAAATTTCACCCCTACTTCTGGTCTGGTCAAAAGGTATCGACAAAGCATTGTTATGAAAAAGGTGACTTTCGAGTATTTACAAGGCGTTGCATCCTGTGTAGATGATAGGATTAAATATTTAACCACGCTTGTTAAAGGTGTTAGTGTGTGTGCAGGAGAGATTGTTGATCTTGTAGAAAAATTGTGCGGTGTTCGATATGGATCTCAAATAGATGAATAATGTGCGGGCTTTGTGAAACGAGCTGTACTAGAGTGTGATGATGATATAATTGCGTCGTTAATTACAAGTGTGGAATTAAAATAAAAGAACCTGAAAATTGTATTTTTAAAACCGAAATTATTCGTGTATTTCACGAAATCACAGCGCTTTATGTTGATTCAATTGTAGCTGCGTTAAATTATCTTGTAGTTGTATAATAATTATAAGCATATATTCACTATATTTATAAAATAATATTTTACACTATACTTATAAAATAATTTTTGTTCACTATATTTGTATATATACTATAATTGTATCCACTATATATTTTATAAAACAATAAACGAAAAAATATAAAGTATACTCACCATCTTCTTCTTTCTTGACCAATATTGCACCTCATCCTAATAAAGTCGTTTTTTTTTTAAATTTGCAAAATATTTTATTGTTCGATTAAATTAATTCTAATTTTCTCTTGATTAATTTGAATAGTTTAATTAAATTTTATTAATAAATTTTTTATAAATATTATTGAAAAAGTTTGTCATCTCTAGATTAAATTATATGTATATATATCCACGTGACGTCATAATGACTCACTCAGCTCCTGATACCAATCAGAGGTCATTCACCTCCGGGGAGGGTGGGGAGTGGGGGTTTGTTGTGACGCTCCATAGTGGTACCTATACTACTAATATCATATTTTTACAATATCATTGATTTTTATTTTCAAAACAAAAAAATTGTTTTAACAAATATAATAATTTAAGTTTTCACAAGATCGATTAAATAAAATTTTCATTAGATTTTAAATGGCTTAATTTTTTTAGTCTCTTAAAAATTGGCATTTTCTAAACTAAATAGGAGCTTGATAACATTATTTTCAATTTATTTAATAAAAATTCAACATAAAATGTTAATAAACATCATTTTATTTTAGACACAAAAAAAATGAAGAAATGCTTTTATTAAAAGTACATTAATATCAGTATATCCTTTTTAATATCATTTTTTAGTATAGCAGCAAATATCTTGATATCAGGTTTTAAATGTCTTCCCATTGAATTAACTTAATATAAATTTATAATGTCGATAGTTCAATTTAGGAAAAATGAAACTTTACGAAACCTTGCAAATTGTCACGGAAGCGTGTTTTAAATAAAAATGACTTTGAATTCTATTTTATTTTTAAAAATTTTACATTGAATTTTAAAATTTCCAAAAATTAAAAAAATAGATTTCAATTTTTTTTGTAATTATTACAATGATTCCAAACTTTGAACCATAATATGAAAAGCATTTAAAATTTTTGTCAGTTTTATAATTAATTAGGAAAAAATTTTATCTATGTTTTTAATGTTTAAAAATAGCAGTTTTTTATTAAATATATATTTTTTTATGTTTTGACGTTTATTTTATCTTTTTAAAGTATATTTTTTACTGTTATTTAGGATGAATGTAATAAAATACGTGAATACTTTATTACATCATAAAAAATGTATTTAAATACAATATTCCAAAAAAAGAAGAAATAATTTAGTCAAATAAACAAAATTTAATCATAAAAACGATGTGCAGCATGCAACGTGTTTTTCCTTAAAATGCTCATTTTACTACACCGAAAAAAATCCGTTACGCCAATGGTTCCATACCTCCTACAACTGTTATTGTTCGCGAGGTTGGAACTACAGCGGTCTAAAATATGCGACGCACATTATTAGATAGGTATAGTAACAGAGTAGTTCACTGTAAATACTGCAATAGTTCGAGCGCTGAACGTTGGCTGTTGGGGGTAAATGAAATACGATCCGTCAAAACACACGAACGCGCGTGATTCCAGACTCGAATGATATTAGCGTCGATGAGGCTTTAGTAAAACCTCATCGACGCTATATCATTCGAGTCTGGAATCACGCGCGTTCGTGTGTTTTGACGGATCGTATTTCATTTACCCCCAACAGCCAACGTTCAGCGCTCGAACTATTGCAGTATTTACAGTGAACTACTCTGTTACTATACCTATCTAATAATCTGCGTCACATATTTTAGACCGCTGTAGTTTTAACCTCGCGAACAATAATAGTTGTAGGAGGTATGGAACCATTGGCGTAACGGATTTTTTTCGGTGTAATTTTGTTATTTAGTAATGAAAACTGTTTAGATAATTAAAAAAATTTAGTTTGGGACAAGAAAGCGATAAAACTATGTTATTTGGTTTAAATAAAGAACGTACTATAGCTGTGTTGGCTAAGTTTTAGGGTACGTTGCAACAATTAAAAATTTTTCCAAGTTAAAATCTTATGCTTTGCCTTTTTTTATTAAAAAAATTAATAATATGCTTACAAATAAAATTTGTTACAATACAATAAGAAACATTTTTGACAAAAAATATTGACCTACAATACAGCCGTTTAGAATAAAATAACTGTTAACTGCAAGCATTTTCTAAGCATGTGCTAATTAACACTTTTTTAAACATAAAATTTTTAATTTAGACTTACTGTTCTTTGCATCGCTATTATAAAAAAACGCTGTTAAATGCAGAATTTGAATACAAAAAAAAATTTTTAATAAAAAAATTTTAAATAAAAAAATTTTAAATAAAAAAATTTTTTTAATAAGAAATATTAGCAATAAAAATTTTAAAAACGGTTTTTTTTAAATATAGATTATTTTCTTAATTTGAATATAATGAAAATTTTTATTTGATATTTATTTTATCTTCTCTTTCTAAATTCTTCTTTATTTTATAGATCCATTTCATATAAGTAATTTGTGGAATTGATTATTCTGACAGATTTTCTTTTATAATTGTAGCCAAAGCTCATTTATTTTGATTTTTATGAAGTAATAAAAACATTATATTTTATATATTTTAAAGATAATACGTTTATAAATATAATATAGTTATATAACGTTTATAAATGTAATTTATAAATAGATCAAATAAATTTATGCATAACATTTAAAAAGAATTCATAAAATATTAATTAAATTCTAAACATAAATAAATTAATAATATACTTAAAGAGAGTATGTGATTTGAAAATTGTTTAAAACCTTATGAGAAACATGTTTCATAATAGAAAATGTTAAATAGAAAGTATTAAAACATAATAATAAAATAAAAATGTTTAAGACATTAATAATAAATCTAAAATAGCATTAAAAAAATAAATGTTCTTGAATAAATTTCTGAATTTGGCATTTTTTAACGAAAGGGTTAATATGTTTTGAATAAACATTATATAAAGTTCACAAAAATCTTACAAAAAGAATTACAAAATTTAATTTGAATGAAAAATTTTCAAATGAATAAGGAGAAGAAAGGTCCCTATCTTCGAAAAACGAATTTGATTGAAACTAGAATCTGATTTTTTATGAAAAAAATTGAATGAAAAAAGGTTCCGGATACAAAAATACCGATATTTCATAAAAATATAGTGAAAAGAAATGCTTATCGGAACTTGAATAGCCAAACAGCTAAAATCCTTACTAGAAAATGTGTGATAGATCAAAGAAAGTACTTAAATATATTAATTTAAGCTGTATTGCATCAAAAAAGGTTATGTAGTTCAAAAGTTACGAATTACGAACGATCAAAATATACAAGTGAAATAGAGTAAAAAATTTATCACATATTATATGCTAAAACTATTAACTAATATGTAATAATTTTCAATTAAGCATAACTTTTTAACCGCATTAAGCTTTTTTAAGCTAATAAGGCTTAAGGTGGTTCGTGCGACTAACGTGTTTTTTCAAGATATTCTTGAAATCGTAGGTATAGTTCAATGAAGGCAATGTGAATATCATATTAAAATTTCAGAAAATTTCATCGTTTCGTTTTTGATTAATCGATGTTCAAAGTTTTACAAATTACATTGGAAGTATATCTATATATATTGGAATTTTTACATTTCGTAGCTGTTAATCGCAATATCTCATAAACTAAATTCAAATTGTAATTGAAAATTTAAACATATATAAAGGAACTAATAATAAACATTTTCCAACAAGATTCACGTAAATTCATCGTTTTATTAAAGAGATAAAGTGTTTTGAAAATGTAATTATTAGATAAACGATGCATATTTCGTTCACATTTACGTTGCTGCGCATGCGCAACTGGATCATGTGAGCGCTATCTCTTTCTCTCACAGCTAGCTTTCTCTCTCTTACCGCACGAACCACCTTAAATTAAAGTATTTAATTTGTACATTTTTAATATTTAATACATTTTTTTGTAAGATTTTTAGTTGTCCGATCATTTAAGTTCTTATGACAACTTCTTTTCATTATATTATTGAAAAATGTGTATATCTTTGTCTCTGAAATCTATTTAAGCAAAAGAAACAATACGGGTTAATTTTTTTCATTACGAAATCATATCTTGTAGTTTTAACCGAATTTGTTTCTTGAAGGTGGAGATGATTTCTCCTTATGATTAGGCTTTGATCATTAGTTATTTAAATATGAAAAAAATATTTATACTCAAGATATAATTGCCTAATTAATTATTAAAAGTTTTTTGAATGAACTTTCAGTTTGAAATTTCAAAAGTTTTTTTTTGTATTATATTTGTGGGGACACACACATAGTCTATGTATGAGTATGGCGCTGTAAGCGCACCATGATACATAAGTGTATACATGCGAACGCCTCTGCGCAGGCGTCAAGACAGACAAGAGAGTAACAGCGAGCGAGCCTCTTTGTTGTAGTCAGTCTAGCTCCAACGGTCCTTGTGCTTAGTCACACTGACCGGTCTACAATATATATAATATATTAATCTATTCTTGTCTCTGTTATTTAGACACCTCTCTCTGTTCTCCTCATCTTGGCTAGCCGCCACAATTGGTGACCCCGACGTGATCTTGGCTAAAGATTCACGCTTGACTTACACGCTCAACGGCTTGATTCTCTACCATCGACGCCAACGCACAAGGGACGCCTTAGTCAACCGCCATCTTGACGTGCGTGTTGCTTGACGAAGCAACTGGCTGCCTTCTTCGCCGTTCGAGCAGGAATTTCATAGTTTTTTTTTCGTAACATCTGGTCTGCACCAGGAGATCAGAAGACGGAGGAGGAATTTTCCTTTTTGGAGCTTCTTCGCGGCATATCGCCTCAGCGGCGTCGAACGAGACATCTCCTTTTTCGAGGTATTGAGAGCATTCGTAAAGAAACTCTCTATTTTGTTTTATTCTCGTTGTGCACACAAGTACAAGTCTTCAAGCATAAGACTTTGTAACGTAAAACATTAACGAACGCGTTCAAATGGCACAGGTAGTACTCAGTAATTGTCTACCTGTGTAATCGTTGTAAAATTTTTACACAGTGAATTCTGCGTTCCAAGTGTGGATAAAGAGCACTGGACGCATGAAAATCACTTTTCACGACATTGTGAAAAATTGTGTGTCACGAAACGAAACGGCTAGTTTCACGTGACAATTAAGCACAAGAAAATCTTCATTAAAACCTATACCTCAAGATATACATTGTACAAGAAAAAGCAAATTCAACGTTGCGGAGTGCGGGGAATCGGTCTTTCGGACACAGAAAAAAAAAAAATTTTTTTTAGTATCTAATAGTTTTTTTTTTATGCATGTTTTATCATTTTAACCTAAAAAAATAAATTCGAAAAATTTTAATCTTTGTTGGTGTCAGAAAGGCCGGTTTTAGACTTTTAACGCGTATTATATAACGCATATAGATGGTTAACTTTATAATTTCATGAACGCACCGATCTACAAACTTCGGAGCAAATTTTAACGTAACTTTAAGTATTAGCTAATTATTCTACGTGTGCGTATAAATCGTTTGTAAATTGTTCTTAAAAAATATATTTTATCTCTTACTTATTTGCTCTGTCTTGCATATACACATACATATCAATATCTTATGATTTTATTAAATACAACATATATTATTTTTCTCATCTAAATTATTAATTGTTTTGTGCTGTGTCTTATTTATTTAAATTGTATATATAATAGAATTTTGTTGGGCAAATAGCCATTGGAGGGGTGCTCTCTTCACTTATTTTTTTTTCATAACTACTTCCACGCAGAAGGGTTATCTTTGGTGCTCAGTCGTCGACTGCATGCAGTCTTGTGCGCTGACCCCGGGGGTCAACCTGACGCGTCGAATACGGTTTCTTTGTTCTTTTTGGTCAATCATGCTCGTGCACCAGGAGACTTTCTAGTGCCTCAGTCGTCGACCGCATGCGGCCTTATACGATGGACACGTGAGGGTTAGCCTGACTGCACGAGACAGACCCTTCCTATCCTGTAAAAGGAAAAATAAAATTTATAATCTTTTATTTTTTTTATCATACACTTCGGGGAGAGAGCCTCCTTCTGACTGTTGCTCGTTAGATAGTAGTAAAACCTTTTACCTCCTTCGCGACTGCCTGTCCGTAAAAATGCTCTTAGATGTATTTCATTCGCCCTTAAAAGCAATTATTCCTTTGAATGCACAGGACTCAGCCACAGAAGCGTTGAATACGCAAAATAATGTTAACGTCTCCCCGCAAAATTCGAGCCCCATCGAATGAGGCGGGCGCGATGGGAGTTGGGGGCGGTGCAATCGCACGCACAAGCACGCAAAATTCGCCGGAAACGCCGCCGTTAAATAAAACTAGTAGATTCATACCCAACGCACGGGATAACGCAAATAGACCTCTCGCATCTAAGTCTAAAAGCGCGTCATATTTCGATCAAAATAGATTTTTAACAACTAAAACGGCTAGCGCGTTCCATGAAAAAATGGTATCTAGAGAGGCCTATGAGAACCTGGAGAAGGCTTGCTATAATAAAATAAAAAATTTACAACAAGCTCATAACGAGCAAGCACTAATGTTCAATAAACAAATAGAATCTTTAAAATCGTTAATTTTACAAACTCAACAAAATCAAAATTCAAATGATGTAAGCAACGCGAATTTCCCAGAAACAAATTAAAATAACCTTTCAAAGTCGTTAAATTCAAATTTCACAAGTAATATTAACATGCCAAAAACAAAACAAAGTTTAAACTTTAAATTTTCTGGAATTTCAATAAATAATCAAACCAAGACAGCTTCTCATCGGCCTCGACCTCTATTCATAAACAAGCAGCTCTTTCTTTTCCAACAACACAATTTAACTCGAACCCCAACACCTCTAATTCGCAAACACAAACAATCGTACAGATACCTTCAAACTTTAACAATCCCATAACCTTGCCAATATACACAACAGACACACATGACATAAACACGCACAATTATAACATTCAACCATCAGTCTCGACAAACGTTAACTTTGAACCAATAAAGTTACCATTTTGGCAACACGATCCCGCAACGTGGTTCGAAATGTACGAATATAACGAATATCAATTGTTTTTGCAAAACATAATAGACGATAATGTAAAGTTTATTAACGTGATGCCGAACTTAAGCAATAGTATTATAACAGATATATCCGACAGTATTAAAATGCTCAAAGGCAATAACCGATATGAAGGACTTAAACGTATTCTAATTAAAAAATATACGCCGTCGGACGATTGTAAATTATAAAAACTTTTTAGAGGTTGTCAAATGGGTACGCGCAAACCTTCAGAATATTTAAATGAATTAATTAGCTTAGCGAGAGAAGAAATGCCGCGTGGTTTAATTTTAAAAGCATGGAAGGCGAATTTACCTTCCAATATACGCCCGTTCGTACGGAAAGATGTCACACCGGAAAACGAGGCCGACACCGTCGAACATGCAGATGAAGAGCACGCGGATGTATACGGCACTCACAACACGGTACACGAAATAAAACAAACAGAAAGTCAATTGTTAAATTCGGTCATAACAAAAGTCGATGCAATTGTTAATAAACGTGTACAAGAAAGAAGTAGATCGCAATTTAAACCGCGCGGACGTACCAAATCTAGAGGGCGCGAACGAAGTAAAAGTAGAGAGAATAGAAAATTGTGTTATTCGCACGCTAAATACGGCAAAAACGCCTATAAGTGCACCAAACCGTGTGATTGGATCGATTATTCTAAAAAACCGGAACAAAACGTAAGAGACAATAAAAAAGCTAAAGACACGGGTGAACAGAGAAAAGACGCGAAACAGGATTTAAACTAGAAACTCGGCGCGTAATGGAGACCAGCGTAGCCGGGACGAGATCAGTGCGTCTCCACGTAAAGGACATTTATACAAACGAAATATTTTTAATAGACTCGGACGCGGAAATATCCGTTGTGCCTAAGCCGAAAAACTTCAAAGGTAATAAGACTGACATGCACCTTTACGCGGCCAATGACACTCTAATTAACACCTACGGTACACTATATAAAAAACTTAATCTTGGGTATGCGCAGGAATTGCCTTGGTCGTTCATTATTGCAGATGTACCTTACCCGATAATGGATGGAGACATCTTGAATCACTTTCATCTTTTGCCTGATTTAAATAAAAAACAATTAATTAACGCTAATACGAATGAAAGCATTCTTGGTTTCAACAGGGCAGTTCTTGACATACAAATTTCCTTAGTAGATCCTAAAATGAAATATGCGCATGCACTAAGTAAATATCCAACGGTGATAGGCGTAGATAAACCAAAACCCCCAGAGAATAGGGGAATTTATCATTATATCAAAACCATGGGTCCACCTTGCGCACAGAAACCGCGACGGTTGCATCCACAAAAGTTAAAAATAGCGAAAGCAACATTTGAAGAGTGGTGCAAATCGGGCGTCTGCAGGCCCTCGAAAAGCCCTTGGGCGACACCTATACATATAATGCAAAACAAAAATGGGGAAGGTAGAATATGCGGAGATTATCGGAGGTTGAATGAGGTTACGGTACCGGATAGATACCCCATACCAAATTTACATGATTTTTCCGGTAATTTATATGGTAAAACTATTTTTTCCGCTCTTGATCTGGAAAGTGCATTCTTACAAATACCTATTCTTCCAGACGATATTCCTAAAACTGCAGTTATTACGCCGTTCGGTCTATATGAATTTCTCGTTATGACCTTCGGTTTCAGAAACGCGTCACAGACATTTCAAAGATACGTTAATCTAGCGCTAGGGGATTTAGACTTCGTCTTCGCATACATCGACGATATACTCGTGGCGTCCACCTCACCCGAGGAGCATGAAAAGCACTTAAATATAGTGCTCGAAAGGCTGCGGGACTTCCATTTGCATCTTAATTTGAAAAAATGCATTCTAGGGGTAGAACGATTAGTTTTTCTCGGTCATACTATCGATAAGGATGGCCTGAAGCCTGACCTTAAACTAGCGGAATCTATAAGAAACTTCCCAAAACCCCAAACGGTGGACGAGCTACGTCGATTTCTAGGGTTAGTTAATTTTTATCGAAAAGCGACCCCACAAGCGGCAGAAACGCAACGCCATCTGCACGCACTAATTAAAAGTAATAAGAAAAAAGACAAAACGCCGGTAGTTTGGAACCCAGACGCGTTAAAAGCCTTCGAAAAAACTAAGAACGATATAAGTAACATCAGTAGTTTAGCTTATCCGTGCGCAGACGCAGAAATACGCGCAACAACAGATGCCTCTAATTTCGCAATGGGTGCTTCTTTGGAGCAATATGTGAACGGCAGTTGGCAGCCATTAGCATTTTTCTCCAAAAAGTTCACGACGGCACAGTCCAACTATTGCACATATGACCGCGAATCAATGGCAATTCACGAAGCTTTAAAACACTTTAGCTATTTCTTAGAAGGTCGAACTTTTAAAATTTTCACGGATCATAAACCGCTCATATACGCGTTTGCGCAAAACTTAGATACTTGTACGCCATTACGCGCACGTAAATTATCTTACATATCGCAATTCAACGCGGAAATTTGTTACTTGCGAGGTGAAGACAATGTGGTCGCAGACTCGCTCTCGTGTATTGATTCCTCCATTGCACCAGCCTCTTTTGACTGGAGCAATGAGTCATCAACTGGTGAACCTTTTGTCAAAAAGACCCTTGCAAGTATCACGACATTCAATTTTCCGACGTTTTTTACTCTCGAGGAAATCTCGCAAGAACAAGAGCGCGATGACGAACTAAAAACGATAATAGCGGATTCTAATCACCCTTTAACGCTAACTAGGCTGCGCTGGGAACCCAATCGAACGGCTATTTATTGCAATTATGCTGCGCAAACCTTCAGACCGTACGTACCAAAAATCTTCAGACGGGAAATATTCAAAATCTTTCACATTAATAATGCGCACCCTTCAGGTCGTGTAACCGATAGGCTCGTTAGACAACATTATGTGTGGCCTAATATGGCTAAAGAGATAAAAGAGCGATGCAAAAACTGTGTCGACTGTCAACATTCAAAAGTTTCTTGTCAAAACAAGTTTTTGCCATCGCACTTTATCCAACCCGACACGAGATTTGCACACGTGCACATAGATATTGTAGGCCCTCTACCGGAGAGTGAAGGCTACAGATATCTTCTCACTATGATAGATAGATTCTCGCGCTGGCCGGAGGCAGTACCTCTACGGGATATATTAGCCCCAACGGTTGCACGCGCATTTTTTGATACGTGGGTAACGCGCTATGGAACACCCGTTACTATAACTACGGATCAGGGCGTCAATTCGAGTCGCAATTGTTTAACTCCTTATTGGAACTTATAGGGACTAATAGAACGCGAACAACGGCGTATCATCCCCAGACGAATAGCCTGATCGAAAGATGGCATAGGCAGTTAAAAGCTGCATTAATGTGCCTTGCACACAACTGCGACTGGATAAAAGTCTTGTCACATGTTTTATTAGGTTTGCGTACAAGAGTACGCTTAGACACAAACGCAAGTCCAGCGGAGTTTGTGCACGGCACGAAATTAACGATACCGGGCGATCTTCTTGAGTTTCGTGATCTTTCTTGCGCGAATAATAATGCCTTTTTGTCGGAATTCAGAGACTACATTGCGCAAGTAAAGCCAGTTCCGGTCGTTCATAATGATTCTGCCAGGTCCTTCGTCTTTAAGGATTTAGTGAATTGCACGCATGTCTTTGAACGCGTTAGAGCAGTTAAACCACCATTAACACAACCGTACACCGGTCCTTATAGGGTTATCTCACGACATCAGGACGGACGTACCTTCACGCTAGATAGAAATGGCAAACACGTTACTGTCAATTTAGAGCGTTTAAAGCCAGCCTATTTCTTAGCAGAAGAATGCAATAGCGTAAACGATAATGTAAATAATCCCAATGCAACTGGAACTTTTCTGCAGCATTTCCTTTCGCCGAATTTTAACTCAACAACTAACGCCACGGTCCACGAATTGGTCGACAACGCGGAGAGCAGGGTGCCGCAACGCCCGCCCTCTGGTGCAATAAAACTCAACACTCAGCGTGATAATCAAGATTCAGATAATCTCTTGACTCAGCAGTCGGTAATGAAGGACTGCAATGTTAACACAGAGGATGAGGCTTTGCGACTCCCACTTTCTCAGTATAATGACTCTGCATCTTGTGCACATAAGACTCATGGCCAAGAGCCATCGCAAATTAATAAATCAGATTCTGTTGCTGAACCCGGTCTCATAACACATCAAGTTCAAATGCATAGGAGTAATGACGCGGGCGGGTCCTCGCTGGGGGGAGGAACGTACCGACAGCACTGATAAAGACAGTGCTCAACTGACTAGCGTGGAATCAGTAAGCAAAAACGAAAATCCGGAAGTAATAGGAACTTTACCCATTCCTTCTCCTATTGTAGACAACTTGGCCCCTTCTGAAACTCCAACCCTACATACTCCTTCGAAACCCAAGAAAAAAAGATTTATTCCTAATATATTAAAAAGAAAAAGCTTGATTCGATTGAAGTAGGGAGTAGAAAATTAGCCAAACGGGTAAAATTCAGTGACAAAACCTCAGTTAGATATATATGTAATTCTTCGCACTCAATTCCTAAACTGTATAAAAAACGCAAGCCGAATATCATTATTAAGCCAGAGGAGGTCAAGACACTTCTTACAGAATGTATAAACATGATTAATAATAGAAACTCCTGTATGTTTCCTTTAGTTCCTGCTAATCCGGCTTGCTTGAAGTCATGACTTCCTCTAGCAGTTGGGTCAGAACCCAGGATGTTTCAGCAGAGATTCTCCGCATCCACGAGCGCATATTAGCCGAAATCACGGTGACCCCGAGTGACGCGCCCGTGAGACACCATCTTCGGCGCGCGGAGACCTGCTTGCTCGAGTTTAGGAGCGAGTACATGCGATCACTCGACGATCGCATGAACGTGGTTAGGCGCGCGTCCCAACGCACTTACCCGAACACTCCACCCACTTGCGACCGCCGCCTCCCGACCTTGTTCGTGGGCAACCAGCCTGAGCGCTCGTTGCCCACGAATTGGGAAGTTGATTATTGAAAAAACCACCGGGTTTTTCGAGAACAGGGTTAGCCTCGAGGGTGTCGTTAAACTCTCGGTCCTCAACAACCCAACGGTGCGTTTGGCTTGGAAGAAAAAGAGCGAGGAGGAGGGATCCGACAAGCTCACTCTGATTCCATGGCTCAGTCCCCAGGCTCGACTCACGCTCACTTCCATCAGTTTGGTCAATTGCCCGCAATCGCTCGTAGAGCAACTCGTCGAGTTTATAAAAGATAACCAGGTTTTAACAGAGCTGAGCCTGGTTGACTGTTCTAACATTGACTCGAAGTTTCAGATCAACAATTCAACCGGTCCTCGAAAGTCATCCTTTTTTTATGGAATTGAGCCTTAAGGGCAGTAAGTTCGTAGAACAAAGTTTACAAAATTGCATTGATGCAACTCCAGAGCTGACTTCGGTGAAGCTGCCATACCATCGGCGCCTGGAGGACACTCTGGACTCTCTTGCTACTCTTCGGGTACGCGACGTCCTTATTACAAATACTTAGGGCAAAAACAACTAAGGAAATCGCTCCTTCAATCCACGTTTTGTGGAAGACGTCCTACCCAGAGTGCCTTTCTTCAGGTTCGTAGCTCAAAGATGCAGGGTGTGCCTGCGCGAAACCACGCGCTGGCACATAGAAAACTTTGGCGCATATGTCACACCAAAGAGCGAAGCTGCAGAAAAAGACACCTTCTACGAGTGCCTCGAAGTCAGGTACAACTTAGATTAAAAACTGCGAGCCCAAGTCCGCCGCGACATTAAACTAACCTTTCTGTAAATTACGCAATAGCTGTACATTTTTTTCGTTTATTATCTCTTTTTTTCATTACCTTTTTTTTTAGTAAAATCATTTATTAATAACTTTTCATTTTTTATTTTTAATTAATGTATCATATGTATATTAGAGTCACGTGACAATTCTAGCTAAGGTTAGAAGAATATACAGTGTATAACTTTTCTTTTTTTTTAAGAGTCAAGTGCACTAAATAAAACCTTAAACAAATATTTGTTTATTTAATTAGACTTACATTGCTACACTTAATCATGGCACTAGACAATTGCATATTACTCATCAAATAACGTCCTCTTGGTAACTGTACAAGACGATTTAGTAAAAACATCAATAGATAAAAAGATATCTAGTTAAATGTGCATGCATCAAAACACCATTGATTGAGTCACTTTTATCAGTAGATAGCCATCTTAGTGCATTTGACTGCATCAGCTAATGCGCAAATCCCGCAATTATGTAATATTTAATTGTAAAACAATACTTATGTATATTAAAACATGTACAATATATCTGCATATAAATCAGCGTACACATCGACAATTTTATTGTAATTAAACTGAATTTTTTAGCACTTTTAGTGCATCAATAAATAAGCAATATATCTGCGTACAAATCAATATATATACTGATAGCTATACTGTAATTGAATTGCATTCTCAGCACTTTCAGTGCACTAATCACAGACGTCGAGACATATTAAAAATGCTCTCACTAAAACTTGTATTATATAAAATACGCAATGCAACACAATATGTAAAATAGAGTCCTTGCGAACTGCAAGATTTTAAAAATTGTAATGTGATTGAATAAATAGTCATTATTGTAAATAAATAAAAATCTTACTGTGATAAAGCAATTATTATGAAGAAAAAAAGTATATATATTAAATTCAGTAATCTTTTCTGCGATCAATAAGTATTGTCTAAAAATATTGTAACCAAGCGAATACTAACTCTGCGTTAACGTATGAATGATCAGGATGAATGATTAAGATGAATTTATCGTATGCAGAATGATTTTTTATCTTTGTAAATGTTGTGAATATTGTAGCATTGGCTGTGATAAGAGGAATATAACCTCTAATGTGATAAATAGATTTTATATCGTAACGTGTGATAAAGGAATGAGTGTAACACAACATACATTTTTTTGTACTTGTAATAAAATAAAAATTACCCACACAACATTTTTTTGTTGGGGGGGAGTGATGTGGGGACACACACATAGTCTATGTATGAGTATGGCGCTGTAAGCAAACCATAACACATAAGTGTATACATGCGAACGCCTCTGCGCAGGCGTCAAGACAGACAAGCGAGTAACAGCGAGCGAGCCTCTTCGTTGTAGTCAGTCTAGCTCCAACGGTCCTTGTGCTTAGTCACACTGACCGGTCTACAATATATATAATATATTAATCTATTCTTGTCTCTGTTATTTAGACACCTCTTTCTGTTCTCCTCATCCTGGGTAGCCGCCACATATTTGTTAGAAAAAATTTATAGTATTGGAAAAATTTCAAATTTAGAAAATGTTTGGGTGCAATATCAATATAATTAACATTTTATTGAAAAAAAATACAACAAAATAACGTTTACCACATACATTTAAAACTGTTTTAATAATAAAATTATCAATAAATTATTTTTTTTACATATCGTCGGTTTGGATTAAAATTCGGCTACTTCAAAAAAGTTTTTAGGTAAATTTTAAAATGAAAATTTCAATTAAAAAATTCATAAAGAATATAAATTTTTTTAATAATGAAATGTATAATTCTATGTAATGAGACAACTTGAATAATGAAGTACATATATTTGATGTAAATTTGACGAATTTTTTTTTTGTTTCAAAGCATACGAAAATTTTACGTTAAGTTTATGTACTTATGTGATACGATTCCCAATAAAAATAATTTTCACAAATTACACAAAACAATGCAATACTATCAAATATATTATTTTCAAATTTTATTGAATCATACTTGGAAAGTAACTAAACAAATCCATCTTTAAAAAATTAAACGAATACATTTTATTTTTCAGTTAACTTTATAATATGATAAGAAGCTTTGAAAAAATTGTAATGCATTCTTTTTAGTGAATACTTTAAAATACCTACTTTTTTGGATTTTCTTACAATATTTCTTTCTAAATATACGATAGTTTTTTTGCATCAGGTTTTTTTTAGATTTTCATTTAGTTCGATAACACATATCAAATTTATAAGCAGTATTATAATTAAATTTTTTTGTAATTATAAAAATTAAACTATTTTTTTAATCAATGTTTTTTTAACACCAATGGTATTTAGCGTGATTTTTATTTAATGCACTTCGATGAAGTTGACAACACTTTTTAAAAAATATGCTTTATCAAAGCACATTCCTTCATTCTTTTATTTATTCTTTTATTATTTTTTTGTTCATTTTAAGTTAAATTTTTGTTAAATCAATAAAAAAAATAATAAAAATATTTAATTTACATAACCATAATAAACCATTTAAACATATAATAAACAATTCGGAATTGATTTTTTAAGATACATTTCATAATTCTTTAATATTTTTTAATTGGAAGAGATTTTTCCCTTTATCTGTCATTCTTAATTTTTTCTCATAAAGTTTCAAAGATTTAAAAATTATATACATTTTGTTAATAGTCTGATAGTTCCTCCATCAGCTATAATTTGTTGTTTATCAAAAAGGCGGATAATCTTTTGAAACTTGAAATGAGTTTTTATTTCATGTTATTACTGTAAATTTTCAAATAGCCTCGCCGATCATTTCTTGAAGATAATCTCATCTAAAGAATGACCACTTTCGGTCTCAATAAACTGTTAATTAATAACATCAGTATTGTGTGTTTATTTAAAATTCATATAATTTCAGCTTGAAGAACCGTTTAGCTCTTTATTATTCAAATACTAATTTGGATGACATCTTCAATTTTTAAAGTAATTTTATTACAAAATAGTAATTAACAGAACAAGCAGTCAGATAAGATGCAAAATAGTTATTTTTCTGAAAGAATTTTCAATTTTTCTCAATTAATTAATCTCTATGTAACATAAATTTAAAAAGCGTTCATATATTTTTTGAAAAATTGAGATTTTCCGTCTTTTAAATTTTGTAACTGTTGAAACAAAATGTTATTTTTTAAAAATTAATTAAAAAGAATGTTATCATGCCCCTATATAACTTTAGAAAATGTCACTTTTTAACGGAAAAAATAATTCAACTATTCAAAGGTTAGTCAAAATTTTGTTTAGTAAAAACTGAAAATTATTACGTGCGTTAAAGAGAATCATCAATTTTTTTGTTTTGGGAATAAAAATCAATGATATTATAAAAATATGATATTTAATAAAAGAAAGAAGAAAAAGTCCAATTTTTAAAATATTAATGATATTCAATGTAATTTTTATTTAAAATGCGCTTTAATAAAGTTTACTTTCTTAAAATTATTTATTTTTCCAGATTCATTTATTATTTTACTTTTTTCAAATGAAATTAGATTTATTCATATTTATTTTCTATTTTTATTAAATGAGTTAAAAATGTCATACATTTATGTAAATTGAGAAAAGGACCTTTTTTTAAAGAACAAAAAAGGTTTTATTATTTGCAATTGAGTGAGAATAAAAAAAAACTATAATTTATAATAATTTTTTTCAATCTTTAATATTTTTTATTTAGGTGGAAAAAATTACAGACCCAGCTACGTTTTTATTTCATATTGATATAAGTTATATATCCATGTAATATTGACATTAAAACTTTTTTCTATCCCTATCTGTAAATATATTTTTTTATATTTTTGAAATAAAATGGAATTTAAGGTCTTAAATAAATTTAAAATGTTATTTTTTCTGCTATAAAAATTGATTATAAAAATATATAATATTTAAAAATAAAACATAAAAAAAAAATAGGCGGAACATCGGGTTTGAACTTGGCAAAATTAGAATAACAGCGAGGTGTGTAAAAACTTAGTGACCACCACAGCCACCGCACACGTTAGTTAAATAGGGTAAAAAGTTACATATGTTCATCGCCCCCAAAAGATTATATTTATTATAATTTGTTTTATTATATCTTAAGAGGCGGCCGTATCATTCTGTCCTTGTCTAATCTAAATTTTCGTTATTATAAATAAATAAAATATTTTCATAGAAAAGTAAGACAACCGCCCAATAGAGCAAAAGACAAGCAAACGATTCTTTTCTATGAAAAAATATGAAATTTTTATTATTCTTCGAATGAAGTCTGAAACGAAAAAACAGTTCAATCAACTCAATCAAGTGCAATTGTTTTTCCGTTTCAGACTTCACTCGAAAAATAATAAAAATCTATATTTTTTCATAGAAAAGAATCGTTTGCTTGTCTTTTGCTCCATTGGGTGATTATCTTACTTTTCTATAAAAATATTTTATTTATTGATAATAACGAAAATTTAGATTAGACAAGGACAGAATGATACGGCCTCCTCTTAAGGACTTTTAGTATTAAAAAATATATTTATGTTTCAAATAACAATTTGTGATTATTCAACGAATTTTCGGGACGGTAGTCACATTTAAATAAAGCTTATATAACGTACTGCGGCGAAAACGAGCTAAAGCGAGTTTACCGTAAGATTACCTACGCCACTGGAAGTCGCGTGTTCCTTGTGTTTGTCTCCTCCCCTCTCGTTTGTTTCTCTATGCGCGTGTAGATGTGGAGGGGCTTTGCGCGTATAGTTCTGGAATCGCCGCAAGGATCGTCATGATCGAATTCGGCACGTTTTATTAACACGGCATTGGCAATCTCTACTTATCTCTGCTTCTATCGATGGTGACGCTTCATAATCATTAATTATTTTTTCTTTCAACTTTCTTGCGTCTAAGCATAATCGTACAGATCCTTCTTTTTTCATGACTGTTACTATTGAGTTTATATATGGGCTTTTAAATTTTCTGATGATTCCTAACTTTAACATTTTATTTATCTCCTCTAGAACTTTTTGTCTATGGTGTATTGGTATAGGGTATGGCTTCGAATAAAATAGTATATCGTCTTTTGTTTTGAACTATAATAAACGACCTGGTGCATTACCGAATACTGTTTTATATTTTAAGATTAACTTTACTAAGCTAGTCTCTTGTTCAGATGATATATTATCACCTTTTTTATTTTTTCTCGAATCTCATCTTTTGTGAGTTCGTGAATATTAAAATTATTTTCAATATGAGAGAAATTTACAATTTCATCATTTTCTCTGAACACACATGTCTTCAAACCTTTTTGGTTCTCGTGTGCTTCAATTATTTGTATATGAGCATGCTCATTGAGTTTTTGCTCATTATATTTTATATTGACGTATACGTCATTTATATCAAACAGAATTTCTTCATGCAAGGTATTTATTATCATATGTAACGCTTTTTGTGTATCATACCTTAAGATACAATCCTTTATTAAATTTGGTACTATTAAATATATAATGTTAATTTTTTGCCCATTGAATTCTGTACATATCATTATTTGTTGTTTAATTCTTTTAGCTTCAATTGCTTTTTTCTTGTTTTTCTATGCTCTGTCAACACATCTAGCTGATCTTTAGTCGTATAATCTTTCATTATTTCTTTATCCAACTCTATGTTTATTAATTTGTCCCAATCAGCTGAATTATTCATTTTATTTTTTATTGCTTCGTTCTGCTGTAATAAAGTTTTCAATTTTGTTGAAACTACCTGCATCCATTCTTGTAGTTTTATTGGAATAGTTGTTATACTCTCTTGATATTTTTGAATCTCTTGCATCATGACATCTGATCTACGTTTTTTCGGCATATTGTTTATTTATTCTTTGCGCAGTTCGGATAAGTATTAAAAGAAAAATTTTAAATAAGTGATTTTAATTACAATGTTAAAAAAAAAAAAATTTTTAAGTTTTTCAACAATATGTATTTTTATTTTATCTCAAAATATTTTAAACTGTTAATTTCTACTCTTTGTAAAAATAAAATTTTTAGATTTAAATTTTCTTTCTATATTGAAAATTTCAATCGTTGAAATTACAATTCAAAACATTTATCGCTTATAATCATTTCATACAATTGTTTATTTATTTATTTAAATTGTCTTTGTTGTTTATATATAGTTATTGCTCAACACGTCAAATCGGTTATTGTGCGTAATTCTATTTACCACATCAACTCAGTCAGTGTTATTTCAAATTTATTTCAATTTAAAATAATTCAAATGAAAAATTATTACGATATCATTTTAACATCATAATTATGTGTTAACCTTCTTATTCTATTCAAAATTTTAATTTGAGTGTCACTGATGAAGTTGAGTGTCACTGTTCGATTTTATTTCAATCTCATAGTTTTATTTTATTTCATGTATTAAATTTTATTCTTCTTATAATAAGCACATATCAACCAATTTGGCGCGTTTGTATATATTCGCGACTTTTCACTTCGGCTTTTATGACTTTGACTACGTCTATACGCTTGAAAGCAATTCGAAAATTTGACAACTTTTATGTTGTTTAAAATTTTGCATGTATAATAAAATAATATTTAAATATTATTTTTCCTAAATTTTGATTATTTCGACGTACTTTCAATTGATTTTTGACATTAACATTTTCCTTTTTCTTTTCTTTTTGTAATAAACTATGTATTTTTTTAATTTCTTCTTCCAACTCATTTAAATGTTCTATCAATCTTGGCATATTATAATTAAATTGTCGTCTAACCTCTACTAGTTTCTTTATTACTTGACTCTCATTAATTTTAATTTCATTAACTACTGATTCTAGGTTTTCGATTCTAGACTCTAATTTTTCAAATTTTAAATACATTAAATTTATTCCATTGTTTTGTTTTTCTAAATGGCTTTTTACCACGTCTAGAATCTGTACTAATCCTTTTTCTCTTAATACGACATAATCTTTTTTTTCATTATCTTTAATATTTTTTTCTAATCTGATTTTTACTTTTTTAATTAAATTTTCTTGTAATTCGTTTTTGTTATTTATTTTTTCTTTTGATTTCAAAATGAAATCTATTATACTCAATTTTTTCATTTGTTTTTATTTTATTTTTTCTCCTTTATAAACTGTAATTTATTATAATCAAATACTTAAACGGTAGTCAAATTGCCAACGCTTTATTTCGCTGTTTATTAATAATTTTCTACCGTTTTTTATTTCTTATTGAAATTCATAAATGAGTTCAAATTACATGAGCGCCAGTCATGACGTATATATCATTTGGCTTTTACAAACGACAAAAAGAAAAAAAAAATTTTTGTATTTCAATACAATTTGTATATTTACGACTCTTTTGCTCTTAACGATTTACCATGTGTTCGAGTACGTGGGTGCCAGTTGTGACGTCATATACGGGTTTTAATAAATTACCACGTATATGATGCACTTATTATTAGTACTCTACAAGTACTTTTAATCATTTACCATTTAATCAGCGTTGAGAATGAATCGTTCTTTAAAATTCACGACTCAACACAAACGCTGACAAGATGGCGGATTTTGCCGTTATAAATTGTCTATTAAGTTCGATTTTGATGCTTAATAAACCAATCGTTTTATATTATGATTTTTTTGATAAGTGAGTAAGCTGAGCTAGACCGTGCACTACAGAGACGTCTTGCTCTGTAAATTCGGGTCCGTATGCAGCAGCTTACTCTTAAATGTTATAATATTTATTTATATTCTGAAAAAGGAATTACAAGGAAAGGATGCATCGGGTTTCTAGGGCCTCATGTATCGTGACAGACACGAATGTGCATTAGAAAATCTACGCGAATACAATTTTACTTACAACAGCGTCAAAGCTACAAGCTGCGCTTTGCTAGCTTCACGCTTATGTAAAACTTTATAAAACTAATGCTAATGCCTACACACGTGAATTGACTTTGCTTGTGTAGTAAGAAAAAACTACTTATATACTACACAAAAAATTAAACACTTTAAATTTACTTAAGAAAAATATTACTATTTGATTACGATTTTTATAAATAACTTTTTAATAACTTTGAATAATGGTAAATTTTTTAAATAACTTGTGAAATTGAATGCTGATTAAATTTAGTTTTAACATGAAGTTAATTCTTCAAGTTGGAAATGTATTCAATAAAATGAGATAACTATTTATAAGTTATCACTTAATAATAAATTTTTAAACTTTTTATTCATAGTTGAGAATAATATTAAATATATGATTATCATTTTAATAGTTTTTATAAAATATTATGTAAATTTTATAGGTATAAATTATTTAAGGAGATGTAAAATGGACAGTACACTTATACCCATAAATATTGACTATATTTCCATTGTATTTCAAAATTTTGAATAAAGAGATGCACTAACATATAGTATGTATTACAAAGATTATTCCGTTATATTTTAAAATAAATCTATTCATTAGTTATTGAGAAGTTTGGGTTCTAATATTATTTACCACAAATTTTCTATTTGGAATCAGAAATCTAAATATATTGAGAACTAATGATTAGAATAATTTGAAAATTTAAATAAATAATCATCATAGTATATACTATAAATTAATACATTCCTTTCATGAAAATTTAATAATAGAATGGAAAGAAAGTTAAATATGACAGTTAAGTTTTATATCTTCTTATAGTGAAATATAATCAAACTTTGACAACAAATTCAACGTAATGAAATAATTGTACTTTCAATGATCATCTTTAATACAAATTTTAGAGTGATATTACAAAATATTATTTTTTTCCGCATTTATAATAAGTGTTTCGCAAATAATAAGTAAATTTTCTTTTGAAATGTTTACTTTTTTAGGGGAAATTTTACTTCTATCTAGACATTTCATAAATATAAATTCATAATTATAGACATAATTAGAAAAATTCATTCATATTTTATATATTTTCCTATCCTTATTAAATAAATAATTTTTTAAAATTGTATTTCATAAAATTTATGTTGAAATGATATTTAAAAAAAGATTTTTATATCATGTAATGATAATTTTTCAAATGAGGTAATTTAATATATTTTAAAAATTAATATTTTTCTTTTAATAAAAATATATATAATATTTATATAACTGTTCATCAAATGAAATTATTATTTTTATATATATATCCATTAAAAAAATAATAATTACAATAGATTGTAGTTAAATAAAAATGTTTATTTTAATAATTATAGCGTTGAAATTTATTTTGATGAAAATGTTATCTGATTAACATTTACGGTATTATTTTAAATATTTTTGAAAAGTTACTTGTCATCAATAAAGAAATATTTAATTTTTTAAATTAATAATCTATTAATATCAAGAATTTTCTAAATATTATAATATTTATGATATGCAAACCTTACTTGTGATACATACACTTTGTAATATTTGTATCTTATTAAAATTTTATATTAGATGCAAAAAGGATTATTAAGTAATTGCAAATAGTTATTTTATCATTCTGAAATATTCAAATTTAAAATTCACCAAAAATGTGTATTTTAATCTTATGGTTTTTTATTAAATTTCGTATTTCATATCTATAAAATACATTTGTGGATATATTTTTATTAGAAATGAACACAACATTTTTTTAAGCATGTTTCGTTTAAAAATTAATTTTATAATTCAAATTCATGGTCATATATTAAGGTCTGGAAATTAGAGTTGTTACTCAGTTCCTAGTTTTCAGTTTATTTATATCAAATAACGTATTATCTTTGTTTTTCTTATGGAAGTAGAGTAAGGAATAGTCAGTTGATGGAATAAATTATACGCTTTTTTACTTTAAGCACGTGTGTCTCACACTGTATGGAATATTTATGGAAGCTTCCTGGAATATTGGCACGGTAGATTTGAAATATTTTAGGAATCTTATATGGAATATTCCTGTAGTATTTGTATGTCCTTAATTCTTCCTACATTGGAATATTCCATGGAATATTGTTGGAAGATTCCAAGAATATTTCATTGGAAGATTTAGGACATCTCAGATCTTTCATTGAAATATTTCAGGAATCTTGCAGGAATATTTCATGAAATATTCCGTTGGAACATTCATGGAAGATTTCCAAAATATTGGAGCGGAAGATTTGAAACATTTCATGAAGTTTTCATGGAATATTTACGAAAGATTTAAGGAATCTTTCATGAAATATTCCATGAAATATTTCTGGAAGATTTTAGAAATCTATCGTAAAATATTCCGTGGAATATTTATGAAAGATTCGCAGAATATTGGCACGGAAGATTTGGAATATTTCAGGAATCTTCCCTGAAATATTCCTTCAATATTTGTATGTCCTTGATTCTTCCTACATTAGAATATTTCATGGAATATTCTTGAGAGATTTCAAGAATATTCAAATTAAACATTTGGGTAATCTCTCATCTTTCATGAAATGTTCCTGGAAGATTTTTGGAAGATGTGAAATGCTGTGAGGGGAAAGTATATATATTATATAATAACACATTAAACTTATAAATCAATACATGTACGCATACATAAACATTTAGTTATAAAATCGCATTTACATATTCGCTTCGACTGTACACATCAAAGCGCCGATACCCTTTCGCTTATATAGTAAGTGAGGTATCTTCCAACCGCTTGGGGATAAAACTCCCATTTAACGAACATCCCCCTATAGGCGTCACTGGGAATCTCCTGTAACGTTCCGCGCAACCTTTCAACGAAAACTTCATGGAATCATTCTAGAATCTTTTATGCAATATTCCACTGAAAGATTACTTAAATATTTCTGTGGAATATTTCGTGGAATATTTCTGGAAGATTCATGTAATATTATGCTGTACAATTTTAAAGTTTTTTGGAATCTTCCAATGAAATGCTTATGAAATTTTCCTGGAATCTCCCATCAAATATTTCACTGGAATATTTCATAAACATTACATGGAATATTTCATGAAATATTTCAGAAATCTTTCGTGAATATTTCATGGAATATTGCGGAAAAGTTTTTGAACATTTTTTTGAAATATTCCTAAAATATTTCTGGAAGCTTTCAATGGAAGATTCTAGTGGAATATTTTGAAATATTCCAGTGGAATCTTCCATGCTGTGTGGGGTACATATATTTTTATATTATGTTTAATCAAATTATTTTCAATTTTATTTAATACTCAAAATTAACTTAAATTAATTAATTCTTATTCACTTAAAATTAGTCATTTATACATAATAATATAATAAGAAAATTCAACCGAGCGACGTTAGGATCGAGAAACTTCAATATAATTAATACCTATCAACGTAAAACCTATTAAATTGTATAACAATTTTTGACAGTTGATAAATATAATGTAAATCATATAATATATATCAATTTTAAATTACTAATAATTAATTTAAAACTCAAAAGTAACTATTTTAAAACGGAATATGGAAGATAAACATGTATAATTTTATTCCTTAAATATCACAGATTAGAATATTAATTATTAGTAATTTTAAAGTGTTATATATTATATAAATAATTCTATGTTAAATAATTTTTAATTTTAGTAACAGAAAAAGCCGCACGAAAAGAGATTATTAATCACATTTTCTGCGAAATATTGCCCTTGAATCGAGTAGGTGAAATATCGGTCTTAGTACCAAAAAAAAGACACTAAGCATCGCAAATTTATGCTCTTACTTCATAATATAATAGTGCCAACATTGGTTCCTAAAATTCGAGCTATAGTACTAATTGAAATTATATCATCACTCTTTTTTCAAATACCTTAGTATATAAATTAGATATACTAGATTTAGAACTTATTTTAACTATACTTTCCTTTCTCTGCACAGTTGTTAGTTTTAGTAAACGTCAAATACTGTTTTCGATTATATCATGGTTCGTGATTGAAACACGTGATTTAAAAGAAAAAATTTCTATCATATTTCTTTATTGATTCAAATGAAATTTAGTAGAACGAATTCTTAATTCATCATGATATAATTTGTATTAAAAAATATTTATGAACATTGTAATTTTAATTAATCTTTTTTATAATGATATAAAAATTTAATTTAGTACAAAACTACAATATCAAAATTCATAAGTTGCGGCAATCCTTTTTCATTTTAAGATTAGCTAATTTATACATAATAATATAATATATGAAAATTCAACCGAGCGACGTTAGGAGCGAGGTATTTTTTGCTAGTTGATTAATGAAGATGAAAAATGGGATGAATGTTTGGAAGAAGCATTTTCAACAGAATTCCCTTATGCCCTTTGTAAATTATTTGCTTACATTTGCGTTTTTCATAATCCTATTAATGCACAAGATTTATATGAAAAATATAAATATAAGTTTTACCATCCTAAATACGAAAAAAATATAGGTGAAAATCTTGCATTGAATGTTATTACAAATAATTTTAAAGTCAATGAATTTTCTTCAAACGATTTTAATTTACCTAACATAAGCACATTTATAGAATAAAATAATGATGAAACAATTTTACATCATAATAATAATATTCTTAATGAATTAGAAATGAAAATAAATTCTTCAAATGATAAACAAAGGCAAATATTCAACTCTACTATAAAAAGTTTAAACAACCAAAGCAAAGAAAAATATATATTTATTGATGGACCAGGTGGAAGTGGAAAAAGTTATTTACTTAACGTTCTAATAGCTTATTTTAAATATCATACTATACATTATTTATGTGTAGCTTGGACAGATATAGCAGCGAATTCATTAGTCGATGGAAAAACCGTGCATACAACATTTAAACTACCGTTAAATATAACAGATTGTACAACTTGTAATGTTAAGCCTAATTCTGCAGAAGGCAAACAACTAAAGGGAACACAAATAATTATTTGGGATGAAATATCCATGACTTCAAAATTTGCTTTTGAAGCAGATCATCTTTTTCAAGATTTATGCGATGTAAACCAACCCTTCAATGGTAAAACGTAATTATATCAGGAGATTTCAGGCAAACATTACGAATTGTACGACATAAAAGTCGTATGCACATTATTGAAAATTCAGTTAAAAAGCCCAGCCGGGTAAGCACGTCAAAAGTGCCCTTGACAAGATCGCTATCCAAACTTGACGGACCTTTTCATTATCAAAAATTATGAACTCAGCCAAATTTTTAGACCTCTAAACTCATCTGGGGCGAAATGGAACGACATTTTGTATTTTCCAATTTTTTGGCTCTAGTGGCTTTTTTACCTAAACTTTCAAAATAATTCCAAGAAGCAAAAGGAAAGATATTGCTTAAACCTGTAAATTCACACAAGGAAAAAATTTTTGACTGTAAATTCGAATTTTGACAACCGTTTGAAAATTTTAAATTAGTGTCATCTTGTCCTATTTATACCTGCAACTACGAAAAAATTCTAAGTTAATTCTTGTAGCGAAAGAAATATGTATGCATATTTTTAGATTTTTTAAGTTTGTAGAAGGTGGTCAAAAAAATTAAAAACCATATTTTTAAACATTTTCGCATATGTATAGACTTAAAGATAAGCTAGGGCACTGTCAAAGAAGATATTGAGTCTTAAAATTGACTCTAGCATCTTGCCGAAACATAAAGAATGCAATATGAACATTGTGCATCAATTCCCCGTCAGTAACTTGAAACTGTAAATGGTAAAAACCGTATTTTTTCCATTTCGATTTGAACGTTATTTGTATAAAGAGATATTTATTATGAGTAACATTACCGGTGAGATCATGGATAAAATAGAAACTCAGAATAATTTATTTCAACCAATCATATACATAATAATTATAGAAATATAATATAGAATATCAATAGTAATATTATAAATGTAAGAAAAATCAATCTTCGTCGCCGTCTTCGTTGATAACGGGCGAAACTTGTTCAATGACAAAAATGGAACTCAGAATTTCTGCAAGTTGTATTATTTTAGAAAGATATCTACCATATGAAAGATAATAAAGAACAGTAGCAACATGAGCACAGCAACCAATAGTACGATTTCCATTAGTGCATTCACAGTAGTGTCTTAAAATACCTCTATAGCCTATAGTATTTGGTCGGTAATGCACATAACAGTTACATGAAGTTTGATTGATATGTCTTAATTTTACTTGCACTTTCAGAATCTCATTTGTAGCTTTCAAAAAATAAAGTTCAAGGTCATCCTTTTCATTCATGATTGCTGCTAAATAGGATGTTGACTGTTGCAATTGATAAGTTCCCGTGAAAAATATTATAAAATCCTTTTCAGTTAATTCTGGAAAATCTAATAGGTCATCTGATGTTATGAGCTGGAATGGTATTTTTCTTCTATTCCAGTGACCAGTTTCAATTTTCGTAGCTAACGTATTTTTCACGGTTTTTTGTTGAATCATTCGTGAAACAATCTCATCCGTCAACGATGGGTCACTTACATAGCGCTTTCAAAACTTATTTTGTAAAAAACAAGCCACTTTGCAATATATTCCAACATTTGGTAACATTGTATTTTAAAACTTATGACGGAGCATTTTATAGTTGTTTCCAATTACACCATGCACCACTTCAACTAGCCAACGTATAATGGTAACAGAACGAATGCATTTAGATTCTTCTGTTGATAATTGTTTTCTTCTACCCTTAAGTGCTAGCATTAAAATTTGATATCCCATCAACTGGGATGTTGCATGAAATATTTTTTTTAAATCCATTACATCCGTTATTAAGAAAATGAAAAAATAAAGGACACGTATTTTTTCTTTTTTCATGAAAATGAAAACTTGAAGAGATAGAGGCAGTTGAAATTGGTGTGACGTCACGATTGTCATTTTGCCAATAGCAATCGTGACGTCATTTATCATAGCGCTATATCTAGATATATCAAAATTGTAATAACTTATATCGGCTGTAACTTTTGCAATTCATTATATTTTGAAAAATAAAAAAATACGGGTCTTTTATTTTTTCGTATTTTATCTGACGGATATAATGCATTTTTTCATGCAAAATGCTAATTCAAGTTTTTCTTTAACATCTCGAAAACCCCTATCAACGACCTATAAATCATTTATTTGCATCAATTTTTTCAAACCATTTGCATCTTGCATTAAGAGCTCCATTATTTGAGAATCGTTGAGATTAGCCTCAAATGGACCTGCAGAGTCCACTATATAACCATCTAAAGCACATATTTTAAATGGTTTACATAGTGGTACTTTTTTCTGTTCGGAAAAGGATTTCCTTTGGTAATTGTTATTCGAACTTTTTTTGTAACGAAGATAAGTTCCATCTGCAATTAGTGCTGATTGATTATTTTTTATATTGTGGAGTGCTTTGGCAATTGGAGTATTATGACTTATTAACTCATCTCTGCTTACTGCTCCAATTCCAAACCGTGTCGGTAGCACATCTTTTTCGAAAGAAGTCAAGATGGAATCAGAAAAATCAGATACTTGTTGCTCACGTTTGAGCCCTAGGACGGTACATATAATTTTGTTTGAATTGCCACTAACCAATTTAAACAAAAAAAACGACTAAAGCTTGTGTTACGTTTCGAGAGTTTGAATTTCTTAAAGACGTCAACATACTACGTAATTCTATGACATTTTTCCAACTTAAATCGGTCGAAATGTTCAAACGCTCCTCTGAAAGCGTAAAATCTCCAATTTCGTCGTGTGTTTCAGCATCGACTCTAATTGATAATTGTTCCAATAGTTTTGACAGCTCTGAAAATGGAATTATACTAGTTGACGAATGAACTGTTATATAATTCAATTGATCTTGATAAAATCTTTTTCTTATAAGATGTTTATAGCAACATCTATTACCAGCTGGAATCAATATTCTGCTATGCGCATAAGCTTGCAAGCGAGCCTCAAGTGGAATTTGGATCAATTGTTTAGTATTCTTACATAAAAACAATATGCATGAGTAGATATTGTACTCTGAATTGACATCTCTATTAATTCCACAGTTTCCTTGGATTTTGGTTCTGGAAACACAACTTCTGACCCATCTGTGGGTGTTGATGATTGTGTTGATGATTGAGACCCAAAAGGAGATTCAGAAGAAAAAGATTCTTGCGAATTGAATGGTTGAGTTGATGTAGATGCACACTCTCTAACCTTCTGATGTAAAACTAATCAAAGCTTTGAATGACATTTTGAACATATTTCTACATTTACATCCACAGTTTTGTTGAATGCGTTATAAAAGTTTGACAAGTCTTCATCTGTATCTAAAGTTCTTTTATATCCAGGAACTTTGTGTAAACACATATTGCAGCCTGGACATTTCATATATTTCATTTATTTCACTTCCTCCATAATTATCTGTAAATAATGAAATTTCGATTTTTAAACTTCAAGGAATTAATATTTTAACAAAAAAGTTTCAAGTTTGAAATGTTACAAGATTAAAAAAATTCCAAGAAGAAAACTTTCATTAATATTCTGCTGGAAAAAACCATATAGTTTTACCACATGGTGTTTAGTCTCAATTCACCATATGTTTTTTTTAAGCATATGGTTAAAAATATATTTTCCATATATATATATTTATGATCAATTACAATCAATTTTATTTATATAAGTATATAATTTCAGAATAATATACTGGAATAAAATTCTAATTCTAATTTCATTTTAATTTTTATAATATATAATTAAACAATTTAAGAAGAAAAACTATATGGTTAAAAAAAATCATATACTGAATTGAGAATAACACCATTTGATAAAACTTTATGGTTTTTTTAACAGGTTATTCTGGAAAATAAAAAATATGTATAAATAAATATGTAAAGATTTATTCAATTTAGAGCGAAATGATGATACTGTAATTGGATTGATTAAACAAAGAATGTTTATGAATCAATGAAGTAATTTAATTAATCAGCAAGCACATTTAATAAAATAAAATCAAAGACTAACTTATAATAGTATTATATTCATAGTGCCAACACATTAGCTTTTTAGCATTGATTCTGTTATTATTTATTCTGCATTGCTCTTTTTTACCGTTGAAAAGTTATTCGAATAATGCATAATAAACTTATTTATATTTAACAAGCTTTTTTATTAATCTATAATTTATTTACAATTAAAAAATTCATTATATTGCAAAAATTAAAAACTGAACGTATAAATGGAGAGATTTCATTCGTATAGTGAAAAGCAACACTTTATCTGAAAAGGGTATCAATTTCATAGCTCTGTTTTCAAGACAAGTTTAAATAACAATAATAATAATAATAATAATAATAATAATAATAATAATAATAATAATAATTTTTTTTTGCCTTTGATTTGTGTTAGAGTGACGATAAAAATCTGCAAACAGACTGCCGGGAGTTTCTTGGGCCTGGAAAAAGATACAGACGGAAGAAAAACCACGGTTTGTGAGGGGTTACTAGTTCACGTCTAGCGACCCTCTAAAAATCGCATTCCCCTTACCCACGAATGACAAGTCATTTGTTGAGGAAGGGATACTCTAACTTGACCACTTAGGGCGTTTCCCCACCCTGGGAAACGCCCTAAACTACAAGGTGTATAAAAAATAAATCTAACGCGTTTCATTCTCACATGCATGCATAGTCACGCGCGTGAAGAAAAACTCAAGTTTGGAGTAAAGTCCGGTGACTCTCTCCCGCGACATACATTCTTTGGGAGTGCAAAGGGACGCTCCAGGAGGGCCGGCTTTGTTTCCCATCAAAAACATCCATACTTCCGTCAATCGCATAATCAGGAAGGCAACATCTACCTATAGGACTGGCTCTGTAGAGGGGAGTAAAATCAGTCCTTCTTAAATCAGTCTTATTTCTCGTGGGCTAGAAATGGTTTTATGCCCCACGTGGGGCTAGCCTATCTATCGCATCTGACTCATACCCACTCTCAGACGCGCGCGGCATATTTACGTATGTGGAGGGAGTGAACCCGCTGGCACACTAACCTCCCGTGACAGTCACACATCGGCAAAATCTTGCTTTTACGCATTTTCACACATTTATATGGTGCACGATTTGGTTTTCTTATTTAAAAGGAATCCTCGTCGTCACCCTCGTACCCTGAATCTATGGGACCGGCTAATGTTTCTTGGCTATGCAGAAACGTCAGCATGGCTCCCGTGGTATCATTCGTACTTCGGTCAATTTCCCTATCTAAATACGTTTTCTTCTGTCTAAGGACGCTTTCGACAAAAAGTGTCATAGCATCCCATTTTTCTTCAGCCGAGATCATTTCGCTTATAATTGTCTCTGGCATTAGTCGTCCGACTATTTCCTCGACCTGGCGTCTTTCTTCGTTCCACCAATGGCAGACAAAAAACGTGTGATACGCATCGTCGCGATCAGCAAAACAGAAGATGCAGCCCGGGTCCTGAGCCTTTCCCATTGTACTGAGATAGGAGCAGAAATACCCGTGGTCACTGAGAAACTGGGTGAGGTAATAGTTTACCTCCCCGTGCTTTCTTTCAACCCATGGAGCCAGTTCCTTAATGAGTGCCTTGGTCCATCGGCCTTTTTCCTCCTGATTCCATGTTTCTTGCCAGGATTCCATGGTTACCTGTCTTTCTTCTTTCTGGATTATTGCAGTTTCTTCTTCCTGTTTCTTCCGTTCGTAGGTTCGCTTGCGTTCTAACGCCTGTAATTCGATCGGGATGATTCCTGCGATAACTAGTACCGCGGGTCCCGAGACAGTGCGATAGGCGCTGGTGACTCTGAGAGCCCCTCTCCTTTGAACTGAAGATAATGTTTTCTGGTGCGTCTTTTTTCTCATTGAGTCGGCCCATATTTCGGAGCCGTACAATAAGATGGACGTTGTAACTGACATTAAAAGTCGTCGTTTGCTTGATTTTGGGCCGCTGGTGTTGGCCATAAAACGACTTAACTGCAACGTTTTCTTTATCGCTTTGTTGGCGACGTATTTTAGGTGCGAAAAAAACTGGACAAGTACTTGGACAAGTTTCTCAGAGTCCAGCTTGGCAACGTTCCATCTGACTGGTCTAGCCACATTTCGCCTCGATGATTGGGATCCATCATGGATTTGAAATGTGATGTGTTGGTGGTCACTTCCATTGTATGTCTCCAGCACCTTCCAATCTGACACTTTACGTGAAAGATTTTCTGATGCGAAGGATACGTCAGGAATCGTACCGCAAGCCCCTCGTCTGAATGTTGGAGTGCTTCCGGTGTTTAGCACTAGTAGGCCGAGTCTGTCTGCCATCTCCATGATGTATTCTCCTCTGCTATCCTTCAGTGGCATTCCCCACTCCAACGCTTTCGCGTTAAAGTCCCCTGCGACGACGATGTCGCCTTCCATTCCGCGGACAGAGTCTTCTAGCATATCCAGACGTCGCCTGAACGTGTCTGCTGTTGTGTTTGGTGTAAAATAACAGCTCACGTATGTAACGTTCCTGCTTTTGACCCATACGAAGCCTTCTCCAGCTCCATTTGCGTCTACTCTGATGTTTTTTGGGTCTACGTAGATCGCTGCAGTGCCAAGCTTGTCTCTAAACCAGGTCTCCTTGGGCCAGTTTGTGTACTGCTCGCTTATGAAGAGCACATCAGCCTTTGTCTCGTATATAATTTGAGTCAGAAGGCTGTTGGCTGCGTCACTTCTGTGTAAGTTGGCTTGAAGGACCGTTATGCGGCCCATCATTAGCGTTGTTTTTTTAATCGGTCTAGAGTCTCGCGAAAGACTTTGCACTGACCTGACCCGGGGATGTGTTTCCGCTCTGCTGGGTCTACTTCGCGCTTAGTACATAGTATGCACTGAGTATCGGTAGCCTTGCAGGCCGATCCCTTGTGGCCCTCTTTTCCACATTTGTAGCACATCTTGCTACGGTCAGGTCCTCGGCAGTCACGCGCCTGATAACCGTAGTTCAGGCACCTAAAACAGCGCTGAACCCTTTGCCAACTTCTGATTTGGCAGCTGGTGTAACCGATCTTTATCCTGGTTCTTGAGAGCAGGAACGCCGCTTGGTCTTGTTCCATCTCTACAATGCTAGACAGTCGATGTCCCTGATCTCGACCGTTTCTTTAGGGCACATCTCCTTGACGTTGCCCGTTTCGCCCACCGTCCTTTTAAGGAAAGCACTAAAGGTCTCTAGACCCTTAGTGGAGCCCAACTCAATCAGGACATCTCCGGCCCTGGTCTTCCTTATCCCTCTGATGTTGGTCGTTGGGCACTCAGCAATCAAATCCTGACGGATGTTCTGCAGGACGTCACTGTAGGTCTTACCTTTTTCTGGTCTTATAAGGACGGCCACAGACCGCTTCTTGGTCTTCCTCCTCCTTTTCTTCTTCTTTTTTGGCAGCTGCTCTGTCACTTTGGCCGATGTTCTGGCCGCTGGTGGTTTGGTGTTGGGCTGCTTTGGTCGCTGCTGTTGTACTTGCGGCACTTGTTGTTTCTGCTGATGTTGTTTTTTAGCAGCCCTTACATCCTTTCGATTCTGTACGATTTGGAAGGACTCATCCTTATCTACAGCTCGGCCTTTCTTAAGTGGATTTCGCGAATCGGAATTGCTTCCTGATTCAAGCGAGTCCTCTTCTCTAGGCCGCTTAGCTGCAGTGCTTGCCTGAGGCGTTTCAGTCACTTTCATCTGTTCAGTGACTGTTCTTGCCGCAAGCAAGCGAGAATAGTCCTTCTTCATAGCGTCCACGTGCTCGATGAGCTCTGGAAGATTGTCTTTGACATCCAGAGAGATACCGGGCATCGACTTGATAACCCGTCTCATCAGCAAGAAGATCTCATTCATCCTCTCAGATCTCTGCTCTACGGTCATGGTGGCGATCTCTACCTCTGTCATCGTTGAGGGATCAGCCTGCATACTCTGGCCTTCTTCAGTGGTTTGGCTATTGCTAGCCGCATCTGTTTTGTTTTGGGTTTTTGTTTTTGTAGAATTTGACATATGAAAACGTTTACTTGGCTTAAGACGGTTCGCCCATCATGGGAGCTCCAGACGCATTGGAGCCACTATCCCCGCCTGTTAGGTGCCCTATTTATGGATGCCGCAATCGAGAAGCGGTTTTCGGGTGGTCAATCCTAGCGACACCGAGTGATTCTAAAAAGATGTTACGGGTTAGGCCCGCGCCATATTGATGCTAAAGGTTTTACGTTATCCCTATTGAGTGGGCGACGTCGGATCCGTGCCGCGCCTGACCCTAAACTTGAGGCTAGACGTTCCGCAGTTCTCCTGTGCGGACTCGGTAGAAGGAAATACTGACCAGGTAATCCTTCGCACCCGCGCCTGTACAGACCAACTTCAACCCCTTCATGGGCTCTGGTTACGTTAGTAGAAGTACGTAGAAGCTCCTAGCCGACATGTGGTTTCACGGGACCTTTGCCCGTCACGACTTTCGCCGGAGAGAGGACTAACTTTTACCCTTATTACTAAACAGAGGTCAGCCAGTCACCACTAACGTACAACTCCGGTAGTCTGAAGGGAATATCCATTGGTTGGCAGACACAGCTCATTCACACATCCATTCATACTGTGTTGCTTCTTAGTACACGTAAATACGAACACAAAATTTTAATTGGTTGGCAGTTCCGTGAAGCGGAAGTGCCTACGCGATCATCCAGATATCCTTAGCCATCACTAAGGATGGCTAGCGATATGTGGATCGTGCTTAAGCCTCCGCCCCGCCACCACATCGTAGGTGGACACTTACAAGGTCAGCAACATGCGGAGGATAATGATAATGATAATGATAATGATAATGATAATGGTAAGGGTAAGGGTAAGGATAAGGATAAGGATAAGGATAAGGATAAGGATAAGGATAAGGATAACGATAAGGATAAGGATAAGGATTAGGATTAGGATTAGGATTAGGATTAGGATAAGGATGACGATGACGATGACGATGACGATAATGATAGCGATAACGATAATGATAATGATGATAATAATAATAATAATAATAATATTGGCTTATCACGAGAGGATTACAGCTCCAGATTATCCATTTTAATGAGGCTTTCGAAGATATTCCTGAATACTTTAAAATACAACACGGTATTTGTAATTTATTTCAATGAGTCTTAAAGTTTTTAAGATAATGTTACATATTCATTGCAGCTCCTATAAAATATTACATTATCATGCAATCATTTGAACGAATGCACATATATAGCCTACATTAATATATATATATATATATATATATATATATATATATATATATATATATATATATATATATATATATATATATATATATATATATATATATATTATATAGTTGTAAGAAAATTTCTACGACCTAGGTCCTCCTCTTGTCTTTTTTTCCTCGTCCTCTTACCTAATTTTGATCCTCTTTTTTTTTCCTTTTGTTTACGTTATTTTACGTTGTTTGTTCCTCTTCCTTTTCTTTTCCTTTTCCCTTCCTCCCCTCTTCTTTTTCTCTTCTTTTGAGTTTCCTTATGCCTCCATTTTCTCTTCCCTCTCTCTTCCTCTAAAAATTTATCACTTTTTTCCGTTATTTTTACATTATTTCAGGTCATTTTTACTCCTCCTTAGGTAAATCCTCAAATTTTACCTTTTTTTGTGTTATTTTACGTTATTTTACGTTTTTGTTGCTCTTCCTTAGCTGCTCCTTCGCTTATCCTTTTTTGATCCTCAATTTCATTCAAATCCCATCATTTAAAAAGCTTCTTGTCAATTTTTATTGTTTGCACCTACTGCTTTTACTTTAAATATATAGAACAAACATATTAAGTTAATAATTTTTATGATAAATTTTATAAATTGCACAATTATTGCTTAAAAGAATAAATGACATCAAACATGATTAAATGGAAATTCCGCAAGCCCCCTGTGCGCAAGCGCGCCAACCTCCACTACTGATTATTTTGTTGAAGATTTTAATGAAAATAATGCTTCATTCGGACTTAATTATATTTTTATTAATGAACATATATCTTGTAAAGATTTTGGTTTACCTGAACCAAAAATAAATTTAATTACTCTGAACAATAATCATCATGATGAAATAGAAAGCAAAAAAAATTTTTAATTAATGTATAATAAATTAAACGATGAACAAAAATTAATTGTTGAAATTTTAACTGAAAAAGATAATAACAAAATATATTTTATTGATGGTCCTGGAGGAACAGGAGAAACTGTTTTATATAAGACTTTAATATTTTATTTTATATCAATTAATGAAAAAATTTTGTCTATGGCTTGGACTGGTATTGCATCTACTTTATTACCTAAAGGAACGACAAGTCATAAGACTTTTAAATTACCTTTAAATTTAAATACAATTGAAAATGCATTTTTAGAATTAGAATCAGATAAAAAAAAATTAAGAGAAGCTGATATAATAATATTGGACGAAGCATCAATGATTCCAAAAAAAAGCATCAGAAATAGTTAATAATTCATTAACCTTTTAAGGACGGGGATTTTGACGTTGAAATTCGACTTTTTTTTTAAACAATATTTGTGCATAAAATGAAAAAATATATCACGTGGAGTGCCTGATAAAATTGGTGGTCGATATATCGACCAGTCCCGTCCTTAAAAGGTTAAAAGATGTTTGTAATAATAATTTTCTTTTTGGTGCAAAGAAAAAATTATATTAGCTCCTCATATTGAAGTTATTAATAATTTAAATAAAAAAGTATTAAATTTATTAAATGGAAAAACTGAAACATATTATAGTATTGATTACGCATAGAGGTATGTCAAACTGATGATAACATTTATTTGAATTACCAAATAGAATTTTTAAATAAAATTAAAGAAGGTTTACCACCTCATAAGTTAATTTAAAAGTTAATGCTATAGTAATGTTGTTAAGAAATTTAAGTGCATCGGAACGATTATGTAATGGTAAACGATTAAAAATTATAAATTTATATAAACATAATATTGAAGCTGAAATAATAACAGGCGATAAAAGTGGAAATAAAATTTTTATTCCAAAAATTACTTTAAATACAGGAAATGATTCTTTATTACCATTTATTCTTTATAGAAAACCATTTCCAATTATATTAACATTTGCAATAACTATAAATAAATCACAAGGTCAAAGTTTCGATAATGTAGGCTTATTTATAAGAAGACTATTGTTTTCACATGGTCAATTATACGTTGCTTTGTCAAGATGTAAAACTTTTAATAATATTTATATTCAAAATAATTTAGATGATACATAAAAAATAGATAACATTGTTTGGACGGGAATTTTCAATAAATAATTTATTTAAATTTTTACCATTTTTATTAATTTATTTCATTTAATTTCAACGATTAATTGATTTTTAAATTCCATTTTGTTGTGTAAATTTGATTCACTTAAAGGGTATTTTATTTTTATTTTACTAAAATTAAAGATTTTTTTCTTTTGTAAAACTTGTTTTAAATTAAATTGAAAGCTAAAACAGTTTCTGCATAGCTGTCAGAAAGTAATTAGTCGAAAATATCGGAGTGGTAGCTGTTTCGTGAGCTGCGCGACTCATGATGCGATTTTTGTCGACAATAAAACTAACAAATTTTCCACTGTGAAGATAAGTGCGTGCGTAAGGCAAGCGATCAGCAAAAGCCACTTCAGTGTCGGATAGGCAGCTAATTTTAGAGTAAGTGGACTCTTTCTCTTTTTCTCTCTTTCACATTAGAAAATTGCAATCAATGAAAATGTGAAATAAAGCAAAGGTAGACCCCTAAAAAGTCATTGATGTATATTATTAAATGTGTTATGCTTATTATATTTTTTTTTTTACATATAATATAAACAGAATAAAATTAAACTTGAATAAAATTATAAATCCCCATGTATAAAATATAATAAAAATGTTTCCCAAGTTTTTTATAAAATTATTATTTAATTAAAATTAATATTTAAACTTAATATTAATAGGAAAAATAGATGTATTTAAATGCCCGTTTTGCAAAAATTCTTATTCTACATCTGAATTTAAAAAAATACATATAAATAGAATTTATATTAAAACTATAAGTTGTAGAACATGTGGCTTATTTATTAAAATTAAAAATATTAGAAGACATGAAAGGACTCACGAACAAAAAACGGAATTATGTATTTATTGTAAAAAAAATTTTAGTACGAAATCTAATTTAATAAGACATATATTAGCTAAGCATAGGAATCAAAAATTTACATGCTTTATTAGTAATAAAAAATTTTCAAGAAATGATCATTAAGAAAGGCATATGAAAAATCACGTGAATAATATTTTACTTGAAAATTCCTAATTATAAAATTATTTTTCATAACAATAAAATATTTATTTGCAGTAAAAAAAAATTTGGTTTATAAATTAAAAATTATGATCAGTTCATATAATATAAAAACATTAAAAAAGGTGTTATATTTTTTATAATATAAATTAATATTAAAAAATTATTTTTATCATATTTTTAAAAATTTAAATTTAATATTTTCAATTTTTAAATGTTATACACTACTAACTACAAATATAAATAATTAAAAAATAATTTATTTTTATACAAAATATATGTATGAATTTCGTATATATAATTAATATTACATATAAAAATTCCAAGAAATATTTTCCAGAAATATTATTTTTTATTTATAAAAGTAAGTAAAAAATTATATAAAATTTCATAAACAATTATATTAAATAATTTTACAATATTTACAAAAATTAGAACAAAAAGATGAAAAAAATTCCAAGTATATTGACAAAAAAAGGATAATACATAAAAATTTTTTAAATTTCTGTTTTTAAAATTTTTAGTCATAATCAAAACAGGTACAATTTTTTTAATATTCTAAATTTATAAATTTAAAAAATTTTTTAATTTCTAAATACTTTTTAATAGTAAGTATAAGTAATATTTTTTTGTATATTTAAATATATTAAATTTAAAATACATATTATTTCTAATATTTTATATTTTAGCGAACATATTTAAAAGATGTTATTTTTTATTTTTAATATATAAATAAAAAAATTATTTTTTTTATTTATTCATTAAAAAAAACATTTTTTAAAAATGTGAGTGGGAATAGGCCTCCTGGGGAAACAACTAAAAAAAAACGCGCCTACATATATACCTCGGTACTTAAAAATACTAGGTGGTGTGGAAAATATAGAAATATATTTATAATACAAACTTTATGAATTTAATAATTTAGGTAAAAAAACAAAATTTTATCAATGCTATGGACATTCATAAGATATTAGTATTTATGAAAATTGGTTTTATATAAACAATAAAAACTTTTAGTATATAACATCATATAAATAAGAATAACAAAAATAGGTTTGTGATACATATTTAAATATATTTTTGAGTATAACTTAACATATTTTAATAATTATATTTTTTACAGTTAATAAAAATAAAAAAAAATGATAATGTACCTTAAATAACAAATAGGGGGTTGGCGAGCGGAGCGAGCAGGGGGGTACCCCCCTTAATATATATATATATATATATATATTGTAACGAGGATAGCAAATTATACATATACTGTATCTCAGTATACTTCTATCTCTCTCCTCGTTGTGAGTCGCACAGCCTATTGTAAGCTTTTATGCTTACTTTATGGGTATAAGAGTGAGACAGAGAGTGGATATTTCATCGTCTTGCGTGGCTGACGGTTAGCGAAGGCGCGCGCAAGACATGACGGGTAGGATTAGGCAAGAGAGAGAAGCGAACGAACGGCAGGGAAGAGCAGAAGGATTTCGGCAGCCATGATATACATTGTGTGAGCTCGTGCGTCGTGTGAATTTTATCAATTTTGTATAGAGAGGTAGACATCTTGTAAGAAGTTTCCTTTGTACGTGGCTTGTGCAGGAATCAAGTGAGTTTGCCTGACTCTTGCAGAGAGATATAATCGTCCTGATAGGAAGATCTACGAGAGCTCAAGCTGCACCGCATTTTTTCGGTGCCGCTTCCGTTGTTCGATCAATTCGTCCTGGTTGGAGAGAATCATCGAGTTAATTGCGTGTCCTCCGACAGATATAAAAACGTAAGTCTGCAGACTATAGTACGGTGTATTATTAACGAATGCGTATAGGCGATATATGTAAATATTGAGACCGTCGCGTGCGTTGCGCTTAGTAGAATAGGTTAGATTAAATTAAATTCTGTTTTCTTTCTTTTTATTTAACTTATTAATTTTTGCCATTATTAAAGTGTACAATAATTTCATTTCAATGTATTAAAATTTGCTTATCGTTTTGAATAAATTGAAGTTAAATTGAAATTATTCTGGAGTACCATATAACGTTATTTCTCTCTGTTTAAAATCGTGTGTTGTCTATATATATTGAACGTTATACACTTGCTTACTTTTAATCTACGATATTTAAGAGAGTCTTAAGGTACACGCTGTGGGTTTCGTCGTATCAGACGTCCGGGAGGCAGAACTTCTAAGTGAAGTTCTGCAATAGAATTAAATATTGCTTAACTGATTTTAGTTGTATGAAAAAGACATTCATATTCGATCAGTGGTAGTGCACGAGGCTGATCGTCTCTAAATCTAAAATCGGTTATTTAACGGTAAGTGCGTATGTACTTGAAGTATGTACATATAAAGCCCACAAATATATTTGATTAGTTGATTTAAATATATTCCCCGTTACATGGCGCCCAACGAATCAACTCACGAAAGTTGATAAAAGCAGTGTATTACGTTATAATATCGCGTGCATAGTACATAGCACCAATATATGGGCTCACGTAAATAAAAAGTTTAACGTGATTTTTTATGGTGCGTATGATTACGTGGCGCGCGGCGTGACAGGAAAAAGGACGCGATAGAGAAATATAGGTGGCTCTCGGGTGGCGCGCATTATAAAATGGCTTCCTCTGAATAATCGAGAGCAGCTCATGCTTATCTTATTGCAAGGGCCTTGAGGGGCGCTGGTTGTAATAAGACATTTAAAGCATTAAGCTAATTCTAGTGGCAATAGTCATTGCGCGGTAGGTTATTAAAGCGTGTTTTTTATAGTTTCTGAAATTGGGAAAAGAAATTATGCGATTACTTTTTTTTTATTTTAGGAAATTTTTTCGGTTTTCTTTAGGAAAAATAAAATGATAGTTTTTTTAAAGAGAAAAATTTGCTAAATTGTACGGAAGAGCGACGGTCTCGTAGTTGTAAGAAAGTTCGACAAGATAGACGAAAGTAAAAGGAGAAGTCTTGTCGAACATAGGGCGCGCTTGTGAGCAACGGTAAAGTAGGCTGCTCACAGGCTACGATATAATTGTATAAGTCGGCCGCAAGCAGCAAAGAGGACAAAATTGGAATTTGTTTTTTTTAATTGTGATTTTGCCCTTGGTGTTGATTTTTTTTTTTGTTAATTCTATTTCTTTCTTGTTAAGAGAGGTACTTCTCATATAAGAGAAACATAAATTTTAAATCTGTTCTTGGTTAAGTTAAAATTATTAAAATTTTTCTTTGAGAATTAGATTTGATAGTAAAGTTTTCTTTTGTGTGTTTTTGCAAAACTGAGGTTGCAGTTTTTGCAATAGCTGACTGGTTGAAGGTTTTGTTTTTTTTTCTTAACCAGTCAGCAGTTAGAGTTATTGACACCAAGAGGAAATTATAGAGTTCTTTTTTTCTCTCTATTAGGGGAAATTTAATTGTTTTTCTTTATTGAAAATAATTTTATTGTTATTAAAGGGAGAAGGTTGGCTCAATATATTTAGATTGAGCCAAATAAGAATAATCTCTTTGTAGCTTGCGTAGAGAGGTTCTTGTGTGTGCTATAGTAGTTAGGTACACTACACACATATATATATTGTACACATGTATATTTAGAATTTTTTTGCGGCTGTATAAGCAATTAATATTTTCTGAGTGGCACACGCAAGTACTTCTATTCCAGGTGATAGATTTGCTTCAAGAGCGAAGATGGCAAGCAATCAGTCAAGAAGAGATGTAGCATCGACTGAGTTGCTTGATGACTGGCTGATATGTTTAAACGGTCAAGAACTGACTGAAGCCTTGTACAGCTTACAAATGCGAACTTCTGGCTCCAGGTTTGCTCAAGCTGAGAGGTTAAGAGTCTGGCTGCTCGGTGAATATACGGCAGCTGACTTTATGCAATCAGATCTGTCTGACGAAAATGCAATCAGACAGACTAGGATTGATCTTCGTCAGTCTTTTATTGAGATAAAGACGGCGGAGATAACAAACAGTTCACAGACAGCAGGCAATTACACCTTGCATACGCATCCATTGGCTGAGTTGCCTCAATTGCAGGTAGAAAATTGTGAGGTGACACAGTTATCAGCTAGTGGAAGCGAGAGAACAGAAGGCGCCCTAGCTGATAACAGTAGTGTTGCTTCGCAAAGTAGGCAGACGAGACAACAGAAATCGACGAATAAAGAGAATGAAATCCAAGAAATTCCAAGGCACGAAATTGACGTTCACGCACAACAGGAGTTGCCGCAAAGTCATAAGAGTATGACTAATGAAGAGTATCTATTGCATAGCAAGATGCTAAAAGCATTGCAACAGATACAACAGCAAATAGGTGATCTATCTGAGAGAGTTCGCGACCTCTCGGATTGGAGGGAGTCATGCTTGTCGAATCAAACAAGTGTGATTCCTACTGAAAATAGATTACCGTCTAGCACAAGATTAGATGGCGGTATATCAGGTTGCGGCAGAAGAAGTCAACATAGTAATGTTGAATCAGGTGAACAACGGCCTGATGATAGACAGGTAAATTTTGACCAAATGACGGTCAATGCGAGGGTCATCACGTCAACAGGTGGTGCACCTCGTGCTAACGGTTCAGACGTATCTGGGACATCTCGGTTACCACCATTTGGGGCTCTCGGCACAGCCTGGGGAAGGAGTAGCTCACCGACTCAGGTCTCAGTGAGTCATGGTGGTCAACCAAGAGATGTAGGCAGAGTCGTACGTCAATGGGAAGTACGATTTTCTGGTAAAAAGGACCAAAGTATTGACCTCTTTTTGACGCGAGTCGAGGAGTGTCGGGTCCTTGCTAATCTGTCGGAGAGTGATTTGTTGTATTCGCTCTCGGAATTATTAACAGGTGTTGCAGCTACTTGGTATCGCAATAATCGGGACCAATGGCATAGTTGGCCCGAATTCTGTGAAGCTGCGAGACGATGGTACGGTACCAACCGTCGTTTCCAACAGAGGCTCATAGCAGAAGCGAATGCACGCACGCAGGGCAATGATGAGCCAGTTCGTGACTACTTAACGTGTCTTATAGCAATAATGCGAAGACAGAAACCACAACCGGACTTCAGTCAACAGTTAGATTTATTACATCGTAACTTGAGGCCGGAGCTGCAAAGACTCGTACGCAGAGACGAATTCAATAGCATTGATGCTTTATTAGAGCTTGCTGTTGAAGCGGAGTTGACTTTAGAGGCTGAAAAAGTCTATAAACCTCCACCATCACCTGGCAAAGCACTGTTACCAGAAACAGCTTACCATCCACCGGCGAATCAAAAGAAGATTCCGCCTAAGGTATCTAGTGTGGACACCAGTGTGTCTAAAGTTGAAGATATGGTGTCTACAGTTATCAAAATTTTGGAAGAAAAGCTAGCTCAATTTGAAAAGAGATTGATTGGAAAAGCTTATCGATATACAACACCAAAGAAAAAGAAATCCAAGTCGAGTCCTGCAAATCATCGGATGTCAAGAAGAACTGGTGATGAGGATCACGATTATCCTAATGATAATGGTTCAGGTTCTGAGAGACAAAAGTCTCGTAGTCCAAGAAAGGACCAGTATAGAAGAACAGGATCAAGTCTTCGCCACAATCAGGATAGTATAGTTTGTTATGGTTGTGGTAATCCAGGTTTCATAAGGAGCGAATGTCCGAAATGTTCGGAAAACGCCATTGGGAGCAAGTGAAGAAGGCCGTAACTGCTCCCACTGACTCTTCTAAGGCCTTCAAAGAGTCAGATGTACCATGGACAGGCTCAGACAGAATTGAGCCTATCAGCGTTGCTGAACCATTGAAGTTTGTTGCAGTAAAGCAAAATTCAGCCTTTGCTGAGATTGGAAAAAACATAGGCATCATTGAAGCTGGAACTCGATTATGGTTGAAAGGTTCTATTGCTAATTGCGGCGTGTTAATTGACTCATACAACACTCGTGGAGCCAGAGTCGTCAAATGGGTAATTAACAAAGTCAGACTATATATAGATGGATGCCAGATCAAGAAAGGTTATTATAGCAATTTGAAATGGTTTTGCTACCTGTATAAAATAAATAGCAGATTAAGGGAAATAGTTTTGAAAGTACAAGACTACTTGTGTACAGTTGAACACCATAAAAGAGTACTGAAAAGTATATCAGTCACTCTCTTTCTAATGTACAAAGATGAGGGGATCAAAGAAGTTGAATTTTTGACTCTTCATACTGTAAATCCAACTAAGGAACAAAGGTGTCTAAATTGGTTTACTAAAGTACATAATTGTCGATTCTTTATATGTAGTCCGGACGAAGAAGTCGATATTATCCTGGGTTTGGATGACGAGACGTGGATGCTCGTCATCTCTCAGGAACAAACGAAAGGGGTGTTCATGGAGTGTCATAATGGGACTGTAGCTGGTCGCTTAAGTAGAAGAAGAATCTACATAAGAGTGATAGTTACATATTTTTGGCATTCCATTTGCAAAAACATTTATTTGATCTGCCAAAAATTTAAGTCTGACAATGATCCAGACAGCATCAAGGATAAGAATCAACCGCCGATGGATCAAGAAGTTGAAGTAGGAAGAGTGAAGAATTGCGGCGGGCCATCTGCGAATGGCCAACCTCACCACTTTAGCGATAGCGCACCACCTGCGTGTGGTATAAAGTGTAGTTTTAGGTCGGTATATGTGTGTAGAAAACGTGATAAGCCATGTAGGACAGTTTTGGTGGTGAGACGAGCGAATGCGAGGTTAGTATGCGTTTCACAGCGATCGGGTGAAGATGGTACGTATAAGCGCGTTCGTGGTAAGTCAAAGGTAACTCAAGAGGATCTACTGTTCGATCTTCTTAATTTCTCACTCAACTTTGGTAGTATGGCAACTAGAGAGAATGGCAGTTGTTACAACTGGTTAAATACTGTCACAACTGCAATTATGAAATATTTGAGTGGTTTTCCAAAGGCGATGTTTGTTAATAAATAACATTGATGATGATAGGTAAAAGTTACTGTTATCATTAAAATATTGGAAAGAGGTAATATGCAAGATCTTTCATTGATAATAAATTATCTAACCGTGACGATCAATATGATCATGAGTGTAGCGAGTTAGATAAGATGATTTATAGAATCAAATGTTTCTTTTTGAAACGAGGGGAAAAAATTTTTAACATGGGATATCATAGAGAGATTTCCTTGTGGTATAGTCCCATTATATTTTGCAGTGCGACTAAGTATCGCAGAGCTGTCATACACAGTCTTCCAGCGTCTGGGGAAGGGGTGTAACGAGGATAGCAAATTATACATATACTGTATGTCAGTATACTTCTATCTCTCTCCTCGTTGTGAGTCGCACAGCCTATTGTAAGCTTTTATGCTTACTTTATGGGTATAAGAGTGAGACAGAGAGTGGATATTTCATCGTCTTGAGAAGACATGACGGGTAGGATTAGGCAAGAGAGAGAAGCGAACGGACGGCAGGGAAGAGCAGAAGGATTTCGGCAGCCATGATATACATTGTGTGAGCTCGTGCGTCGTGTGAATTTTATCAATTTTGTATAGAGAGGTAGACATCTTGTAAGAAGTTTCCTTCGTACGTGGCTTGTGCAGGAATCAAGTGAGTTTGCCTGACTCTTGCAGAGAGATATAATCGTCCTGATAGGAAGATCTACGAGAGCTCAAGCTGCACCGCATTTTTTCGGTGCCGCTTCCGTTGTTCGATCAATTCGTCCTGGTTGGAGAGAATCATCGAGTTAATTGCGTGTCCTCCGACAGATATAAAAACGTAAGTCTGCAGACTATAGTACGGTGTATTATTAACGAATGCGTATAGGCGATATATGTAAATATTGAGACCGTCGCGTGCGTTGCGCTTAGTAGAATAGGTTAGATTAAATTAAATTCTGTTTTCTTTCTTTTTATTTAACTTATTAATTTTTGCCATTATTAAAGTGTACAATAATTTCATTTCAATGTATTAAAATTTGCTTATCGTTTTGAATAAATTGAAGTTAAATTGAAATTATTCTGGAGTACCATATAACGTTATTTCTCTCTGTTTAAAATCGTGTGTTGTCTATATATATTGAACGTTATACACTTGCTTACTTTTAATCTACGATATTTAAGAGAGTCTTAAGGTACACGCTGTGGGTTTCGTCGTATCAGACGTCCGGGAGGCAGAACTTCTAAGTGAAGTTCTGCAATAGAATTAAATATTGCTTAACTGATTTTAGTTGTATGAAAAAGACATTCATATTCGATCAGTGGTAGTGCACGAGGCTGATCGTCTCTAAATCTAAAATCGGTTATTTAACGGTAAGTGCGTATGTACTTGAAGTATGTACATATGAAGCCCAGAAATATATTTGATTAGTTGATTTAAATATATTCCCCGTTACAATATATATATGTAAGTTTATATATATGAGACTATTTATGTTTATTCGCTAAATGTCATATTCTATTTTGTGTTACAATTTTTACTTTCCTCTCATAATTCATTCACATTATATTAAAAATAATTAATAAGCGTTATTAAATATTTGGATCTTATGAAAGAAAAAGTAATGCACAGAGAGAAGGAATGTTATTTAAGAATTTTGTTCTGTGAGAACTATAATAAAATCAATCAAAAATATTTTTGATAGTAATGGAATTTTAACAAATGAGCTTTATAAATCTGTGATAAAATCTATAAAGAAAACCAGCAAAAATTACATTATCTTTTGTATTTGAATGGTACATCCAACAATAAAATATATGAATAGTAAAAAATTGACTTTTTGCAATAAAATGACTGTTTACATTTTTATTTTTAATTTAATTAGAAAGTGTTTTAAAATTTTTCTTTCAGTTTTTAAGATTTTTACAAATAATGTCTTGATAAAAAACAGGAGCTTCTATACATTATCTTCATCAAAATTTCAACATAAAAAGCCATTTGAAGTTTAATGAAAAAAATAATCTAAAAATAGCATTCTATTATCCTGAAATGAGTTTAATGCATGAAATAAAATCCTAGGATTCAAAATTGTTTTTTTACATAATCTTCTTTAATAATTTTTCAGATAAACATTAATGATACTTTAACACATTAAAAATTTCAAGCGAGTAACAAAAATAATTAATAGACCCATAGATTATATATATATTTATATTATGACCTAATATAATATACATTTATATTAGATCAGATCAGTATAGGAAAGCTCAAGCAAAAAGCTCATCATTGTCAATGTTATTACACTACTGATATTTTAAAAATAACAGAAGTAATAGGTTTGAACTAAAATGTGCAGTCTTTAACTGGAATATCCAACATATTACTTTCACCTATGATAAACACAATATCAAACCGATTTTTATTATTCTATTTTTTTAAAGACACGCATTCAATAAACTTCTTCATTTATTCACTCTTTCACTGCTTAATCAATATCTTACATATAATTTTTATTAGATCTCTACTTCATGATAACTTACTATATTATATTCAAAATTTAAACAAAATGGTTTTGTGATAAATATCAATATTTTGTTACTTCTATTTTTACATAAAACTTAATCACTATTCAATCAATTATATGCATATTTTTTTCAATATCTACAACGTCTTAAAATATTTATAAGTAATATTAGTAACACATTACTATTTAGGAGTGCACTTTTTAAACTATTAACTATTTACAGTATTTATCTATTTGTTATGAAAAATTACCAAAAAAGTTACAAGGATCGTTATCGTATCCACACATGTTGATAGGGTCAATGTCAACTTACCAACAATGATTTTTTTTTAAATATATGATAAACAGGATTTTATATGCAGGATATTATTTGCTCGTTCCAAAAATATGTTGCGAAAAGTTTGTTTATCCGATTTGAAGATATTCAGTCAAACTTGAAAAATTCGTACGGTCGAAGAGAAAACATTACACTTGGATGCCAATTTCTTCTAGAAGGGTTTAGACTAGGACCACGTAAGCACGCAAAACTGCGTAAAGCTATGCACGGACTCGAACAATTCACGTTAGTGCAAAAAGACCTCATATCCCTAATATAACTTTTATTTTCGTCCAACAAAGAATTTTATGCATTGAAACTCATCTTATGTATAATGTTTATAATGTTGTGTAAAGTAAAATTATAATCTCTAAATATCAGCTACATAATAAAAACATCTAGAATATATTCAGGTCTGTTCGTCGAAAAAAAATTTTATTTAAGTTATATTTGTTTTGTTGTTCCTGATAAAAAGTACTTTTCTATTTAGGTTTCACGCATTTATGAGCAGCTTTGCGCGTCATTTAGGCTTGAATTCATAGTCGTGACTTGAGTGTTGCGTACAACTTGGAACTTGAGTATCGTTACTTGAGTATCAGCTGTTACTTCATTTTTTTATATGAAACTAGGGGATAAGTCCCCTGCGCGCGAGCGCGCCAACCCCCACTTTTAAGTAAAACTATGCAACATATTAAATACTATTTTGAAATTATAATTTTACGAAAAATTTTTTTTTTCCAATTATGGTATTTTAATGAAAATAATTATTGTACAAAGTCCAATAATGATTTTTATTATATTATGTACAATTACACTTTCTTAATTTAAAAATATGTATATTTTTTGTATTGATTGCATTTTATATTATTTATCTTATGTAATAAGATTAATTACAGATTTTATAAATTATGCTTATCGTGTAACCTACTTAAGTTCTTTTTAAATTCTTTTAAAGATTGTTCTCGATAATCCATCAAAGCGCTTTTATATGCAACTATAAAAAATAAAATACATCAATAAACTTTTATTTTTTTTTAAAGAAAAGAAATACCTACCTAAATTTTAAAATCTTTTTATGTTTAATTTTTCATATATTCTTTATCAGCTGTATCAGGAATTAGTTATCTATTTCTTAAAATAGTTTTATATAATTTTAAAACTTGTCCTCTATTCATCAACTACAATATTAAAAAAATGATTTGAAAAAGAACAAGCAAATTTCAAAATAAACGTTATCATTTCTTTTGTTTTAAATATATATATTAAAAATCTTTTTTGACATTTGATTTAACTAATTTAAAAATTTGTTTTAAAAAAATATAGTTCATCTAAAAATAAAAAAAAAGTAGAAGAAGAAAATTTATTTTTTAAAAAAACAAAATTTATAGTACATGTAAGTTATGTGATAAAATTTTCAACTATCGAAAAAATTATCTAAGACATATGAAAGACCACTAATAAAATAAAATGTTCATGTACAATTTGTCAAAAACAATAAATGTTGAAAAATAAGGAGCCAAAAATAATAAGGATTTTTCAAATATCAAGACATATACAAACATATATATTATAATATAAAAATTTTCATGTAAATCATATAATAACAACAATAAAAATTAAATTTACATTCTTTAAATAATTTTTTTTCACAACTTATTTTGTCTTCTTATTTTAGCTGAATTCTAACTAACTTTCAACTAATTTCAGCTAACTTTTAGCTGATTTGTAGCTATCTTTTTGCTAAATATTATCTGACTTTTGGATAAATTCATTTTATCTAAATTCTAGCTATCTTTCAACTGATTTTAACTTAATTCTAGCTAACTTTCAACTAATTTAGCTGAATTCTAACTAACTTTCAACTAATTTCAGCTAACTTTTAACTGATTTTTAGCTATTTTTTGCTAAATATTATCTGACTTTTAGATAAATTTATCTAAAGCTTTTATCTAAATTCTAGCTATCTTTTAACTGATTTTAACTTAAATCTAGCTAACTTTCAACTATTTCAGCTAAATTTTAGTTTGATTCCAGCTACATTTTAAATAAAAACTTTCAGCTAACTTCTAACTAACTTTTAGGTAACTTTTTGCTGACTATTAGCTTGCTTTCATCTAAATTATAGCTAAATTCATCAAAATTTTAGCTGACTTTTAGCTAATTTTAGCTGCATTTTAGCTGAATTTTATCTGAATTTTAGCTAAATTTTAAATAAAAATTAGGAGCCAAAAATGAGTGGCATATTTCAGACGGCGACAGCGTTGACAGCAGCGACGGCGCCGACAGCAGCGATATATTTTTAATAATACAGAGAGATATAAAACCATACGATATGATAGTCGTCGGTAAAGATATCACACTCAATTGAAGTAACAGCTGATACTCAAATAACGATACTTAAGTTCCAAGTGACACTCAATACTCAAGTCACGACTATGAATTCGAGCCTTAGCCAAGCCAAGGTAGATTTGGAAGCTCTAATTGAATTCCCTCTTATGAGGCTTTTTAGGTTTGGTAAATACCACGGTTGTAGATACAAGTCATTAGACTTTGATAGTGGGGGCGAGTCTCTTAAATTCTCTGAGAAAAGCTTTGCACAAAGACCACCACGAAACACTGCGCTGCTAACAGGTGCAGCTGCTCACGGAATAACTGTTTTATCATATTCGCTATGAATGATATCGATATGACATCTAGTGGTATCAAAACTGCGCTCTGTATTTATAAGTATTTGATAGGCGCTATTTACAAATGTTTCCATTTTAATTAAAATAATATTAAAATCCAATTACAATAAATATAAAGTGCTTGTGTGATATTTATCTATTGACGGAAATGTGTATATACTAATATTTAAAAAAAAAATAAAAAAAGACTCATTGAGTAAAGTATTTTGCTATGAATAAGATCACTGACGATTGCAACCGAATACACACGTTTTTATGCACCTTACTGTAACTATATTACATTGTAATACTATACCTATATTTATAAGATTCTTATGTTATTTTGTAGCACATCAAAATGAATAATTTTTATATAAGGTATTTTTCGGCATGATTCATCGAAGACAGTGATGAAGATTGATTCTTCTTTTTATGTTATTACTATTGACATTCTATATAATATTTTCTATAATTATGATGTACATTTGGCGGAAAGGATATTTTTCCGAATGTGTACCTCAAATGGTAGTACTGCATATTTTACCACATAAGAAAACTTCGAATTATGCATTGAGTTTCGCATCATGGTTATTTTGTTTTTTTTACAGGTTATTCATGCAAAATTCAAATGATAACAACTTAAATTTTATTGCTTATATAATTTCAATTCACAATATTAGATTCTATATGATTATTAAACTAAGAAATAAAAATTTTATTTAATAAAATTATGATTCGGATCATGAAAAAAGAAAGTGATATTGTTTGTTTACTAAAATTATGTCATTAAGTAATAAGTAACGATGATGCGAAATTTGCTCTATAATTTGGAATTGTCTTATGCCTGTGGTAAAATATGCGATATTGCCATTTGAGGTTAACATTCGGAAAAATATCCTTTCCGCCAAGTGTACATGATTGGTTAAAATAAATTATTCTAAGTTTCTATTTTATCCATAATCTTAGAAATAATGTTACTTATAGTGAACATCTCTTTATACAAATAACGTTTAAATCGAAAGTGAAAAAATGCGGTTTTTACCGATTACAGCTTCGAATTACTGACAGGGGATTGTTGCACGATGTTTATATTGCATTCTTTATGTTTCGGCAAGATGCTAGAGTCAATTTTAAGACTCAATATCTTCTTTGACAGTGCCCTAGCTTATCCTTAAGTCTATACATATGCAAAAATGCTTAAAAATGTGGTTTTTCATTTTTTAAACCACCTTTTACCAACTTTAAAAATCTAAAAATATGCATACATATTTCTTTTGTTACAAGAAATAACTTGGAATTTTTTCGTAGTTGCAGGTATAAATGGGGCAAGATGACACTAATTCAAAATTTTCAAACGGCTGTCAAAATTCGAATTTACAGTCAAAAATGTTTTCCTTGTGTGAATTTACAGGTTTTAGTAATATCTTTCCTTTTGCTTGTTGAAATTTTTTTGAAAGTTTGGGTAAAAAAGCCACTAGAGCCAAAAAACTGAAAAATACAAATTGTCGTTCCATTTCGCCCCAGGTGAGTTTAGAGGTCTAAAAATTTTGCTCAGTTCATAATTTTTGATGATGAAAAGGTCCGTCAAGTTAGGATATCGATTTTGTCAAGGGCGCTTTTGACATGCTTACCCGGCTGGGCTCTTTAGTTTATTATGGCAGAATTTTAAGCAAATGAAGTTAAATGAAAATCTACGAGTTTCGGATAATGATAATAATTTTAAGCAATGGTTATTAGATATCGGAGAAGGAAAAAGCCGCAATGTTTTTGAAGATGATAATGAACTAAGTGCTATACCAGATAATTTTATCATTAAAGAAAATCTTGTCGAAGAAATATTCGGAAAAGCGATAAAAATAAACAATACGAATCTAACGGAAAAAGTTATTTTAGCTTCTAAAAATAATGGTTTTGTTGCTGAAATTAATAATAATATTACTGAAATTAATAATAATATTTTGAATTTAATGGAAGGGAGTTATGCTGAATATTTAAGTATTGATACAGCTGAAGATGATAACAAAGAAAATTTAAATGTTGTGTTACCTAATGAATTTTTAAATAAGTTAACTCCTAATGGACTTTAACCACATAAATTACATTCGAAATTAGGGGCTATTATAATACTTTTAAGAAATTCAAATGTCAATGAGGGACTTTGTAATGGAACAAGGTTGATGGTAAAAGAATTACTCAAATATTCCATTCAAGCAGAATTAGCGACTGGAAAAAACAAAGGTAAATTAGTTTTCATTCCAAGAATAAGTTTATCTCTATCTACGGAGGAAATTCCATTCAATATGCAACGAAAACAGTTTCCTAATAGATTAGGTTTTGCAATGACTATTAATAAATCATAAGGACAATCTTATGAAAAAGTTGGTGTTTATATGCCACCACCAGTTTTCAGTCATGGGGAATTGTATGTTGCCCTTTCAAAAACGAAATATAAAAATAATTTAAAATTATTTTTAGGCGATAACGCTATTGTCAACGGGGAAAAAATGATCAGAACAAAATTAATACAAAAAACTTTGTTTATAAAGAAATATTATATGTTGTATATATTTATGTTTTGGATTGTGTAATAGTTGAACTCGAATATATAATGAAAAATATAATATTTACTAAAATATATATCGAATGACGGTTTCAAAATAGTTTGATATGATGTTGGATTAGCTGCATAAGAGTACGCGCAAGTGAATATGAAAATCAAAAAAATATTAGGCTCAAAAAAATATAGAGCCAAGAATACATAAGAATCAAAAAATATAAGATTCAAAAAAATATTGGGCCCAAAAAAATCATAGAGCTTAAGAAAATGTAAGAATCAAAAAAGTATAGAACTCATATAAAATAATAATAAAAAAAATATTGGGCGCAAAAAAATAAAAGAATCAGACAAATGTTGAGCCCAAAAAAAGACCAGAAAAATATAATAACGAAAAAAATATTGAGCCCAAGTAAATATAAGAATCAAAAAAATATTGGGCCCAAAAAATTAAAAGAACCAGACAAATATTGGGCCCGAAAAAATATAGAGACCAAGAAAATATAATAATGAAAAAAACATTGCGCCTAAAAAAATATAAGATTTGATAAAATATAGAGCCTAGAAAAATATAAGAGCCAAAAAAAGTTAAAAAAAATAAGGCGCAGAAAAATAAGTGGCCTAAAAATAAGAGGCCCAAAAAAATATGAGGCCCAAAGAAAATAGGACTCAAAAAAAATTAGATTCCGGAAAATATGAGGCCTAAAGAAATATAGGACCAAAAAAAATATAGAACTCAAAAAATAAGAGGCCAAAAAAAATAAGAAGCCCAAAGAAAATAAAACTTAAAAAATGTAGGGCCTAAAAAATAGGCCCAGAAAATTATAGAGCTGAATAAAATATAGGACCCAAAAAAATTATAGAACCCATGAAGATATAAATTAAAAAAAAATATTTGGCTCAAATAAATATAGAGCCCAAGAATATATAAGAATCGAAAATGTATCGGGCCCAAAAAAATTTAGAACCCAAAAAAATGAAAGGCCCAAAAAAAAAGGACTCATAAAATAGTAGGACCCGAAAAATATAAGGCCCTGAAAAATATAAAGCCGAATAAAATATAGGACCTGAAAAAATTATAGAACCCAAGAAAATAAAAATTTAAACAAAATATTGGGCCTAAAAAAATGTAGAGCACAGGAATATATAAGAATCGAATCAATATTGGGCCCAAAAAAATAGAAAGTCCAAAAATACCTGGGGATCGAAAAATTATTGGGCTCAAAAAATATAGAGCCCAAGAATATATGAGAATCGAAAAAATATTGGTCCCGAAAAAATATTTGGCTAAAAAAAATATAGAGACCAAGAAAATATAAATCAAAAAAAATTATTGGGCCCAAAAAAGTATAAAATTCAAAAAAATATTGTGCCCAAAAAAATATTAGGCCAAAGAAATATAAGACCCAAAATATATAAAGACCGAAAAGATATTGGGCCCAAAAAAATATAGGATGCAAGAAACTATAAGGCCCAAAAAAATACAAAACCTAAAAAAATATAGAGACCAAAAAAATATTTAAAAAAATAAGACCAAAAAAATAAAAAGCCCGAGAAAATATAAGGATAAAAAAGAAAAGGTCCAGAAAAATGGACATTCAATAAAAATATAGGGCCCAAAAAGAAGCTTATGACTAATGAGTACTAATTATATAGGGCCCAATGAAAAATTGCTACTCTTATTACCAAAAGATTAGACAGATTTAAAAAATACGGAGAACCGGAGAATCCGAGAAACGGGGAAAAAAGTGGTTTCACTTTAATATAATATAGGATAAGATTTTAAGAAAGATAATTCGAACATGCAAAGCAAAAGATTAGATAGGATTAGATATTATTTTATTTTGTATTATATTTACAAAAACGCTGCTAAGTGCTTTGGCGGAATGCTTTCTCATAGAGCTCTTTGAGTTTCATTAATTTTTTTATATTTGTTTAAATGTGATTTTAATATTATAAAATTGTCTAACATTAATATTTACTCATATTGTACTTTATAAATTTCGAACATATATGCTAGCTGTTTGCTTTTTCAACATTTATAATTTATTTTAAATCATCAAGTAATACAAAAAAATTTGTTCTATTGAAAAAATGATATAATGTAGTAATAAAAAGAATGATGACAACAAAATTTCTAATCTTTATAAAATGCAATCATATTTATATATAAATACAGTTCATGTTTATGGCTCTATAAAAAAACTACTCTATGAATACAAATTTTCAATAGCTTCCCGTCTAGTTATACTAAAACATAGATGGTATACAAAATTTGAAGCAAATCCATCGAGTAATTTTCGAGATCTAACTGGTTAAACAAATAACATTTTCTTTTCGAAATTTGTTTTTCAAAATTTTAAAAATGCTCTAAAATTAAAACTACGCTATAAAAATCAATTTTTGAAAATTTCCCTTCTTTTGGCAGTCGCAAATAATTTCCCTGCAATTTTTAGAACAAATCTATCCAGTACTTTACGTAGAATGAAAAAAAATAAGAAAAGAAGAATCGAAATTTTTTTATAAATCTTTAAAATTCTCTAAAATTGTAACCACGCTAAGAAAAGTAGTTTTCAAAAGCTTATTTTTTTCAGACAATAGCGAATTAATTGTATTAAAATTTTGGAGCAAATCTATCAAATGGTTTTCGTAAAATAGAAAAAAATTCAAAATAAAAATTTTTAAAAAAATTTTAAAAATGCTCTAAAATTGAAAGTGCGCTAAGGAAATTAGTTTACGAAATTATTTATACTTTTGGCAGTCGAAATTAAGTTCCATACAAATTTTCGAACAAATTCTTCGAGTAGTTTACGTAAAATACAATAAAAATGAAAAATCGAAATTTTATTAAAATTCTTAAAATGATTCAAAAAAAAAACTACGCTAAGAAAACCAATTCCTAATAGCTTCCGCACCAGTTGATCGAAAAATTGAATTGTATGGGAAATTTGAAGTAAATCCATCGAGTAGTTTTTAAGATTTTATTGGCTTAATAAATAGAAACATTTTTTCTTAAATTTCAAAATGCTCTAAAATTAAAACTGAGCTAAGAAAATCAGTTTTTGAAAATTTATTTTATTCAAGCAATCACAAATAATTTCCGTGCAAATTTTAAAGCAAATTCATCGAGTAATAAACAAAAAAAAACCAAAAAACGAAAAATCGAATATTTTTTTTTTTTTTTTTTAACTCTAAAATGAAAACTACGCTAGAAGAACCAATTATCAATAGTTTCCCAGCAAGTTAGTCAAAAAACTAAATTCCATGCAAAATTAGAAGCAAATCCATCAAGTAGTTCTTGAGATACAGTTTACTAACTGAAATCATACATCCACACACACACACACACACACACACACATTCATACAGACATTTTCTGAAAACCACTTTTTTCGACTCACCGAATTCAAATATGTACAAATTAATGAAAAAATAGAAACAAATTTTTTTTATCGATACAATGCTTTCTCTATGAGAAAGCAAAAGAGCGTGTGATACAATAAAATTACAAATAAAGTTAAAATACATAAAATACTTGAAATAGCTCTGCATATAATAAATTAAAATAGTACAGTATGATATCACAGTCATAAAACATAATAGAGATTATAATACTGTAATAGTGAGTCAATAAATTTAATAAGAGTGATATTACCGATAGAAAATAGAACACGAATTAATACATGCAAAGAGTATTAATAATATAATTAAAAATCAGTCTCAAGTACCTATCAGTCAAAAGAATTACATAAAATCAAGCGTGTAAAGAGCGCAGTCAAAATATCAGCAATATACAGTAAATTAAAATCACAGAGAAAGGTTGAATGTACAGTAATATACAAGTCAAGCTGATAAAAATATAATCATTTACTCTGTACACACACATCCTATAATCATGCCAATAAATAAAACCGTGCCTTAAATCTATAAAAGGTACATCACATAATAAATTAACACATATGATATAGTCCGAAAATAATACTGTTTAATCTAGGTCGAGTAAATACCTCCTCAGAGCGGCTTTAAACGTGCTGATTGATGAAAGATTTTCAATATCAGCAGGTAGGGAGTTCCAAAAATGCGCACCTTGAACTTGAAAGGAACCTTCCAGTCTCAGTGTGCATGAAGGGAACCGCAAGATCTTTAATCTTACCCCTAGTGGTCGTTTTGGGTATATATCTAGTGAAGAGATTCACTAGATATTCGGGAGTATTTATACGTACGATTTTGTACATAAGTACAGCCATAAAATACTGTCTCCTCGAATCAGTACGTAGCCAACCCAAAGCATGTCTATGGGGAGAGATATGATCACCCATCCTCACGCCTAATACATATCTCACACATGAATTTTGCATTGTCTGTAGCCGTCTTCGCAACATCAAGCAAAACTACCGAGTAGTAATCAAGATGTGGGAACAGCAGGGCGGTTGCAAGTTGTTCACGCAGAGCCTCAGTGGTGTACTGGCGGAAAAACCGCAGGCTATAGATCACTCTATTGAATTTTTCAGTCATCATATTGATGTGCGGTTTGCACGACAGTTTAGAGTCGAGTACAACACCAAGGCTCGTAACGGTGTCAGAGGAAGGAATACCGATACCGCTCCCCAGGTCAATCGTCTTCGGCTCACCCGAATAAAATTTTTTAATAAAACGATTACTTCCAAAGACGATTGCCTTTGTTTTACTAGCATCCAAAGTGAGAGAAATACCATTAGCCCACCCTGACACTGCCCTGGCCGCCCTCTGTGAAATACGAATCCCCTTATCCACATCATCATAAGATATCTGTGTATAAATTGGAAGATCATTCGCATACAGCAGATGCCCGTCACAACCAAAGTCCAGTGCGTCACGTACGTCATTTATGTAAAGGCAAAACAACAGAGGCCCCAGCACCGAACCCTGAGCTACTCCTAGATTGATTGTTAGCCAATTCGATTCCTCCTTTAAATGCGTGGAAACCCTTTGTTTTCTACCTAATAAATAGGAGTTAATCCATCCGAGTGCAGCCCTGGAGAACCCCATCGATCTCAGCCTCGCAAGAAGTTTGAAAAGAGAGATCGTGTCGAATGCCTTACTAAAGTCAAAAAGTAGTAGTAACGTGACAAGTTTCCTGTCTAGACCTGACCTTATATCATCTGTAAGCTTAAGTACAGCAGTCTGCGTAGAATGGTTTTTCCTGAAGCTTGTCTGCATAGGATCGTGCAATTTTTTGAATGTAATGTACTCCTGCAGTTGGTAATGGGTGATCTTCTTAAGAACCTTTAAAAGAAAACATAAGATAACTATAGGCCTGAAATCTTTTGGCTGCTTAGGTGCAGCACACTTTTTTAATGGTATAATACGTGCTAGCTTCTAACGGCAAGGGAAGACCTGCCGTGCAAAAGAGGAATTGAACAGAGTCACAAGATTATCACCAATAAATGGTAAAGCTTTAACTATCACACTTTGCGGAATGCCATCCTCACCACGAGCCTGTGAGGAAAAACGTGAAATTGCAAGAACAACATCATTAAAACCAATTGGTTTAAAGGTGAACCCACTTTCATTGCATTGAGAAAGAATTCTCAATCGCTCTTCACTATCCTCTTGCGGCGAGACAGCCACCCCAGCAAAGTTCGCATCAAGCTCATCCAGAGTGAATCCATTCAAATCTCCTTGAGGTCCGGATAGTAGTCCCAAGTCTCTCAACTCTTTCCAGACATTACCTCCCGCAAGAGTATCAAACAGTCTATTGTGAATATAAGAAGTTTTAGCATGGTCCGTCTGTTCGTCTACCATCTTACACAACCGCAGAAACTCAAGAAGATACTGCTCGTCCTCTGTGCGTTTGTATCTACGGTATGTAGACTCTCTTACGCTGCATCTGTGACAATTCTTTATCCATCCATGGAAACTTATTCTTGTTAGGCTTGAACGCTTTTAATGGTGACAAATTCTCGATTGCAGTAGTGAGATTGTCACAGAGGCAACCAAGTGTAGAATCAGGGTCTACTGTGTCAGTCATAAGCGGCGACCAATCATAGTCTCTCTCTTAATGCAGTTGGACAAATATTTTTATGATTTCCATACATGATAGGTTTTTAATCTAAAGTTATAGTGTTGCAAGGCAAACATACGTCAATCAAATTATGCCGACTGTGAAAGCTCGCCGGTAGGTTCCGTGCATCAAGCACCACGTTGTTGTCATCGACAAAGATCAGGTCAATCCACGCGTGAGACGTTGGAGTATGATGCGTAGCACTGTGCTGGACCAACTGTAACGAAAGCTCAGTCCACAGCTTACTAAGAAACTTGGCATCACTGCTCTCTTTAAGGAGATCGGCATTCAAATCCCCCATCATAATATTATGGGAATAGTCCGAACAGAAATTTCTTGAATCATTTAACAAGTTAAAGTTCCTAATAAACAAAACAGCAGAAGGATGATAAATAACAGAAACTAGCTCGGGCTCGGAGCCACCTACTTGCACAGAACAGAAAATATATTCAGGCACCTCCAGCTTACCGCTACTATACCTAGTTTGCGTCTTGAAAGTGGCCAAAATAGTGAATTTCAGATTATCTTTAATATACAAGGCAACTCCTCCACCATGCAAGTTTCTGTCCTTCCTAAACACTTTGTACCCCCTGACCCGAATGACGTCATCCGATACAGACGAACCCAGCCAGGTCTCAGCAATTCCAAATTGTGAGCGCCCGAGTATGTACGGCCCTGAAACCTTACGATACTGGAAGATGCACGCGCAAACACCCAAAAAGATCAAAGTGGTTGAACATGCAAGCGCGCGTATGTACGTACACGCACTTGCATGTGTAAGTACCACTGAGAGTACACGGCGGCTCTCCCTCTCTTCTACTAAGTTGGAAGAGTGGGAGAAAGACTGAAGAGAGCTGATGCAAGCAGTGCAAAGAGCTCGTGACTCTTGTCACTCTTGGATCAGCTCTCTCGGTGTGAAGACACGCTTGCTCGTAGCACAAGTGGCGAATGGCCTGACACGTGCTACAAGCAAGTATTTCTTTATTAAGCGCGAGATTATTCTTAGTTTTTACATTGTACATTGATTCAATTTAAGTTATTAATAAAGAGCTTTTCCAAGATAAACCCTCATTCAATTAACCCGGTGTAAAGCCCCGAATATTAAGGCATTTGGTCCTTAATAATAACGGGCTTTACACATAATAACCTAACATTACTAACAAATATATTTTAAAAGTCAGCTATAGCTAGGCAAGGTGTCCTAGCTATAAACGACTTTAACAACAATAAAAAGAAATACAGGGTCCGAAATAGCTAGGCATGGCGCGCTAGCTATTTAACGATCCTTTAACGCGTGGAAATAAATGAAATAATTATTTAAATAAATAATAATTTAAATAAATAATAGGAAGGAATGTTACAAAATATGTCGTAAGAATAATAACCACTCAGAAGTTCACGCACTTGCCCAACATGAGCTCTGAAAGAGGTCACATTCAGAAAGCATGCGCGCAGTTTACCCCTCCTACCTGTTCGACGCTCCAAAGAGGACCAGCGCAGTCATTGGGGAAAGACTTTATCTAAGGATATTACATGATTTTTAATTAATTCATGATTCGAGCTCATCCCACTATTTTGAGGTCTAAATTTATCACTATCAGTAGAACCATTATTTATTAGAACTTCATCGTGTTTCCCGATATCAGTTACGTTAACATTATTCTGTACATTACATTAAGATTTATCTAATATTTCATTCAAATTATGTTCACTTTCAAATCGTTGTACTCTCTCCCCTCTCTCCCTCCTTACCATAAATTTACCACCTTTATGCCAAATAAACTTGAAACCTTTTCCTTTAGCATACTTTTTGAGATTTTTAATTTCAATATATTTATCTTTTTTAAGATACTCATTTATATATATTTGAGAATAGTGCTTGGTCGTCGAAAAACTGCCAAGGAGGGAGGGATCCAGATCCGCTGTCGGAATACCCGTTAATCTACGCCTAGCCATAAACACCTTCTGCGCCAAGTTATCTCTAGAGAGTCTAACCAACAATGAGAACACAACACTCGGACCGCCAATGATCTCACGCCCTGCAGACATCCTATCCTTATTTTTATTTTCAGAATTAGAGATTCCAGTAACAGATACAATATTTGAACGTTCAAAAGTCAGAAGTATGGTTTTCAGAACAGCGCAAGCATAATCCTCGAGCCCGATATTAGCCCGATACATCACCAAGACACTATTCCCAGAACCACACCTCTTCACAGCATAACAGGATGCCTCTCTGCTACTATCTGTATGTATTTTTACTATTTGTACATCGTTCGAATCAACAGGTGCTTCAGTGTTTGTGTTATGAGAGCAACTATCTGTACATTTAAATGATAGTGTTATATTCGAATTTACAGGCATTTCAGTGTTAGTGTTGGTGTTGGTGTTGATTGAGTATTCGTCCTGGGCCGTGAGATCATTAAAGGTCTGCACAACCTCAGCTACCCCGGTCATAAGTTGAGAAAAGTTGCTGTCTTCTCCATTGAATTCATTACCTAAAAATGCGTGCATATTATTAGTCTCGAGAGATTTGAAAAACTTTTCATGCATGCCATTTAGAGTAGACAACAACTCCCTCTTTAAGGTACCTATCATTCTCCTGAGTCTACGATTCTCCTCTATCAGCTGAGTCTGACTAGCATGTAAATTCTTAATAATTTCATTTTGACTTTCTTTTTTAGTCACGATATCCTGTAGACCCTTGTCAGTATTTACAATATGGCTCTTAAGAGCCGGAAGTCAAGTAAGATCATTTTGAATCCTGAGCCTGCAGGATAGCGCGCTGTCAAAAGCAAACACAGCTGTCTGTACTGAGGAAGAATCAGCATCATCATTACTCTGCTTTAGACCACTATCTTTATCTTCACTAATATTGCTATCCGGGGTGACCAAAGCAGCACCACCTCTAAATTTTTCATTAACCAAACTAATTCTTATGCTATGTTCTCCTCCAACTACCGCGGAACAACGCGAATTGGTCTTCTTCTTAATCACAGTGTCCTTGTGCTTTTGTCATCGGTGCGAAAGGTAAGCATCCTCGTGATGGAGTAGAAGCAACGATAGGCCGGGTTATAGAAGCTCCGCGCATAGTGGCATTGCGTGGTCCAGTGCCAGTGCCAGTGAGTGGGGCAGCGGGAGAAGCGATAGGTCGGCCTGCTATACATCTCTCACAATTATATTTCGGATTGCCATCGTTATCATGAGGCACGCGCTTCATACATTTTACATGGCAGCGCTGTCGGTATGTAAAACACTGCATTAATTTTTTCGACCCTCTTATATTATCAGCGGGAAAACCGCAGATGACGCAGCAGTCTTTGATGGTATTTTGTGACATGGCTTAAGCTGTTTAAGATGTCAAGAGAAGTGAGAGGACCAAGCACGTAGCAGAATTTATGATATTGTTGTAATATGGGAATCATCAAATGATAGAAGCTGCTAAAAAGAAAAGTTGAAGATCATGTTTATGTATGTATATTCATATGATGTTCATGTAAATAAGTTAGTCTGTTATGATCATCAGATGATTTAAGTTCGTTATAACTAATTAAGAATACTATTATTTTGTAAAAGTGTATTGAGTTATTGTGTTAAAGTATTTACAAGTTTAATTAATAATTTAGACGTAACAACTTGGGGGCTCTGCCGGAATATAAAAAAAAAAAATTTGTCTACGTGATAGAAATTATTTTTATTTGGAAGTGTCGCGGAAAACGTCAATAAAACAGATAAGTCGTTCATATTTTTATTTAAAATAAACACATTACAGAAACAAAAATTTAATACATACACATTACAATAAATTTATTTTATTTTCTTTTACTTTTCTAATTTTTATTATTCTTTTGAAATGATTACACGCTCACCAGTACAAACGAGAAATACAGGCACTGATCCTTCGGAATCAAACATAAATATGTTACAGATGATGAAGGAATTCCAATCAAACAGAGAAGCTTTTGACGTAGAACGGCGTCAGTTTAGATCTGAGTTCGAGAAGGAACAACAAAAGTGTCATAACCTTGAACTTGAATTACAAGAACAAAACGATGAATTTCGACGCTGCAATCAAAATCTTATTGAAGAAAGGCGTTTACGTGAGCATCGTGATGCAGAAATTATGGAACTTAAAAATAATCTACAGAGATTGCAATAACAATTTTCAAAGATAAATCGCCAATATAAATTAATAAATACATGCAATACACAAACAATACAAACAAATCAGATACAAGATTCATCATCAACTATAACACAAAATATTTAAAATATTGGGGTTAGAAATAATGTATTAGATCAAATTTCCTCATCTTTATTAAATAAAACTAATAATATTGGAAAAAGGTTAGGATACCGACTCCAACCTGATTATTTTGACGGAACGTGTTCATTAAGAGAAAACTTAATACAATTTAATTTCATAGCTCAGGCTCAAAATTGGAATGATCAGGATAAATGTATTGCTTTAACCACAAATTTGAGAGAAAAAGCAAGAGCTATTTTCGATAATATTCAAAATCCTTTAAAAAATACTTCTCAAGATCTTCAAAATCAATTGGAATTAAGATTTGGAAAACATTTTTCATCACAAACTTATTATAGTCAATTTACGAATAGGAGACAAAAATTTGGAGAAGATTTTCCCTCTCTCAGAGGAGATTTAGAAAGATTATGCAGACTTGCATATCCTGAATATACTAATCCTGAAATACAAGATAAAATTACCGGATCACAATTTATTTTAGCTATTTTCAGTAATCAAATTCGCCAAACGCTTCAAGTAGAAGGAATAACATCGCTCAAGAAAGCTGTACTTAGAGCTATTCAACTTAACGATATTTTTGAAAATAATCGTCAAAAACATTTTAATCAATCTTCAAATCATGAATCAAGACCAACTTTCATTAAGAAGAATGATTATCAAAAAGGAGATTTTCAAAGGAGAAATTTTAATGAATGTTGGAATTGCGGCTCAAAAAAACATTTTAGATCTGCTTGTCTTAAACAAATTGAAAAACAGGGAAACTAGGTTTTGTTCAACTTGTTGGGGCGGGTTCAACAGATAGGTTCAAAGCTCCGAACACATGTTCTCGTCTTGTAGCTAGGATTAATGGTAATTCTGATAATTTTTATTTTTTAGGAAAACTCGACGATAAAAATTGTAATTTCAAACTAGATTCAGGTTCTGATGTATCTATAGTTAATTCTAAATTGATAGGATCTAATTTCAATCAAATTCCTGTACATAATATCTTTCTTAAATACCCAACTGAAGAACAAGTTCCAATTGAATGTTAAGTTATAATTTCAATCAAATTAAGAAAAATTTCAATGACGTTACCTGTATTTATAGCAAATATAAATGATTATTGTATTCTTAAAGATGATTTTCTAAAAGAATCTAATATTTCATGTAAAATTCATGAAACTATTAGAAATCCACTTGATTTTCCTGTAATTCACAAATCATGTGGAAAAATTGTTACTTCATTTCAAGATTCTCCTATGAATTTACAAGCAATTTTTGAGAAAAATTCAACTGAAATGAATTATTCTCAAAAAGATGATTTCGCTAATTTCCTCATTGAATTTCAAGATCTGTTCCAAGATGATAATATTACTGGAGGTTGTGATATTGTTGAACACAAAATCAACCTTTCTAATACTCAACCAATTAAACAACCAATTAGAAGAGTTCTTTCTTCTCAACAAGGAGAAGTTAATAAAATTATTCAAGATATGAAATCACAAGGAGTGATTGAAGAATCTTCGAGTTTTTGATGTTCACCTGTAGTTTTAAAACGTAAGAAAGATGGTTCTTTTAGATTTTGTGTAGATTATCGTAGATTAAATGCAGTAAATATAAAAGATTCTTACCCATTACCTAGAATAGATTAAACAAATATTAGATAGTTTAGAAATTTTAAAAGAAGCACATGATTCACTAACAGGAGATCATTTTGGAGTAAATAAAACATTGGATAAAATACGTAAAAGGTTTTATTGGGCAACTTGTAAAAATGACATAGAAAATTGGTGTAAATCTTGTATGATTTGTATTGCTCGGACAGGTCCTTCTGATAAAGGACATAATAAAATGCTAATTTTTAATTCAGGAGAACCTTTTGAAAGACTTCAAATAGATATTCTTGGACAATTTCCTAAATCTTCATTAGGTAATAAATACCTTTTAATAATTACAGATACATTCACCAAATGGATTGAAGTTTTCCCAATTTCAAATATGAGAGCTCCTACTATAGCAGAAATATTAGTTAGTCAGGTTATTTCTAGATATGGAGTTCCTTTAAGTATTTATACAGATCAAGGTAAAAATTTCGATTCAAAACTGATAAAAGAATTAGGTCATTTGTTAGGATTTCACAAGACGAGAATGACACCATTATATCCACAATCAAACGATCAGGTTGAACGACAAGACCAAAACATACTTAATTACTTATCCAAATACATCACACAAAATCAAAAAGATTGGGACCGATGGATCTCATTTTATTTATTAGCTTACAGGTCCTCTACACATTCTACAACTGGGGTAACTCCTGCTGAGATGCTTACTGGTACCAACTTACGATTTCCATTGGATTTAATAAAAGGCTGTCCACAAAAACCAAAAAAAGTCTAATTTGATTCCAATTATGTTCAACAACTCAAGTACTCAATCCATCACCAAGCACGACAACATTTATTAATAACATCAAATAAGACTAAAAATTATTATGATCATAAGGCTCGACAAGTTACTTTTTATGAAGGTCAAAAAGTTTAGTTTTACAATCCTCAAAGAAGAAAAGGAATATCACCAAAACTACAAAGTAATTGGGAAGGCCCTTATACTATACTCAAGAAAATGAATGACGTTGTGTTCTGTATAAAAAAATCAAACAGACACAAAAATAAAATTGTACATATTGATCGACTGGCAACTTTCCATGAATGTTCGACTTAACTGTTCTGTTCATGGTTCTTTTGAACTGTGATTTTTCCCATGAGCGGAAAGGTGAATGCCGGAACAGGAATATGAGATAAGGCATCTCAGTAAAACAAGTATAATTCTTTCCACTCATATTCACTAGGATTTTCATTAAAACATTGTTCCTCGAGGTTGTCTGTTGGAAGAAAGGAATTTGAGTTTATTTTGTGTACTCTTGTGTTAATTGGGAGCTATTTTTGTATGAGACAAGAATCCTGGAGTTGACTGTAACAAGAATATAGGATAAAATTATTATTTATGCTTGGTGCATAGATTTCATGGTTGGTGCATGGTTATTTATTTATAAAAGTGAAGTGTTACTGGTCCTTTAATTTTTGGGACGACAATTTAAAAGAGAAGGGAGCAATGTTGTAATATGGAAATCGTCAAATGATAGAAGCTGCTAAAAAGAAAAGTTGAATATCATGTTTATGTATGTATATATATATGTATATATATATATATATATATATATATATATATATATATTCGATGTTCATGTAAATAAACTAGTCTGTTATGATTATCAGATGATTTAAGTTCGTTATAACCAATAAAGAATACTATTATTTTGTAAAAGGGTATTGAGTTATTGTGTTAAAGTATTTTTAAGTTTAATTAATAATTTAAACATAACAATATGATAAAAAGGAATAGAAGATAGTAGCAAGAGCAGCGTTAGAGAAATAAAAATAATAATAAAAGCAAAACAAAAATAAAGATAAAAACTAGCCTGTAAAACTCTTTGCCCAAGTATATCACATTTAGAAATAAATATAAGAGAAATAAGGAATATAGTGAAAAAGCAGAATAAGCTTGTTGCGCATTTTTCCTCTTCTCTTGGAGCCGAACACGTGTTGCCGCCAATTTCTTGCGCGCATCGCCTTTATGCAGGCTCTCTCTCTCTCTCTCTCCATGGCGTCGGTCGCCACCATGAAGAAAGCCGCGCAGTAGGCGCTCGGTTCAGTTTGACTTCACCCTTTGGGCCGTGCAGTCGTGTATCACCATCTCTCTTCAGTGACAAAGTGTTATAATAATTGTGTTTAGTTTCGTGCAATAAAATTGACCCTTTTCTTTCAGTTTCAATTCAGTGTTTCTTTCTGACTTGTATTCTAGTGCGTGCATTGATCGTTTTTTTTTGTTGTGTATGTTTCTTAGTTTTCTTTCGTGCAAGTCTACCTTGGAAGCGCTTCCAGACCCTTGAAGGCAGGTATGCTGGCGCTCACCCTCTAGGGGTTCGAGCTCAGTTTGTTGTTGGCAATTTTCTTTGGGTCCTACCTTCACCTCGCATCTCAGTGTGTTGATCGGCCTCTCAGTTCACTCTTCCTTCAGTGCATTAAAGTTTTCTTTGTTCCTTTTCTAGCGATCGCCACTTCTTTCATTTCCTTATTCATATTCTCAGTAAGAGTTTGTCTAGATTCCCCGGTCAATTTTGTTAGTTTACTCTTTCTTCAAATTTAATTCTTTTTGTTCTAAGCAAATATTGCGAACAAAGCTGTTCGAAATTCGCGCGTCAAATATATAAAATCAAAAGACCAGGTAGAAACACGCCTTAAGTATGGTAATTACCTGTCACTTATCTACAGAGTAGATAAGACAGTAGACGAGGTAACCCATAGATGGAGCTACTAATGACGCACTTGAAAGATTAATATAATAAAAGCCTAAGAAATAGTCAATTTGGCGCCAAAAATATTGTAGGTTATGTAGCATATGCATAACCTATAAATAACACATGCATAAACCATGAAGATACAACTGCATCCCCTCACTCTACCACCACTCAACACTACACAGTCAAAACAGCAACCAGCAATGCTTCAGCCATTCTTCAATCATCAGCAACAGCAGCACAAACAAAAAAAAATGACAATACTGGATAGAGCGATGCACAAAGACAGAAAAACGTCCAGGGTCCGAGAGATGCAGATGCACAAGTGCAAGCAAGTCAAGCCAAGCCTTGAGGACCCCCAGTTGGATGATTCTCTGTAAAAAGATTCACTCAGCAGAGTGCAATAAAAAAAATTAGAGTATTAAAAGAAACCTATAACAGTGAAGCAGCCTACTCAAAATGGAAAAAACTACAACACCAGCAAGAGAAAATATAAACCATCATCGCACGAGACGGCCAAGAAATTAAAAATAAAGGAGGAAGAAATAGAAACGAAAGAAAAAGAAATAGAAGAATTAAAAAGAAAATTAAAGGAGATGGAGGAAAAAGAAAAGGAAACAATCTGCGTCCACAATCATTTCGCAAGACAATTTAAAAAAATAAAAAAGTATTACACCTGACTACAGGAGTACAAAAAGTGAGAAGAGGAGAACGCACAGCCACCAACCATTGACAATTTTATGTCTTGCTCAGACAACTTTGAGATAGAGTTTCTCCAAAAAAAATATTTAATTATCATTTTTTTTCTGTTTAAAGATTTTTTTCAATAATTTTTTGCAATAAAAAACAAAAAATTCTCAAACGTTTTCAAATTTTAATCGGGGGGGCAGCTGTGACTGCTGATTCATCCATGATTAGAATATAATGCATGATTACTAATATATATAATTTAAATTATTTAATTGAAAGTAATTAATAATAATTATTAAAAATAGTTATAAAAAAAAGAAAATAAAGAAATAGACACTATACAGAGTAGCTACTGTATAGTCGAAAAAGAATAAAGTTTATAGTCGCATCAATCGTAGATATATACAAAAGAAAGTAGCTACTGTAGCATAAGTAAAGTGATCGTTATGAGAGTCATGACCACAGCAAGCACTAACGCTAATACGAGCATATGTGTGTAAGCAAAAAAGAGTATAAATAGACCGAAAAGAAGAAAATAAATTATATTCAGTTTTGTTCTAGATCGCGAGCAAGACTTGGGTGCTTCTCTGCTCCCAAGCTCAAACCTCGCTTGATCTAGTCTTCTAGGCAGTGAACAGCACGTCGCCCTAAGGGTAATCCAGAAGGCGACGTAGCCGATGAGCTGACCTCTCTCCTTCCTATTATTAGAGTCTCATCCTCTTTGTAAAATGAACTTTATCTCAAATAAATTTTCAATTTAACTTTATTTTTTATATTTTCATTTACCAAAAAACTAACATTCCAATCTTACTAACATCAGATTATTACATTAGAGTGAGAGCGTTCTGCAATAAACCTTTCGGCATTGCGTTCGACTAGTAACACTGTAGTCCTCTTACTCTAATTAGTCTAATTAGTCCTCTTACTCTAATTGGGCTGCTCTCGTGTTACTAGACAGCAAGCTTTTCACGCATATTGTCGTGAGAGTGAACCCGTTGTACACGAGGAGTAAAGAAACTTAAACTTCAATGTCACCAGAAGGAGAGAACGTCACAAGTGGCTTTCATTATATTTAAATTCAGAATCTGTATCATCTTCTACATGAGTTGTTACAATTGGAGTACTGATTTTTAGATAAGCATTAATAATTTCATTAATACGTGGTACATCTTGAGTAATATCCATAGATGCTACATGAACGAAATGGAAAGTTTTCAAGGTTATTCAATACCAGGTTCTGCAATACTTTGTGCAGCTAAAACACTAACTGTAGTGCCTTGTTCACTTTTTGCTTATGCATATTTATCTTTACTTGTATGAATGAATTCAACATGTAAACTGGGGCATCTGGTTTAATACGCTGTCTAATCCTAGCAATTATAATTACAACTGTTTTCAAAATTGAGCTTATTCTTGCTTAAATTCTTCACTTACACAAGAATATTCCTCTGACATCAAAAGTTCAGAGGTTACTTCTATAACACCAGGGCCATCTAATGGATTTTTAATTTTGTACGCTGATAAAGATTTGATATCATCAAAAACTCTTTTATAATCAACTAGACAGTCTTTGCCTCCCATGTATATTGGGTCCATAGAATCTACACCATAAAGAATTTGAACAATATCACTAACAAAATTTTTAACTGTCATATCATCATGTAAATAAAGATCTTCTAAACTCTTACCAATCTTCTTTTTATGTATCCAGTTTCAGCAATTTCAATACACGATGACCACTATTAGCTTGTTGTCCTACAAAAGCAATCATTTGTAAAATATTAATAAAACTTTCCGTGGATCCTGATAATGCCATAACTAAGAGATTATTACTAGGGTGAAGTTCTTTCAAACAGACTTTACCAGCATGGTCACGAATAACTGAAAGTTTCTTCAAAATCATGGTTTTAATACTTTCTTCTTCGAAACAACTAGGTTGACAAGGCAATCGACCACTTTCCATTTTATGAATATATTTAGTACACTATACATAGCCATTGTTGATTAATTCTTGTTTTGCTTCTAATCAACTGTGTCAAGAAAATGTCATTTGATTCCAGAATCATGTAAAATTTTTCTGCTATCTCTCTCTCTTTCTCTCTCTCTCTCTCTCTCTCTCTCTCTCTCTCTCTATATATATATATATATATATATATATATATATATATATATCTGTCCAATGTCACCAGCAATTAAAATTTTTTCAATAATATTTTTCATGAAATTGGTTGTTTTTACTGGGTTGGGTATAAAGCTGCACGTATGAATTTTTAAGTAAAAAATTAAGTCAATTATTTACTGAATAACATTACTTCCTTGTGGGCCCGAATTAAAAGTCGGTCCTCCTTCTCAATCTCAAACCTTATTATATCTTTGTCTATGTCATGATAAAAACTCATTCTATTCTTGTCTTTTGAGATTCAGACACTACTTTAAATTCCTGTCATTGTCATGAACTATACGCGTAGAGTTTTTCTTGAACCAACGGTGCTATCTACATATTTATTAAGAAAACGAATTATTCATTTGATACGCAAATAACAAGCATTCGTTTAGTATAATAATATATTAGACTACAAAGAATCAGAAAATCCAATATCAAGTACATACATAGATATCCATAGATACTCCTAGTTGCTATCTTCATAGAGTATAAACAGACTATACTTTAGTTTTTTAAGCTGAAGACCGCAATTGCTATTGAATAATTATTCTTATTTATATTGAAAATAGCGGATTCATATTAATAAATATAATTGCTATCTCCATGGAGTCTAGATACTTATAAATATTTGAACACAATAGTTAACAAGTCTGACAATGTAGAATATGTTAGCTCCAAAGTAATGAAAGCAACAATCTTATTTTAAACTGCACAGAAATTCAAAAGGAGCTTCCAGTATTGGTAATATTAGAAAATTAAATAATCGACCTCCTTGCTTAAAAGAATATGTAATAGTAACCAATAACGTAAACAAAAATTTAGATGATGTTGGTATGCATGATGTCAAAAATTTCGATAGTCAACAAAATGATGATGACAAATCTTCATCCAATAAGAAAATACTAAATACTTTGAATAATAAGCAATAAAGTAAATCTTATTTCAATTTAAAACATATCTTGGAGACTTTTATTATATAGATATATATCTCCTTAACTTTGGTCTCTCAGTCTAACCAAGGAAGTACGCTTCTATAAGCATCTATCTGCAAATTTAAATTTGTTCGTGCATAGGTTATAGCAGAAGCGAATACGCAGTGTCAGTGTGGCTATGATGTTATAATAATACAAATATTTAAACGTTTAAAATGGTACAATTTTAGTGGTTGTAAATGTATGTAATAGTGTAAAGTACATATAATTTTAAGATTTATAATTGAACAATTTTATACTAGTAAGAAAATAATTTGTCAAGAACATCTATGAAGTATTTTTAGTGTTCTCTTGTTTTTATTAGAATAAAAAGAGAAATTGAAGAGGGATGTCTTAAAAGAATTAATTTTATAACTAAAAAATCAAATGGATTTATTCAGCAAACATTGGTTTTAAATTACTTGGGTTTGTTCTTACTAATGCACTAACAGTTATTGTCGCTAAAAATTTTCACATTTAATTGTCCTGTTGAAATGATACTTTCGATTTATAAGAAATGTTATTTTGTTTGTTCAGAAATTTCATTTTTAAGATTAGCATTTTGGTGGACCTATTTCAATTATTGATGTTTATGTGCAGATAATAGGTATGAGATGGATGCAATTGGTTATGTGATAAAACAATGGAAGGTGGAGTTTTAGCTCTTGTTGCTAGTCATTTAAAAGATTTGATGTCTTATACAATAAATCAAAAAGCTTCAAGAGTAAAAATTCATGCGTGTTGCTTTACCAAGGTTATTTTACTTGCTAATAGACTAAAGAATATGAAAATTGAATCAGCAAAATATGATTTATATTTCGATACTGGATATTGCTTACATGAAAAGAGACAATCGTTACTGTTCACTATGACGTTACTGTTCACAAATGGAATTTGTAACAATGTTACAAAATGTTACATAAATTCGATAAAACTGGAGATAAAAGTAAAATAAAGTTTCTGAAACTAGCTATTTGGAAAAAACCACTAGGTGCAAGTGACTGCTACACTCGCATGACAAATGTAACTGGGGTAAGTAAAGTGCGACCAGATAAAATATTGTATGCGACAGATTCTAGTGTCGTTCGTCCGCAGAAGCAAATAGTCGAAAGTTTGATAGACGAGACTTCACGAGACAGTTTTATACAAGGAATAGATAGTATGCTAGTTGATTGCGATACAGAAGAAGACGTAGAAAATCTTAACAATTATACAGACGACGATACTGATCAAAATCAATCGTTGACGAAAGCAGAAAGTGAATTTGTCAAAAGTGAAGGAGAACTGTTTTTGAACAGTGATGAGAAATATGTTCCCACCGGTAAAGAGAAAAGCCAAAAAAAGATCTCTCAAGCTCAACTTGACATGTTTAGGAATACTGGATTAGCAAAAGATGCAGCTGAATTAATGGCTTCTCAATTAAAGTCTTTCAATGTATTAGAAAAGGACGTAAACGTTACATTTTATCGAAACTGAGAAGAAGTGTTTCGATCATACTTCACTAGCGAATCTGATCTATTGTATTGCACCGATGTACGAGGACTTATTAATAAGTTTAAACCAAATTTATACGAGCCAGAAGAGTGGAGGTTATTCATCGATTCATCTAAGCGAAGCTTGAAGGCAATTCTTCTTCACAATACGAACGAGTATGCTCCGTTACAATTGGCTCATTCAAATGTACTCAAAGAAGAATCATACTGTAACATCGAAAAGGTTTTAAATTAAATAAAGTTTAGTGAGCATGAATGGTTAATTTGTGGAGACCTGAAAATATTGTCCATGATACTAGGTCAACAATCAGGTTTTACGAAGTACCCATGCTATTTATGCATGTTTGACAGTCGAGGTAGAGCAAAACACTATAATACAAAAGCGTGGCCAGTGAGACCATCACTCACTCCAGGTTCCAGCAATGTTATCAATCGTCCTCTTGTCGATCCTAGAAAAATCCTTTTACCGCCTTCATATATTAAATGAGGGCTGATGAAACAATTTGTTAAAGCTCTCGATAAAGAAGGGCGATGCTTCAAATACTTAGAAACCATCTTTACGAATATAACTCTGGTTGAATTGAAGGAAGGTATCTTTGATGGACCTCAAATTCGCAAAATGTTCAAGGACGAAGAATTTGTCAAAAGTATGAATGATACCGAGAAGGCGGCCTGGTTGAATTTTAAAGATGCAACAAAATTTCTTGTCAACAATAAAGATGAGAACTACAAGAGCATCGTAGAAACTATGGTACAAAATTTCAAAAAATTAGGTTGTTTAATGAATTTGAAACTCCACTTTCTCGATTCGCACATTGATGAATTTCCACCAGTCCTAGGTGACTACAGTGAAGAGCATGGTAAAAGATTTCATCAGGATATGAAGGAATTTGAACGTAGATGGCAAGGAAAATATAGCGTAAACATGATGGTTGACTATTGCTGGATGCTAAAAAGAGAAGTTCAACCTAATAAGAGAAAGAGGCGTAAGAATCCTTTGCATAGGTAGTTCAAAGACAAGCGTATGTCAATTTAACTCTTGCGGAAATTGATTTTTGCGTGGTTTTTTTAAGGTTATCTACAAAATTAGTCGGTCAAATTTTTTCCCCATAACAAATTTAAATTCTCCGCCCCTCTCCTACTGATGATAATTCATTAAGAAAAACTATTTATGTACCTTTATTATGACGATACACTACGATTAATAATTAAAAAAAATAAACCAAGTTAAATTCCAACAATAAAATGTTTATTATAAAGTCTAATTCCTTATATAAATTCTGTATAAGGTATATTATATCAGTTCGATAATTCTGGTTGTAACCGGTAAACAAAAAAGGATAGACACAATCCCTTCTATTCTAGGCTGCCTTTATAATACATAAGAAGAAGAAAGATAGATACATAATTATTTATTTCTGTACATTACATTGTACAAACTAGAAAGAATATAAACAAATTTGATATAAAAATAAGATTATAATATATATTTCAAATTGTATATATATATTGTAACTAGTAAGTAAGTAGCAGCGAAGCAACAAAAGACTTAAGCTGAGAGTAGAGGTCCATTTTCAAGGGATAGGAAATATGAAAAAGTAGACGATTTGAAATGATATAATGAAGGCGAGACTCTAACTCTTTGTAAGTATCACAAGAAGATCGTCTGATAGACGCGAGGACGTTACCAGAAACGATTTATGATAATATTCTTTGACAACAAAAGGTATAGTCAAAGGCCTCACATCGACCCTTAACGGAGTATAAATCAGGCGGTGAGCACGAAGAAAACATTTTAAATAAGAAAGTAGCGGAAAAATAACGTTTTCTACGTACAGTCAATAACCAGTCAAGAGAAAACCTACAAGCAGAGAGGCGCTCGCGCCTACCTATACCAAAGATATAACGCACACCAGAGTTGATGACTCTTTGCAGCCTGAGGTCAAGCTCAGCAGAAAAGTCAGAATAGACAAGACAACAGTAGTCCAGGAAAGAAAACAGTAGTATTTAAATTAGGTGCTTACGGAGAGCCAGAGTAGTGCTTTTCCTAACGATATTGAGCCTGTAAAGTAAAGAAAAGGACTTTTCACATACATCTGCAACTTGCTCTTTCCAGTTCAGCCAAATACCTAAACTACGGACAGAGGATTGAAACGTAATAATGTTCCCATTAATGAAAATTCCATTTACTGTCAATGAAGGTAACATGTTAATGTAATGATAAGAGCCAATCATAATAGCTTTAATTTTACTAACGTTCAGATTCAGATGATTACAAGAGGCTTAATCACTAATTAAAAAAGTGTGCTCAGCCATGAGCGAGGAAAAAAATCAAGTTAACTAATCTGAAAATGAACCTATACTTGCAGATCGTCAGTATATATCAGATATTAAACGTTAAACTGAAAATCAGCAGCAACGTCATTAATACAGATGAAGAATGATAGAGGCCCTAGGACAGAGCCTTGAGGAACACCAGTGTTAAGAGCGACAAAGTCAGACTGATTACCGGCACTATTAGCAGCAGCCTGGTGCCGGTCAGATAGATAAGAAGCAACCCATCTAACGACAGAGTGCAATACATCGAGAGAAGACAGTTTGCGAAGTAAAGTGGTGTGACACACTGAATGTCTTGCTGAAGTCAAACAGTTAGAGCATAGTCACGTAACGTCTGTCGACATTCAGCTTAATGTCAGCAGTCAGTTTAAGTGAAGCCGTTTGAGTACTGTGTCCAGTTTTAAAGCCAGTCTGGTGAGCGTCACTTGTCAACAAGGTAACTACCTTGTTGACAAGTAGGAATAAAGTTGACTATAGATAAAGTGCTCAAGAACTTCGAACATGAAACAGAGTAAAGTGCGTGGAGAAGAAACCTTGATGATGGTAGTAACCAACTAGATCCTAGAGCAAGAAGGAAAAACGGACTCTCGTAAAGAATCATTAAAGATACGACATAATGAGGGACCAATAACTGGAAAAGCAATATGTATGGAAGATTATGGAATCGCGTAAAATCCTCTAGCTTGTGAGTGCATGAGAAATTCTTAATAACTGAATATTTTATCTGTTTAGGCGTTTAATAATTAGTTCACGAGAGTAAATATATATCTAAAAATATTTTTTGCAAAAATCAAATAGATTAAAAATTAAAACATTGTATGATAAAAAGCAATCCCTGATAATCAATTAGCGCAACAGATAAAATAACGTTTGTTCATTTATTCTTGCAAAAATGTTCACGGCGTAAAACTAAAAATGTAGTAATTTTAAGAATATAGGTCAAAATAAAAAAAATGCTGTTGCAAATTCGATACTTAGAAATTTAAAAAAATCTTAAAATGGTTATAACTCTGCTTCTATGATACCTACAGACTTTGAATAGCTTAGATTCAGGATTTTGATATTAATTTCGATTTTTTGTAATATATAAAAGGTTTTGTATCACCAAATTGGATCAGTTCAAGTCAGAAGTAGTAAGTGAATTAACTTATTTAAAATAAAGAATACTGCATTTTCGATGATCTAGATGAGGGTGTCAAAGATCCGGGCCAAGAAATTTTCCATAAGGGAATTATTGTACATGCATATAACTACTTTCCAATAAATTTTTGTGAAAATTTAAGTTGGTGGAAAAAAGTTGTAGACCCTGAAAAATGGCAAAAATCGCGATTTTCACAAAATACTTATTTTTTAAATAATCTTATTTTGGCTTCCTCTGCGCCGATTTTAATTTAGCAGGGTTTCTTTTAAATAAGACGCATAAAAGAGTTTTCGTTTATTTGTTCGGTTTTTGCAGCAATTTGAAAATGGTCAAATTTTTAAAAATTTCTTTTTTTAAATTTGGTTGCCATGAGTGAAGATTGATATTTGAAAATATAAAAAAATCATAAAATATACTAGACGTTATTACTAAAAAAATGAAAATTGGTAAATTAAACTCCGTTAACAGGGAGTCGAGATATAAGCTCTCAATAAAGAAGAAAAAATGGACCATTTTTTGACATTGAAGGAATCATAGCTCTGGCTCTAAGGGTACTAGAGGACTGAAATTTCCAACGCAACGTTTTTTCATAAGACACAACAAAATACTATTATTTGGTGAAAATCCCAGGACCCCTTACTCCATACCCCCCCTCCCCCCAACAAAATTTGGCGAAAAGTATTGACATTACTCATATGTATGGGCAAATCTTCAAAACTTCTGATGTACTAGTGGCGAGTCATTTTGCAGCTGCTACTGGGTTGCCGCATGCTGCATGTCTCTACACTGGGCTAAAATCTTTTGTGCAATTGTGTGACTCTATTTCAAATGGATTTGATAAGTGTGCCACCAACGGCGCAGTAGATATTTCTATAAAACGTAAATTTTAATATATGAAAAATTAAAAGTTTTGAAGATTTGCCCATATCTCTCTATATTATAAAAAGATTTCGCCGCAGTCGCTGTGTATAAGAATTCGATTTGTTCTTGGTTGGCTAGGATTTAGCTAGAATTTACCCGAAATTTAGCTAAAAATTAGCTAAAAGTTAGTTAAAATTAGCTAAGAGTTAGCTAAAAATTATCTAGAAGTTAGCTAAACATTAGCTATAAGTTATCTCAAAGTTAGCTGAAGGCAGATAGAATTACATAAAAGTTAGCTTGATTAAATCAAAACTTAGCTAAATTTTATATTAAAATTAGCTAAATTTATGCAAAATTTAGATTAAAATTAACTGAAATTTAGCTAAAAGTTAGTTAAAATTTATATTGCTCTTAAGAAGGGGCCGAACTATCTGTCTTTGTCTAATAGCGTTTTTCATCATTTATGTAAACACTATCCGGTATAACAAGAAAAAAATAGCAGCCCCCGCTAGATATTAGTATAATAAGTAAATTTTGTAATAACAACCAAATTTTTTTACCGCGTAGTTTTTGAATAATTAGAGACCTACCAAAAAAAAGATAGGTTTTATTCTAGATTGCTAGTAGGTCTCTAGTTAGTCAAAAACTATGCGGTAAAAAATTTGATTTTTATTACAAAATTTACTAATTATACTAATATCTAGCGGGGGCTGCTATTTTTTTCTTGTTATAAAGGATAGTGTTTATATAAATAATGAAAAACGCTATTAGACAGAGACAGATAGTTCAACCCCTTCTTAAGCAATTTGAGGTGGATTTTGGTTTGATTTCAGCTGAATTTAAGCTAAATTTTAGATCTATTTATATTATATTCTCTATTGAAAGTATATCGCCGCTGTCGTCGCTGTCATCGTCAGAAATGTGCTCCTCATTTTTGGACCTACATTACAGCGTTAAATTTAGCTTGATTTAAGCTTGTAATTAGCTAGGAAATAACTAAATTAAGCTAAATTTAAGCTTTGAAATAGTTGAAAATTAGCGGAATTCAACTGAATTTAAGCTTGTAGTGAACTTGATAATAGCTAATTTTAAGTTTTGTATGTACCGATGTATGATAACATATAAGTTTAAGATTAATAATAGATGAAAAATAGGTAATAATATCTTTTTTACAATTAGCTAATTATCCTGTAATTATCGTGAAGTTTAATAATATAAATAATTATTAATTTTACGATTTTATTAAAAGCATAGGGTTGAAAATATCATTCTGACAAAGCTAAATTGAAGTTTAATAATCAAATGATTGAATTTAAATTTTGTTAAATTAAAATCAAAATCAAACACTTAAATATAGTTTTTATAAATTTAATTTAATTTTTATTTAATTTTGTAAAATAATATTTGAAAATTCTTATAAATTTTAGAAATTTGGAAAATTGTAATGTCGGTAGCTATGTATAAATCATATACCTTATTAAATCCTCTCAAATGATGTTTTCGATGTGTGAAAATTTTATGTCATAATTTACAGTTATTTTAAATTTTGTTATAGAAACAATTATTATTAATATCTAAAGACAAAAAAATTTAATCCTGTTTACGATGAAACGTTAATGAAAATAAATTTTTTAATAAAAAACATTAAAACATCGATAAAAGAAATGAGAAAAAACAACATTCGATTGATAGATCCATAGACTAATAGAACTAATTTTTAATTTATTATGTTACAGTCAATGTAGATATTCTTTTTATTTAATAATCTACATATAAAAATAATTATTATCATTTTTAGAAATTCGTGTAGATGTGTTAAGTCACGACGTATCTTTTATTTAAAAATTTGTTATTCTAAAATATGCAGTTGTTGATCAATCAAATAATGTGACTTAGTGAGCATATTGTAAAATTAAGTCATTTTTTAAGAAACAAAAGAAAGTGCAATGTGATTAACAAAATCAACGAAACAAGAACAATGCGAAGGCTACATGAACCAGATTTACGACGTTATAAGCATATCATTCAATAAGAGTCAAAATGCATAATAAGCATTGCTCCATCGATTGACATCAATTCAAAATTCAAATGATAAAACAATCATTTTTAAACAAAAGCAGGGATCATAATATAAAAAGACAGATCAAATCAAGATTAAGAAGTACTTTTTTAATGAACTTCTATTAGCACTTTTACCCGCACTTTTCAGTAAGTACTTCCAAAGATATAATTATTACATCTATACTTCTCGCACTTTAAAATTATACAATTATTCGCGCAATATATTAAATCGCACTATATTCAGTTTATTATAAAAGTATCAAATAAAATTTCTATAATTAAATTATTAAATCAAGTGTACTCTTTTACTGTCTGCCTGTATCTACTTAGCTAAATCATGGTGAGATTATTACAATTATATTTCTATATATTCCTTTCAAAATTCAAGTATATTCTATCGAGACCGCGATTCAAATCAATTGTTTTGGTAGAGTCTTTCTACCACTAGACCAACATTTGATAAAACGTTTATAAATCAATTACTAACTTTATTCTTTATTTAATATTATAATAAAATATATACACGTAGCCCTCATAACACACAACATTTAATTATTTATTGTGTCCTGGTGTAAAGCCAGGACTTCACAGATAATTAAATTCATTAAAAGATCATTGAAGATTTACCTGAAGAAAACTTTTGAATGATTAAAACTAGCTTAATTTACCTCGCTTCTAAAGTCGCTTGGTTAAATCTTCATGTATTATATTAATATGTATAAATTAGCCAATCCTAAAAAGAAAAAGAATTGCCTCAACTTGTGAATTTTGATATTAAAGTTTTGTACTAAATTAAATTTTGATATTTTTATAAAAAAGCATTAATTAAAGTTACAATATGCATAAAAATTGTTTAAATACAAATCATATCATGATGAATTAAAAATTTGTTTTTCTAAATTGCATTTAAATCAATGAAAAAATATGATAAGAATCCATTCTTTTTAATCGCGTGTTTCAATCACGAACCATGAAATAATTGAAAACAGTATTTAACGTTTACTAGAACTAACAACTACTCAGAGAAAGGAAAGTACTGTTAAAATAGGTACTTAATCTAGTATATCAAATTAATGTACTAACTAGTAGAGTGTCACACCTCCGGATCACGGATTTTGCTCAAACTTCGGGATAAGTTTTCAGATGATAAAATATGAAAAAAGCTGAAATTATAGTTTAAAAATCTAGTAACTTTTTTGTATTTCTCTTTAATAGCCTGTAACTAGGGAAATATTGAGTGTTTGTGACTATAACTTATGTTTTTTCCATATTTTATCATCTAAAAACTTATCCCAAAGTTTGAGCAAAATCCGTGATCCGGAGGTGACACTTTCCTAATAAGATATTTAAAAAAAAGTGACGATATAGTTTTAATTAGTACTCTAGCTTGAATTTATGGGACTGATTTTGGTACTATTATATTCTAAACAGAGACCATAAATTTTCGATGCGTAGTGCCGTTTTTTTCGGTACTAACAAGGAAGGTACCCCAGGTGTACCCCATAGATTTTCTTCATTTTTGGATATGTTATAGTACATCGAAAAATATTTGACATGTGTTTTTTCATTCGTACTAATTCGGCGATTTTAGGGGTAAAAACCACCCCAGAAGTTCAGCCCCAAAAATGGTTTTTCCTACATTTCTCGGAAACTATTTCGAATTTCTCGGTGAAACAAAGTAAATATTATTTGTTATTCAAAAACAAGAATTTGTGTATTATTTTCAGCGATAAGGGTTGCATCCCCTTGTTTTTATAAGAGAAAAACTATATTTTTTGACACTTTCTTCTATACAAAAATTCTAAATTTTGTCGAATCTGAAAAGAAATCATCGCATTATACACAAAATTTCGAAATAATATAAGCATAATTGAAAATTTTTCCAAAACATCCCTCAAAAGGGGTGAACTACCCTCAACAGAGCTATTTTAATAACTTAATATTCCAGATGAATATCGTCGAGTAAATCTACGTATTATATTTATGTGTATAATTAAAATTTATGTGGTCCGGAATTCTTCAGAAAATACCCTGCTTAGGGGGCAGAACACCCCCAAAATTCCTACATTTGAACAGCCCTCGACTTCACATTTCACGTCAGATTTGTCTCTGAATCCAAATTCAACCGGATTAATAAAATTTTCTTGTTTTTCTTCTACATATCCACTTTTGTACCAAGAGTACTTGAATAAATTTTTATACCTTGGCGAAGATAATTGATTATGTACTAGTGATTGGAGTTTTATTATGTTATTTCTTAAATGTAGATTTAAATCTTCATCCATCAGAATGACACTGTCTGAGAAATGTCGAACGTAATTTCTTCAAATTCTGAATCCATGAACGTCTTATGGCTGAATTTTACTAGTAGTGCCTTTGGGAACTATCTTTACGATAAGTTCCTTATTAGCAGGTTTTACTTCTTGAATTACTTCAGGACAATGTCCACTCCATGAGTCAAGTAAAAGAACACTAGTCGAACCGACATTCGGAAAATATACTTCTTTGAGCCATGTTTTAAAATGATCTGCAATAAAATTAATTTTAAAATTGGTGGTATTTTATGAAATTTAACTCTAGGAATGCATAATATAAATCTTACCTGAAGTTAATTTTCCAGATTTAGATGACATAACATAAACATTGTTCGGTCGAAAAAGATCTTTCTGTACGACAGATCCAAATTCTCCGTTTTTTTCTTTAATACCATAAAAAGTGGCGACATAAGCTAACCATCTCCAGAAATAAACGGTTGAATGGTGTAACTGTGAGTTGTTGAGGAGACTGATTAAACGAGGCATTGAACTTGCTTTTCTCCTTCCACTGCTAAGGTTCTTCCAGAATGAATCTCCAACTGAAATCCACTTTGATCAGTATTAAAAATATTAGCTGTACCTTTCTCCTTTATGATATTTTTAATTTTATGAACTAAAGTATTATCTTGACTTTCTAAATAATAAGCCCCCTCTAAATTTTTTTTTGTAACAAATTTATTAATTTTTCTACCCACTATTCTATGAGCTTTTTTAAAATTATTCAACCAATGTTTTGATACTTTAAAACGTGTATCTTTAGAACCAATCCGTTTTTGTGTTTGTAGTGCCCACCTTTGCAAATCATTATCGTGTACTACATGACCAGCTTCAATATAATGAAATAATTTATAACTCTGATTCATAACTTCTGAAAGATACACAAATATCTATTTTGCTTCTTCAAAGTGAAAGCTTTGTAATAATGAAAAATAAAATTACTAAATAAACATGTTGATAATATGTTTTATGACATCTTGAGTTGATGTATCCTGTTTGTAGAAAGTTTAATATTATGAATATATTAATAGCCTATTAGAGTCAGCATAAAACTCTCTTTTATTTAAAAACACACACACACGCACACACACACACACACACACACCCACACACACACACACACGCGCGCATACACACACACATACACAGTGTATTGTGAGATGTTGAATTAAAACTTAAAATGTGATAAAATATAGTATCTCCCAGACGGAAATAAATTCAGTAAGTAATTTTTAATAATAGTATACAACTTTTTATAATTTTTAAAAACAGTATATAACTGTTTAAAACGTAATATTTTAGACTATATAATAACAGCTTATGAAAGTTATCAAATTTTTTTTTATTAATATCAGGTAAAAAAGAATTAACTTTTATTAATTTTTTTCTGATATGAACTTTATGTTGTTTAATGTCTTTGTAATAAGCAAAAAAAATACATAAAGTATATAACTATTTATAATAGCTTTAAACTTTTTTAAGTCACAAAACCTGACTATAACCTGTTTATGTCAGTTATAAACTTTTTCAAACATTTATCATAAAAGACGATTTCCACCTGTGATCCAAAAAAAATGTATAATAGTATCTAACAATTTATAACTTTTTGAATGTATTTTATAACATTTTTAATAGTTTCAATTCCGACTTTTGTAACCAGCTATTTATATCAGTTATAAACTTTTTAAATCTTCTATATTAATAGATGATTATATTAGTAGATGATTTAGAATAATAATTACTACAGAATACGAAATATAATGTTATATTCTCATAAATAATACATCACGGACTATATTATTCAAATAAATGTATTTAGATAAAGAATTAAACTCTGAATGATTTTACAAAGTCAAAACTAATTTCATAGAACAATTACTTAAATTTGAAGAAGCGCTGTCAATGAATTTAAAAAAAATGTAATGTAATGTATTTAAAAAAAATTTTGTTGATACTGTTACAAAGCTTCTTATTTGAGAAAACAAAAGTGACTCTAGATACATTTTTCTATTTAATAAATTATAGAAACATTAAACATACCTTAACTTATAATAATATTATTATTCGTTGAATTATTAAACTACTTAAACAATTTTCAAATATTCCAACTAGCACTGCGTTATGTTGCAAAAAAAGATATTGGCTCTAACTGATTCTGAACTGAACGTAAGTTTTAAATGCAACTGTTTGAAAGAATCGAAAGTAAGATAATTGATAAAAATAATCTGCGTTTTTTGGAGAGGAAAGAAGGTCAACCGAAAATACTTTGTTTACGTTTCTTATTTCATGAATAACCCAGACGGAAATTATCTTCTATAATTAAAGATTAAAAAAGTTTATAACTGGTAAAAACAGATTATAAACATCGGAATTGATACTATTAAAAAAGTTTGAAGTTGTTATACATAGCTGTAAATAATTATAAATAAATTTATACCATTTTAAAGTTCTTTGTTTATTATAAAAATATTTTATGACATAAACTTTATATAAGAAAAAAAGTTTATAACTGATAACAAGTTTTATTAACAGATTGCTTTTATGATTATACACCGCATCCAAAAAAAAGTAAATGAAAGTTAATAACTGTTATAACCTTTGCTAAATTTTTTTTTGCCTGGGAATAACCGATTATGTCAACAATATACGCAACGTCTACTACTGAATTAATTCCTTACAAATACGAGTAGAATATGAAGGCTCTACAATAGAAAAAAGTGACTAGATTTATTTATTTATATTTTTTTATGAAAAGAGTTGTCTGTCCTTACACGTAAAAATAAATGCTCGCCATCAAACAAAAATTATTATATATTTTGTTTCATTTAGAAACTCGAAGCGGTTTCTGAGAAATTAAAAAATGCATTATCGGAGTTTTAATTTTGGGGGTGTTTTACCCCCTAAGCAGGGTATTTTCTGAAGAATTCCGGACTACATAAATTTTAATTATACACATAAATATAATACGTTGATTTACTCGACGATATTCATCTGTAACATTAAGTTATTAAAATAGCCCTGTTGAGGGTAGTTCACCCCTTTTGAGGGATGTTTTGGAAAAATTTTCAATTATGCTTATATTATTTCGAAATTTTGTGTATAATGCGATGATTTCTTTTCGGATTCGACAAAATTTAGAATTTTTGTATAGAAGAAAGTGTCAAAAAATATAGTTTTTCTCTTATAAAAACAAGGGGATGCAACCCTTATCGCTGAAAATAATACACAAATTCTTGTTTTTGAATAACAAATAATATTTACTTTGTTTCACCGAGAAATTCGAAATAGTTTCCGAGAAATGTAGGAAAAACCATTTTTGGGGCTGAACTTCTGGGGTGGTTTTCACCCCTAAAATCGCCGAACTAGCACGAACAAAAAAACACGTGTCAAATATTTTTCGATGTACTACAACATATCCAAAAATGAAGAAAATCGGTGGGGTACACCTGAAGTACTTTCTTTGTAAGACTGACATTTCACGAGCTCGATTCAAGTGCAATATTTCGCAGAAAATGTGATTGTTAATCTCTTTTGGTGCGGCTTTTTCTGTTACTAAAATTAAAAGTTGATGAATATAGAATTATTTATATAATATATAACACTTTTAAATTACTAATTAATTTTCTAATTCGTGATATTTAATGAATAAAACGATACATGTTTATCTGCCATACTCCGTGTTAAAATAGTTAGCTTTTGAGTTTACAATTAATTATTAGTAATTTAAAATTGTTATATATTCTATGATTTACATTATATTTATCAACTGTTGAAAATTGTTATACATTGCCGTCCGGTTGCTTTTGCCCACCCTAGAGTAAAATTAATTAAAATAAAAAGTTTTATATCTCTGGAACTAATGATCGCATCTTCAAAATCCAAACGGCGTTTAAAAGATTGATCAAAAATATTTGAAATAAAGTAAGTCCGGTATGAAAAAAGTCATTTTCTAATTACTTATAGCAATGTAAAAAAAAATTTTTTTTACTAATTTTTTTCGTCTACATAAAAATGAATGCCATTTTCATGGAAATTATGATATCGAAAAAAAACCAAATGGGTTTTAAAACTCTAATGGTCTCCTTTAAAATGAGCTAAGTAAAATGTCTCTATGATTTTTTAAACCACAGTTATGGTGATTTTTCCAAAAAAAAGACCTATTTTTTCAACCATGATTATCTCATAAACTGAGAAAGATAGAAAATTTTGTATTAAAGAAAATATGTTTCATTTTTAGTCTAGAATACATATATTTAGTGACCAATAAGTTTCGGGAAAAAATTTTTTTTATACTCGTTTAAAAATTTTTACTAATTTTTCATGAAATTTCCCTAAAAAAATAAGCAATAAATAAGTAATAAATAAGTAAGTGTGCGCAAGCGCAAAATCAAGATGAAGGTTGGAACTTGTAATCTTCAGTATTTGCAAGATTGAGATTCGTCTATAAGGTTTGAATTCATGAACGTGATTTCAATATTGAGTATAACGTGGAACTCAAGTATCTTTCCTTGGGTATCAGCAGTTATTTTTGTTGGGTGGGATATAGGGTTGAGTAAGGTGGAAAATCTGTGTAAAATGAGTAGAAAATGGGTGTTGTTAAATAAAAGTGTGGAAAATAAGAGTTTTATGAGTAAGATATGGGGGTCACCGACTAAACTTTTTGAAAACCATATTATATAGAAAGATCTATATCTCTTTATATTTTAAGAAGTTTTCACCACCGTCATGGACGCTGCCGCCGTGTATAAGAATTAATTGTGGCCTCGGTTAGCTATAATATATCTGAAATATAGCTGAAATTTATTCATAACAGGAGCTACTAGTTATCTCAAAGTTAGTTAAAATTTTGCAGAAGTAGGATAAATTGACCGGGAAATCAGCTGAATTTATTCTTAAAGTCAGTACAATCATACAAATTTAGATAAAAATTGACAAAACGTCAGTCAAAAATTAACTGATTCAGTTAAATTCAGCTGCATTTAGAGATGCGCCGTTAACAAAAAAATTTTCTCTTCTGTCTAGAGGCTATTCAAGTGTAGACTCTAATAATATATTATAAGTGAAGTTTATACTTGAAGAGAGAGAGAGAAAATTAAGAAGGATAGCTAAAGATGGAGGGAGTAAGAGAAAAATGAAGAAAGAAAGAATAGAGGGTGAAAAAAAGATAATAAAGCAAAATAGAGTGAAACATAGATGAAGAGAGAAATACATATACTAAAGCCCAAATAAAACCCGAAAATGAGGCCCAAAAAAGTGTTTGTATATGATAACTACTCATTATACAGGAACCAACAGAAAAGGCAAATCTTATTACAAGAAAAATTACACACACCTAAAAAATACACGAATTCGAAGAATCGGAGATTCGTAGAAAAAGGTGATAAATATTTTAATTACAATAATATTTGAAATTCACTAAAGAGTAAATTATTTTTTAAATATTGAATTCAAATATACGTTATTGTATACGTAAATAAATATTTAAAAAAAGCTTAAGTTTATTAAACATACAATATAAGGCTAAGTTTAAATATGTCATATATGGGAGTACATGTTTATTCTTTATGTAGTCCTGTTCCATTACATGTATATGATTAACTTTACCGACTTTTAATAAAGAGCAAATATATGTAGTTTAATATTTAAAATAAAATTTATATCGCGACTCTTAAAATTTCTATTGCGTCTCTTAAAAAATCCGACCTCATAGGGTATCCGTTGATGGTTGGCCATGAAAGCGGCTGACCATACATCGGTAGTCAAAAGTTTTCGGTATAGTGTGTCAGACAGTCTAACCTGATGTAATGTGTTAAACGGGAACCAAGTTGGGCTCCCTCGATATCACTATATGAAAAAGGTTAACATATAGAGGACAATATCCTCATATATTAACTTTTTCTTTGAAAACAGAATATTAGAAATAAAAGTAGCAAAAACAGCAACAAAAAATAAATTTCAAACATAGATCTACTTTATAGTAAAAATCAGTAAAACTAAATAATATAAAATAATCGAATAGAACCAGGAACATTGAAAAAAAAATAGGAAACTCAAGCTTTGTTTCCAAGAATATTTCACTTTAAATAGTATATTTTTCACCTAGGAAATAAAAGTAAAGAATGTCCTAAATCGTATGTAAATTGTAAGGCACAATTCATAAAAGTTTAAAATTAAGCTCTACTTCATAGGTGACCGTGAGCATTACCTATATTTTCGAACTTAAGTATCGCTTAGATAATGCATTCAGTAGACATCGGACAATAACATTTTAAAACCTGTAACAAGTTACGTGTAACGTGTAATATCATTGGAAAACAATTCTTATGTTTAGATTCTTGACCTTGATATATGACTATGAATTTAAACAATGAAATTAAAAATAATCTTTTTACGTAAAACATGCTTAAAAACAAATTTCGTGTTTATTTGTAATTATAATATCTTATCACATATGTATTTTATACATACGAAATGCTGAATTTAAATATACAATTATAAGATTAAAATAAAATATTTTGGTTATTTTAAAATTTAAATGTTTCAAAATAATAAATCGACTATTCGCAATTACCCAACAATTCTTTTTGCATCAAATGTAGATTCTTAATGAAATATAAATATCGCAAGTGTATGTATCACAAGTAAGGTTATATTATATCGAATTCTATATTTGTTTTTATTTTCATATTATTGATATTATAATTTATGAATGAATTCTTAATATTAATAAAGAACGAGCAAAATTAACCTCGCCCCTGACGTCGCTTGGTTGCATTTTCATATGTTACATTATTATATATGAATTTGTTGATTTAATTGATAATAGTACTTCAATATAAAATATGTATTTAATTTTTTTTCATATATTCATATCATTATATTGTACTGCATTGAAATAAAAAATTTTTTAATTTTTTGTAAATTAATAAGCTTTAATAAAAGTAAATAATTATTATTGACAATCATAGTATAAGAAAAATATTCATATTACCATCAACTTTCACAGGAAGCCCGCGTTCCATATATCAAAATTTTCTTTATCCAATGATATTAGTATGAAGAATTGGGAAACCAGATTTTTTCATTACTATGAAATGCAATCCGAAATGCGAAAGAATCACAAATAATATAGGACAAAGTATAGAAGTAACAGATAGACCAAATATTAGGAAAATGCATTGCATATTCATACGTAGTAGAATTTGAAAGGAGAGGTTCATGCCTATATACTAATATTTTTGAGCAAAGATGATAAAATTTACAATAGTGATGACGTTGATAAATTTATAGTAGCTGAAACTCCAAATAAAAATGAAAATCCCAGATTATATAAAGTAGTTAAACAATTGCGATTCGTAGTCCTTGTGAAGATCATAATAAAAACTCACCTTGTATGGATAAAGAATCAGGAAAGTGTACAAAAAATTTTCCGTAACGATTTAATGAAACTACAATAATGACAAATGGTTATCCTATTTATCGACGAAGGAATAATAAAAATGAGATATTATATTCAAAAAACAAGTGGGCAGACAATAGATTTGTGGTTTCTTATGACCCGTATTTATTACTAAAGTTCAACTGTCATATTAATATTCAATTATGTTCAACAATAGGAGTCATAACTTATTTAAATACTGCTTCAAAGGACATGATTGTGCATTTATAGAAATGTAAACAAGTGAAATAAATACTGAAAGTAATACTAATGATGAAACGGATGAAACAAATGATTTGGATATGTTTTACGATAAAATTAAACAATATATAAACACAAGATACGTTTGCCCGCCAGAAGCTATGCATCGCATATTGGAATATAATATTAGTTAACTTTCACATACAATTTATAGATTAGCCGTTCATAATGAAAATGAACAATATGTGTATTTTAAAGAAGAATCCGAACACAAAATTGATGAGAAAAATATACATACAACACTAACAGCGTGGTTTGAACTTAATAAAAATGACCTAGAGGCACATAATTACTTTTATTCTGATATATCGCAACCTTTTGTTTTTAATTAAATACATAAAACATGGGCGAAAAGAAAAAAGACTATGAAACCTATTTTAACCAGAATGTAGTCAGTTAATCCAAAACAAAGAGAAAAATTCTTTTTCAGATTACTTCTGCTTCACGTGAAAACTGCAAAATCATTTGAAAACTTAAAAACTTGCAATGAAATCACATACCCAACATTCTTTGAAGCAGCAACAGCAAAAAATTTAATTGAAATCGATGATGAATGGGATAAATGTTTAGAAGAATTATGTAAATCTCAATTTCCAAAAGCTCTTTGTCAATTATTTGTTTACATTTGTACATTTCACAATCCAATTAATGCTCGAGAATTATATGAAAAATATAAAATCTATTTTTATCCTCCAAAAATAAATGAACAAAAGAGTGAAGATAATGCATTAAGCATAATTAATAATATTTTCTAACTAATAATGGATTCTCATTAAGTGACTTTAATTTACCTGCTTCAGAATACTATATTAAAAATAGCAGAATTGAATATAGTACAGTAAATAATGTTAATAATATTGGGTCAATCGTTGATACTCTAACAAATGCTCAAACGGGTATTTTTAATACAGTAATAAATTCATTAAATACAAACTGCACTAAAAGTATATATATATATATATATATATATATATATATATATATATATATATATATATATATAAGACGGTCCAGGTGAAGGTGGTAAAAGCTACTTATTAAATACAATTATAACTTCTCTAAAAAATTCATGGAATCAACTATTTAGTTGTATTATGGACAGTTATAGCGGCTAATTCATTACAAGAAAGTGTAACAGTACATAGAGCATTGAAATTACCGTTGAACATATCTGAAGACACGATATGTAATATTAGTGCAAACAGCAAAATAGGTAAAAAAATGAAAAATGTATCAATTTTCATCCGGGATGAAATCACAATAACATCAAATTACGGCTTTGAAGTCGTTGATCACATGTTTAAAGATGTATGTAATAATAATTATCCGTTTAGAGGAAAAACATTGATCATATCAGGTAATTTTAGACAAACATTACCAATAGTTAAACATGGAAATAGAGCACAGATAGTAGAAAATTGTGTCAAAAAAAGCTATTTATAGAAACATTTTCAATGTATGTCTTTGAAAGAAAATAAACGTTTATCGAAATCAGATGATGAATTTAAAAATTGGTTATCAAATATAGGAAATGGTAATTTTCATTCGAAATATAAAAACGAAAATGAAGTTATACAAATTCCAAAATAAATATCGTTAAATGGCAATCTAATTGATGAAATTTAAGGGCATAATACAAATATTGCAAATTGTGACTATTAAGAAAATATTATATTAGCACCGAAAAACGTAGATGTAACAGAAATGGATGAAAAATTTTTAAAAAAAATAAATTAACCAGTAATAGAGTACTTGAGCATTGACTCTGTAAAAGATGCAAATGACGAAAGTTTAGACGCAATTTTGCCAACAGAATTTCTAAATCCTTTAACGCCCAACGGTTTATTTCCACATGAATTACAGTTGAAAAAGGAGCTATAGTAATGCAACTAAGGAATGTTAATTTGAATGAAGGACTTTGTAACGGAACCCGATTAGTAATAACGACATTAAAACAATTCACTACTATTGCACAAATATTAAAAGGGAGTGGAAAAAGGAGCACTATATTCTTACCACGTATGGCCTTATCAGCAAATGATGAACTGCCATTTCAGATGATCAAAAAACAATTTCCTGTAAAACTTGCTCATGCAATGACTATTAATAAGTCGCAAGGACAATTATTTAAAAAAGTAGGAGTGTATTTACTAACACCAATTTTCAGTCATGGGCAGTTATATGTGGCACTTTTAAGGACGACTAATAAAAAAAAATTGAAAATATTATTAAAAGAAAAATCAAGAAAAGTTAAAGATGAAATGGTCTATACTAAAAACATCGTTTACAAAAAAATATTATAAAACCACAATAGAAAAATTGAATATAACGAATAAGAAAATAAAATCAAACATATTTGAAACTCTAATGTAACATTAAATATAAAAAAATAAAAAATTATGAAGTAGAGTGTAGCACTGTGTGTTTAAAAATCACGGCTGTTATTGTTAGTTCTGTGCCATTGAAAAAATGCGAATGCATTTTAAATGCTGTTAATTAAAAAAAACATGGCTGCTATTGTAAGTGCTGTAATGGGAAAGAACGCTAAAATTACTATAAATGCTGTGTAATTAGAAATTCGCGACTGCTTTTCAGAGCACTATCTGGTTAAAAGACGCGGCTGCCATCTTAAGAGCTAAAGATGAAAAACGCAACAATCATTGTAAGCGCTGTGTAATTAAAAATTTGCGGCAGCTATTTTGAGCGCTGTGTGGTTAAAAAAACGCGGCTGTTATTGTGAGCGATGTGTAATTAAGTATTCACGGTTGCTATTTCGAACACTGTGTAGTTAAAGAAACTCGACCGTCAATGTGAGCACGGTGTTTTTGTTAAAACGCGACTTTTATTGTAAACGTTGTATAATAAAAATAACACGACTGCTATTGTAAGCGCTGGATAATTAAAGGAACGCGGATATTATTATTAGTGCTAAGCAAAAAAGAACTGAAATTTTTATTAAAAGTAACGTCTAAAGCAGGATCTGTTATAATAAAGAAGACAATCAGAATAAATCAAATAATGCAAGAAAATATAATTAAAAATAATTACTATAGAATCGATCCTCAATAAAAGCTTGAGTTGATGATTTTTCGAAATGCTTCTAATCAATGACAAATATAAGTTCAGAAGTGAAAATATTTATCTAAAAATTTTTTTTAATCAGAATAAACCATAATAATGGCTATTTATTTAGATTTTCTTTTCTCACAAAGCTTTACTGATGAGTCCTATAAACAGATCTGAAATGAAACGTAAAATTTGGAATTCATTAAACACTAAACATATCATGATCATCATCATTATCATCATCAAATCAAACATCAGCATCGATGTGTAGACGTACCTGTATATGAACAGTAGCAAAGGAACAAAATGTAATTTACACGTCTAATGAGAGAACGAGCAATGGGAGGGCGCGTCGCGAACTAAATAAAACCTGCTTATGACGCTAATCGGTTATATAACCGTTGATAAAATTTACCTGGACAAGTATCTCTCGGGGAAGAGATACTTGGATATCACGCTGTATAATTGTACTTATTAACGCACTGGCCAGCTTACACTAATTACTTGCGTGCACGTAGATGCCGTTCGCCTATTATCGTAGCTTCCCCATTGTAAGTAACCAATACGTAGATGCTCTGAAATAGATCGGTGGAATACATCTCTTCCCGATCGTTGAATTCAGCTGAGCTCTGCCAACGTGGTTGCTTTAGTGTAGATCAATGGAACCCTTTACACTCCGATCAACGTATTGGCTGGCACTTGATGGCTGACCGGTAAGACGCGCGAGAAGCGGCCGAGCAAAACTCTACGGAAAGAATTTCTGAGAGTTGCAATTAGCAAATATGATATGATAGCATCTTGCCCGGGGTCACTAGTTCTTATTTTGGCAACTTCATTTAATTTGCAGTGTATTTCATGGCATCACTTTGCAATTAAGGATCAGTTCTCGACTTACTTTACCGATCGAAAATAGCTAAAAAAGATATTTAGTTTTTATTTATTTTTTTGTTGGCTTGTTCTTTGAATTTTAACAAATTTACACGCTGCCATTTCTCATTAGTTAAAATGAATAGATATTTACAAATTAAAGCAATTCTGATATATATTTTTATTGAAGATAAACGAAATTACTTCTTTAGCTACTTTCAATTAGTAAAAAATGTCTTTACCTCGTCTAAAACTGACCTTTAACATGACAAATAGTATAATAATAAAATATGTGCATTATCTTACTTTTAATGTTTAGATTTACATCGCATACAAATATAATTCTTATTATGAAAACTATGTGAATAGTCTGAATGAATATCATTATATATCATGGTTTGAAATTGTATTCGAGCACAATTTGAAAATTTTTCAGATTACGTTAGATTCACGACTCAGTTAGAAAAACAATCAATAAGATTCTGATAATTCTCTAAAATATAAGTAATTCTTAAGTTATAAAAAGCTATATATTATTTAAATCTGTATGTTGCTATTGTAAATGATATGTAAAAATAATTTATTAGTATGATAAAAAAGATATTAAGTACTAACAAGGAGAGTACCCGACTTTCGGGAAACGGATTTAGAGCAAACTGCAAGATATGATGTTTTGATGAAAAAAATGAGCCTATATTTTTTCTTTTCTTTAAATAGGCCCCATAGACGGATGTATGGAATTTTTTTTGAAAATGTAATAAAAAGGAGCATTTATAAAATCTTGAATAACCAAACTACTAAGACTCTTACAAAAAAATGTATGAAACATAAAATAAAGTACAGATTGAATGTATTAATTTAAGCTTTCTTGCATTAAGAAAGCTTCTGTGGTTCAAAAGTTACAGGCGATCAAAATATGCTAATGAAATAGTGTAAAAAATTGATGATAGGTTACACGCTAAAAATATTAACAAATATGTAGTAATTTTCAATCAGGTACAACTTTTAAACCACGGAAGCTTTTCGAGTGCAACAAAGCTTTAATTAAAGCATTTAATCTGTACTTCATTTTCTGTTTCATACATTTTTATGTAAGAGTCTTAGTTGTTTAGTTATTCAAGATCTTATGAATGCTCTTTTTTATTATATTTTCAAAAAAAATTCTATATCTCTGTCTATGGGGCCTATTCAAAGAAAAGAAAAAACACGGGTTCATTTTTTTTCATCAAAATATCTTATTTTGCATTTTCAGCCAAATCCGTTTTCCGAACGTCGGGTACTCTCCTTGATAGTCACTGTCAGTTCATTGAAGGTAGTTTGTCATAATGCTCTAAGACATAAATGAAGCTGCAACTGTTTTTACGGTGACATGCAAATTGTGTGACAATTGGTAAGACGTGTTATGCCGTAAATCTAAACCAGATGCAGCGTGCTTCATAGAACAACACTACCTATTGATTAGAAGAACTGTCATTTATCAGTGAACTGACCCCGAGCCTTGTAGACATGATTTCGTCTGTGTTATGAAATAAGTTACTTAATTTGTGAATACACAAATTCTGTACAAACCTTTGTATATGAACAGCATCACTCCAGACCTTACTGAAAAGTGATGACCTTATCAAGTGTAAAAGGCGATATGCACTATTGTAGTGACTAGTATCTTAACTATTACTTGTAAATATCGTCTAAATCTTCGTAAAGAATTTTTTTGTTTTTATTATTGTTCAATCACTTACTAGGAGAGTGTCATACCTCCAGATCACGGATTTTGCTCAAACTTCAGGATAAGTTTTCAGATGATGAAATATGGAAAAAGCTAAAGTTATAGTCATAAATACTCAATATTTCCCTAGTGACAGGCAATTAAAGAAAATCACTAAAAAAGTTACTAGATTTTTAAACGCATATAGTTCTTTAGCGTCGATAGCTACAAGCTTGAAACTTTTTTTAAATTAAAGCTGAGCTCAAATCCTTTCGTACACAGTAGTTATAGCATATCAAAATATTATTTTTTCCCAAAGTTAGAGCGTAATAAGGATTGGACCTAATTTCAGCTTTTATTATTAATTATTGTTTTTAAAAGAATAATTAGGTCCAATGTTTATCACGCTCTAACTTTAGGAAAAAATAATATTTTTACATGCTCTAACTACTAATTCGAAAGGATTTGAGCTCAGCTTTAATTTAAAAAAAGTTTCAAGCTTGTAGCTATCGACGCTAAAGAACTATATGCGTTTAAAAATCTAGTAACTTTTTTAGTGATTTTCTTTAATTGCCTGTCACTAGGGAAATATTGAGTATTTATGACTATAACTTTAGCTTTTTCCATATTTTATCATCTGAAAACTTATCTCGAAGTTTGAGCAAAATCCGTGATCCAGAGGTGTGACACTCTCCTAGTTAGTATAATTATGCTCGCATATAGTTGAAAACCATAATTCATAATAGCATGCTTTAGATAACGATTGTTTTGTAGTTGTAGAGTAGAATCATTCAATCGTCATATTAGAATATATAAAAATTAGTTGAATTATCGACCAAATTTCAGATTTGATGTCGCTGACATTGATTACAGCTATAAGTGTAGAAAAAAATAAAATTCTTTTGCACACGAGATCTCGTGAATCTAATGTCATCTTTTTCAGTAGGGTGGTGTCAGTATTGCTTTCTCCGATTCCGTTACGAACCTTGGTGTTGTACTCGACTCTCAATTGTCGTGAGAACAGCGCATTAATATGATGATAAAAAATTTAATAGAGTAATGTATAGCCTGCGATTTTTCCCTCGGCGTACCATTAAGACTCTGTGTATACAACTCGCAACCACTCTGCTGTTCTCTCTTTTTGATTACTGCTTAGTAGTTATGCTCAATGCTCCACAGGAATGACGTAAACGACTATAGACAATGTAAAATTTATGTGTCAGATATATATTAGACATTAGGATGAGTAATCATATCTCTCTCCATAGATATGCTTTGGCCTGGTTGCGTACTGATCCAAGGAGACAGAATTTTATGGCTGTACTTATGTATAAAATTGTACTTATGAATACTTTCGAATATCTAGTGGGTTTCTTCACTAGATATATACCCAGAGCATTTACTAGGGGTAAAACCAAAGACCTTGCAGTGTCTTTCATGTGACAGAAGAAATTTCTTTCAAGTTTAAGGTGCGCATTTTTGGATTTTTAGCATATTTTTTTTATATTTATTCCGTGTATTTATTCTTGTTTGATTTTCTATCATCACTTTTTATTTAATTTATTGACTTACTATTATAATATTATCAATTATATTATCTCTTAAGACTGTGATATTATACTGTGCAATATTATATTTTATGTATTTTATGTAATTTAATTAAATTCTTGTATTACACGCTTTTTGTACATATATTACAAAATAAACTATATTTATCTACTATCTTCCTCACAGCCTGCCTACTTGCAATGAAAAATTATTTTTAAAGTTATGTTTATATATTCAAATAAGATATTTTGCTAGTAAAAGTAGTTGAGGTAATTTTTTTTAAATATCGGAATGCATATGCTGCGATGTTTTTTGTCAACTTAATTATGAAATTTGGAGTTATCAGATACGGAAACCTATATATCCAGTGTCTATCTATTATATCTAGTATATCTATTATACTTTGACGTTAATATGATCTTGAAAATTTCTCTATCTGACCTTAAAAAACCATACAAACCCTGAGTTTGGACTCAGCAATCCTGAAACCTGTCTGCATACTGTTCTGACCTTTACATAATTTATCCACGTAATAACCTAGATTCTGATATAATCGAAGTTAACTTATCTCTAATTTAGAATCAGCAATCCCAAAAACCCATGTATACCCTAGCCAAATCAATTGATTTAGTTCAGATACTTTGTTAACCTATAAATTAATATTATTACCTTTAGATGGATCGTATGTTTGTAATCATAAAATGAATATAACAATTAGTATTTATCTTAAAATTGTAAAAGTTTCGAACTTGGTGACTATAGAGACTTTTAATCCAGATACCATAATCCAGATACTTAACGTACTGCAATATTAATTAATTCAACGAAAACTGAATTTCCATAAACCCTGTGTGAGGTCTTCTCTTTATTTCTATATATTACATTTAATTAGTTAAATTAATTATAAAATGTAACAATTTGGAGGAGGGGAGATTTCAAATGTGGAAAAGTGTTGGTTGTTATGATATAAGATGTTTTACAAGAACTCCATTAACCTTTGCAGGACTGGTTTTATCCTCATCGACTTTTTATAACTGAATAACATTATTTTTATAACTGGTATAACATTAAAAAACTTGTCAATGGATAAATCATACATAAATTCAACGATCCTTCAGAGCTTAATTTAAGGCTTTAAAAGTTTTTTTGTATTTTTAATAGTCAAAAATACATTATTTTTAAAAATAATGTCCTGTATCAGAGATTAAATTATACATTGAAGACAAAAAATAAATTTATTTTTAACTATTTGATATTTTTTATCTATTATACTAGTACCATTAATTAATATTTTATTACATATTCTATATTTAAAAAGTTGATAACATTAATCAGTAAAAAACAGAATTGAATTTTTTTTTTTAATTTAAAGTCGATTATTTACAAATTTTTTAAAATAAAAATAGTTTATATTCTTTTAGGTTTCATTAATAGTGCATCCTCAAAGTAATGAACAAGTATTTGTTGCATGGGCTTGGAAAAGTCTAACGCGATTGCGATTGCACCAACTTGAACAATCAGAAGTCACCTGTCAATATGCGATTTCTAATCCGGGTCAAGCATTTGTTTGTATACCAGATATTGATTCAGATACCAATTTAGATATTCTTATCACAGGATTACGTAAGAAGCAACCAATCGCTTGCTATGCTACAACAAGAATGACTCTTTATGGACATTCCGTGCCGCTTATTTGTTCTAAAGGTTTTGAATTGTTACAGGTTTGTCGTTACGTTGACTTTATTTTGTATCTAATGTATATCTTTGTAATAATTGTAAACAAAATAATTTTTTACGTAGGTTCTGAGAGATTATTGCAAGTATGACCAAGTAGTGATAGCATTGAATAATTTAGTACCTCTTTTTCTTGAATGTCCAGAATCATTATTGATGAATGAAAAGTTTATGAATTTAATTGTCAGTTTGATACAAGCTGATAAAACCTTTATAAAAATGGCAAAAGATCTGATTTCTCCAGATTTTCCTGGTCCAATATTAAAAACATTCGTTAATATGATTGAATATCAATTACAGAACTCAAAAAGGTAATACACTTCGTACAAAAATTAAGGGAACACCTGAATTTGGCGTTAAAAAAGTACCGACTTTAAATCAACTTAAATCTGGCTAGAATTGACCTAGAGAGACCGGTAAAAAAGCAAATTAAAGATCAATTATTTTTTAGACTCTGCTGACAGCGTAATTGTTTAAGATTTAAATAAAATTGCTGATTTGGCTGCCAATTCAATTTGCTTTATCAATCAAATTACGACGTTTCGATTCTCATTCTTTTGAATCCTCATCTGGTACTAAATATTAACAAAAATATACTTAAACTTACAAGGAGAGTGCATTGCATTTGGGTCTCGGATTTTCTTCTAACTTTAGGATATTTTTTCTCACATAAAATCATGAAAAAAGCTACGTCCATTCGATCCAACACTCGAATTTTTCGGAGTTATGAACAGTTTTGTCTGTTTTGTTAAAAAATTTGCATTTGCTTTATAGTTTTACAGTTTTTGAACTACTAATTCTATAAGGTTTTTACGGATTGTATATTAAAAATGAGATTAAAACCGATCGATTAAAAAAAACGTGTCCAAAAATCTCAAGCTGTTTACAAGTTATAAAGGAATGAAAATAGGGCAAATATTTAGTTGAAAATATGCATAGAAAATTAATGCTGTATTTTAGTCTGAATTTCATTTTAATATTCATCCCTTCATAACTTTTGAACAACTTGAGATTTTTGGACATGTTTTTTATTTTAATTGATAGATTTTAATCTCAACGTTAAAATGCATATAGAATAAGTATATCGAAAACTGTAAAACTATAAAGCAGATGCAATTTTTTTCACAAGACAGACAAAACTGCTCATAACTCGGAAAAAATCGAGCGTTGGACCAAATGCATGCGGCTTTTTTCATGATTTTATGTAAGAAAAAATATCCCAAAGTTAGGAGAAAATCTGAGACCCAAATGCAATGCACTCTCCTTGTTAGTTACATACATATAACAAATCTTTACAAGAAACATTCAGTAACAATTACAATGATTTCATATGACCATACCAAATCATAAAAAGATTTTTTCTTAGTTATATTTTCTTAAAACATATCAACCTTATTTAGATTATATAGAAGTTATCAATTCTAAATTTTTCCATACAAAATTATGCCAATTTACACAGTGGAAAAAAATTTGTAATTTTAACACACATAAGTGTTACAGATGAAACACAAATTTTTTTGTGTTAAAATTTACAAATTTTTTTTGTGTAATTTTCGAAGTTAAAATTTTAACATAAAAATTCATGAATAATACAAAATTTTGAGTAATAAAATTTGTAAATTTTACAAATTTATTTGTGTTAAAATATAATGATTGAAATGATGATTAGATATTAAATAATGACTTTCTCCTATTTCTTTCTGTTAATATATTTAAAAAAAGAGAGAGATAAAGAAATATAAGAAAAAGGATAAAATGATGGATGTTGGCGTGGATCAATAAAATTATAAACGAACTAAATTTATTTGACAATATTACATTGTCGTTTAAAGGCGAACGTAAACGAATGATTACGAAAAGAGCCGATAATTTTTGAATATGAGTATATTATAGAAATAGAGCCGGTTAGTGGTTCAGTCGGCAGAGCCTTGGATTCGTAATCTCGGGGTTCTGAGTTCAAATCCCGCTCTCGGCAACCGATTGATAGAAGCACCACGTTACATGTGCTTTGTTCACAAACACACTTACGAGTTCTGTCGCTGATTAGCATCACAAATAGCGTAGATATAGCGACGTTAAAGAAGAAAAAAGTATACAAATTTCTGGACTTACAGGGAGAGTCCATGACATTTGAGTCTCAGATTTTCTTCTAACTTTGAGATATTTTTTCTTATATAAAATTATGAAAAAAGCCTTATTCCTAAGGTGCAACTCTCAATTTTTACCGAGTTATCAGCAGATATGTCTAAATTTTTAAAAAATTGCATTTTTTTATGGTTATACATTTTTCGAAGTACTTATTCTAGAAAACTTTTATTTTATCACGTGAGATCTCATATGAGTTCTCATATGAGATCTTGTTTCATTTTCAATCGTGAGAACTCACGTGAGATCTCATTTCATTTTTTTCAGTAAGGAACTGCTGATAACTTGGCAAAAATCGAGAGTCGCACCTTAGGAATAAGGCTTTTTTCATAATTTTATATAAGAAAAAATATCTCAATGTCAGGAGGAAATCCGAGACCCAAATGTCATGGAATCCTTGTAAGCAGAAATTAATATTTACAAAGTAAAATTTACCTTGCATTTAAGGCATTTTTATTGCATAAAATAACAATAATGCTAATATATAATTATTAAAAGTATAAGATTATTTGAATAACTAGGTACACACATGTTTGTAAAAATAACAAACTCCGTGTGTTAATTCTACAAAAATTTTTGTGTTGATTTTAAAAGTACACAGATATTTTTAAATTACAATAACTTTTATGTTGATTTTACAAACATGTTTGTAAAATTTTAACACAAAAATTTTTGTACAAAAAAAAATTTGACGAATTACACAAAATTTTTTACTGTGTATAAATAAGTGTGGCAACAGTAAAAATATGAAAACTTTTTCTTTCTTTAGTTAAGTTACATAGTATATATAAGGGGCTTTACACACTTTCAAAACGAAGTATAAAACTAAATGATGCAACACGTGGGTATAAATTCAATAAATGTCTGAACTTAAAAATGGTCCATATATTACTAATTATAACACAATAAAGTGAACTATATCCAAAAAAATCCACGTAAAAATTATAAAAATTATAAAAATACTCAATATATAACATTTTACTTACTATTGACTTTACTAAAAAGGTAGAATTGTATATAAAAAGATTTTTTTCTCATTTTTATAAAAATTATTTCGATAAAGATTTGTAAACTTATAATTTTGAGAGTTGGTGTCTTTTAAGAAATCAATTTATGTACATAACATTTTATTACATTATTCAAATTTTTGGTGTCTTGGATTCTATTAACAGTATTATATTTCACAATGAACATCATTTCAAATACCAATCTTTTAAAATAATTCACTTCACTATCCAAAATTTTCACCTTATCTAATTTAAAATTAAAAGTATGTCCAGTATCTAAAACAGGTGTATAAATTAAGGACGATTCTTTTTTGTTATTAACATTTCTTCTATGTTCATTTACTCGTGTACTTAACGTTCTCTCAGACTGCCCTACATAACTTAATTTACGATTCTTATAATCTATTTTATATACTATATTAGTCCTATCCCTAAATTCAACCTCGTCTTTTCTCAAATCACAAAAAAATTTAATTTGTTTATTGACATACCCTGGTAGAAAATAAACCATTTTTTGGCCATTTTTGCTGGTTAACACATGTTAAAATGACACTTATCTAGAAATTCTGTACAAAGAGTTTCCAAAATTTCTAGATAAGTGCCATTTTAACATGCGTTGGCCAACAAAAATGGCCAAAAAATGGTTTATTTTCTACCAGGGTAAAGATGATATTAAATTTGAATTTTTCTGAAATTGTTCTAAGACTATTCTAATTGTTTAAAATAAGGTAAATCAATTGAGTTTTTTTAAATTACTTTCTTGGTTTATAATATTAACTGAGTTTTGATTATGTATATAATTTTATTGATTCTATTTTTCATATGTTTGTTTATAAATTTAAGTGGATATTCATTTCCTTGTAATACTTTGGTAACAATCACTAAATTTTGTTTTTGATATTTGGATGCTGAAAGATATATTGCTCTATCAACTAAATTATATATTATACCAATCTTGTGTGATATGGGGTTATGTGACAAATAATTTAAATAAAGACCAGAATGTGTCAGCTTTCTATACTACTTTATAACAATGTTCCTATCCAAATCTATTTCCAATGATATATCAAGAAAGTTGATTTTATCATTAAACGATTCTCTTAACTTAAGTTGAATTCTTAAATCATAATCATTTAGATGGCTCAAAATATTAGTACAATGACCGTTAGGAACAATAGCGAAAACATCATCCACATATCTATACCATATCAAAATAGGAGCATTATAAGTAATAATGCAATCCTTTTCAAGATCTTGCATAACAATTTCTGCAAGGACAGGACTAACTGGGCTGCCCATTGCACAACCTAAAATTTGATGATAATATTCATCATCAAACATAAAATAATTATTATTGATTATTAAAGTAATAACTTGAATAAATTCATTCAAAGATAAATTAATTTTGCACATGAAAAGATGCCATCTTCTTTCTATAAACCTAATGACTGCGCCTAAATGTACACTATTATATACTGCTACTATATCATAACTACACATCTCATATCCATTGGGTACTTTAATTTCATCAATCTTTTTTTTAAATTCTAAACTGTTTTTTATTGTAGTTGAAGATTTCGGTAAATGTTCAATTAAAAACTCATAAAAAACTTTAGAAATAATATAACAAGGTTAACCAATAGCTGAAATCATTATTCTAATAGGTCTATCAATTTTATGTAATTTAATTAGACCATAACATCTTAATTTACATTGCAACAAGTCCGAAAATGCATTATTAAAATAAAGTAAAAATTTTTTATTTTAAAACTCGATCGGTAAAGTAGATCGGTTTCAATTTATTGTTAATATAAAAAGATAAATAATAATAGAAAAAATGTTATTTACTCATTAAACGCACTAAAAATAGTTCATACGATTTTTCATAAAAAAAGATTTCGAAATTATAAAAATTTGTTGAAAATGAATCAAAATTCAAATTTGAATGAAAAGCCTACCGTAGGTCGGTTCGCGTATTCGAATCTCAATCGCTGAGAGACCAAGAGAGAAGCGCAGTGCTCCTTGTCTCTTACTATTGGTAAGAGAGAAAAGCAAGGAGACGCGATGCTAACGCGTCGGTACAGTATTACACTTACTTATAACTTTTTTTCAATGAATTTCTTGATCATTTAACTTAATGAATAAGGAGTTACTAAAGAAATAATTTAAGTGAAACATTTTCGTTCATTATTAAATAATTTTAATATTTTAAACCGATTAATAGATGAAGTATTTGTTATTAAAAATATGTAAGTTCAAGTAAGTTTGAATCCTTAGCGTAAACGGGGCTTTCAAAGCATCTAATTAGTAGCAAAGACTTTAGAAGGGGAATTAATTGAATTAAATGATTATCTTTAGAAGAAAACATAGTAATTCTATGATTTAATATTTTTTTTATAAGATAAAGTACTCTCCATGAATAAGCTTGCATTTTAAGAGCGATTCCTTATTTAAGTAATATGTCTATTATCTTATGCAGTATCTATATGGGGGTATCCATGTACGGTCGTGAAAGCTGGAATTATATACAAATAAGTCACCGCGCATATCTACTCGACAGCCTAGATGAAGTAGATTATCTAGATGATCACACTGTTAAAAATATTCTTAAATTTAATACATATTTAAGATAAAAATGTAGCTTAAATTTAAGAATAATGTCACTTAAACTTATTTAATATAAAAAATTATTGAAATTAATGAAAAATTATTAAAATTAATACAGAAATTCTTAAGATTAAGATAACGGTTACTAAAGTTTAGTAATATTATGATTAAACTTCAATATTATAATTGAAAATGTATTATATATTCGATGTATGAATTCGATGTTAATGAAAATGTTATTAAACTTGATAATTACTTGTGTTACTTGTATTAAATCTAATATATTGATTAAGATATATGGAACTGAAATTTATCAAGACTTTAATAAATTATGATAAAATTTAATATAGAATCTTAAAAATATTTGATGTATTAAAAATTTATAAAAATTAATAAACTTAAGTTGAAACTTAAGATTCAAAATACTAACACGTAAGATAACGGATACTAAAGTTAATCAATATGCTTATTAAAATCCTATCCTTCTTATCTTATATTATATTAAAGTGAAACCACTTTTTTTCCGTTTCTCCGGTTCTCCGCATTTGTTAAATGTGTCTAATCTTTTGGTAATAGGAGTAGCAATTTTTTAGTACACCCTATATAATTAGTCCTTATTAGTCATAAGCATCTTTTTGGGTCATATTTTTTTGGGTCTTATATTTTTTTGGGCCCAAAATTTTTTTGGGCCTTATATTTTCTTGCACCCTATATTTTTTTGGGCCCAGAATTTTTTTGGTCTCTATATTTTTTTGGGCTTTATATTTTTTTGGGCCTTATATTTTCTTGCACCCTATGTTTTTTTGGGCCCAGAATTTTTTTGGTCTCTATATTTTTTTGGGCCCAATATTTTCCTGGTCCCAATATTTTTCTGGGCCCAATATTTTTTTGGTCTCTATATTTTTTTAGACTATATTTTTTGGGCCTTTTATTTTTTTGGGCCTCATATCCTTTTTTGACTTTATATTTTCTTGTGCTTTATATTTTTTGAGCCCAATATTTTTTCGAAATTAATATTTTCTTGGGTTTTATAATTTTTTTGGGTACTATATTCTGTTTAGCTCTATTTTTTTGGGCTTTATATTTTCTTGCGCCCTATATTTTTTTGGGCCCAATATTTTTTTGGTCTCTATAGTTTTTTGGGCTCTATATTTTTTGGGCCTTATGTTTTTTAGGTCCCATATTTTTTTACTTTATATTTTCTTGGGCTCTATATTTTTTGGGCTCAATATTTTTTTAAATCTTATATATTATTGGGCTCTATGTTTTTTTAGGACCAATATTTCTTGGGCCCAATATTTTTTCGATTCTTATGCATTCTTGGGCTCTATATTTTTTTGGGCCTTATATTTATTTAATTCTTATATATTCCTGTGCTCTATATTTTTTGGCCAAATATTTTTTTGAAATTTATATTTTCTTTGGATTCTATGATTTTTTGCGTCCTATATTTTATTTAGTTCTATATTTTCCTGGGCCTTATACTTTTCGGGCCCTACTTTTATTTGAGTGCTATTTTCTTTGGGCCTTATATTGTCTTGGGTTCTAATTTTTTCGGGCCAAATATTTTCTCGATTCTTATATATTCTCTGGCTCTATATTATTTTGAAATTCATATTTTCATGGGTCCTATAATTTTTTTGGGTCCTATATTTTATTTAGCTCTATTTTTTTCTGGGCATTATATTTTTTAGGCTCCACATTTTTTTGAGTCTTATTTTCTTTGGGCCTCATTATTTCCGGCCTCTTATTTCTTGGCTTCCATATCTTTTTTGTCCTATATTTCTCTAGGCCTTATATTATTTTGGACCTACTTTTTTTCGAGTCCTATTTTCTTTGGGCCTCATTTTGTTGGGCCTCTAATTTTTTTGGGCCATTTATTTTTCTGAGTCTTATTCTTTTTCAACTTTTTTTTTGGGTCTTCATTTTTTTTAATCTTATATTTTTTTAGGCGAAATATTTTTTTTAGTTATTATATTTCCTTGGTCTCTATATTTTTTGGGCCCAATATTTGTCTGATTCTTTTATTTTTTTATTCTTATTTTACTTGAGCTCTATATTTTTTTGATTCTTATATTTTCTTGAGCTCTATATTTTTTTGGCCAAATATTTCTTTAAATCTTAATTTTCTTTTCATTCTTATGTATTCTTGGCTCTATATTTTTTTGAGCCCAATATTTTTTGGATTCTTACATTTACTTTGGCTCTATATTTTAAGCTCTACATTCTGCCATAATCAACTAAATTAAACTTAATTTTCAATAATGTTCATACGGCTTCCATGTCGTACAATTGGTAATGTTTGCCTGAAATCTCCTGATGCAATTACAGTTTTACCACCAAAAGGTTGGTTCACATCGCATAAATCTTAAAAAAGACGATCAACTGCTTCAAAAGCAAATTTTGAAGTCATGGATATTTTATCCCGAATAATTATTTGTGTTCCCTTTGTTTGCTTTTTGCAGAATCAGGCTTAACATTACAAGTTGTACAATCTGTTATATTTAAGACGACGTTGTATCTCTCTATCTTTTTCTAATCGAAAAATGTAGGTTTTTGGAAAAACTAGTAGTTATTACTGGAAATCAATAGTTGTCCGCAACTCGTACAGTAATAAACAATATTTTTTCTACTGAAAACAAATTAATTCTCTAGCCTCACTCATTATTTTGTAAGTATATCAAACTTTTTTTGAAAATAAAGCTTCAAAATTAATTTCATTATTAATTTATTTATTCAAGCGGCCTCTTAACGTTAGGTTAAATGTTGTATGCATGGTTTTTCCATCGACTAATGAATTTGCTGCTATAGCTGTTCAAGTACACTTAAATAATGTATAGTATGATATTTAAAATCAACTATTAAAATGTTAAGTAAATAACTTTTTTCACTTCCACCTGGTCCATCTATAAAAATATATTTTTCTTTACTTTGATTGTTTAAACTTTTTATAGTAGAGTTGAATATTTGCCTTTAATTATCATTTGAAGAAGTCATTTTCATTTCTAATTCATGAAGAATATTATTATTATAATTTAAAATTGTTTGATTATTATCTTCTTCTATAAATGTGCTTATGTTAGGTAAATTAAAATCATTTAAAGAAAATCCATTGACTTGTGAATTATTTTTTATAACATTCAATGCAAGATTTTCACCTATATTTTTCTCGTATTTAGGATGGCATAACTTATCTTTATATTTTTCATATAAATCTCGTGAATTTATAGGATTATGAAAAACGCAAATGAAAGCAAATAATTCATAAAGAATATAACGGAATTCTGTTGAAGATGCTTCTTCCAAACATCTATCCCATTCTTCATCTTCATTAATTAATTGTTTTGCCTTAGCTGCCTCATAAAACGAATTGTACATCATATCATCAACAGTACGCAAAGCTTCAAAAGATGTGGCTCCTTTAACATGTAATAGTAATAACCTAATGAAATAACGTTCTCTATCTTTCGGACTTACTAAGTATATTCTACGAAGTATTGGTTTTCTTTTTTTTTTCTTTTATTCCACTTTTTCAGTTTTTTATTAAATGTATGAAAATTTGGTATGTCTGAATACAAGTGATTTCGTGCTTCAAAATCTTCTCTATTAATTCAAAAGATGCTGTTAAAAGATGTTGCTCCCACATTTTTTGCATGATCATTTATTCTTTTTCTTCTTTAAAAAATACGTTTTGTTGATTTTCTTCATGAACGCTTAGACGTTTTATAGTATGTGAAATAACATGTAAAGGATATTCTTATAACCTGTGCATTACTTGATGTGGACATAAATATCGTGTATTAATGTATTGTTGGGTTTCGTCATATTCATATTCAACATTTCCACGATTGACATTTCGAAAAGTGTCTTTATTTTCTGATTGAAAATCCACATTTACTTGATGTATTTTAATGTATGCACAATCATGACCTTTATAACAATATTTGAATAAATATTTAATGCAGTGTACAGTGGAACAAACTTCTACGTGTATGTGTGCATTAAGTTTCAATAATAAGTAAGGATTATAAGGAACAACAAATCCATTATCTGCGATTCTTTCTGTAAATTCATAACTATATGCAATACATTTTCCTAATATTCTCATTTTTATAACTAAATTTTCGAGTTCTTCTACTTTTTGATAAAATACTTTTGTTATAATATCTGGTCTATCTATTGCATTTTCATAAATTTTCAAGTTTTCAGTTATTTCTTTTCAATGTGGGTTACAGGTCATAGTCACAAAAAGGTTAGGTTTACCACGATAATTTACAAGTGTCATTGAGTCAATTTAATTTTGTTGTAAAAATCGTGGACTTTCTGTAAAGCTTGACGGTAATATTACCTTTTTTCCAATTTTTGAAGAATCTAATTTTTTTTTGTTATGTAAATAGTCTATAACACCTTTGTAACAATCACTTCTTAATACGTTTTGGTTTTTTTCGTATGAAATATAATCTGGAAGTTTCAACTTTTTTAAACGCATCAACAATGAACTGTTGAGATAATTTTCCCAAATTAAGGAATAGATTCAATTCATTTCGAACACTAAATCTATAATTATCAAATTTCAAATTTAAAATATTAGATTTTTCAAATTTACTTTTCATATTTGCCATCCATCCAAAACCACCATTAGGATGAATAAGCGGATATGTCATAGGATCTGTATGTATGCTAATTGTCGGTATACTAATTAGTTTATCATACTTAGAGTAAATGTCAATATCACGTTAAATAGGAGAAAGATCGTCTTCTCTAACATATACTATTGCAACTTCATTACAGGTAGGTAGATTATATCTATTTTTATTCTAATTATTATTGCGAACAATAGACATAGTAACAGTTCTTGGACGACAATAGATTTTTGCACATTATTGTAGTTCTTCTTTTCCTACTTTAAGCATCATTTTATAGGCTTTAGCATAAGGGTTAATGTCTCTTATCGAAACATCTAAATTTTTTAACGATGTTAGATTTATATTAAATTTATTCCGTTCAATCGTTGCCATTTCATTATCTGCAACGATTATTCATAATCGTGCAGACAGGATATTCAAATCTCCCGCGAGGCGCGATAGTAACAGGCTCAATTGCCAGGTGCCGTCAGTTTTTGCTGCTTCCGCAAGAGGAACAGCGAGCTCGAGGTGATATAAGAGCTGAGGCTCAGTGAAGAGTCGAGGCATTGGGGACTGTGCTCTTCCTCTCTCTTAGCCAAGTGCGCTTGCTGGCCTAGAGAGAGAAAGCAGTACACAGTACTGGCTTTCTTATATGGGGCTCCCACGCCTTATAAGAAAAGCCACTCTCTTGCTCGCTGTAATGTATCAAACCATTAGAAGCAAGTCAAGCCGCAATTAATCTTTGCTGAGTGCGCTCGCTGGCTTAGATAAAATGCGACCGAGAGAACCGCCATTGCACTTCCGCACCGCCATACCGCCGTACCGCTGTACCGCCGTACCGACCGCGCTGTATATAATAGATTAGTTTAACGTAACATAAGATTGTATTAGTTTATACCGCCGAACTGCCGTACCGGCCGTTTTTTTGTAAATAGTAACTTTACTAATTCATTATTAATTAAAATTTGATATTAAGGTTGACTTACACCGAACCGTTATATACCGCCGAGCCGCCGCGCCAACCTGTATATAAGACACTTTGTCTAAGATAAGTTCATAGTGACTTTAAGGTGTTTTTCCACCATTATAACCGTAACATTATGTTAGCTTTAAGGTTGCTTCCCACCTATTGCCACCGCCGGAAAAAGGCAAGCTAAGATTACTCTACCCATGTGCATCTGTCGCGCATTAGAGAATCGTAGGCCTTTAGCCACATTCCGTGTTACCGCATTAAGGGTATCGTCCACCCACCGTTGTTAGAATAATTTATTAATACTATAATTATTATAACTTTGTTTGTTCATTAAAACCGTCCAGGCCGTTAACCGCCGTTAGTCTAATTCGACTTATTATTAAAGATAAAGTTTATTTCAATTAATTTTGATTTCATTTATTTCCGTCGACGACAAGAGGCGCATAAGCCGTCAAGTGGCTTACATTAAATTCAATTTTTATTTCTTTGTATCTCGCGTACATATATTAGGTTAGTTATTTTGATTTATATAATTTAGGTTAGTTTATTACTTCTCATTATTATTGTTATACGTCTTTGTAAGATATGAGTTTAGAGTACAATAAAGCCCAGGTACTCCCTTGTATAAACAAACGTGTCAACCCGTTTACTATCCTTTATCTTTCCACCGCCCGTTCTGTCCGACCTCCTGCCTCGAACCCTGGTCACTCACTGAAGCGTCTCGCAACAGGAGGTAAAGACGTAATATTTCTCACCCGCGGGAAATAAAAACGTTACATATCTTAGAAGTATAATTGTCCATATTTACGTGCTTCATCTTTATTAGGATGTAACGCATATGCATTATGGTAAATTTGTCCACATATTTTAATAACTTGTGGTCCTTTACCCGGCAATGTATAAAAATTGGCACCAAAATTTGCAAATGCTGAAGCATCATTGTACAACCTAACATCTCGTCGAAAATCAATAATTTCTTCCGTTAATTCAGTTGCTAAAAACTTTAATTGTTCTAGGTAAGGAGGATTTTCTAACAATTCTTCTTCACCTTTATGTCAACAATTGGAGAAATCGTTACTTTTAGTATATTCGTAAGCAAAATGTTTCGCATCCCAATAAACACATGTTTTTATCATAGAACCAATGTTATTTTCAGATATGAGATCTTTATCGAAATATATATTTGCTATGCAACTAATCAGTTTCGAATAAATTTTTTCATTTAATTTCTTCAATTATTTTTTTACTTTGTCCTTTATTGTTTTATCAATAACTTTGTTTAATACAATATTATGATTGTTATTATAATTATTATTATTGTAACTTTTATTATAATTATTGTCTTTAATTTTTAATCGTTTATACTTAATAAATAATATCTTTAATTGATAAGAATCATATTTATGTTTAGGCTTTCTTTCATCTATTGGTTTATTTATTGTAGTATCATTATTAAGAAGGGGCCGAACTATCTGTCTTTGTCTAATAGCGTTTTTCATCATTTATGTAAACACTGTCCGGTATAACAAGAAAAAAATAGCAGCCCCCGCTAGATATTAGTATAATAAGTAGATTTTGTAATAACAACCAAATTTTTTTACTGCGTAGTTTTTGAATAATTAGAGACCTACCAAAAGAAGATAGGTTATATTCTAGATTGCTAGTAGGTCTCTAATTAGTCAAAAACTATGCGGTAAAAAATTTGGTTGTTATTACGAAATTTACAAATTATACTAATATCTAGCGGGGGCTGCTATTTTTTTCTTGTTATACCGGATAGTGTTTACATAAATGATGAAAAACGCTATTAGACAAAGACAGATAGTTCGGCCCCTTCTTAACATGTTTATTGTCATCAATATCTATTTGTTTATACCTTGTGCGTAATTCTTTTAATTGGTAGCAATCATTTTTTACTCGTGCTTTTTTAATAATATCGGCATTTTCCAATTTTTGATTTTTAATTTGTACTATTCTCTCATATTCATTATATTATTCACTAATAACTTTTTTATAAGTATCTTTTTTGCGTAATTTTCTTTTTCATGCAATGTTTTCAATTTATTAGTATCTCTATTTTCCATTGATTTTATTTTTTATATCTTAATATTTTTAATTTTTTTTATATTCATTTAGTTGTTCTTCTTTCATTTTTATGCAAGCTTTTTTCTTACGTGTAGCTTCATATGTACGTATTTGTTTCATTTTATCAGTACCCTTTTTTATCTTTAATTTCATTTTTGTTATTTTAGTATTTTTTAATTTTTCTTTATATTTATTGGGTTGTTTTTCTTTAATTTTTATATAATTTTCTTTTTTACGTAAAGCTTCATTCGCTCGTTTTTGTACCAATTAATCAATACTCATTTTTTCCTTGAATTTCAATTTTGTTATCTTAGTATTTTCTAATTTTTCTTCATATCATTTTGGTTTTTTTCTTTAATTTTTATATAAGCTTCATTCTTACGTAAAGCCTCATTCGTATGTATTTGTTCCAATTTATCCGTACTCATCTTTTCCTTGCATTTTAATTTTGTTATCTTAGTATTTTCTTATTTCTCTTCATATTTATTTAGAATTTTTTCTTTGATTTTTATATAAGCTTTTTTCTTACGTTAAGCCTCATTTGCACGTATTTGTTCCAATTTATCAATAGTCATTTTTTCCTTGAATTTCAATTTTTTATCTTAGTATTTTCTAATTTTTTTTTATATTTTTCAGGTTGTTTTTCTTCAATTTTTATAAAAGCTTCTTTCTTACGTAAAGCCTCATTCGCACGTATTTGTTCTAATTTATCAGTACTCATTGTTTCCTTGAATTTCAATTTTGTTGTTTTAGTATTTTTTAATTTTTCTTCATATTTTTTCGGTTATTTTTTTCTAATTTTTATATAAGCTTCAATTTATCAGTACTCATTGTTTCCTTGAATCGCCATTTTGTTATCTTAGTATTTTAAATTTCTGTTTATATTTACTTGGTTGTCTTTTTTTCATTTTCATATAAGTTTTTTTCTTACGTAAAGTTTCTTGAACACGTCTTAGTTCTAATTTATCATCACTTTTTTTTTCTTGCATTTTCATAATAATGTCTTTTTCTGAAATTTTTTTATATTCATGTGATTGTTCTGTCACCATTTTCCTATTAAGAGGAGGTCAAGTATATCTGTCCTATTCTAATCAAAGAATTGATTTTTTCACAAAAATTAATAATTGTAGCAAAAAATAAGAAGAAAGCCCCATCTCGTATAATAAAAAGTAAGATTCTCTTTTATGAGGAAAAATTATTTTTATCGCTTCGTTTTTAAGAAAACCTTGAAAAACTGAATTGTCCATCCGAACCTCTATTTTTCAAGTTTTTTAAGGTTTTCTTCAAAACGAATCGATAAAAATAATTTTTTCTCAACAAAGAAAATCTTACTTTTTATTATACGAGATGGGGCTATCTCCTTATTTTTTGCTACAATTATTAGTTTTTGCAAAAAAATTAATTCTTTGATTAGAAAAAGACAGGGATATACGACCTGCTCTTAACGGGATGACGGAGCTGCAGCAATTCAGTTTTCCTTTTTTTTATTTTATCAATATCTTTTTTAATTCATAAATTAAACAAATATAATGATTTGTCCGCACTAAAGCTATATTAATACAATCATTTTTGTAAAAATAAAAAATCATTTGGACTTGTTATTTTTTTATGAGCTTGGATTGGAAATTAGATATCAAACTCGATAAACCTAACCATAAAATACGATACATTGAAAGTTTTTATTATAACTTTGTATGTATGATATTTTGGTGGATTTCTTGAGTTGTCCGCACTAGAGTTTAATCTTACAAATTTTTGCTACGTAGTAAAAAAACTCGATTAAACGCATCGTTTATTCATTAGTTAGGATTGGAAATATTATTAGAAGGTGGGCAGCTTCGTCATGCTCTCAATTCCTGTTACAAATAAAGCTTATTTTTCATCTATTTCTTTTGATACTTTTTTTTCTTCATTCAATTTAATCTCAACTGTGCTAATTTTACTATAGTTATAATTTAAGTGGATTTCATCGATTCCCATTTTATTAGTATTTGGTTTTTAAAAATTTGTATACGAAATGTCATCGTCAATTTTCATCAAAATTGTTTCATGATTCGAATTCTTTTGTTTACGATACATTTCCATGATCTATTTTGTTCTGCCAATAAATGCATTTGAGAGTTTTTTCTAATAGTTTAAGCTTAGTGAAATCTAAATTTAATGGTATTTAATTTAGACGTTACTTATAACAAAAACTCCTTATTATGTCCTGTGGAATATCGTAATTAATATCTGCATTGTTATAATTTTGCAGAACTGGAAAGATTCTTATTTGTTGCATTCTAAAAATTCTTGATAAACGTAATCTCATTGGAGAAACATCATATTTTAAACAACATGGACCTGAGTTATCAAGTATTGCAATAGCAAAAACAATTGCAAAAACGCCACAATCATATTTATCTGTTTGTGATTGTACTGTTTCGAATACTATGCTCAATTCTGATTTGTTTGGAAATAATCTGTTTATATAAATCTTATGCTCATCTGGTAGATATTTAAGATTTAAACTGTCATATATATGAATTTCCTTATTATTATAATACACACAAATCCGGTGACACTTTTCCAAATTTCCGGAAAATAATAACTGTAGAAATTCTCCATCAATCGGGACTGATTTGATATGTTGTGGTCTTTGAATTAGTAAAGTTAATTGCATGTTAAATGAGGTGTACCAGTTTGAAATATTATTAAATTCTAATATATGAATATCAATTAACATGAAAGCAATTCCACTATACAATCTCTGTCCTTTAACAATCAATTTATTTTTCCCAGTCAAAACCATTATTGAAAATTAAAATCCTTCTAAGAATTTTAATTAATTTTTAATGAACTTTTTCCAAAGATATTCACAAAATAATTGCTTTTATATTGACTAATTTAATTTACTGCCTTTTTACTTTAAAAGCTGAAAAATAAAAGAAATTATGAAAAATGCTATGAATTAATTGTTATATGATAAATAAATAATAATAAAATTTGTAAAAATAATATAACGATTAAAAAATGGTTATTTTCAGAAATTATACATACATATAGATATATATATATATATATATATGGGACATTTCACCCAAACTGGAAAAGCAAAAAAATTAAAATCGCTGAAACTCTAAGAATATATTTTGTTTGTCACCCAGAATGTGTAAAAAAATTTTGAAGGATTTAGATTGGAAGAATTAAGAGCCATAGATCCTTGAAATTTGGAAATTTTTCAAAATTTTTGGAAAAATACCAACTTTATGATTTTTTTTCTGAAAATCCTGATGTTTTACAGAGAAATTCATAAGAATACTTCTTGTTGTAAATTAAGAGGAGAGTTAGCATGATTCTTTACAGACCTAACTTTTCAAGTTTTCTATCGGTTCTTACATGTATTACATGGTAATCGGAATTACTCATTGTTTGCCACTTCAGAAGTTGCTTTTCGAGGGCTTACTTTCTTCTATTTTTCATTAACTTCAGAATAAATTTTCGATTGTGTAAGAAAGAGCCACCAATAAGGAGTTATGACAGTTTGAAATATATATTTTAATATACCATTTATTTTTTACATTGAATATAAATGTATATTTTCATTTATGATTAATTTTTATATTGAAAATAAATTATACATGAAAATATATTTTTTAAACTGTCATAACTCCTTATTGTTGGCTCTGACTTACATAATAAAAAATTTATTTCAAAGTTCATGTAAAATAGAAAAAAATAAGCTTGCGAAAAGAAATTTCTGAAGTGGTGAACCATGAGTAATTTCAATTACCATGTAATACATATAAGAGCCAATAGAAAACTTCAAAATTCAGGTTCTGTCAAAAATCATGCTTACTCTGCTCTTTATTTACAACAAGAAGTATTCTTATGAATCTCTTTCTAAAATATCAAGATTTTCAGGAAAAAAAAAATTAAGTCAAGACTTTTTTAAAAATTTTGAAAATTTTTCTAATATCAAGGATCTATAGCTCTTGATCCTTTGATTTCTTGAGTTAGAGGTCCCACCAAGCAAGTAGGTGATTTATATGTATTTTGAGCTGCTGAATCCGAATTTGCAACTTGCTTTTCGCGCAAGTGGTCGAGTAATTTGTTATAAACAAATTGATTGTTTAAATGGCTATAGTTTATGAACTACAATAGATGCAGTGATTTTCTCTGCGAAAACTTGTTCTTTAATAAAAAAAACAAAAAAAATCGTTTCTGTTGCATGTCAATTCGATAATTATAACCAGAGATATGGCAAATATATTGCAAAAAAACATAGAGACGTAGCGGAAGCGCGGAACGCCCTGGTAAAAAACCCGAGGGGCTACGCACTTCATGTCCTCTCAAAAAATCCTCTGAATTGAAAGTGTGTACTCTCATGTCCTCTCATGTCCTCCGATGTCCTCTGAATTTTTTGTCAATGTACTCGCGATTATTTTGAAAAATAAAAAAATTGCAGACGCTGTCGACAGCAAGAGTACAGAAGAGAATGAAGAGGACAATGTGAGTACATAAGAGAATGAAGAGGACAATGTGAGTACATAAGAGAATGAAGAGGACAATGTGAGTACATAAGAGAACTATGGAGGACAGTGAGAGTACAAAAGAGGACTCCTCAGTTCTCTTGAGTTCTCTTTTATGTCCTTTTATATCCTCTTAAGTTTTCTTTTTTTTCCTCTCAAGTTCTCCCGAGTCCTCTCAAGTCCTCACGAGTCCTCTCAACTTCGGCCATGTACTCTAAAAAATTAAAGAGTTTATTTGTGATCTTGTCCTCTTTAAAGTCCTCTTTAATCTCTCAATGTACTCTTTTTTGTCCTCCCGAGAGGACAAGAAGTGCGTAGCCCCTCGAAAAAACCTTATAATTCGACTACTTATTAATATTTTTTGAAGTTCAACATGTGTTTGAAAAACGTCAGAGTCTCAGCTTTAATGATAAATTGTTATATATTACTTTCAAGTATTAATAAATAAGCTAGAATGATTTGAAGCAAAAAAATTTTTAATTTTTCAGAATCTTGTTTGTTTATAACGAAATGATATAGGTTAGCGAACAAAATATTTCTATATTTTTTATATAGAATGATAGGAAATTTGATGTAGTTTAAGAATCTGTTCGGTTTTTCGAATTTAAGTAAGTAGAACCTGAGATATCGCAAATTTAAGCTGTAGCGCCAACTCCTTACAATACGACATATGTATGCAATATGGCGATCGCTTTCCTTATTAAAAATTCTTTTATTATAAGATAAGTAATTTCATTTTTTTGTAATACAATTAATTTTAACTCTGTATTAGGGAATTAAATAAAAATTTAATAAAAAAGGATTCAGCTAAAAATAGATGACTCTAATAAATCGGAAGGTTAAAAAAAATTTTTTGAATAAAATAGATTGTTGTTCTTTTTGCAATTGCAAAAAAATAAACAAATTTAAAAATACTCCATAAGTTAAGTAAATTGTTTACTATTATAGTAGAAAAATCAATGATTATTTAAAACCCTAAATCTACTTTGTTTAAATGTATTATACACTTCGAGCATATACTACTGGAGGAAGCCTCCAAATAGCAGAAAGCGTTACAAGGCGAAGAGAGAGAAAGCCTCTATGTTGGTACGTGCTGTCTCTCTCTAGCCTGATTTGATTGGCTGCTTCTGTTTCCCACTAAGAAAGTGAGAGAGAGATAGCACTTACCTAAATAGAGGCTTTTTCTCTCTCTGCCTTGTAACGTAGTTAATAGCTGGGAGGTTTCCTCCAGTAGTATATGCTCGAAGATTATACATCATTAATATTATGACAAAGTATATAAAATAGAGTCGAGTCAAAATCGATTTTATTAGAAAAGGATGAGATTACTTACCTTATAATAAAAGAATTTTTAATAAGGAAAGCGATTGCTATATTGCACACATATGTCGTATTGCAAGGAGTTGGCGCTACAGCTTAAATTTGCGATATCTCAGGTTCTACTTACTTAAATTTGAAAAACCGGATAGATTCTTAAATTAGATCAAATTTCCTATCATTCTATGTCAAAAATATAGAAATATTTTGTTTGCTAACCTATATTATTTCGTTATAAACAAACACAATTCTGGAAAATTAAAAATTTTTTCTGCTTCATATCATTCTAGCTTATTTATCAACATTTGAAAGTAATATATAACAATTTATCATTAAAGCTAAGACTCTGACATTTTTCAAACACATGTTGAACTTCAAAAAATATCAATTAGTAGTCGAGTTATAAGGTTTTTTACCAGGGCGTTCCGTGCTAGTGCTACGTCTCTATGTTTTTTTTGCAATATATTTGCCATATCTCTGGTTCTAATTATCGAATCGAAATGCAACGAAAACGATTTTTTTTGTTTTTTTTATTAAAGAACAAGTTTTTGCAGAGAAAATTACTGCATCTATTATAGTTCATAAACTATAGTCATTTAAACAATTAATTTGTTTATAACAAATTACTCAACCACTTGCGCGAAAAGCAAGTTGCAAATTCAAATTTAGCGGCTCAGAATACATATAAATCACCTGCTTTCTTGGTGGGACCTCTAACTTCATACGAAACCCGCTGGGCGCCTAGACTATTACATCTTTTGGATAGCAAAAAGAATATATCCTTAGAGTTTCGGAGATTTTTATTTTTCTGCTCTTCCACTCTTGGTGTGAAATGTCCCACACACACACACACACATATATATATATATATATATATATATATATATATATATATATACAGGGTGATTGGATAACATCGATACATACTTATATCATTGGATCCAGCGCAATAAACTGACTCCGAAAAAAATGATAAGAATTTTTTTGTAATTTTACCAATATATTGCCAATATATTGGCGATCTTAGAGAAAATTTTACCAACACATTGCGAATATATTGGCGATATATTGGTAGAATTAAAAAAAAATTTTATATTGTTTATTTTTGGGATCAGCTCATTGCGCTGAATCCAATGATATAAATATATACCAATGTTATCCAATCACCCGGTATATATATATTGTAACGTTTTTCCTTTTCGGGAGGGGGAAATACGTGTGTCTCCTGTTGCCGGACGCTTCAGTTATCAGAGTAAGATCGGCAGGAGTGGGAAGGATCGGTCGATGGAAAATGAAGGAAAGTAACCGGGTTTAACACGTTTGGTTATGCTAGGGAGTACCTTGCCTTTATTGTACTCATTAAACTCATGTACAACGACGATTACAATAATGAAATAATAATGATGTATTAATCAAAACTAAATCTATTATTTTATATAATACAAACAACTAATCTAACTTTAAATGAAAATATAATTTACAAAGTAATTAGATTTTTATTTATCTCGGCCACTTGACGGCTATTTAATAAATAAATCGAATCAATTAATAATCTTTAAATGAATCTAATTAACTAAAAGATTCTTTGGCCCTGGCGGTCTAATTTGTACCGGCGGCTCTTACCTGCAACAATGTGCAAACAAAAAGAGACAAATGATTAATAATTAAATAATTATGATATTAATAGGTGAACGGCACCTAACATCGCAATACTTAATACTACGGCAATAATGGGTAGCCGGCTCCCTTGATTATCTAAATTACTAATCTCTATGGGCATGCGGAGCCCTTAAGTGATGTAAAGATAAAGGGTGGCCGACACCCTTAACTTATTCTATGATCTTAATAACTACGCGGCAGTCGGACGGAGTTCTTTAATTAACGTAATAGGTAATGGGTGGACGACACCCTTAAGTTATTCCAAAGTCTACTATTTACACGCGGTCGGACGGAGTCCTTTGAACTAATATGAAACAAGTAATGGGTAGACGACACCCTTAATATATTCTATAAGTCACGTAGTGGCGGACGCGACAGCTGTGGGTGGACGAGACCCTTAATTAAGCCAGTTGCGATATGTAAGATAGAATATAATATTTTGGGTGGACGTCACCCTTAAATTCAGCAGCGCAAGTTCGGCATTGCGGCGACGGCAAAAGATTGCAAGTGTGCTCTAGGCAGCATAGATTTACGCCAGCGTGCTCACTCGACGTATCTCTAATACTGCCAGCCTATGCACTAGAGTGTAGACCAGCGTGCTCACTCGGCCTACTCTCGTGTGCAAGAGAGAGAAGCTCCGCCTAAGCTGTGGATAGTCCCCAAGCCAAGGCGGCCAGCCACTTCTCGGCCTCTTATATACTCTGGCCTCATTTTTCGTTTCGTGCAACGACGTTCGAGGTTGCCGGCTGAGCTCAGAACTACTGTTCTATAGAAGCTTGGCTGTTATGCGGGAGATTTGAAATGCGCGGGTATGTATACTGTCGCAATATATATATATATATATATATATATATATTAATAAATAAATATATATATATATATATATATATATATATATATATATATATATATATATATATTTATTTATTTATTTAAAAAAAATTGTTGTAAAAAGAACTAAAATGAAAATTATTTTGAGTTATTTCTAATAATTGTATTCTTCAATTTATTTACAGTCATTTACGGATATTTGCAGTATCTACATTTAAAAAATGTATAAATTATAATAAACGATCATTATTTATCTCCAGCCTAACGCTTTTTCATTGTTATTTACAGTTTTCAATATTTTCTTATAATCATTTGTTTATTCACAGTATTATTCTACTTTAAAAAAATAATTTTCATACAAGGTGATGAAATATTTAATCATAAGATAATATATATATATATATATATATATATATATATGTTGCGTATCACAAGAAAATTTATACATCAAAACTAATTCTCTAATGTATGATAAAAAATTAAATTAATAGAATTTTGAAATTTTGATATGGGAATACTTTTTATAAATAACTTTTTAATAACTTTGAAAAATGATAAATTTTTTAAATAACTTGTATTGAATGCTAATTAAATTTAGTTTTAACATGAAGATAATTATTCAAGTTGGAAATGTATTTAATGAAATAATATAACTATTTATAAGTTATCACTTAAGGAGGTACGTTGGTCCACCACTCGAGTCGAATTGTGAATATGCTTATTTGATTAAAAGTTACAAGATATCTCCCCTCCCCAAGAATATATGTTTTGTATGGTAATTTTCACATACTCGATAGAATTAGCATCAATATAAAAAAAAAGAAATGATTTTTATTTAAAACTAAAAAATTAAAATTAATTAAAGAGCTGAGATCATCATCTTTACTGTCTAAATCATTTACATGCTCTTTTTACGAAATTTGAAAATTTGAGGTTACGGTGTGTTTTTGCCACCATCCGCTATGTACGATAAAAGTAACTAGATTCGTACATAAATGAATAATTTATTCATTTATATTTCCGTGTAAAAGTAATGAAAGTTTCTGAAAATTATTTTATACGTTGCCAGTGATATTATGTTTATCCTCAAAAAATTTTATTTTATTCTGTTTTTTTATTTTAAGATCAACTACAATATTAACGTTTCCTCATAAGAACCAATGGTATATAATTATTCTAATTTCTCATTAACGAGATAACGAATCTTCATGAAATTTTATATGTGCATTTTAGACATAAAAACAAACAATTTTGCATAGTTTCGACCAAATCTGTTTTGTCATACTGAAGCGAAAGTACCTCCTTAATAATAATTTTTTAAACTTTTTATTCATAGTTTAAAATAACATAATATATATGATTATCATTTTAATAGTTCTTATAAAATATTATGTAAATTTTATAAGTTTATATTATTTAAGGAGATGTAAAATGGACAGTACACTTGCGCCGATAAATATTGACTATATTTCCATTGTACTTCGAAATTTTGAATAAAGAGATGCATTAACATATAATATGTATCACGAAGATTATTCAGTTAAATTTTTAAATAAATCTATTTATTAGTTATTGAGGAGTTTAGGTTCCAATATTATTCACTAATATTTTCTATTTGGAATCAGAAATCTAAATATCTTGAAAACTAATGATTAGAATAATTTGAAAATTTAAATAAATAATTATCATTGTATATACTACACTTTGAAAAATTTTCTGGTAACTATACCAGTTTCCTGTAAATAATTACATGTTTTAGCGATTTAAAGTTACATTTTTATGTAACTCTACATCGCTGAGCGTAGGTCCTACTATGATCACGGTATTTTCCCCGTACTTAGCAGTGTAATGTTACAGTCAATATCAACATGGCTGTCCGGTTAAAATACATGACATACGTGAACTTTCGCGACAGTAGAAACACGTTTTAAACACAATAAGAAATATGTTATCCTTATTTATTGATGTTTAACATAAAGTTATTAAATAATCTTTTCAAATTCCATAGTGTCATGAGTAATAAACGTTCAACGTATATTTTTTATTAAATTATATCAAATGTAGGTTAGAAACGATGGATTATGTAATTTTACCGGTTTTCATGTGTATTTAACTCGCTCAGCAAGGGTCCCGATACTTACCATGTTCAGTGATGTAAAGTTCCGAAAAATTTTTTACTGTGTACGAGTTAATACATTCCTTTTATGGAAATTCAGAAATAGAATGGAAAGACATCAGTTAAATATGACAGTTTATTTTTATATCTTCTCATATAGTGAAATATAATAAAACTTTGACAACAAATTCAACATAATAAAATAATTGTACTTTCAATGATCATATTCAATACAAATTTCAGAGTGATATTACAGAATATTATTTTTTTCCGCATTTATAATAAGTGTTTCGCAAATAATAAGTAAATTTTCTTTTGAAATGTTTACTATTTTAGGGGGAATTTCACTTCTATCTAGACAGTTCATAAATATAAATTCATAATTATAAACATAATAAGAAAAAATTATTCATATTTCATATATTTTCCTATCTTTATAATTGACTATTAGAAAAAATTTAATATCAAATGAATAATTTTTTTAAAGTGTATTTCATAAAAATTATGTTCAAACGATATTAAAAAAAATATTTTTATATCATGTGATGATAATTTTTCAAATGAGGTAATTTGATGTATTTTAAAAGTTAATATGTTTCTCTTATTAAAAATATTATTGCTTTAATGAAATGAATTTTAATATATTTAATTGTTAACAATTTTTATATAAATATCAATTCATTTTAATACAAACACGTGTACAAAATAAAATGTAATTAAGGTAAATATAATTTTAATATATTAAAATGTAATTTTAATATATTAAAATTTTATTTTAATATATTTAATTGTTAACAATTTTTATATAAAAGACAAATTATTTAAATACTAACACGTGTACAAATGAAAGTGTAATTAAGGTTAAATGTATGTCATTTATAAAAAATTGTTAACAAGTAACTTTTTGAATAATATATTTTCATGAAAACTAATACTTTATTCTCTGAATGATAATAAAATAAAATTTTAATTTAATAAATTTAATCATACAATTATAAATATATAATATTTATATAACTGTTCATCAAATAAAATTATTATTTTTTTAATATATATATTAAAAAAATAATTATTACAATAGATTGTAGTTAAATAAAAATGTTTATTTTAATAATTATAGCGTTGAAATTCACTTTGATGAAAATGTTATTTGATTGACATTTACAGTATTATTTTAACTATATTTGAAAGGTTACTTGCATCAATGAAAAAATATTCAATCATTTAAATTAATAATTCATTAATATCAAGAATTTTCTGAAAATTATAATATTTATGATATGCAAACCTTACTGGTGATACATACACTTTGTAATATTTGTATCTCATTAATATTTTATATTAGATGCAAAAAGGATTGTTAAGTAATTGCAAATAGTTATTTTATTGTTCTGAAATATTCAAATTTAAAATTAACCACAAATGTGTATTTTAATCTTATGATTTTTTAATTTAAATTTCGTATTTCATATATATAAAATACATTTGTGAAGATATTTTTATTAGAAATAAACACAGAATTTTTTTTAAGCATGTTTTACGTAAAAATTAATTTCATAATTCAAATTCATGGTCATATATTAAGGTCTGGAAATTATAGTTGTTACTTAGTTCCCAGTTCTCAGTTTATTTATATCAAATATCGTGATATCTTTGTTTTTATTATGAAACTAGATTGAGAAATAGTCACTTGATGAAATAAATTATACGCTTTTTTACTTTAAGCACATGTGTACATATATTTTTATATTATGTTTCATCAAATTATTTTTAATTTTATTTAGTACTCAAAATTAACTTTAATTAATTCTTATTTACTTAAAATTAGTCATTTATTCATAATAATATAATAAAAGAAAATTCAACCGAGCGACGTTAGGAGCGAAAAACTTCAATATAATTAATACCTCCCTACTAAAAAATCTCAGGTGAGAAATCACCTGATTTCTCAGGTGATTTATCATGCCAAAATCTCATGTGACGATTTTTTTGGTTTTTACACGTTTCAAAGCATACTTAGTCAATTGCTAACTATTTTTGAAAATTTTTGAAAAATTTGAACTTGGAAAATTTTTTTAAAATTTGGTCTTAGAAAAAATTATGACTCATTTTACAAAAAATTTTCTAAGTTCAATTTTTCAAAAATTTTCAAAAATAGTTCGCAATTGACTAAGCATGGTTTGAAACGTGTAAAAACCAAAAAAATCGTCACATGAGATTTTGGCATGATAAATCACCTGAGAAATCAGGTGATTTCTCACCTGAGATTTTTTAGTAGGGCTATCAACGTAAAACCCATTAAATTATGTAACAATTTTCAACAGTTGATAAATATAATGTAAATCATATAATATATATATATCAATTTTAAATTACTAATAATTAATTTAAAACTGAAAAGTAATTATTTTAAAACGGAATATGGAAGATAAAAATGTATCGTTTTATTCCTTAAATATCACGAATTGAAATATTAATTATTAGTCATTTTAAAGTGTTATATATTATGTAAATAATTCTATATTTAATAATTTTTAATTTTAGTAACAGGAAAAGCCGCCCGAAAAGAGATTAATAATTACATTTTCTGTGAAATATTGCCCTTGAATCGAGTAGACGAAATATCAGTCTTAATTAAAAAAAAAGGCACTAAGCATCGCAAATTCACGCTCTTACTTCACAATATAATGGTACCAACATTGGTCCCTAAAATTTAGACTATAGTACTACTTGAAATTATATCGCCACTCTTTTTTTAAGTACCTTAGTACATAAATTAGATATACTTGATTTAGAACCTATTTTAATAATACTTTCCTTTCTCTGTGCAGTTTTTAGATCTAGTAAACGTCAAATACCGTTTTCGATTATTTCATGGTTCGTGATTAAAACACGTGATTAAAAAGAATGAATTCCTATTTTATTTTTTCATTGATTCTAATGCAATTTAGTAGAACAAATTCCTAATTTATCATGATATAATTTGTATTTAAACAATTTTTATGCACATTGTAACTTTAATTAATCTTTTTTATAAAAATATAAAAATTTAATTTAGTACAAAACTAGAATATCAAAATTCATAAGTTGCGGCAATTCTATTTTATCTTAAAATTGGCTAATTTATACATAATAATATAATATATGAAAATTCAACCGAGCGACGTTAAGAGCGAGGTATTTTTCGCTAGTTCAATATTATAATTGAAAATGTATTAATATTCAATGTTAATGAAAATGTTATTAAACTTAATAATTACTTAAGTTATTTGTATTAAATCTAATATATTGATTAAGATATATAGAACTGAAATTTATCAAGACTTTAATAAATTATTATAAAATTTAATATAGAATCTTAAAAATGTTTGATGTATTAAAAATTTGTAGTTCACAAATCATGCACTAGATGGCTACTTGTTTTTTCAGTCTACAAACAGAAATAGAAGGTTCAAAGTATAAAAGAGAAGGTCTAGCCTCATATCGGCGAGAAAATTCTCATTTATATTTCTTTGGAAATATTTTAATTTTTGGAGTGCTCAACAATAGCTGAATTTAAAAAAAATATATTAAATCAAACCACATGAAATAATATTTTTTTATCATATTATGTTTAATAGAATTTCTTAATTTTAAGTATATTATATTAAATTCAGTAAACTTATGGTAAAATTTATAATTAGATTCTTAAAATTTTTTATTAATATTAATAAAAGAATGCATTAAAATTCAGAAAAATATTTAGTAAAAAAAAATATTTTTAAATTATATTCAATTGAATTTTTTAAACTTAATATACAGTTTATTGAATTTAAGAAAATTATATTGAAATTTTTAATTATTGTGCTGACAATTTTTGTATTAATTTTCAAACACAAATGTATTAAAACTTAAAATAATATTGAAATTTAAAAAATTATTATTAAATATCATTCAATAAAAGTTTATGAAATGAGTTTCCTTCACTTTTATCTTAATTTTAATAATATATTTTTAACAGTGCATTCAATAAAGAGGGGTTCAGTGAGCTCCAGCTCTCGCAGCGAGAGGAACAAAGGATTATTCTCTCTTTCTCTCTCATCGCATTGAAAGTAATGGTCCTACATTAACCACAGAGACCGACACTTAAAATCACTTTTGATTTCCGAATAATTCTTTTTTCTTTTAAAAGTAAGAAGAAAACGTGATTTTTTGTTGTTTGTTTTTCGAGTGTTTTTTTTGTACTTCTTTGTTTTTTTATTTCTATTTTTTTTAATAATCGAACAAAGAGAAAAAAAACTTAAAAAAATTGAATTAACATTTCGCGAGTGAACTCTATTTGATTTTTTTTTGTTGTGCTTATCAATCCTGCGCATAAGAACGTTCTTTACAGGATCACTTGTAATAAATTTTGATTAAATATAGAGTCAGTGTGATAACCTCACTACTAACCAATATAACAGGTGAAAAATATTTTTTTTATACTAAGAAGGGGAAAGACTAGGCCTTTGGCCGAAAAGCTCTGAGTGGTGACTTCATTCGTGAATAAAGTTGCTGCGATTAGCACAAAAGTCTGATGGTGATGGGTTTAAAAGGGTGCTGAAAAGCTGCCCTTCCCTGTGGATATCACGTACATTTATGTACCTGGTGAAGCATAGGTTACCGTACACCAGGGATTAGGGCTTATTTTGTTTGTTTTAGGTTGTATCCGATTAAATATTACACTTGACTAATCATAACGAGAAGAGTTATAAAACCAAAGAAAGAAAAGATAAATAAAATCGAGATTGGTTTCTTTTTTTCATCATTGTAAGGTTTTTCTTTTTGTTAAATTTAATTTAATTAAATTTTTATTTTTTATTTTTTTTATGTTAAAATTAAATATTGAGATATAATATTTTTATTATAAGATTTTTAGATTGGTATTTTTGAAATTGATTTAAATTACTAAATTATCAAATATATGATTAACCAGAAATTTCTTTTATTAACCAAAGAAAGTTTATATTTGATTATTGAAATAAAGGAGAATATTTTTCAAAAAGATGTCATATATGACTAACTCAAAATAAGATATAGCATTCTTTCTTTCACAAACCACCATATGTCAATTTTATGTGGATCGTAAATTAAGTGTCAATTTGCATGCTAATCTATGTTATGTCTAATATATAGAATAATTAAAAATTTTTATGTAACATCAAATTGACGAACCCTATGGACATTGCTGTCGGCGGATAATATAACTTTACAGAGAAGAAGGCAAAATTGGTAACGTTTCTTAAGATTCAATCTTTTTTGCTGCTTATTCCTGATAGTTAGTTTAAGAATAAAATGTATAGATATTTTGATAAGAAACTTGAAAAGTAAGACTAATTAGTAAAGGCTGATTCCATTTCAAACCGAACAGTCAGTATACACTCAAGTCACCAATTACTGCGCTAATGGAGTATGTTATTCTACCCTAAAAATAAGGATATACGTATTTTTTTATTTTGCTGAAATATCAAAATTGCATCAGATATGCACTTTTGAAAATTGCATACAAAAACTAAATGTTAAAACTGAAAATGTTGAGAATAACTTTAGAGGGCTATCGTTTTACCAATTTTCAATGAATTTTGGTAAACCTCATTTTGTTTTATTATGTTTTAAGCCCTCTTTAATTCAGTGCAAGAAATTTCAAAAAAGACTAAAAAATGACTAAGATATGTGCATTTTACCAAAAAATGCACTTTTTATGCACATGCATTTTTCTCGAAAAACCCATTTTTTTTTTGCTGAAATTTTTTGTGCTCATAAAGGACCAAATTACCTATCTAATGGTACTTGATTGATCCCGTATTAATTTGTTTGAAGCGAGAAAAAAAATTCACAAATTTTATTGGTGAAAAATTTTTGTATATACGTTCGGAAATTTTAAGCAATGTAGATTTAAACACTATCCTTCTTTTAGCATTACCCAGGAACAATGACGTGGACGTAGAAGGTTTCTGTCCCCTTCGGGGTGCTTTTTTAAAGTGAGTTCCTCTTGCCTCTCACTGTTGGGATGCGCCAAAAATATAATTATAAATAATTACTTTTTTTTATTTTTGCACTTATTATTTTTAGTTCTAAGTGTAGCCTTACGACGTTTGACTTTTTTTTTCTTGTCTTTCACTTTAGTCAGTGCATGTATAGCTGTTCTGCCAACAAATATATGCGATTTCAATTCCCCAAGTTTTTTCAACCGCATATGACTTTTTTGAATCCCATTATATTTAGGAACTGTACTCCATTCAATATTTTTTTCTTTTCTAAATTTTTCAATCTCATTTATTGGTAATAATATGATTTTGATTGCACTGGTGTACTTTTGAACCCAATTTATAAAATCGTCAGCATTTTGTATCGATTCTTCATGAACTCTTTTTAAGTTATGTGAAGTAGCATAATGCTTTAGAAGCCCACCTATTCCATCAACGGCTCCTTTCCCATGACCAGTCGCAGAAAATAACCATTTCATTTGATAAGAAAAATGTTTGAATTCATGTAGCTGAAAATGATTTTTAAATTGGCTTGCAGCTCCATCTGATATAATAGTGACTTTAGTAACTAAATCATTTTTCATAAGATCGATAATTTTATTTATTGCTAATAGCGCATATGCAGTATCATGCTTTTTGTCGTCACTAACGATCGCAAAGCTTTGCGTTATCTCTCCTTGGTAACAGACTGCAGTAAAAATAGAAATTTGGTTATTTACCCAATGATTTCCCTGAACCGCTTTATTATTTATTACAGACCAATTTTCTGCAAAATCAACGTGGATAATTAACTTAGTAGGATCAGCTTTACCTTGTTCTTTTTCTTTTTTTATAGCTTCACGTTGAATATTTTTTATGTATACGTGAGTACTTGCTTTTAGTGCGCAGATTAAAAATTTTTCTTTAAAAACTGATAAGCTTACTGTTTGTTTGATAAGATTACCATTATCCCACAAAGCAAACGTAATTTCATCTTCACAATTTTCTTTCAGTTTTAACAATTCTAATGTGATACCCTCACTACCGGGGCAATAATTGCATTCTTGCAAGAAACACGAATCAGATGGTTCAGAACACAACATTGCGTTAGTTATTTCTGAACGAATTAAATCTAATTCAGAATTATTATCGCCTCTAAAACGAATTAAACTTGTAAGAAACAGTTCAAAATTTTCGCAATGTACACAAAGACAAGTTTCCTTCACAGGGCTTGTTAAGACGAAACTTGGTCTTAGACTATAGAATTTCGATTTTCCTATTTGTAAGTTTGGGTTTTCTTGTCTTAATTGACTATATGTTTCCTTTAAGCTTCGAGTAAGAAACCGTTTAACTTTTTTAGTTTTTGTATTATTAACTTTAACAGTAACAACATCAGATTTATTTGGACTTTGTCTACTACAATTAAAATCATCATTTAAAAAATATTCCATAGCGATATTTTTTGTATTTTCATCAATAGGATGACCAGTATATGAATCTGGCTCCGAATAAACTCCTTTATTTTTCACGAGGTTTCTTGATTTATTTATCATATACTCGCTTATATTCGGGAATAGTGAGCAAATTTTTATTAAGCTTAATTTTGAAGGTAGTAGAGTTAGAAGTTTTATTTTCTCCAAAACAGAAGAACATTTTTCTAAAGCCGATTTAAAATTTTCCACAAATTCGTTCCAATAGTTTTCAGTCGAACTTTTGTCCAACTCTATTGATTCAACTGAAATGCCATACGCATCTTCTAATTTACTTCCGACAGTAGCAGAAAAAGCTGAAATTAAAGATTTTTTCTTTTTAGATACGTAATTTTCTGTTAAATTTTTCGGTATTGCAGTTTGTCTTTTTAGCGGCGAGACGCATTGAGGTAAAATTGCATTAATACTCTCGTTTAATTCCTGTATTCGTTCGCGTGTCTTGGGGATAAAATCATCATGTTTTCCGCTAAAAAGTTCAGTGATTTCATTTTCAGATGTAGATTCAAGATCACTTAAAATCATTTTTGATATGCGTTCATGGCAATTTTTGCATACATTAGTAGAGGGCAGTATCTTTAAATCTGGATAAAGCTGTGCCAAATTAATGGCCAAATCTTCCAACAGTCTAAAACGTAAATTATTGCCTTTATAAACTACCTTCTTATGCATTTGAAAAAAATCAGGACATCGAATTCTTGTAGAAGAGTGAATTTCGGACATCGTAATTGCAGAGTTTTGTTTACTTTTTCACAAGTCCGAAAAGTACCTTTTAAAGCAGACGTAAGAATAACTAGCTTGTATATAACAATTATAATATGCTGTTTTGGTTACGCGAGGTATTTGTCCGCGAATGAGCCTTCTATTGTCTGTACATCGAAACATACATAATATAGATATACACGAATAGAATTATTATTTTCCATTTTTTAATATTTATTTTTATATTACGAATTTATATATATATATATATATATATATATATATATATATATATCACTATTGATGATATACATACATACAAAGGTAAACAAATAATGAGCGAAGCATGCGACAGCGTTGGAATGAACATTCCTTAAGACTTTCGAACGTATATACAAAAATTTTTCACCAATAAAATTTGTGAATTTTTTTTCTCGCTCCAAACAAATAAGTACGGGATCAACCAAGTACCATTAGATAGGTCATTTGGTCCTCTATGAGCACAAAAAATTTTAGCAAAAAAAAAATGGGTTTTTCGAGAAAAATGCATGTGCATAAAAAGTGCATTTTTTGGTAAAATGCACATATCTTAGTCATTTTTTAGTCTTTTTTGAAATTCCCTGCACTGAATTAAAGAGGGCTTAAAATATAATAAAACAAAATAAGGTTTACCAAAATTCATTGAAAATTGGTAAAACGATAGCCCTTTAAAGTTATTCTCAACATTTTCAGTTTTAACATTTAGTTTTTGTATGCAATTTTCAAAAGTGCATATCTGATGCAATTTTGATATTTCAGCAAAATAAAAAAATACGTATATCCTTATTTTTAGGGTAGAATAACATACTCCATTAGCGCATTAATTGGTGACTTATGTGTATACTGACTGTTCGATTTGAAATGGAATCAGTTTAAAGCAAAAATTGAATATTACATTAAGTCTATTTGTCATAAATTTCCCAATCTTGCTATATCTTACTATTTGACGTTACAACATTTATTTTTTATTATTTTTAATAATTGCTTTTTATTATTTTGTTCAAATAAATTTTTATTATTTAAATTTCTAATTATTTCATCGGTCTTACATTCCAATTATCTTAAAGGATTGGAATTTATTTTTGTATATAAATTATTATCTAGAAGATTAGTTTTAAAGACATATCGCTAATCAAATGGGCGCTTTCGTATTCGTAATTAATCGCACTTTTTCTCGATATCGTGAAACCACGACTTTTGTAGAAGAGCAGGCCAAGGATGGCCGCAAGAACAGATTAAAATATTGTAAGAAGTGCTACTCATCGCATAATAACAGCAAGAGAATTACGTGATCAGTCGTAACAGAGGAATAGGCGTCGGGTATCGGTGCAGAAAATAAGAAATCGACTTCATGCAGCGAATGTGCGAGCACGAAGACCTGCTATAACGCTGCATTTAAATATTGGTCATCATCGAGCTTGTCTTCATTATGCTTGAAGGTATGTACGTTGGCGTTTCAGGCAGTGGATGTAGGTTTGGTTCTCCGATAAATCTCGGTTTTGCTTGTGCAATAATGATGGACGAGAATTTGTGTGGCGATGAAGAGGAGAACGCTACCACCCCAATACTATTAGGCCAACAATACCTTACGCAGAAGGGTGAGTAATGGTTTGGACTACTATTTCTTACAATGGCAGATTGACGCTCATCCTTGTACCACCTTCAGAAATGACGGCGCGACGATATGTAGATGAAGTGTTGAATCTCCATTTCTTGCCATTAAGGCAACGTTACGGAAGGAATTTTGTTTTCATGCAAGATAATGCGAGATCTCACACAGCTAATGTCATTCGTCAATTTTTCCTAGAGAATGACTTCACTTTATCGAACTACCCATCCTATAGTCCCGATCTTAATCCGATCGAACATGTTTAAGACATGGTTGGTCGAAGATTGAGACAGCGCCCAGTAGCACCTGCAAACGTTCACGAGTTCTATGAAGTTTTGTAAAAGATTTGGAGTGACATTCCGCAGCAAGAGATTCAACGCTGTATCGACATGCACCAACGTTTGTCAGAGGTAATTCGTAATCGTGGTGGTAATACTCATTATCAATTTCATTTCTCAACGTTTTTAAAATTAACAATTTACAAAAGGATATTTATTTTAATTAAAAAATAAAAGATTTTTTCAAATTCTAAAAAATTAAAAAATTAATTGAAAAATTTTTTTAAATAAGGAAAAGAAAATTAAAAAAATAGGAACCGTGGCCCCACGTCCGTGCTGTTTTCCCTGGGTTCGACAGAGTGTGGCCACTGTATTATAAGGAGATTCACAGTAAAGCCTTATAGAAATGTCATCGTATAAAAAAATTGGTGTAAAAAAAACTTAGACTACTACAGAGCTTTATCTTACAAGAGCTTTTAAGCACAATATTTCAGTCGTTTATCAATAAAATTGAAAAATTCAGAATGGATTTTGAAGGATATAGTGACTGTATTAAGATGTCCATTAGAACTATTAAATTCAAAGTTTTCATGAGTTTACGGAATGCTATTCGTAACCTGGTTAATTAGCAATATTTTTGTTGATTTAGAAACCATAAAATTCATAGTAAAATCAAGAAATTAAAACTATCACAATAATTTTTTAGTAAAGATAAACACGAAACCTTTAATTTGCTTTTTTGCAAATGCCTGCACGATAATTTTTTACTGAGTAATAGCCTTTCGAAAATTAATTTACTTTTTTTCTTTGAACAGCGATATCTCAGTCAAATAAACTCAAAATTAGACTCCTAAAAAACGAAATTTAAGTTAAAGAGTTAAACTTTATGAAGCAATATTTTACAAGTACAAAAAATGTGGCAGCCGTGGGACTGGCCGACCGAAGTGATAACTTTAATTACTGTAGATTGAAATTATTGTGCGTAAAATTTTTTTTTTAATGTACTGTTACTTAAATATTATTATTATAAATCTTAAAAAATATTAAGACTTAAAGAAGATTTTTCATAAATAGTTATTTAATTATATTTTTTACAAATATAAATTTGTAGTTAATTACAAAAATTTATTTAATTAAAATAACTAATATTCATGAATATTTACACTTGGTTCATCTACAGTCTCACTACCATCATTAGATTCTACAAAAATAACAATTGATTTATGGTAGCAATAATAAGAAATACAATTTTTACATTGTATTTTGTTTAGTATCTTGCATAAATTGCAGCTAGCTCTAACGTAAAGTAGCACGTTTGAAAAGCGGCGGCGAAAACTAGCACATTTGGCTATTTAGTCATCGCAAGGTATCGCTAACATGTACTATTGTTCAAGGGACAGTGTTGAGATGTGCTACTTTTCGTAGGACAGTTTAAATTACTCTTAGCGGCAACGGGTGCGAATTATGCTACTCTTCGCCGCAAAAGTGAATCGTGCTAGTTTTCGACTGAAAATTGGAATGTGTTTCGTTAGAAGTGACGATATGTATGGGACATTTCACGCCAACTGAGAGAGCAAAAAAATAAAAATCATTGAAACTTTGAGAATATATTCTTTTTGTTACCCAAAATATGTAAAAAAATTTTTAAGGATCTAGATGAAAAAAATCAAGAGCTATAGATCCTTAAGATTTGAAAATTTATCAAAATTTTTGTTAAAGTCCCAACTTTCTAATTTTTTTCTGAGAACCCTGATGTTTTAGAGAGAAATTCATAGAAATACTTCTTGTTGTAAATAAAGAGGGGAGTCAGCATAATTTTTTATAGACCTGAATTCTTAAGTTATTTTTCATATTGAATATAAATATATATTTTCATGTATGATTATTTTTCATATTGAAAATAAATTATACATGAAAAAATATATTTCAAACTGTCATAACTTCTTATTGGCAGCTCTTTCTTACACAATCAAAAATTTATTTTGGAGTTAATAAAAAATAGAACAAAATAAGCCCTCGAAAATCAATTTCTGAAGTGGCAAACAATGAGTAATTTTAATTAACATGTAATACATGTGAGAATCAATAGAAAACTTAAAAATTCAGATCTGTAAAAAATCATGCTGACTCCCCTCTTCATTTACAACAAGAAGTATTCTTATAAGTTTCTCTCTAAAACATCAGGATTTTTAGAAAAAATTCATAAAGTAGGGACTTTTGCAAAAATTTTGAAAAATTATCAAATGTCAAGGATCTATAGCTCTTGATCTTCTCAATCTATCAGAAAGAATATATTTTTAGAGTTTCAGCGATTTTTATTTTTTTCTCTCTCAGTTGGCGTGAAATGTCCCATGTATATATATATATATGTGTGTATATATATACAATTTTAATTTAATGCAAGAGCTTGTCTACGGAGTTTAACAAATTTGAATGAAAGAAATCGGACAATTTTTCATGAAATGAAATAAATGATTATTAGACATAATTTATGTAAAAATTGACTGATTTTTGCAAATGGAACTTCGTGATGAAACTCTCAAAGTAAGAAATGCAAATATTTAATAGTGTCTTTTATTTTATATTGTAAATTATTTGAAAATTTTGGTTACTTATAATAGAAAAAAGTTCGACATAAAAACTCCCAAAGTTCTCGGGTGACACACACACACGCGCGCACACACAAACACACAAACACAAAAACACACACACACACACACACACACACACACACACACACACACACACGTCTTAGTTTTTTTTTACATATTTAATTTTTAGGAGCTTAAAATTTAAGTTTTACGAGCTGAAATTTTTGTCTGAATTTATAAGCAACTCACCGTCTCATAAGAAGTTATCACTTCAAAAAAATTATCAAAACTCATGTGGACCGAGAAAGCGGATGCAAAGTTATCGAGTTTTGGCGTAGTTTTGTATATTTTCTGATAAAAGCATTAAATTTCTAGTTAAGAAAATGACAATGTATGGCATCTAAAAACTGAAAGAAAGACCTTTAATTTGCTTTTGTACCAGTCTCTCTAGGTCAATTTTAGCCAGAGTGAAGTTGGTTTAAGAAGGGGCCGAACTATCTGTCTTTGTCTAATAGCGTTTTTCATCATTTATTTAAACACTATCCGGTATAATAAGAAAAAAATAGCAGCCCCCGCTAGATATTAGTATAATAAATAAATTTTGTAATAACAACCAAATTTTTTCACTGCGTAGTTTTTGAATAATTAGAGACCTACCAAAAAAAGATAGGTTATATTCTAGATTGCTAGTAGGTCTCTAATTAGTCGAAAACTATGCAGTAAAAAATTTGGTTGTTATTACAAAATTTACTAATTATGCTAATATCTAGCGGGGGCTGCTATTTTTTTCTTGTTATATCGGATAGTGTTTACATAATTGATGAAAAACACTATTAGACAAAGACAGATAGTTCGGCCCCTTCTTAAAGTCGGTGCTTTTTTAACGCTAAATTAAGGTGTTCCCTTAATTTTTGTGCGAAGTGTACTTATAATATTACTAGTTTATAATGAAAGATCTCGATTTTAGAAAAACCTGAATTTTATTTTATAGATTTTGTCTTCAATCACCTGAGCCATTAATTAAATTGTGGTTACATACCTTTCTTTTGATTCCAAATTGGAACCGAGATCAGAGTGTGATGTATATAATGGACACATTAATACAAGCTTCATTTTTCCATGTGGGAGCAAGGGCAGTAACAGAAAATATTTTTCAAAATCTCTTTGCGGTAAGATTTTTGTTTACAATAAATTTGACTTTTTGCAATTTATTTGAATATAAAAAATTAAAATATAATATAAAATTAACTTACATCTATTGAAAGTAACGAAGTGAATAACATTTTCCAAATAAAAACATTAATGAAGTAATTTGTCTTTTTTTTTTGATTTTTGATTTGTTTTTTGTTTATGATTTTACTTTATATTAATTTTAAGTTTATAATATTATGTAATATTTTTTTTTTTTTAATGTTAATATATGAGGATGTTCTCCTCTATATGTTAACCTTTTTTAATGTGGTGATATTGAGGGAGCTCAACCCGGTTCCCGTTTAACACATTACATCAGGCTAGACTGTTTGACACACCATACCGAAAACTTTGACTACCGATGGATGGTTAGCCACTTTTGTGACCAACAATCAACCGATATCTAATAAGGTCGGATCTTTTAAGAATGACGATATAAATAGCGCATATACTTATTTTCTTTTGAAAAAAAATCTGAGGTACCTGGCCAGAATTCGAACCCATGCCCACCGTGTTGAAGGCAAGAACTCTACACATTACACCACCGCGCTCTCATATGATATTATGTCATAATAAAATTTATTTCTTATTTCATTTGAAACATGTATTTTAAGATCTTACTTATTATTAACAATAAAGGTAGTTGTTTTATTGTATTTCGTTCAATTCTAAATTTTTATTTATTAATTAACTATTAAAATATTTGATTGTAAGGCATCGTATTAATTAGTTTACTCTGAATCCTACTGCGACCTCTTTGACGGTACACTCTGAGATCGTGAAACTTATTTTTACTAGCTAAATACAGAGGTACTAAACAATATCATTTTTTGTACATGTTGTAAAATCAAACATACTTAATTTCTTGATTCTGTTACCAAATTAGGATTCCACAAACTCAAAAAAGATAGTACATTAAATTTCATGTAAAAAGTCAAAAAATTGTAAAGTTTCATTGAAAACAGAAAAAAAATATCATTTTTTACGATTTAAAACTGCCATTTTAAATCTGCAATACTGAATTTCGTGATTTTGATGCCGTATTTCGGTTTATAACCCTCAAATACAATATTTACCATATTTCATGTTTAAACTAGAAAAATTGTCAAAATTACTTGATAACATCGTAAAGAAGTATCAATTTTGATACTTTGAAACCACCATTTTGAAGCCACCATATTGAATTTTATAATTCTGATGTCAGATTTGGATTCAGCATCCTCATAAACAATAATATTCCAAACGCTATAGGCAGATTACAATAATGAAATTTCCTTGTCTTAGAATCCACATGTCTCATGTACTATTTGATGGAGGTTGGAAAAAACTCCCACATACAAATTTTCAGCTCCCTAACCTCTATGCATGGGCAGTAAAGTCAGAATAAATGTTTTGCAACTTTTTTTTACACTTCTTTACATGATAAATTCTTGCGAAAAATCATAAGAGTAGTTTATTGTGTAGCAATTCATCAGAAATTTGCGCAAATTACCTAACCTCAAATATGAACCTGAAAAGAATCATTTAAGATTTGAAATGTTGTTTTAACACCCTTGCTCTTAAGGTGCCACTTTTTAAACTGATGTTTTTGATGTATTATTGCCCGTATTATATTTTACATGTTGTTTTCATGTTTCTAATGATAAATAGAATATAATTATTTGATTTTCATTGTTTTTATTCTGTTTTGCCATTCTTTCGTACAAATAAATAATTCAAATTATCATTATTTCAAGGATAATCGAAGTGATGCTCTGGAACCCAAGAAACTCCCTGGCTACGCATGCGTAGTACTCCTCAATTCAATTAATAAAAGTGAATGATCTTTTCTCACTCCTATTAGAAATACTAATTCTGAACTAATTAGTTAGCAAATAATGCACTAATTTTCAGACAAACTATCCCTTTATGCTAACAAGGATAGTATTTGACCTCCGGGAAACATATTTGGCTGAAATTGCAGGATATGATTTATTGATGAAAAAAAATGAACCCGTGTTTTTTCTTTTATGCTAATAGGCCCTAGAGACAACAATATAGATATTTTTCCGAAAATATAGTGCTAGGAAGTTTTTATAAAAACTTGAATAGCTAAACAACTAAAACTCTTACAGAAAATTGTATACAAAATAAAAGAAAGTACATGTTAAAAATTTCAATTTAAGCTTTGTTGCATTAAAAAATCTCTTATGGTTCAAGAGTTACAGATGATTAAAATATGCTAATAAAATGGTGTAAAAATTTGATCGTATGTTACGTGATAAAAATATTAATAAATATGTAGTAATTTTTAATTAGGCACAACTTTTTAACTATAAAAGCAACAAAGCTTAAATTAAAGCTCCTAACTTGTACTTTCTTTTATTTTTATACATTTTTCTGTAAAAGTTTTAGTTGTTAAGTCATTTAAGTACTTATAAACGTTTTTTTCTCTATATTTTTGAAGGAATGTCTATATCTCCGTCTATAGAACCTATTAGCACAAAAGAAAAAACATGGGTTCATTTTTTTTCATCAAAGAATCATATCCTGCAGTTTCAGCCAAGTTCGTTTCCCGAAATTCAAATACTCTCCTCGTAAGAAAGGAGCTCTGACATCATAAGACCCCGTGTCACGTGATGCTACAGTCAAACTTTCGATCACGTTTAAATTTTGTATTTAGTAGGGGAAAAGGTTTGGTTGTGGACACCCCTTCGTTTCTACTGACAGAAAGCAGATGAGGTTTTCTTGACAAATGTCATTTATGTATTATAGCCGTATGATATTTTATGCCACATATCGAAGCAAACAAACACGTCTGCTTTGTGCTGTAAGTAAATTAATTTTTTTGTGCTTGAAAAAAAATTACAAAAATTTATTTATACTTATGTATACCTTTTCAAAAGAATTACAAATTGAAGTGAATCAATGAAGCTGAGTGTAATGCACATTTATTCAGTAGGAATTTATTCCTACTTTGTGATGCAATATGGATTGCAACTAATATCTTAACACCAACAATTTTGGATGATTGTCCACAACCGAACTAAAATCTTTTTTGGTTCGGTTGTAGGCATTTCACAAAATTAACAAAAAAAAATTATTCTATTTTACGAAATCGATTTTGTCCCTTCGTTGGTAGGTAGCTAAGGTCTTCATTTTCCTATAGACACCTACAAGTCCAAAAAATATACAATTGGTGAAAAGTTATGAGCCAAAAACAAAAAGGTGCCCACAACTGAATCCTTTGCCATACACAGTAAGTAGTTCAAATATATCGATGTAGTGATGTGAGTGTGAATGTATTCTATTTGTAAGTAAGTGAGAGAGAATGAGAATGAGACATAGACAGAGGCATAGAGAAATATTTATTTAACTGAGATTAAACCTCGTATGCTCAACTTAGTATACACATATATGTTAACAATAATAATCGTTAAATATATATGATTAAGGTAGTGGATAGACAATGATAGATATTTATTATTTGGGATCACTTGGGATTAGAAATCTATTTATTTGCTTAATACAATTTTTCTTTCTATTAAAACTGTTATATGGATTTTATATACCCCTTCATGCATCTGTCTTTCACAATAGACCAGAAGCAACTAACTCTTTCTTAGTCCATCATCACGCAGTACAATATTGTATAGATGGCGCTTATAATAAGTAATACAAATTCACGCACAAATTTACTTAATAATAATAAAATGTAACAAACGAATGCAAAAATTATAAAGTGAAATTAATGTAAATGATAAACATTTTGAAAATAAAATAAGATGATAAAATAATAGCGAAAGGCTAATAATAAATCAACACGTGAGTATTCTTTGCTGAAACATATAATTAGTATAATACTGGAAAAGAAGCGTTTTAATCAAGGTTTTGAGGTGTTATATAGGCTGCTATCACATGTTGAATAAACACCATCATTTCAAAGAGTCACCGCGATACGTTTTAGCCCCCGCAATCGGCGTTGATGAGGTGGTCAAAGATGTGCTGTTTGAATCGAGGGATTAAGCTCATATCGAAAACCAAAGTTGATCTATTGCACATTAGCCTTGTTAAGTAGGTTAGTGGCCCGGTTGATAAAACCTTGTTGAAGAGCTTAAGTGCAAGCAGTGGGATAACCACATCGTGATTGACTCTCGAAAAGCGACGAACAAAGTAGGATGAACACCCCAAGGAAGCCAGAGATTGAAGAAAATAGCTCCTCCTTCTCTTGACCGATTGCCAACCCAACTGAAGCCTGTGCGGCGACACTGTGTCCTTGGCCTTGATGTTACTAAACATAAACCTGACACACGCATTAAGGAACCTATGAAGTTTAAGGTTCTGATGCTGAAAGAAATCATCAAAGACAACACAGCCATAGTCAAAGATCGGAAAGATGAAAGACTCAACCAAACTCTGCCTAAGGCCCGGAGAGACAGAGCGCTTATAAAATCTCAGCGAATGGAGAGAACCATGGATCCTACGAACCATAGACAATACTTGTTTTTCCCAATTTAAGGTCTGATTGATCCAGACGCCAAGGCTCTTCGCCTCTGTAGTAAATGGTATGCGCTCGCCATTGACAATCAGAGAGGAGGAGAAATCTTGGCGAGAAAGGTAAGAGACATACTGTTCACTACCAATGATAATAGTCTGAGTTTTAGCTACATTGATTGTTAGGCCATTGGCAACTGCCGAATTAGTCAGAGCGTAGATGTCAACGTTTATATTCACCATCTCGTCAGAGAAATCATTGGGAAAGAAGGCACAATAGATTTGTAAATCGTCAGCAAACAACATGTGCTTAGAAAATTGAAGGACATTAGGAATGTCATCAATGAAAATAGAAAAAAGCAGAAGGCCCAACACGTTGCACTATGGAACACCTGTGTCTAATGCTCGTGTGTCTAAAATCTGTGCTAGGCCACTCACTGGATCCAAAATTGCCTGCGAACGGCCCTGGAGATAAGAAGTAAAACAGAGTATTACCTTATCCGAGCAGTTAAGACGGCGCGATTTCCGAAGAATTGACCTACGAGGACCCGTATCGAAGGCTTTTGAAAAATCAAACAAAAGAAGGGCTGTCACTCTTCTCCTATCAATGGCAGTGCAAGCGTCCTATAGGATGTTAACGAGTGCTGTCTGCGTCCTGTAACCCGCTCGAAAATCTGCCTGATGCTGATTAAGCAAATTATTTGCATTGATATGGTTGAAAAGCTGGTAGTTAACTACCTTTTCCAGGACCTTACACGGTTCACATAACCTAGCAATTGGTCTAGTCTGGCCCAGATTGTCCATGGCCTTTAGTTTTGCCAGAGGGAGTAAGTAAGTCCTATTTTATCTAGATGGAAAAGCTGAAAGTTTAAGGAAGCATTAACTAAATGGGTCAACGGTTCAGCAAACGATTAAGCAGCCAACTTCAGCATCGACACTCTGACATCATCCGGACCAAAAAACTAGACTCTGCTGCAGCGATGAGACTGCTTATCATTTTGGTGCCCATTTCATGAAACTAAAAAACCGGAATCAAGTCAGATAAAGGAATACTAAGAGTGTCCTTGACATCCATTGAAAATAGAGCTAGACCACACCGAGAAATACCAGGGTAGTGAGACAGAAGAGCCGATACCGAAAAGTATTGAAAAGAAGAGGGAAGTGCCTTGTAGGCAAGATCTAATTTGTAAAGAATCGACCATTTTGCCCTCGAATCATTCGCCTGATCAATACGATTAGATATGTACAGGAACTTAGCTGTGTCGAGTTTGTTTAAAATAGAATTTTTCAAAGCTCTGCACTGAAAAAAAAACCCGAAGCCAGCGCTGCGAAGTTAACCTGAGCGGTTGCATGCGAACAACATTCGAAGCGAGTGATTACAGAAAATCGTAATATATGAATGCGTAACCATGTCGCTGTAAATAATTACGACTTTCTGTGTAAACAATTACGCTAATCCGAGCAGAGCGCCACAACTGTGTTGCGAGCACGCTTGCTCCGACTCTCCGGCATCGCGCGTGCAGAAAGCCGAAACCAAGCACTGCGGCAGAGCTGCGAGCTTGCTTGCTCCGACTCTCCGGCATCGCGCGTGCAGGAAGCCGAGACCAAGCACAGCGACAAAGCTGCGAGCACGCTCTCTTTGACTCTGCGGCATTTCTCATGCAGAAAGCCGAGACCAAGGGTAACGACAAAGTTACATGCTCGTTCACTTTGAATTTCTGAACATTGACGTACCAAAAGCGAGTAATTTTAACACACATAAGTGTTACAAATGAAACACAAATTTTTTTATTTTAGCATAAAAATTTTAACTTTCTGAAATTTCTTAACAGAAATATTTTTATTGTTTAAAGTTTAATTTAAATTAATAATTTAATGAATTTTTTATTCAAAACTATCAAACCAAAATAAAAATTTAATAGAAACATCTTTGTTAGAAATATCTAGAATGTAATTGAATTTTTGGAAATTACAATATGTAGATTTTTTAGCTTACCTGATTAGTGAAAAATTACTATTCAATATACACAATAACTGCCCAAGTTATTTTATTATTTAATGACTTTTTTTTAAACTTTTTAAAAACTAATTTTTTTTTATTTTTAAAGAATAATTAAATTTTGGCGACAACGGGGAAATAACTGAAAACTTCTTAATTCATAAAAAAGTATGAAAAATAGTCATTTTATAATCAATCATAATAATTTTTTCTCCAAACGTATTAAATTTTGAAGAAAACGTAATAAATGTTTTATCAGATATCATGTATATATATAATAATAATAATAATAATAATAATAATAATAATAATAATAATAATGATAATACCATTAGATGACATAAAAATCAATTGTAAATATCATATCTTCCCTCATACACCAAGAGAACTAGATTCGTATACGAAATTTGTAACAATACAATCATATAGTTTATAAAGAATAACTTAATAAATGACTACTTATAAATATCTAGAGAAATTTTTTGTAAATTACTTTGAATTATCTAAGTTTAATTTTATAATTATTGGAATTGTAACTTCACCTTCTATAAGAGAAACTGAAATCGTTACGCTTGACGAGTGCATTCTATTCATCATCAGCTTTATAAAAATAGGAAGAATTAAAATAAAATTAACATCAATTCAAAGGTATAAAAGCACTAATAACCGCACAAATAAGGTATTAAAAATAAATCAAAATTATAAATTTACATTATTACATTAATATACTCAGGCAAATAATGGTAAAAGTAAAATATCACATCAATTTTTAATTTAAGAAACATTTTAAACAAAATTTTATGAAATAAAATTTAATTTTTATAATAGTATAGAATTTTACTTAAATAAATTATACTTCACATAAAGTGTTAAAACTTACAAAAAAAGAAAAGAAAAAGAAATTTCGCTTTTTTAAATGTAAATTTTTAACGTTCAGAGTGCTTGGCCTCGCTTTTGGTGCGTCAATGTTCAGAAATTCAAAGTGAGTGAGCCTTTAACTTTGTCGTTACCCTTGGTCTCGGCTTTCTGCATGAGAAATGCCGCAGAGTCAAAGAGAGCGTGCTCGCAGCTCTGCCGCTGTGCTTGGTCTCGGCTTCCTGCACGCGCGATGCCGGAGAGTCGGAGCAAGCAAGCTCGCAGCTCTGCCGCAGTGCTTGGTTTCGGCTTTCTGCACGCGCGATGCCGGAGAGTCGGAGCAAGTGTGCTCGCAACACAGTTGTGGCGCTCTGCTCGGATTAGCGTAATCGTTTACACAGAAAGTCGTAATTATTTACAGCGACATGGTTACGCATTCATATATTACGATTTTCTGTAATCACTCGCTTCGAATGTTGTTCGCATGCAACCGCTCAGATTAACTTCGCAGCGCTGGCTTTGGGTTTTTTTTTTCAGTGTGTACTTATCAATATTATCCGATCAACCAGACCTAGCCGCCTACCTATATGTACCTCATAAGTAGACGCAGATCGTTGGAAATCCAAGGTTCACTACTAGGCCGTATTATGGTAAGTTTGAAAGGAGCATGAGCGTCGAAGGTGTCCACCAAGACTTTAGTACAACCATCCATCAACTTGTCAAGAATTAAACTGCGGCAGAGAGTGTCAATAGGCTGTAAATGAGCCAAACTATCGAGAGCAGGCAAGATAATGTTATCAACAGCGACAGTCAAGTCATCAAGTGACTTTTGAACCTTATCGACTAAAGAAGACTTAAGATTACAATTTAAACTAACTATATCTAGGTTGTCTAGCTTACGAGACCAAAAACGTTTAGCAACGGTGGTGAGTCGATGAAACTTGGAGCACAGCTCGATCAAGTCATGGCCAGCAATGAAAGACGAGTCAGTCTTTAAATAAGATAATACTGATTTCGCAGAGCCAATAATGAAGAGATCGAGCAAAGTGTGTAAAACTAATTGACCAGAGAGAACATAATGAGTTGGCTCAGAAGGCACAATGAAGAGCGCGAGCGACTCAAATTTTGAGCGCAGAAATCTGGAGGCATGGCAGTCTGTCGCCAGGTTGTTGTTGAAGTCTCCAGTAAGGATGATGTTCTCATATCTAGCAGGAATTCCATTAAATTTGGAGTTTTGACTCTTGATAAACTTAGGAAGCCACTCAGGCTGCTGTGTTTCCTTATCGTCTTTACCGTTCATTATTACGCAATTAAGTAACGACAAGTTAGAGCGTTGAGAAGAAGGCTTGAGAGAAAGAGAACAAAGAGAAACCACATCCCGAGCGTGTGGAGACGGTGAAAAATTGGAAAGATAAAGAGGAGAAGGGGACGCCTTTGACAACGGTTCGTATGAAGAAGAGAGGAGCGAGGTTTCACGCTTAGCGTGTGATTGATTGAAACAGAAAGGTAGTGATGGCGTCTTAGGTGGAGCCAACACAGCAGTGCCAGTAGCCGTAGTAAAATTGGCCTTGTTCAAGATTCATATTGACTCACCAGATTGAGATATTGTAGCTGAAACTCGTCGTCATGTTAATGGTATAGATTAGTGGTTATCAGCTGCAAGAGTTATTATCCCAGTAGCTAACAACGGTTCCTGACTTATCAGCTGAGAAATTTGCACACTTTCGCAATAGGCCATTAAAAAGAAAAGCGCAGCCATCGGTCGTTTTTTCACCAAAAATAGTCCAAAACACTTAACCTCAAAAATTCTACAAAAGTTTATGGCAAGATAATGACTGCATCAGATCCTTGAGGGAATGAATTCATATCCAGAAAGGAACCTTGCACTTTGTTGCTCGCAAGCACCTGCAATCAAAACAGCCCAAGAGCTAAAAATTGCAGAGACAAGCTTCACAAATAGAAAGGTAAAGAGCAATGAACCAGTATACTCGCGTGAAAGAGGGAAAGAGATGAGAGAGACTGATAGACTTAGACTTACCAGGAGAGGCTATGAGCTTCGGGTCACAGATCTTGATGAAACTTTGAGATATGTTATTAGGTACCAAAATATGAGTAAAGCCAGAGCGGTATGGTCTAACGCTTCGAAAAACTGAAATTATAGACGTTTCCAGTCTTATTTGAAGAAAAATGTAAAAAAAAGCTACTAACTGAAGTGTAAATGATCCAGTCTAGAAATGTCTTTAATAAATCAACAGGGACTAAAATAAAAGTAAAGAAAGCAAGCTTTAATTTGCCGTTTTCAGAATTAAAAAATAATAATTAGAACTAGAGATATTTTCATTCAAAGTTAAGAAGCAAGAAAGTACCAAAAATCAGCTAAATTCTAAAGGACAGTGATTTTGTGATTTTTGGTACTTTCTTGCTTCTTAACTTTGAACGAACATATCTCTAGTTCTGATTATTATTTTTTAATTCTGAAAACGGTAAATTAAAGCTTGCTTTCTGTACTTTTATTTTAGTCCCTGTTGATTTATTAAAGACATTTCTAGACTGGATTATTCACACTTCAGTTAGTAGCTTTTTTTTACATTTTTCTTCAAATAAGACTGGAAACGTCTATAATTTCAGTTTTTTGAAGCGTTAGACCGTACCGCTCTGGCTTTACTCATATTTTGGTATCTAAAAATATATTCCAAAATTTCGTCAAGATCTGTGACCCGAAGCCCATAGCCTCTCCTGGTTAGACTTAGTTTATTTGGCCTTGGGGTAAAACCCTGTCTGGCACTAAAGAATCAATTACAACGTTAAATTACATTTTAATAATAATATATGCATAATCAAATTGAAAACAAAAATATAAATTTTCTTCTAATACTAAACATAATAATAACAATAATGTATCAGATAATATACAATAATGAAAATCATTAAAATAGCCATATACAAAATAATTCACCATACGAATGTTAACGTTAATTATTGCAATATAAAATATGAAAAACATATTAATAGAAATTTCAAACAAGGCTTAAAACAGACTACAAATAAGTAGAATTTCAGATGGAATACATAGCAGTAATCAAAATTTAAACCAATAGCAATAATAACATTACAAGCAATATAATTAAGTGAGTATAGCTGCTGTTACTAAAATTCAAATTTAATTCAATTTATAGGTAATAGCAAAATTTCAAATTTTAAAATCATTAAATTTCATAAAATTTCAACTGCAGTGATACTCAGTCAGCACCAGTCTTAAGCTGCCACAACTTACATTCACTTGATGAAATACTATTATACAAGGAACGTTTCAAAAAGAGGGAAGCCTCAGGAGAAAAAGACTCCAAGGAGAACAACTCCTAATTGAAATATTCAGCTGCCGAAAAGGCAAATGAGTGTTGTAGTGCAGCAGTACGTACATTTGAACAGATAAACATTCTGGGGGGCAGTCACGATGATGAACGCACTGATGCATCGACATGATGCCTTATAAACCTTGAAGCTAAATATGACGGTGAATCATGAGATATTACATTGAAAGAAAGAGACATCTTAAGATATAAACGTCTCTTTGGACAGACAACCATCGATAATCCAATCTATAAGGCGTAACTCTACTATGCCAGCTAATATGGCCATAAACAAATAAAATACAAGCGTTGAAGGCTCTATGCAGGCGTAGATTTTGAATTTGAGCTAGATCATCATAAGCGACTGCTGCATAATCAAGAAACGGAAAAATGAGAGACTCCACTAATTGCTTTCTTGTATTCAAGGCCAGAGCATGTTTATAAAACTTGAAAGATCTTAGAGTGGCATGTATCTTACGTAAAGTAAAAGAGACATGCTTGTTCTAGTCCAGTGTGGAAGAGATCCATAAACCAAGATTTTTAAAAAAAGAAGAATAAGGTATAATGGTATTTCCAACAGAAATAGATGGAATAGAGGGATGATCATTCAAGCTTGTAATATATTTCTTACTGCCAAAAATAATGGCCTGAGTTTTACCTGCATTAAGAAGAAGCCCATTTTCCCCTACCCACTTAATCACAGACGCAACATCATGGTTGATCAGATAAATCTTATCTTTCAGATTTGCTGGTAAAAAGGATTTGTAAATCTGCAGATCATCAGCAAAAAGAATATGTTTTTTAGATGTTAAAGCAAGTGGGACATCGTTTATATAAACTAAAAACAGCAGTGGGCTAAGCATACTACCCTGGGCAACACCAGCAGTCACCTGAGACCAAATAGTTGGTCGATTATTTTCATCTATAACTGCATAGTCCCGACCTCTCAAGTAAGACGCAAGTCATATAATGACAACATCAGAACAGCTCATCCAGAGAAGTTTGGTGAGCAGTTGACTATGTGGAATCCTGTCAAAGGCCTTAGAAAAGTCAAACAGAAGCAATAAAGTGATCATTCTTTGATCAATAGCAGACCTACAATCATCAAGCAGATGTAGTAGAGCAGTCTGAGTACTATGACCCTTGCTAAAACTAGCCTGGTAACAATCAAGTAAAGAGTTAGCCTCAAGGTGATTTGATAACTGTGCGTCACATAGCTTAGCTATTGGACGAGTTTGTGAGGGATCTTCCATTTTAGTTTATTTTGCTAATGGCAAAGAAAATGCCCTCTTCCAGGTCTCAGGAAAATGGCTAAGAGCTAAGGAGTCATTTACGATAGAGGCTAATTTTAAAGACAAAATGCCATCAATCATTTTAAGTATATCAGCTGATATGTGATCAGGACCAACCGCCTTAGAATTTGATAATCGAAGTAAGTTCACAAGATTAGAGGGGTCAACTGAGACAAAGTTGAACATCGGTAAATCCATTCTAAGCGGTATAGCAAGAACCCGATCGAACTCAGTATCAGTTAATGCTGGGCTCTGAGAAGAGACAGAAGTATAGTGTTTTAAAAGCACCAACGAAGAGAAATACTTGAGAGGTGATGGCAGAGCACTACTAGCCAGACCCAGTTTACGCAATTCAGACCATTTACTCTTAACTGTAGAAGCCAAGTAAAGTTTACCAGCGACATAGTCATTTTTTAACTTACTAAGAGAATTAAAAACCTCATTTCTAAGTGTCTTGAAACCATAAGCGTCAACTGACCCAGTTCTCATAGCCACTTTGTAACAATTGTCACGATTTTTCATAAGTAACCTAATATCATGATTGACCCAAGGTTGACGCTTACTGGTGATCTTTATTACCTTTCTGGGCGCAAATTTATCAAAAGCCTGAACTATATTAGACGAGAACATATCAACCTTGGTATCAATAGTATGAGCACTCAAAATCTGAGTTAACTGTAAAATATCTGCTGAACTAGAACCAGGAATACATGCAAAATTAGACAACAAGTTTGAAGCAGAACACAAATAAAAAAGTCTCATAGGAGGACAAGAAGAAAGACTAGAACCCACAGCATTAAGTGCATCAATGCTACAGTTATCAAAGTTTCTTATTACAAAAGATTTACTAATCCTTTCAGACCTAAAATGTTTAAGTCTAAGATTAATCAGATCATGACCAGCAATGAAAGGAGCAGCAGACTTCTCATATGACAATAATGAAGAACTATCGTTTATGACAAATAAGTCCAACCAAGTATGAGATTCATGATCTGTTGTAATAGCGTGATGAGTAGCATCTAAAGGAACTATAGACAGAACTATAAATAGAGAGAAAGTGAGAGAGAGAGAGATTCAAAATAAGATCTAAGGTTGTCAAAGAAGTAAGAAGATTTCAAAATATTAACGTTAGAATCGCCAGTAATTATATTTCTATAGTTATAGGCATAATTTGAAAGGGCATCAAAAAGATTTCAAATGAAGAGGCCTTAGGCCTAATGTAAATAATGCAACATAATATAGAATTGACACCATCATTAACATCTAGCATAAGAAATTCTAAAGTGATGTCAAATGATGGGTCAAAGTGGTGCAGAATCTGAGTACTGAAACAACTACGAATATAAGCATCAACACCGCCACCTATTTTACCTTTTCTATCATTACGAAAAAACTCATAACCATCGATATTAATGACCGAGCTGGAGTTTAAATCAGTTAGAAAAGTCTCAGTAATTGCAAAAATATCATAATTATCTGATCTGCACTTTCATTCGACTTCATTAAAGTGAGTCTTAATCCGATTCATATTAGCATGAGCGATGGAGATAGAATTTCTTAAGAATTTATTTCTTACATCTATACCTAAATTTTTAGAAGACAAAATATTGGACGACACAGCCTGCGAGTTCTTAAAAACTCAATCATTCTTTTTTTCATGCGGCACTAACGAGGCCAAGTCAGACTCAGAAGCAATCAAAACAGGCATTTAGTCTTTAGTAAATCTCATGTAGACTTTGAAATCAATAACAAAAGGCCATGTATAATTCAACTCCCATGAGGTAGTCTTCGCTTTAGCCAACAGAGAGTAGACTTCTCTAGACCATAAAGCTCTTACAAAAATTTTAGAAGGGCCACTACATCCAAAAATGCGTTGACAAGGGAACTCTTTAAGCCTGGCTGACGCCCCAGCAACATGGTCACAAATATGACCAGAAGAACATTGGATGACAATTGAGTTACCGTAGTTAACCTCCATTTCATTACCATCAACAAGCTGAGTCTTTGGAGTCTTAGGAGTCCTTTTATGAGTACTGAGAAAGTGCGACCTATTGATGTTAGAACCCATCGGAACCAGGATTCTCATATAAGAATCAATGTTAAGGAGGCCAATCTTAGATGGTAAGCCTGTGACAATAAGTCCACAGGGGTTCTGAAAAAGACACGAAATCACACCCTCAGTACGTGCAATGCGCCCTTCAAGACGACGTGAATTTGCAGCACACTCGATTCTGGCTTCTTTCATGGAAGTTTTTAGGTAATCTATCTTAGAAGCGATACCCTTTAGATCAGAGATGATCTCTCCAAGAGTACTCAAGACACTCGATCTAAATTCAAGAAACCACAAAGGAGGAACCTCATCCTGTTTCGTGGTTTGATTCTCTTCAGGCGGCATTGTGGCGCTAACTTCTAGACCAGTGAGTTTAAAAAAAGAGACCTGGTTGACAGTTCAGATTCAGCCTCTATAGTAGGCAGAGATTGAGCGTCAGCAAATACAAGCGACGACTCTAATAGAGTAGGCGTGGACGCCTCGCCCGGCAGTGAAGAAAGATTCAAGTGGGAGGAGCTATACTCCGTACTAGAGCAGCACCTACGAGGCAAAGGCTCAAGCGATGTGTTAGGTGAAGCCACGCTCCTCTTACCACAACACTGAAGCGCCGCAGTAGCAGGCTCAAGTTCGCGCACTTGCTCTGCTTCAACAGAAAAATTTTTGTAGCGAAATTCACGGGGTTTATATGCACGTGTAGAACGATTGTAGCATGCAACTTTGTGTTCGTTTAAGAACCACTCTGGTTTAAAACAAGAAAAGTGATATAATGTACTGCAGTTAACATACTGCAGTGAAAGGTTAGAGCTGTTTATCTCAGATACTCACACCACACATACGACCATCACACACACACACACACACACACACACACACACACACACACACACACACACACACACACACACACACACACACACACACACACACACACACACACACACACACACACACGCACGCACACATGTCGTGGCAATTTAAGAACAAGTACATACCTCGTCACACAGCAAAAGAAATGCAGGTAGCAAGCAAAAGGTAGCTTGAATAAGCGCACTCGATAGTGTTAAAAAGATGAGCAGCTTCAGTTGATAAAATATATGCCCACATTAGCCGTCGGTGAACAGTTGAAAGCATGCGTGTAGTGCTGATTGCAAACAGTAGAGTCGCAGATGTCGATCAAAATCTCCTTATTCCAACTTAACCTCAAAAGTGAAGCTGGAGGTAAACGATAAAAATGATATGCAAGGGACAATATGTAGATGATATCTAATATATTAATCCATGCCTTGCGCGCAAGCAACGGGTATCAAACAAAGACAGAGCACAACGCAGTACAACTGACTATACTTTCTTGGAGAAAAAGAGGGGGGAGAGAGAGAGAGAGAGAGAGAGAGAACAAAACTCCCAGTTTTCTTAATTTGATAATTGGGTCATACAAACCGAATATTGGCCTAACAATTATAGGACACGTATGGGACCTTCCTGCTGACATTCTCTATCAGATAAGAAAAAGTTTTTTGGAATCGGTTAAGAAATGACGGAGTTATGAGGTAACAGACATTAAAAAAAAAAAATTCAGTCGAATTGAGAACCTCCTCCTTTTTGAAGTCGGTTAAAAAATGCAATAAAGTGCCAATTTAATTTAATTTAAGCTTTCCCGTATTGAAAAAGCTTCAGTGGTTCAAAAGTTAAGCTTTATTGAAAATTACTACATTTTTGTTAATTTTTTAAGCATATAAAAAATCATCAATTTTTTACGCTATTTCATTAGCATATTTCAATTACCTCTAACTTTTGAACCACTCAAGCTTTTTTAATGCAACAAAATTTAAATCAAAGCATTTGATTTGCACTTTATTTTATATTTTATGTATTTTTTTGTAAGAGTTTTAGTTGTTAGGATATTCAAGTTCTTAAAAAGGCTCCTTTTCACTATATTTTTGAAAAAATGTCTTTATTTTTGTCTAGGAGGCCTATTCGATGTAAAGAAAAAACACGAGATCATTTCTTTTACCAAAAAATCATATCCTGCAGTTTCAGCCGAATCCGTTTCCCGGAGGTGGGGACCTCTCCTTGTAAGTCTAAAAACGATCTTATAGCAAGTAAACTTCCATCTGCACCCACGGCTAAAAATAAATGGCATTAGACAGATAGATACTTGAAAATTGATTTATAATTTTGTTACATTTGGTAAATGAAAGAGGAGATGGTTGTAAGATTGTTCGGCATTTATTTGTTTTTCAGTCTTTGTGTTTTTATATCAATTCATAAAATATATAATTTTCAAGTATAAGAATAACTTTACAGTAAAAAGAAATAAATGACAAATAGTCTCAGAACCATCTTCCTCTTCATTTATTAATCATAACAAACTTATACAGGGTGTCAATTAAGTCCCGGAACGGCTGATATTCAAGATCTTATAAATGCTCCTTTTTATTATATTTTCGAAAAAATGTCTATGTATCCATCTATGAGGCTTATTCAAAGAAAAGAAAAAACACGGGTTGATTTTTTTTCCATCAGATAATCATATCCTGCCGTTTCAGCCAAATCCGTTTTCCGAAGGTCAGGCACTCTCCTTGTAAATACAGAAAGACGTATCGGAATTTATCGATTAATAATTTAATTCATAATAGTATATTGTGGTAGTAAATTAAGTATTCCAACGATTCAATTGAAGTTTATTTTTGATTTATTTATTGAAGCTATGCTTCTTATGCGAGTTTGAGCTGGGAGGGTTTCGCTTATAAAAATCGACATGACAGGAAAATAACGCGACCCCCTACTCTACTCCCAACTTACTGTATAGTCTTTACATATACTGGTCACAATGTGCATACTTATATTCTTAACTCCCTCCTTCCTTTTCTTTCAAGCCCCACTCTATTCAGAAATGAGCACACTAAAGTAGATATACTTTGTATATACCATGGTTGATGCTTGTACGTATATTCTTTGCCCTTTCTCTCTCTCTCTCTTATTTTCTCTCATATCTCCTCTTTTTTTTATAAATGTGTGTGTACATTTAGTTATGTATATTAAATTACTAAGTACATTAATGAGTAATAGCGCGGAATTCACACTCAGGTCAAAAAAAAAGAAGGAAAAGAAATTACTAGCTAGATTAAAGAAAATTAACCCGTGTTTTTTCTTTTCTTTAAATAGGCTCCATAGACGGAGAAATAGACATTTTTTCGAAAATATGATAGAAAGGAGCATTTGTAAGATCTTGAATAACTAAACAGCTAAGACTTTTACAAAAAAATGTATAAAAAATAGAATAAAGTACAGGTTAAATGCTTTAATTAAAGCTTTGTTGCATTAAAAAAGCTGTTATAGTTTAAAAGTTACAGGCGATTAAAATGTGCTAATAAAATAGAATAAAATATTTATGATATGTTACATGCTAAAAATATTAATAAATATGTAGTAATTTTCAACTAGGCACAAATTTTTAACCACATTTATATATTTTCTGTAAGAATCTAAGTTGTTTGGTTATTCAAGATCTTATAAATGCTCCTTTTTAATGTATTTTCGAAAAAAAGTCTATATCTTCGTCTATGGGGCCTATTCAAAGAAAAGAAAAAGAAGCGAGTTAATTTTTTTTAATCAAAAAATTATATCCTGCAGTTTCAGCCAAATTTGTTTCCCAAAGGTCGGGTACTCTCCTTGCTAGTAATTTCTTTTTCTTCTTTTTTTTGGCCTAAATGTGAACTCCGCGCCATCACTCGGTGAAGAAAAAAAAGAAAAAATACAAAAAATCATATCCTGCAGTTTCAGCCAAATCCGTTTCCTGAAGGTCGGGTACTATAGATCTTAAGTGAGATCTCATGTGAGAATGGGCGTTAGGAAAAAAATATTTATTCGTACATGAGATCTCATGAGAGATCTCACATGAGATCAGATGTTGAGAAAAATAATATTTTAAGGCACATGAGATCTCACGTGAGATCTCATGTGAGATGTGGCACGTGAGAACTCAAGTGGGATCTCAAGTGGGATCTCAAGTGAGATCTCAGGTCGGATACGGTGTCGAGAAAAATAAAATTTTTTGGCACATGGTTTTCGCAAATGGTTTTCGCAAAAGTTCTCATATGAGATCTCGTTTCAGTTACGATCGTGAGAACTCACGTGAGATCTCATGTGAGATCTCTCGTAAGATCTCATGTCATTTTTTCCAGTAGGGATCTGATTGGATGAAACCACTTAAATGATATATTATGATTTATTAATATTCTTTATGATTTAATACGATTGTTAGCATATGAAATTTCAGAAATTAGAAACATTCGATTTCAGAATTTAAAGAAATGTGTAACAAATGAAATGATCGAAATCGAAAAAATGCAACTTAAGTTGATTTGAAATTGTAATAAATAAATGATTCATTGCAAATGATACGTCTCATTATGATTTCAAATATTTTTATATTATTTTATATTTATGGAATTAGAAGTAATTTAATTTGAAACTGACATTTACAATTAATAGAATTTGAAGTCATGTGAATTTGAAAAAATGAAACTGTTATATTGAAATTGTATGAAATGTATGATTTTTATGATTAAGAGGAGGTCACGTATCTCTGTCCTTTTCTAATCAAAGAAATGATTTTTTTACAAAAACTAATAACTTTATCAGAAAATGAAGGGAAAGCCGCATCTTGTATCAAAAAAGCAATATTTTCTTTGATAAGAAAAAATTAATTTTATTGCTTCATTTTCAAGAAAACCTTAAAAAACTAAATTGTCCACCCTAACCTCTATGATTTAAGTTTTTCAAGATTTTCTTGAAAACGAAGCAATTAAATGAATTCTTTCTTATTAAAGAAAATATTGCTTTTTTTATTACGAGATGCGGCTTTCTCTTCATTTTTTGATAAAGTTATTAGTTTCTGTAAAAAAACTCAATTCTTTGATTACACCGAGAAAGTTTCACATCATAAAAGATAGTGCGTTTTTAAAATGCTCCACAAAGTGGCTCGCATGCACGATAAATATCGAACATGCATCAAGTTTTTCGATGCGGCGCCACCGTAGGCGACGAAATACAGTGCGCCGTCTCCTCGCGCATTGTGTTTCAGCGCTTATGCACTACAAAAAGTGATGCATGAATTATGAAATGCGAAGCATTATTCGTGATTCACGGTGCAAAAGGCATCACTTTTTTTAGTGCGACGCGCATCATCTTTATTGAGGCAAAACTTTCTCCGTGTAGAAAAGGACAGAGATACGTGACCTCCTCTTAAATATGATACAATACGATTTCAAATTGACATGCCATATGAAATCTAGCACTTTCTATTTGCGAAAAAAAAGTATATTATTTTATGATTGATTACGAATAATAGAAATAATAAGAATCACAAATACTAACATTATTAATATTCATTACTCATTTTTTGAAATAATTCCTGGCTAACATTACCAATTGTTAATTGATATTTTATTGTAAAATTCAATTAATTTGTGTTCTTTTCTATTATTTATCACAACTTAATTTTTTTTTAATTAAAAAATAAAATTATTTACTTTTGCAGTTTCTATGATCAAATCAAATATTATTCAGGTACAATTAAATTAAAATTTATCTGTTTTGTTTTATAACAATATAAATAGTACATTACTAGTGAGCAGAATAGGTTATTCTTTCATGAGTCGTTTTGTTACTCGAGCGTAGTGGAAGCGTAAAAAAAACGAGTGGGAGACCTATTTTGCCACAAATGAGGTATTGGCAATCCAACACGGGATGTGTCGTCATCAATATGGCGATGTGTGCGTCTGCTACAAACGTAGAGAATACACGCACGGTATAGGAAAAATCTGAGTTTTTACCGATTTTCTAATTAATCGTAAAGGTGATGAGGAAAATTTTTTGTGTTTTCTGAAGAAGAATAAGTTTTAAACAATAATTTGAAAGTTTCGATAGCCAAACGTAACGTAAATATTTTAAAAATATCAATTATTGTTGTAAAGCATCCGCAGCTGATCAGCTGCTCATATATAATTCACATTATAATCTGTTATGTAAGTAGTAAATAAAAAAATTTATATTTTAAAATGATAAATTATACAATTTTAAAAGAAAATATTATTTTTCAGAGACATTTTACAAATAAATATTACATAACCTCAATGTATCCCTGCTGTTATTTCTCATAAGAAATAAAATCTGACAGAAATTTTGGAAAGTCTACATTACAATTTATATTGTAAAGTTTCATTTAAGTATAACATAAAAGAATTATATTTTAAAAATGTAAAAAATTTTAAAAAAATTTATTTTTTAAAGATTAACAGAAAATAATTCAAAAATGAGATGCTACAATACTCATATTGTTTAAAACAGGAGTAATTCCTGTTTTCCCACATTTTAATATATGATTTGATTGTAATATTTTTTCACCTTTTACAAAATTTCTGCTTGATAACGTATACATTCTCCAAATTTGCAAATTTCTATCAGATTTTATTTCTTATGATAAATAACAGCAGGGATACATTGAGGTTATGTAATATTTATTTGTAAAATGTCTCTAAAAAAATAACATTTTCTTTTAAAATTGTATAATTTATCATTTTAAAATATAAATTTTTTATTTACTACTTACATTACAGATTATAATGTGAATTATATATGAGCAGCTGATCAGTTACGGATGCTTTACAACAATAATTGATATTTTTAAAATATTTACGTTACTTTTGGCTATCGAAACATTTAAATTATTGTTTAAAACTTACTCTTCTTTAGAAAACACAAAAAACTTTCCTCATCACCTTTACGATTAATTAGAAAATCGGTAAAAACTCAGATTTTTCCTATACCGTGCGTGTATTCTCTAAGTTTGTAGCAGACGCACACATCGCGATATTGATGACGACACATCCCGTGTTGGATTGCCAATAGAAAAATAGTATATTATACACCGAGGGACTACAATAAGCAATGTACGCCCTGTGTGTAGTTGCTCGAGCTCAGCGAGGGCGTCATACACACAGGTCATGCTTTGCTTATTGTACTTTTGAAATGTATATACCGCGCGCAAAGTGGATCAAAAAATTTTTGAATTATTAATTGATTATCCCGCATTAAGATTAATTCACATTACTTAAATGATAATTCCTTGCATGCACAAATACCGGCAAACAAAACTTACATAAACGCGATTGGCCCGTTACACTCAAAAAGATACAAGATACAAGATACAAAAATTATATTGATTAGTATATATATATATATATATGAAAACTAAATGTGTTGTCTCTTGAATTTCTTATGTATAAATATACTAACCAAAGTTATTTTTGTATCTTGTATCTTTTTAAGTGTTAAGCCTAATATACTAACAAAACTGAACAAACTCAAATACGAAAGTCAGCTGGTTAACTCAGACATAAAACGTGTATTAGAAATCACGACTAGCGCAGCGAGAGTTATATAATTCGAAGCTCTCATTCTGGCCACTTCGTTTATTTACATATAGTATTTCGGCGCTACCAGCGTCTCCGCTCTTAAGAACATGAAACAAAGAGTATACGTAGATGGGCTCAAACTTGAAAATTGGTAGGGCGTACTCGAGGTTTTAGGCTGAGTTTAGAGAGAGTATACTACACACTTTACGCTTGTGTGGTGAAGATAAATTTCATAGTTATTTGCGTAGTTAACGTGTTTTATTATTTAACATCATGAAATTTTACGTTTTGATGAGCGTATTTGTAATAAACAATTTGTTTAACGTTTGAATTGAAACATTGAATTGGATTTATTAAATTTATAAATATCGTAATTGTCATATAAAATAACATATCTATTTATGTATCATTTTGATTATTTAATTTGTTAATATATAATATATTTATTTACATATAATACATAGTTCAAATTATTTAATTCGTCGTGTTATAATGATTGAACAAAAGAAACGATATAGAGATCGATTAAGACAATCTGAAATAAATCTTGGTTTATCGTAAAGTCACAAACCAAGTTCATTTAATTTTGGTAACATTTCCAGTGAACGTCAGTTAAACGTTCCAGCAAAAAATAAACGATATTACGATCGAATTCGTGAAATTTAAATTAATTCTATATCGTGCTCTTCTATAGATCAACCAACTCTTAAAGATCGTTGTTGTTTAATTTCTGGTGGAAATATCATAATCGAATGATAAATAGCGTAAACGTTGAAAACGATAGTAAAGTCCGATTTAACCAATTTGAGCATTATTTAGGTCCATTGAATGTTATGTGTAATTATTTTAATGCACAACATTTTTTTGATAAAAAAATTCGTGAAAAAGCCAATGTATTTAACGATTGTTATAGTCATGGTTCTGTTAAATCTAATAATTTTGACAATCTTTACTTGATGGTTTACATGAAAATTCTTTTGTGTTTTTATAACGAATTAGGAATTATAATAGTTTATTTCATTTCGCCTCATTTAATACCAATTTAGTGCATTTACCTTCTGCTAGACAAACTCCTTATTGTTTTAAAATTCATCGTCAGATTTATTATCGGATTAATAAAGCATTATATCCATCTGAAAATGATCATCCAACTTACGGTTAATTATTTATTATTGATCCACATGAGGCAATTGACTATCGAAATGTTTCTAATACCGGAACTGATGTAGATATTCTTAGTATTATAGAACGTTTAATGCGAGAGCATAATATTCTAGCTAAATCATATGAAATGCTGAAACAGGAAATTAATTCTAATATTGCAAAGAACGGTGCTGAATCTGAATTACGGTTATTATTTTTTTTAAACCTGGATACAATAAAAATAGGTATAATTTTTAAAGAATTAATGAAGTTGCCGCTGTTTTCTCTACCACTGTTGATAGTGAAATTCCTGAGTTTTATGTAACTGTTCATAATAAAATTTCGAAATCGTTACAAGTTTTAAGTTTTTAGATGTGGATGTTGAACCCATGACATATCCATTGTTATATCTGTATGGCAAGGGTGTAGGGAATTTAAATTTAAAGAAAAAAATTTTAATCAATATTTTGTCGACTGCAATGATGATAATAATGTTACAAAAGAAAAATTCTCGAATAAATCGTAATGCATTTTGTAATGTGGGAATTTGTTCCCTCTCCCACAGTTACTATATTCTCAACTCTATAATATAATCCCTGAATCACTTTTATTTAAATGCTAGCTTAATTTACCTCGCTCCTAACGTCACTCGGTTGAATTTTCATATGTTATATTATTATGTATAAATTAGCCAATTTTAAAATGAAAAAGAATTGAACTTATGAATTTTGATATTGAAGTTTTGTACTAAATTAAAATTTTATATTTTTATAAAAAAAGATGAATTAATGTTACAATTATTTTACTAGATTGCATTTAAATCAATGAAAAAATATGATAGAAATTCATTCTTTTCAATCACGTGTTCCAATCACGAACCATGAAATAATCGAAAACAGTATTTGACGTTTCCTAGAACTAACAACTACACGGAGAAAGGAAAGTACTGTCAAAGAAGATAGTCGTTTATAAAAGGATTCTTCTGGGTTAAATTTTTCGTCCGAAAACCTGGGTAACACTTTAACATTGTTTGTATATCTATACATATGAAAAATTATACACTGCCGTCCGGTTGCTTTTGCCCACCCTAGAGTAAAATTAATTAAAATAAAAAGTTTCATATCTCTGGAACTAATGATGGCATCTTCAAAATCTAAACGGCGTTTGAAAGATTGGTTAAAAATCTTTGAAATAAAGTAGGTCCGGTATGAAAAAAGTCATTTTCTAATTGTTTATAGCAATCTAAAAAAAAAAATTTTTTTTACTAATTTTTTTTGCCTACATAAAAATGAATGCCATTTTTATGGAAATTATGATATCGAAAAAAAAACAAACGAGTTTTAAAACTCTAATAGTTCTCTTTAAAATGAGCTAAGTAAAATGTTTCTATGACTTTTTAAACCACAGTTATGGTGATTTTTCGAAAAAAAGATCTATTTTTTCAACCATTGTTACGGACAGAATTAATAATTTTAGTTATAAGATTATATATTACAGTTTTCAAGAGTATATTTATATTTCGCTTCAGTCTAATGATTGAAATTTTCGGCAAAGTTTCGTTAAATAAAAAAAATGGATTAGATTATATTGTTTTAATTTGAATTAATAGGAAAAATTTAACCAACGAAAGATTTTAGTTTTATTTAGTTATTTAAGTCGTTATGATATTAAGTTGTATTGCGTATTACGATTAAAATCGAGAGTGCTTGAAAATAATGCCATTGTAATAAATGTTGAATTTACGTTTGAGATTATATGCGAGAAAATACATTAGCTCAGAAAGAAAGACCTGTAAAGGGATCGGCATAAACATGGTATACGGTACGAAAATTGCTTAGATAATTTCTATAAAAATTATTATATTATTATATATAATAAAATGAAGGATAATGAAAAATGAATAATTAAAAGAAAATAAACGAATGAATTATTGAATAAAATTAATAGTCGACTGAAATTTAATAATTTATTTGAACAAAATAGTAACAAATCAAAATTAGAAAAATAGCAAATAGAAATTGAAATTAGAACTGTGCTTCTGTGCATGGGTGCGCCCATGGCCTGGAAATAACGCCCTCGCCGGGGTGAATCTTGATCACAAGATTCCGAGTGTCGAGGTAAATAATAATAGCCTCGCCGAGGTGAGTTTTCAGGGTTCCGAGTGTTGAGGCAATTTATGAGAACCTCGCCGGGGTGAGTCTTGATTACAAGACTCCGAGTGTCGAGGTAAATGGTTACAGCCTCGCCGGGGTGAACCATGGTTATAAAACTCCGGGTGTCGAGGTAAGCGGCACGAATTGACAGACATCGTCAGTTCGAGTCACTACAAAGCTATATAAATTAAGCACAGTCAAAGAAGAAAAAAAGAGTAAATAAAATAATGCTATAAAGAAATTATAGTAAAAACATTGAGAACATTTGATATTTTTATTTATAAAAAGGAAAAGAAGTATAAGTACAGTAAGCCATTTTTATGCTGGTCGCCTATAATTAAAAAACGTGTTCTTGGTTAAGATCTTACACTTAAAAATTGCTACCAATTTTATTTTTATGTTTACAATTTACGGAAAATTCATAATTTCTCTGTTAAAGGATAATCTCCTAAGCCAGGTAAATTATTTGAAAAAGTAACAATTTAGAAACCCGTAATAAAACTAAGACATTTATTGACGGTTATGCATATGTTGCTTATGACTTGCCGCTCGGATTGTTTTAGGATGCAATAATAAAGAATCGAATATTCGGGAAAACCCAGCATTTATTAAGTTTAGTTATTAACTGAAATTTTTTCCACCAATTAGAAAATGTTTTACAAAATTCGAGAAAAAGAAGGCCTGGCTTAAGAGACGTATTCTTCTATTCATAATAATTGTAAGAACAACCTTTAGTTATTCTGTATTCGGAGCTTAATACGCTCACTTGTACAAATCTTAAATTAGAATATTGAATAGAGTTTTATTTTAAGAAAAATTGTCTCCTTATAATTTTTTAACCTTTTACTACCTTTATCCCAGTATTACTACGTTACAACCATGATTATCTCATAAACTAAGAAAGATAGGAAATTTTGTAATAAAGAAAAAATGTTTCATTTTTAGTCTAGAATACATATATTTAGTAACCAATAAGTTTCGGGAAAAAAAATTTTTTTTTACTTATTTTTTTAGGGAAATTTCATGAAAAATTAATAAAAATTTTTAATTAAACGAATAAAAAAAAAATTTTTTCCCGAAACTTATTGGTCACTAAATATATGTATTCTAGACTAAAAATGAAATATTTTTTTTTTAATACAAAATTTTCTATCTTTCTCAGTTTTTGAGATAATCATGGCTGAAAAAATAGGTCTTTTCTTTCGAAAAATCACCATAACTGTGGTTTAAAAAGTCATAGGACTATTAGAGTTTTAAAACCCATTTGGTTTTTTTTCGATATCATAATTTCCATAAAAATGGCATTCATTTTTATGTAGGCAAAAAAAATTTATAAAAAAATTTTTTTTACATTGCTATAAGCAATTAGAAAATGACTTTTTTCATACCGGACTTACTTTATTTCAAAGATTTTTTATCAATCTTTCAAACGCTGTTTGGATTTTGAAGATGCGATCATTAGTTCCAGAGATATGAAACTTTTTATTTTAAGGGGATGTAAAACGGACACTACACCTGTACTCATGAATTTAGCCTATCTTTTTATTTTATTGCAAAACTTGAGGAAAAAAAAATGCTTTAGCTTGTAATATTTACCACGAAAATTATTCAGTTAAATTTTCAAATGAATTCATTCATTAGTTATTGAGAATTTTGGATTCCAATAATGATTATTATAATTTTTCGATTTTTTACCAGAATCCAAATATCTTAAAAACTAATGAATAAATTTATTTGAAAATTTAACTAAATATTCATTATGATATATACTACAAGCTAATGCATTTATCTTCTGAAAATTCAATAATAAAATAGAAAGACAGTTAATATTTATGAGTACAGGTGTAGTGTCCGCTTTACATCTCCTTAATTAATTTTACTCTAGGGTGGGCACAAGCAACCAGACGGCAGTGTATATACATAGATATAAAAATACATGGGATCTAGTGGCGCCCTCAGTAGCTGGGTAACTCATTTTTGGCAGAAATTTCCCATTTAAGAGTACGCTCCTATAAGCGGCTATATTCGTTGGTACTGTTGAAATAGGTACTAAATCTAGTATATCTAATTTATGTACTTAGGTATCTGAAATAAAAGTGACAATATGATTTCAATTAGTACATAGCTTGAATTTTAGGGACTAATGTTGGTACTATTATATTATTAAGCAAGAGCAAAAATTTTCGATGCTTAGTGTCTGTAAAGAGGCGGGGTCTTCCTTAAAGAGTTTTACCTCCCATAACAAAACCTCGCCGCCAACAACTTACTTTTATTTACCTTCTGAAATCGAGAAACCAACCCAATTATACTTCATTAAATTACCCATTACTTAACTGTATATGGTTTTTTATTATTGTTTAATTAAATAGGTAAGGTTAACGAAATTCCTCAATGGAATAAACGGCAGGATAAAAGAAAAACAAATTTCACTTTTTAATTTAACTTTAATTGAGACGAAGCAAAATCTTTCAAACTAATACTACAATCGATACAGTGGTAGATCTCTCTTTATTATTAACTTCGTTTCTGCAGTTTATATAAAAAAAGAAAATACTTCAAATACATTTTTCACTTGATTAAATTTTTTTTCTTTAGTCATAATTAGTCATGCTATTCATTAAATAAATCATTTATTTAATACTTATGTCATAATTTAAAAATTCTCTTATTTTTCTGATTTGCAAATTTCATTATCTCGTGAATCTGGAAATTTATTATATGAAAATCCTTGCTTATAAACCCTCACTGTTTTATTAGTAAAAATTTTTGTAATTTTTTTTTAATACTTCATATCGCACAATCTATTTTTGAAAAGTTGTATTGTAAAATTTCATGAATACTCTACAATTAACAAGAAATCTGCTTCTTATTCTATTTACGGGAATGAGTGTAAATTAAAATATTCAAAGGCCTATCAGTTAACTTAGATTTATAACCGTCACCTTTTACATAGAAATTTTTGGTAAATTTTGATGATTAATGAGTCTTTATAACACTTTAACATGTTTATTAATGGTCTAAAAAATTCGAAAAAATTCAATCAGAATAAAATCATGCTTGCACTCATTATATCATCATAACTTGCATGCTTTACCCTCGGATATGTCTTTTTATGACACTTGTCCTTTCTGTTTATTATTTTCTTTTTTTAACGAATTACAACATGAAGAAAAATGAACTATTTATGAACTTGGGTACTTATCTGTAATTTATAAAGTGTGGGCCGGCTGGCACAGCATTGCCGGCTTTCCTGGACTCTCCAAGCTGCTCCGGATAGGCACCCAAAAAAGTAATCGTGAATACGCGAACACACTGCACTATACCGCTCAAAACACGACAAGCGAGTTTTCTCGACTCTAATCCCGGTTAAACGATGTTTAGTATAGCAACATCCGAAAAAGAAAATTTAAATAAATAAATAAGTCAACACACTAGTTTGCGCAATGAATTTAATACAAAAATTACCCCTATGAATGAAATAGAACAACAAAAAAAAACGAAAAGCAAAACCGAAAACGAACAATAGAAAATTTGAAGTTAGTGTCTGCAACCTCGTGGGCTGCAGCACACCTGCCCTTAGGCCTGGTCACGCGCGTCTCTCTCAAGAAGATTTTTCTTCGCTTGACAATCCGTCTTCAAGCCAGCTTCAAACGTTTTAAATGTTGTGGGGGAGAGCGCGGAGACAGAGAAAGGTAGTCCTCTCTCCTCGTTGCTCTCACCCGTCTTATGCATGGGAATCGACGCTAAGTCCCCACTTCAACTCAACGACGTAGAGAAAGAGTGGAGACGAAGCAAAGGCTCCCGTCAACGATCGAGCTTGGCTTCTTGGAAAATTGATAACAGCGTGAAAAGAAATCGGCCTTGATGCTTTTAAGACCCATTTCTCTTCATCATTGTAATAAATTAAAAGAATAAATTTAAGAATTAATAGATAAATAAAGAAAATTTGGAGGCGAAAATTTTGTCACTTAACACCCCCCCTTACTAAAAAAAACTGCCGTCCCCGGTAGTAGAAGGTCACGCAGGAGCAAGCATGAGAATCCAAGAAAACCTGCATCACAAAGTTAAATATACATAATAATTATATTGATTAAGAAAAACAAAATTGCGGATGGAAGAAATGGTTGATGACAGCTTATATCATAAGGTGGGTTGGCTTGGTAAAATTTTAAACATTTAGAAAGGGATAGGGATTCCGCTTTACAATTATTGATTTGAATAGAAATATAATCTAAGTGCAGTAGGTAAATAAGTTAAAACTAAGAATTTCTTTAACGTTTGCAACATCTTTAAAATTAATAGAAAAAGGAAATGATTTTACGGTAATTTCACGCAAAGAAAAAGATTATAAATTGAACTAAAATAAAAAAAAATTTTGATCAAGATTTGAAACATTGTATTTTAAGTGTTCGTTTGAAGAGGAGAATTCTCTTCTCTTTTTTTCTTCTTTTTTTTTTATCTTCTGTTGGCGTCTTGAGATGGTGACGTACCGTCTTCACAGGAGGAGCGGGGTCCTCTTCCGTTTGCTCCCCCTGTAGATGGGTTGGTTTTTGTTTTTATCGCTGCCCCATAGCGTCGATATGCACATTGGTCAAGCTTGGCCGTACCTTTGGCGGTTGTTGTTGGGGTAGGCCAGCAGTCCATGCTGGCAGTCGTCTGAGTCTGGCTTCCGTTTCATTACCTAAAATAAAAATGCATTAAAATATTGTTATGGTGGTTTGTCGGGTTAGTCGCATGCATTGGTTAATTAAATTCTATTTACACGTTAATTAGCATAAAAAAAAAGATATGTGAATAATTAGTCAAGTTCTAAATTATCTACATATAAAGCAAGCGGTTTAGGTTCTGCAGGATTGAGGATGAGGCGTATTGCCTGTTGGAGCACTTTATACTCCGTCAAGGAAAAAGAATGCTTTTTAGCATTGTCGCAAGGTATAGAAGCGGTGGGCGGGGCCGCAATATTGGTAGCCACGTCTGCCCATGTCAATGAGTTAGGTTGTAACTCAGTCACATCGGACACCTGGTTAAAGGTGGTCTCCGGTAGTATAGGTATGTCTTGCGCGTGAACGCAGTCTTTACTATGCAATGCGTAATTACCTGTAATTGGTTTTTTACACAGGTTGCATATAAAGTAAATGTGGTCATCATGCCGTCTTTCGGAACCGTCTGTCTGGGGTTGTTGGTCCTGGCACAACAGCATATGTGTGCGTCTATACTGTGTAGTAATGTCATGGTTACAATTACTGCACCTAGTCCAGATGTTATGAGTTTCGTTCCGTTTACGTTTCTGTCGTAAAGGCTCGGCTTGTCTTGCTCCGTATTTACTACGGGTCTGTAGCAAAGCTGTCTGAGCGTCAGTTTCATGTATAAATCTTACGTATTCGTACCGATTTTCAGTTATCTTCCCACGAGTAATATGTACGTAGTCTAATAATCCGTAAGGTCTAAATACAGAAGCTAAAGTCTGTACCGTGTCGTTTTTTGTTACTAAACAAAAAAGTCGGTTAGGGTCAATTTTTGTAGAGTCATTTTTGTCATTAGATGCGGGTTTTTCTACAGAAAAATGGTCGAAAAATTTTATTTGGAGTCTAGTATACTTATGGCTAACGTATTCTAGCGTCGTTATTTGTTTGACAGGCCCTTGTCGTTCGAGATCTCGTACGATTTCCCAAAGGGTCTGGTCCTTGTTATTTGTCAGCTGCAGTGTCTCATTCGTCGGCATCCTGGCAAGGTTGCTTGTCTGGAATAGAGACGTCAAAAGTCAATTTTCAACTGTCTAGTGCAGCGTATTGTTTCATTCCAGTACTGGTCGTGTCAGTGGTCTTGGTTGGTTTAGTGGGAGTGTTAGATTGAGTTGTTCGTCTTTCGATTGATGGCGTCGGCCTGTTCAAGGGGTGTGTACCAGAGGTACGTTTACACTTGATGGTCCTTATGGCTAAACTGATGAACGCCGTGAACAACAATAAGCCCAATCCATAACTCCCATATATGGTATGTCGGACGTGGTTGTTTTCAATTTTATGTCGCGCAACTTCTTCGAGTTTGGCTGGAATCTATTGCAATTCTGATTACTCCAACGATTGTTGTTTTCAGGTCGCAAAATTGAAGGTAACTCCTCATGACTTAGGATGTTATTCGGAATATTTCCGGTCAGTAAGTCTGCGATTTCCAGCTGTAATTTCGGTTGGTAGGTGTAGAACTCCGCACTCGTGCGAGTTGTCATATCCCCAGAGTCACTTGAGTGGTCCGCCCAGTACAACTGTCATGTATTTGGATTTTACCAGTCCCATTCAGTTGTAGTATCTGGTCCTTTTGTTGATTGCATGTGACTCTGACGGTTGTTAGTTCAACCAAGGAGTACAGCCATGCGGCCTCGTTGTGCAGGTAACTATGTTGAGAGCTGGGCTTAGTTAGATAAACTATAGTGCAATGTTTAAAGTGGTTTTCGGTAGGTTGCGTCAATGGTAAAAGTTCACAATCTGTAGAGGTTGGAACGTCTAATAAAGGCCAATGAGTTTCACCAATTAAACCATAGAGATGGTTTGTGCACTCATGTAAATAGTCATGGTCGCATTTTACATATTGCTTGTTATTTTTTTTTTCGTTTAATGCTAACAACGCGTGAGTTGGTTTGATTTTCGCATAACCAAGATGTTGATCTTTCTATGATTGCGCGGTCAATAGAGGGTACATGCGATACAGCACATACGGTTCTGTTTCAACCATAGGCAGGTATAATACTACTATTAATCGGTTGTTGTCAAACACAGCATCTATCTTTGCGATCCTTGCTATCTCTTCTGGTCTTATGTGTTTAGTAGACATAGGTAAATCCCAGTCACTCGAATGTTCAGTGATATCCTGGCTTATTTGAGCTAGGAGTCGGGGCGTCAATAAGTCGCCGGGTAGTTTCCCTTGTATTAAAGTTTTGACTAAATCAATTAGTTTTTTTTTTTCAAAATCTCTTGGTTTCGCTCGATAGCTATGGGTAAACGGCTATGATGCACAGTGAGGCTTCTTAAATAGGAATCTCGTTGCTGCTCCGATTCGAGCGTCTAAAGGGTTTTTTTTTTTTTTTTTTTTTTTTAACTTTTGAGTGCGTCAGCGTGGTTACTGGTGATATTCTCGAGGTTTTTGAAATTTGCTGTTATCAAATGAGTCTTTTGGTTAGACAGTTTAATGATTTCTTTATTATCATCTAGCAATTTATTAATATTTTGGTGTACTTCCTCTACTTCGTCTTCGGTGGCCAGCCCAAAAAGGGTGCTACTAATACTGCCAATGATGCTTAGATGTGTCATAGACTCTTTTATAGTCTCTTGGCTGGTGCTAGCTTTAGTTAGAAAATGTAATCTTGTTAACAGCTCTTTGGCTTGATTTCTAAGATCATGAGCTTGGTCCTGCTTTTGTAATAGCACGAGCGAGTTCAGTGTGTTTTCGCAATCCTCGCTGGAGAAGTTTTTACGCATTCTCTGTAAAGGTCGACGGCTGTTGTTCTCTGGTCAGCGAGTTTTGGTTGGCATTTTAATTTGGCGAGTCTCTCACGGCTAGTGCTAAGCGATTGATTTATAGCATTAGTTAAGTCTACTTGGGAGTCGATTATGTCGGTGTTCACATGTATTAGAAGTTTCCATTCTGCTTGCTTGAGTCGTGAGGTGCCACTCTTTTCATAGTAAATACCAGGATTGGTTTGCAAGAGTGTCCATTTATGAGATGGATACCCTGTTAGCTGAATTGCATACAAGGTCAGTATCCACGTTACAGTTATTATAACTTGGAATTTCATACCGGTGTTGCAAGCCCGTAATAGAAATTCAGTTGTTTTAAACAGGTTTAACCACATATATATGTTTTAAGATGGTTCTATGGTCGGGGGTTTCCAGCAAGATGTTGTTCTGGATCTAGGCCTGTCTGGGAGTCATCTGGTTGGATGCTCTATAGGCATTATATCCTTGGGCAGAACCTTGCGGTCACTGATAGTTGGTAGAAGGTCTCTGTTCCCCAGGCCCATAAGAGTTGTATAAACGTGCATCCTGAGAAAATGCCTGCTGTTGTTGTTGGCCATACTGCGGTCGAGGAGTATAACGATCTTGATGGAACCTTTGCGGTGAGTTATTCGCGTTATAGTTTTGCGATAACTGCTTGACTTGAGGTTGATGGGTTCTTTGTACATTATAGTTTGTGCGTCCCTGTCTCTGTTGAGATCCAGGTGGCATATTATGATATACCATGGGTTCAGATGCACAATTTTCACTTTGATGCTTATGTTGTCTATTATTCCAGTTGTTGGGATTCCTTGGCCTCCATTGGTTTACAGTTGAAAATTCGGTTTGTTCCCAATTCACCTTGGGCATTTGTCCGTGAAACTTATATCTAGTGTCAGGCAATATTTTAGCTTCCATACGAGTTTCCACTCGCACTGCGTCTTTATACGCGTCAGCTAACGTAGCTGGGTTTTTCCCATCTACCTGTACAGATATGTCAGCCGGTAGTCCTCTGATAAAGATGTCTTTAGTCGCATACTCTAAAGGCTTTATCATATCGTTCAGGTTAGCATCAGTTGCCCCTGGGATGTCGTCCTTTAGAACATTCTTGGCTCCACTGAGTAGAATGTGAAGTCTATCGTAGAAATCTCCTACGGTCTCTCCCTGCTTCATCCTCATGTCATTAATCTTGGTTGTATAATAAGTATACGTCTTGTCTGGTGCGAATCTAGTCTTCAAATGATTCACTAGGCTGTCAGTGTTTGCAAATGAATGTCCATATGTGCAGTCTCTAGCATTCCCGCGCAACTTCGTTAGCACGGCCTTGACATACTGTCCTTCACTTCCTGCAGGCACATATTCTTTTCCATTGCGAACATCTTGTATAAAGTCTTTTAAAGGCATATTATGCCCGTCAAAGCTGCGCAGGCCCCGTGAGGCATTATGTAAAGCGAAGCTATTCGCCATAGCCGTCATCATCAACATGGATGGGTCGGCTTGTCCGTCTCGGTTTTGAGCGTTATTCGTGTCGTCTGGCATTTCTACTTCCGGTCCTCGTTATTCGTTACCTAGTCTTGCTAAAACCCCCAAATAGTAAAAATAGACTAAATGAATGAATACCTAACTGAGTTTTAAACGTAGATTCCGATTGCAAGGGTCGCTTCCCAAATTTCGCACCTATACCTATGAAAATATGATAATGTTAGCGCGTTCAGGTCTATAAAGATTGAATATAACATTTTCAACGGTAGTATATCGTACATGATTTATAAAAATAAAAATGATTTTTATTGCTAGAGGAATTTAATAATTGAAATTGAACATTATAACACTAACAAACATAAAATAACGCGTCTGACTGACAATTCTTTGTCCGTGTCAATCGCTTCACTACTAATACACACCGCTGCCTTAGCAAAAACAAACAAAATTAGGGAGCGAGAGTTCGAATTCCTAGTCCTAATAGCATTATTTATTAGCGGAACTTAGACAAAAGAAAGAAACGAAACAACCTTTTACGGTTCTATGAGAACGGCAAGCTATTAGGAGGGTATTAAGAATTCAAGAATTATCTAGCAAAAATCGCTAAACAATTCCGAGGAATAGAATTTACGCCGTCAAGTTAGGGACAATCCTCCTAATCAACGGGTCTACTGTTGTACGATTAAAAAGGAAAAATAAAGGATGCATTGAACATGACGTCTTCTAGAAAAGTTCATGAACCTAGCAAAAAATTAGATAAAGCCGTATCGCTTACAAGATTAGAGGTGAGGATTATTATTTTCCTTTAGGTTTCAATTTGATGTATTATATTTGTTTTCCTTTTTTTTTTTAAATTCCACATAAGTAGAGATAATCGCGACTCAAGAGAAGAAATAAAATCTTCACGAGTAAAACAAGAAAAGAAACGAAGACATTGGAAAAACCTTCTTTTAAGGAATAAAAAGATTAGAATTTAAAAAATTATTCATGGTTACCGAGGACCATTAGTCTCTCTTTTTAGTAACCTATCGAGCGAGCATAACCGTGAGAATTACTACAATTACAATGGATACTCCCAAAAATCACCCGGTTATCCACAGAATTGATTAAAGATAGAACCAAAGTAATATTGATAGAAATCCTATGAGCCTAGGTTTTCCTTGGAGGCGTACACGGGTTCGAATAAAGAATAAAATACTCGGACACAACTAATCCTAGAGTAGTGCATACATACTTTAAAAACGGACACTACCCTATTACTCATGATTTTATTTAAATGGATACTTAAAAGTGGTTCGAGTTACCTATCCATTGAAGATGTAATCGTTTTCCATCTAGAGAATGAAGAAATTTTAATTAAACATCCATTTGGTTTCGGCTTATTTTTAAGAATTTTAGATATAAAAATATATGAATATGAATATGAAAATGAATATAAACAGTCAAATAATAAATAAATATAATTACGAAATAAAATAAATAATACAAATGAACTACAAAACACAAAATGAATTGATAAATCTTTCAATGTACTAATATAGGCCAGTCACTCCTAGACTCCCCCTTACTAAGTTTAATTGTCGTCCTCGACAATCAATCTTTAGCTAGGGTGAATCCTGAACAATCGGCGTTTTAAATTCAAAGTCATTAAAATAATAAATTAAAGGTGATACATTATTACTATTACTATTACAGTTAAATATACGAGTAGAGATAGAGGCTGATATTCTATTTAGGAAATACAATTATTCAAATCTGTCTGCGTTTGGATGGAGTTATCAATATTAGATCAATAGTTTTATATTTTTTCGTTATAGAAAAACATGAGGTATTACATCTAAATCTGACTATCATTATTTTATGATATTGTCTACTTTACAAGACACGGTGCATATTTTCGCTACTGGGGCTGATCGGATTACTTAGTAGTCAGTCAGCGATACCCGGATAAACTATGTCATCATAGGGAATTACTGTGTTTAAACTAAACACACAAGTTTTAAAAATTTATTTTAATTAATTCACAAAAAAAATAGACTTAATTGTTTGATTTAAAATTAAAACAATTAATAATTAAAATAAAAAATAAAATGGTAAATTAATTATTTAGAAAGAAATTAATTAAATGATGTACGATATAAACAGACTATCATAGAAGAAAAATAAAAAGAAGAAAAAGAAAAATGAGGTTACCTTGGTATATTTTATACGTAGACCTGAACGCACGAAACACTGTATTTTTATGTTATAATTAATTCTTCGTTGTTAGATCTACTGTCTACACTTTACAAAATAATTCTTTTACTGTTACACTTTATGAAAATACTGAGTTAAATTTTTAGAATAACTTGTTGAAACGGCTGTTGAAACACGACTGATAATCATTGTCTTGTTTCTACTTTTTATATATTCTAAAACTGGTGGAACGGTTTCCCTTCTTTGAAGGTTTACCACTTTTTAAATGTAATTCTTATATATTCCTCCCTACTTTAAAACTACGTCTAACTCTGGGAACGCATCTTATGTTTCTTTATCTTATTGTTTACCCCCCCTTTTTTTTACCGTGAATTTGCTAGAAAATACGGATCAAATTATGTTTTAAATTTTTAAGTGTCGGAGTCTTATTTTAGTAAAGTGAAATTGTACCTGAGAGTTATAGTGAACTATAATATTATAACTTTATGAGAAAAATTTTTCATTATTTTCTAAAAGATTAGACTTATCGTACTTAATTTAAATTTTATAGTTGCTTACTTTGGTCTAACTGCTTTTCGTTAAAGGTCTATCATTTTATCGGTGATTATTTTTTTTTTACTTAAACGCTTTTACTTGGAAATCGTAGATTTTGCGCTAGCAGTTTTTTGGTGTCGGAGTCACATATTTAGATAAAAAACTTTGAAGCAAAATGATATTTTATTAACTTAGCTTATCGTGAGGAAGAGCCTACATTAGTTCTCAACAAAAAGAAATTCATTTTATTCGTTTTACGTGGTAATTGACAGTGCTGCTTTATTATATTTTTGGAATTAGTTTTTGTAAATAATTATAGATTGTTACTATCTTGAACCTTTAGTACAAGATTTATTGTCCTCAACCTAATGTATGTATGATTTGTGCAGTTCCTTTGATTCATTACACTTTTTAGATATTTATTTCTTTATTTCATCTTGAACCTTTAGTACAAGATTATTATGTAAATTTTTGTTTTTTTTTTCTTCTTTATTTATTCTTGTAATTTCCTTGTTTGTTTCCTTATTTTCTTTTTGTATTTGTAATTATATTGCCTTAGTTATACTATTAGCGTATGCTGTGGGCATCTGTACTCCCTTGCGATGCATTCGACGTCTTAATTATGCTACAGTGGGTGATCACAAATAGCGCTTGAATATCAACCGGCCAGGGTATGCTTATTGCATCTGTACTCCCCAGCGCGTACCTGACGGCTTAATTATACTACAGTGAGTAATCACAAATAGTATACGAGATTAAGCTACGCGATTTTCTTCATATTTCTTCATTTTGTAATTTTTTTTTTTTTTTAGTCATCGGACCTTAACAAAAAGCATCCGGTAATAATCATCATCTCACGACCTTACCAAAAAGCATCGGGATGGCATTCATTTTTAATTCATGTGTATTCAATTTTGTATTTCATTTTTTTTTCTTTAATTCAATTTGTATTCTTTTTCATTTCGTAATTTTTCGCATTATACTCGAGTCGCACATCTGATTCGACTAATCATGGTTGCTTTTTCTATGATAGAACATGGTGATCAGTCATGTCCTATAAGCCATCGCGCGTGGACCATCTGCCCACTACCATGAAAGTCAAATATTTCCTAACCTAACTTACTAACTGCAGTTGTCTAGGTACCGTTTTCTTTCGTATTGTTTTTCTTGAACCTTAGTACAAGAAATCCTACATTCAACTAATCTTTTCTTTCTTTTGCGCCTTTAGTGCAAGAGTCCTATTGTATACAATAAAGCAGCTTTTATATTAAGTTGTGTTTTCTTTTTTTTTTTTATAAAATTGAATTACAAAACTAATTATGTAAGTTAGAAAGATCCGATTAGACGTTTGTTTAATTTTCGTTAGATATTCGCCAGTAGATACGCTATTAACTATTCCGGAATTGAAAAATATTACTATATTTCAACGCGGTTAGATTTAAAAATCTATTTAGTGACTCCGCCCAAAATTTATTTGAATTTGTTAAACTTAATATTAAGGATTAAGCTACTACGGTTCTATTATGATATTAGACCTATTTTAAATACTTCATGCTACAAATGGTTAAGACTAAATGCGATGCATATTAATTAAAATATGCATACCTGCCACTTATTTATTTGGATAAGCGTAATTATTCCCTCTGATTTGGAAAGGTTGAATATGTTCATCTGAAACTCACGAAATTTCATTAAAATATTTATTTAAATATACCTATAAATGTGTTATTTCGTACAATAGCAATTCGTTTACGCGGTTTTTATTAAAATATACGAGATGATATAATTTATTTATTTCTGTGTACTATATGAAATCTTAAATATAATTCCAGCGAGAAGTACTTTTATTGCCTTACTTGTTGTAGGTGACAATGTGAGAACGGCAGTTAAATTTTAAAAGACAAATATCGTTAAATTCCTATCATATTCCGGCATGCAGCATTCTTTTGTATTATTAGTAAGCATTAAATTTCGGAATTAACGGTGGTAACAGAAGATGTTGAGTTTTTACGGTATAACCTGAGAATTATTATATTTTTATATAGATATATTGTAACATATGAATTTTAATTAAATACAAGGGGTTTAATAATACTTTAATTTATTATACCGATTACGATTAACTATAAATACAAATTGTAATTGATTTAAAACATATCGAGATTGTTTCAATTTTTAGTTTCAAAATTATTTAAAATAAAGAGTTAACTGTGAATGTGCTTTAATTATTAGTATTTACGTAACAGAATGATTTACATTATTAAATTAAAATATTCGAGCAATTATAGCTTGTAATTTTTAAACATTTCTTTTATTTTTCTGTTTAAGTGTTTTACTGTTAAATTACCTGTTTAATATTGATTTGTAAATTTAGTTGAGTATTATAATGGTATACAAGTAGATCATATAATTTATTTGGAAACAAACTCATTAAAAAAAATCAATTTCGAAAACCGGATAGTGATTTGGTTGTTTATTAGTTATTATTATTATAAATATTAATTTATTTTAAAATAAAGGAAACCAAATATTGAAAATGGCCTAAGAAGTTTTCGGATAGTTAAATTAGCAAATTGCGTTGTTGAAATTAAATTAAATTACATTAATTTAGAGTTTTAATAGTTTTTGGTTTAGCGGTAGATTCTAAGTTCAAATTGGAGTTACCATAAATGATATTGATTATAGATCATTACCATAAGTCATTCCGCCATGGATGGTAACGGATAATTTCAGATTTCAGTTACCATGTAGGTAATTTTTAGTAATTTTATCGATCGGAAATAAACTTTATAAAGATTATTTCAATTTTCGCGGGGGATTTAATACGATTGTATGCTATTCAATTGCTTATATGATTTTAAATTTAGAAAGTTTCTTTAAAATTTTAAGTTGATGTTTTGGGTTTTAAAGAAAAATTTTCAGTGCTGCATAGCAACAATTTTGTGTTATTAATTAATTTATATTTAAATTGAATTACCAAATTGGCTTATAGTTTATTGAGGTTTTAGTCACGTCATCACTTCTACGCATAAGGTTAATGATAAAATTGAATTTGATAATAATTTATTTTAAATTTAAACAAAATTGGCAACAATTAGATTTATTTGTCGGCCTAATTTATTAATCGTAAAAAAAATTGCTATTGTTTACTAAAAATAATTTGGCTAAATGCTTGCGAATTGGCGGGCATTTTATTTATTTTCAGATAATTCACTATTTATTCAAAGGTGTCGCATTTGATTTAAATTTTTACATTTAAACTACTAATTAATGCGAGCAAATTTGCATGCATTTTTTTGTCTTAAATTTAATAGTTTTGAAATTAATGTCAATTTCAATTTATTTCTAAAGTAAATGGATTAACCATTATATGATTCGTATTAATTCAAAAAAAAACTTTTACCAAATTCGAACTTTGCACTCTTATTATATCTTACGCATTTAATATTATTCACTCGTATCCTATGAAATTTTTCATTTTTGTTGGTGCATGGCGAGAAAGTCAATTCGTTTTTTTTTTTAAATTAATTAGATATTTCAATTTATCAATGCTAACGTCTCCCCTCGAGGACAAGGTTAGCACCTTAGATGAAAGGAAGGGTCAACAGAAAACTCGTTGATCAAAATTCAAGTTAAAATGTTATAGAAACCTCAAGACAAGACTTTTCTCGTCATGCTTGCAACAAGTTATTTATATTATCTCTAAAATTCTCATGTAGTACGCTTAACTACGGATCGCATAGACACTAGTTTACGAGTGTCTGGTATATTTTAACTTAGTTGATTATTTCGCATCTCGCAAGTTTTTTTTTTTAGAATTAACTGTGTAAAAGCATTAAGTTTAGTTAGATAAGAGAATATCCAATCGTACTCTGCTGCAATTTAGCACGAAACTCGTGGTTTTATATTTAATTCTCGGTGAAAATGAATCCCCTCACTCCAGCGACCAAAATCCCGCCGTGTGAACGCATTATATTTCTTTTAAGTTTGAAATTCAAGATCTTTTGTTTTCAGCCTTCTCTTTTATGATAAGTTTTCTATTTTATGTGAATGTTATAATAAAACAACTTATTTATAGTCGAAATGTACAATTTGTAATTTTACGTTTAATATTGTCAATAATGTTTTTGTTTATTTAGATTTATTACTTTAATTAAGTAAAGAAAAGAAAAATTCTCTTAATTTTGGGACGTTTCAGGTTTTCTTAAACTTCTAAACAAAACATTCATTAATAATAGGAGTATATTATTACTCCCGTATTTATTTTTTGTTAAAGGGGTTTTATCTTCTTGAAATGTAATTTAGTAAATAATTTTATTTCAAACTTTGGTTTGTGGTGTTATATATTGTTTCCTTAAAAGTTATTTATTAAAATTTAATTGTATGTGATTCTTATTGGAATAATCTGCGATTGTACAATTTGTGCAAAGATTTTTATGTTAAAATTATTCATCGACTAATGAGGACGCGGTACAAAAACTAGAATTTTATAGAGGTAAAATTAACTAATATTTAATAATCATTTTCTCATAACATGCAAATTATTTAGTTTTAAATAGAGTAATGTTTGCAACTTTTATATTTGATTTCAACAAATTTATATTCATTGTAATTAATTAAGTTGAATTTTGTCATAGTTTTCATTTTAATTTTATTAATAATTAATGAGCGTGTAAATTAAAACTATGAATTTATTAAAAGGATTGAATTAATTGAATTTTATTCTAAATTAGTATATTATGTGCACAATGAATCATTTCATATTCTATTCATAAGTTTGAAGTGGCATTATTTAGTTTAAAAAATATTGTGAAGGGGCTTTTCTAATCCGAACAAAAAAAAAATTATTAACAAAATTATGGCGGAAAACAATATTTTATCAAAATTAAATTTATTTGGGATGAAAACGGTTTTAATTTCGAAGTAAAAGGTTTCCAACAGCACTCATTTAGATACCATAAAGTGGATATGCTTTTAAGCTTAGAGCGTACTGTAAGCACAAGCCAGCATGACGTCACCTTGCTTCAAACTCAAGCTGCTTTAACAGAGCACGCTAGCACATACAACGTATACTTCAACGTAGAGATTGAAATGTGCGTTATCGCGCGCAAAGAATTTCAGTCTCACTGTTCGAAAGCAAGTACGTTTTACGCTTGCCTGGTTTTATTCATAGATATTATTTTTAAATTTTAACATTGATGAGTTTTGTTTTATTTGATGATGTCTTTTTATTCGAGTTAAATATTTATATAATTTATACTTATTATTTTTTATGTAAAAGTTTTATCAAATTTGTAGTTTTTACATATTTTAGTACTTAAAAATAATTTTAACTTTTATTAGACTTTTAAAATTATTGTTGTTACATTTTACTTGGGTTATTTTTGAGTTGAATTTATTTCTTTGAGTTTTTAATTATGTTTTGACCATAATTTATCAAAAAAAAAACGTAAATGATTGATTTAACTAGATTAACTACTATGTTAACGTATTGCTTAGTGAATTTTATTCTTTGATTAACTTTGATCGGAATTTATTAAATGTTTTGAAGAGCTTAAAATATGGATTAATAAAAATAATGATTTGTACATAATGTTAAAATATTTTCCAAGGATTTTTCTTTTTTTTTTTTTTTTTTTTTTAAGTATATCTATGAGTGATGTTTTTGAAAAGTTAAAATGAGAACATCGTTTCTTTGTTTTTTCTTTTGAAAGTTTTTATTTACTATTTTGGTTTTAAAATTTTTTTCTCAAAAGTATTGAATTTTTAGGATGCTATTATGATATTTTCGGTTTAGCTGTTTCGTTTGAACTTTCGAAAAATTTTTGGATATCTAATTTATCTATGGATTATTTCTTTTTCTTCCTTTTTTTTTATTTCTGTTTTAGTGAGTAGTTTTTGAGGACACAGAATGATTTACATTTAGGGTTTTATGATACTTTTAGAAAAGGAGAATTATTTTGATAGTTTTAAACTATGCTAGTATTCATAAAGAAAGACGAATTTATCGGAAAATTATTACGTTAAAACAAATTTTAATACAAGGCATTTTATTTATGTTTTGTTTATAACTTTAATAATATTAAGTGAATTAATCACAGTATATTACGACGTTTGAGTATTAGCCTTTCACTTTTCTCTCTTTATTTCCTTTTATAAAAAAAAACAATTTTGAACAATTTATTTTAGGAGATTACTTAATAACAAAAATTTTAATTCTTTTCCCGATATTTAACTCGTAAAAATGCTAAATACTTTATTCCATTTACTATTAGCATTTCTTCTCACACGCATGGTGGTTATATCGAAGATTTTATTTCAGTTTAACTGTTCGTATTAAGTTGACGTTTTATTCCGAGTAGTAATGATAATAAGCAAACCGATATTTTTGTAATTTCAAACTCGAGCCGTTGTTTTAGGATTCGGTTTTTATTTAGGCGAGTAACATTATACTTTTACGACTTGGAAATTTTTATTTCCTTATCGTGTATAAGTAGCAAGTTTGAAACCCATTGTGACATTTCATACATTACGTGGTTTTAAAAAAAAAATTTTAGTATTTTATTTTAGTATCATTTTAATAACTATTATTTATAGCTGTTAGAATTTTCATTAAATTTGTAAATTTCTAGGATTCATAAATACAGAATTTTCGATGTTTTATTCATGAAATTTTCGGTTATTTTGCAAATTATTTTTACGGTAGAAAATTTGAATTTTATTATCTTTAGGTATATTTATTTAAGCTACACATTTGTTTTAAAATTTTTTAATAGAACGTGGTTAATTTGTTTGAGTTTTTCTTTTTACCAAATTAAATTTTTAACTATTTTAGCCGTTATTATAGTAATGTTTGTTTAGAAAAGTTTAAGCTTTTATTGAGTTTGATTTAAAAATTTGTATTTTAAAATTTAAATTTACGAATTTCACAGAGCTCTGATCACCAGAAGCGAAAGGACCCACCTCCCCCAATACTAGTGCGTCCTTATATATATAATAATTTGGGAAATTTGAAAACATTTTCTTAAAATTGCATTATTTTTAGGAATTTTAACTACATGCTTTCACACAGGGTTCCTATGCTTCATTTCAAGCTTATAAGTCTATACTAGCTACGCATTCTATACCTGCCTACCCATTACCTGTACTTTATAATGTGAAGGCTCAAGGCTAACGTTTATAAGGGTTAGTGCCCTTACCAACACTTAAAAATGCCAAATTTTACTTTTATTATGTTAGGTATTTTAAGATATTTGATTTTTTATAATGTAATTTGTTAAACAAAATGGTTTTCAGTTTTTCCATCTGAAATAGAGGAAAATTCAATTTCAAAACAACTACAATAAGGTTTTACTGTTTTAATTGAAAGATTTTATTTAATTGTTAAAATTGATGTTGTTAATTTGTTTCGGGAAACTCACATCTCTATATATTTTTTCCTATTTGTGTTATTGTTTAAAAAAAAAAAAAAAAAAAAGAAACACAACAACGGTAATAATTTGTATTTATCTGATTGTTTGATTATTGTTTAATATCAATGTCTTTAATTATTGAGAGTATGTATCAGCGATTAGTAAATTAATTAAATTTGTAAAGAAAAATTTTATAGGTTATCTAAAAAGATTTAAATAGTAATAAAATAAAAGAAAAATTTATTCAAAAATTATTATATGTAAAAGTTTTAAGAGTTTTAAGTCATATTATTTAATCATCATTAAGACACGCTTGAGTTTGTACGTGTTCGGAACACATTGTATTTATCTCGAAGTTATATTTCTTAAGTTACATTTTACTATTTGCTGACTCGTATGAGACCAACAACGATCAGTTCTGAGTAGCCGGAATATTAATGTAATGAGATATTCTTTTAAGCTTCAAACTCGAACTCGATATTTTTATTTTTTTTTACTCGACCGGATGTAACTGTATATTCGGCTACACGAAGCTACGTGAAAATACGTTATGGTTTAACACTCGTGCACTGCCTGACGCAATGACATTCACGATAAGAAAATTTTGGTTAATGTTCACACGGTTAACTGAAAAGAATGTTTTATAATTTGAATTTATTCCAATTTATCTAACTTTGAATAAATTTTCATTTAAAAAAAAAAATTTTAATCCTAATGAATTACGATCTTTACTTACGTTAAGAGTTGATTAATAATACTAAATGATAAATTACTTATTATTCTTAATTATCAAGTTTTTATTTAAATTATCTAAAGATTACTATACTGTTGAATTTCTTCTTTAGTTTTATGTTAAGGTTGAAATTAGAAATTTTATTGATTTTTTTCATTTGAGCATGTACAAGCTTTGAACTTGGTTTTAATTAATTGCAAATTTATTAACTTGATTTATTTTATTTTCAGAAATTTATGATTTGGCTTTTTGAGAAAAAGAAAAGACAATTCTAAAATGGTCAATTTTTAGCAGCTTTTATGTAACATTGCTTAAATTTTGTGGCAAGATTCTAAAATTCTGGTTACGATTGATTTTTATTTATTTAGTTTGATTTAAACCGCACAGATCTATTATTAAAAATTTTTTTGTTAAAATTAAACAATTTCGCGATTTTGTTATTATTATTAAAATTTTATGAGTTTGATTATAGTTAGTTATTTTTCAAAAAAAAAAAAACTTCCTACCTCCAGAGGGAAAATTTTATTAGCTGTAGATATTATTTTCATTTTATAGTTTTGTTGGGCTGTTTTAAACTACTTTAAAACGAAAGTTCCTTTTTCTTTTAGAAAAAAAAAAAATTCTTTAAGAGTATAAGTTTAGGATTTTCCTTGAACCCTCGCACCAAAAGCAGGTAAACTGAATTTTTTTTTCTAATTATTATTTTTATTATTACTACGCAACTAAAAATCTATTAGTAAAGGTTATTATTTATTATCCATAACGCTTTGCATCTATATAATATTCTTCATCAACACGAATTTCGATTTTTTTATCCTTTTTTATCTTTTGTTTATAAAAAGAAATTATTTTATAACTAACATCTAATTAACATTTCTTAATTTTAAATGATTTTCCCCGCACGGAAAAAATTGGATACTTAAATAATTAAATTTTCGCTGAAATCGATTGAAGTCATATTTTTTTATGACTTTATGATTCTAAAGAAAAATAATCTTCAAATCATCCTTCTCGGTGCATTTTTTTTCTTTTAAAACCCTTGTTCCCTTAAGGAAACACTCTTTTGATTCCTGCTTCAATTTTCTATTTAAAGAAAATTAAACATTTAATAATGAAGGGATTTTGGAATCAAAAATGATGATTCCTTCGCGAACGCGGTTGGGTCAGATAATAAATTTCGTTTCTATTTAATTTCGTTGCTAGTTTCTTTTTTTTTATTTAAAACTTTTTATGTGGGTCAGATTGCGTAGTTTAGCGCAGGTTAACGTACGGAAGGCAAATGATTTTGTATTATTAATTAAAAAATTGTGTTAAAAATAAGAAATAAAAATTTTTAATTTTCACGATATTTCTGTTCAAATCCATGATCCACCTAAAAATTTTTTAGAACGAGGGGAGATCCCAATTCGTTCACTCCCCTTGGTTTTATCGCAGCCTATCTTGATCGAACTATTGGTTCCGGCAACTACTAAGTGATGGGCCTACTCATCACTGTTCGTACCCTTCCGCAATAGCCGATATGGCTAGAATTGTGGATAAAAAAAAATAGAAAGTACATAGTAATTAGATAGTATATATGTATATATACGATATTATTATATATATATTAAAATTTATTATCTTAGCGATTAGATAAAAATACAGCGGGCTCGCGGGTTCGAGTCCCGACCACACCAAGAAAATTGAAGCAGCAATCAATAAGTGCCTCCGTAAACTTAAGCAGAAAAGAAACTTATACTATTCTGTTTTTCTTATATGCAAATTGCATATAAATGTAAGACACATTGACATATGAGTAATTTTCCCATACTTCTGATTTGCATCAATACACCGAGAAAAATTCACTGAATCCATGAGATGATATAATCATTAAAAATTCAACTGACTCAAATAATCATCTAACTGATCTCACACAAAAAAAAATTTAATTCCTGCAACAAAATGTTTAGTTGGAAACAGAAAAATAAAATATTCAATTGTTTAAAATAATAAAGATCTATAGGTCGAGAAAGTGTATATGCCTGTAAGTATTTATACTAAATAAATAAACAAACAAATAAACAAATAATTAATTCAATTAATCCCCGATTTTATTATATATTACGTTGTCTGTACGCATTCTTCTCTTTCTCGAAAAAGGTCGCGGTTCTCGCTGTTAAACGGTTCTCTATATAGAACCGTCAGCATCTCATGCAGAAATGATCGAGACCTTGGCAGGATATTTTGCCAAAATCTCAGTCATTTTTTTGACCTAACGAGTCCCACGTGCCGGGCGCCAGTGTAAAGAGGCGGGGTCTTCCTTAAAGAGTTTTACCTCCCATAACAAAACCTCGCCGCCAACAACTTACTTTTATTTACCTTCTGAAATCGAGAAACCAACCCAATTATACTTCATTAAATTACCCATTACTTAACTGTATATGGTTTTTTATTATTGTTTAATTAAATAGGTAAGGTTAACGAAATTCCTCAATGGAATAAACGGCAGGATAAAAGAAAAACAAATTTCACTTTTTAATTTAACTTTAATTGAGACAAAGCAAAATCTTTCTAACTAATACTACAATCGATACAGTGGTAGATCTCTCTTTATTATTAACTTCGTTTCTGCAGTTTATATAAAAAAAGAAAATACTTCAAATACATTTTTCACTTGATTAAATTTTTTTTCTTTAGTCATAATTAGTCATGCTATTCATTAAATAAATCATTTATTTAATACTTATGTCATAATTTAAAAATTCTCTTATTTTTCTGATTTGCAAATTTCATTATCTCGTGAATCTGGAAATTTATTATATGAAAATCCTTGCTTATAAACCCTCACTGTTTTATTAGTAAAAATTTTTGTAATTTTTTTTTAATACTTCATATCGCACAATCTATTTTTGAAAAGTTGTATTGTAAAATTTCATGAATACTCTACAATTAACAAGAAATCTGCTTCTTATTCTATTTACGGGAATGAGTGTAAATTAAAATATTCAAAGGCCTATCAGTTAACTTCGATTTATAACCGTCACCTTTTACATAGAAATTTTTGGTAAATTTTGATGATTAATGAGTCTTTATAACACTTTAACATGTTTATTAATGGTCTAAAAAATTCGAAAAAATTCAATCAGAATAAAATCATGCTTGCACTCATTATATCATCATAACTTGCATGCTTTACCCTCGGATATGTCTTTTTATGACACTTGTCCTTTCTGTTTATTATTTTCTTTTTTTAACGAATTACAACATGAAGAAAAATGAACTATTTATGAACTTGGGTACTTATCTGTAATTTATAAAGTGTGGGCCGGCTGGCACAGCATTGCCGGCTTTCCTGGACTCTCCAAGCTGCTCCGGATAGGCACCCAAAAAACTAATCGTGAATACGCGAACACACTGCACTATACCGCTCAAAACACGACAAGCGAGTTTTCCCGACTCTAATCCCGGTTAAACGATGTTTAGTATAGCAACATCCGAAAAAGAAAATTTAAATAAATAAATAAGTCAACACACTAGTTTGCGCAATGAATTTAATACAAAAATTACTCCTATGGATGAAATAGAACAACAAAAAAAAACGAAAAGCAAAACCGAAAACGAACAATAGAAAATTTGAAGTTAGTGTCTGCAACCTCGCGGGCTGCAGCACACCTGCCCTTAGGCCTGGTCACGCGTGTCTCTCTCAAGAAGATTTTTCTTCGCTTGACAATCCGTCTTCAAGCCAGCTTCAAACGTTTTAAATGTTGTGGGGGAGAGCGCGGAGACAGAGAAAGGTAGTCCTCTCTCCTCGTTGCTCTCACCCGTCTTATGCATGGGAACCGACGCTAAGTCCCCACTTCAACTCAACGACGTAGAGAAAGAGTGGAGACGAAGCAAAGGCTCCCGTCAACGATCGAGCTTGGCTTCTTGGAAAATTGATAACAGCGTGAAAAGAAATTGGCCTTGATGCTTTTAAGACCCATTTCTCTTCATCATTGTAATAAATTAAAAGAATAAATTTAAGAATTAATAGATAAATAAAGAAAATTTGGAGGCGAAAATTTTGTCACTTAACAGTGTCTTTTTTTCCAGTATTAAGACTGACATTTCACCTACTTGAGGGAATGTAAAACGGACACTACACCTGTACTCATGAATTTGGCCTATCTTTTCATTTTATTGCAAAACTTGAGGAAAAGAAATGCTTTAGCTTGTATTATTTACCACGAAGATTATTCAGTTAAATTTTCAAATAAATTTATTCATTAGTTTTTCAGAATTTTAGATTAGTTGTACAAAATCTAAAAATCTTGATACATAATATTGAAACCCAAAATTGGGAAAAATTAATGAATAAATTTATTCGAAAATTTAACTGAATAATCTTCGTGGTAAATACTACAAGCTAAAGTATTTTTTTCCTCAAGTTTTACAATGAAATGAAAAGATAGGCCAAATTTATGAGTACAGGTGTAGTGTCCGTTTTACATCCCCTTAATTCAAGGGCTATATTTTCCAGAAAATGTGATTGTTATTTTCTTTTGGTGCGGCTTTTTCTGTTACTAAAATTAAAAACTGATAAATATAGAATTATTATTATAATATATAACACTTTTAATTTACTAATAATTAATTTTCTAATTCGTGATATTTAAAGAATAGAACGATACATGTACATCTGCTATACTTCGTTTTAAAATAGTTAGCTTTTGAGTTTAAAATTAATTATTAGTAATTCAAAATTGTTATCTATTATATGATTTACATTATATTTATCAACTGTTAAAAATTGTTTTACAATTTAATGGTTTTTGCGTTATTGAGTATTAATTATATTGAAGTTTTATACTTGACAGCGATGTAGTGCGCATTATATAGGTAATATGTTAGTATAAGATAATTAAGTTCCGTAGTACGGAAAAATTCGGTACTATACCAAATAATTTTTGGGGTAAGACACGTTGAAAGATGTACTAATATAGGTTGTTTTAATTTATGTACTGAGTATCAATTAAAAAACGACTGGTCATGTTTTTTTGACTACTGACTCAAGTTAGTACATTTTTTTAAGGTATTTTCCTTGCTCTGTGTGCGCATGTGCAAATTCAAGATTAAGGTTGGAAGTTGATAATCTTCAGTATTCACAAGATTGAGATTCGTCTATAAGGTTCGAATTAATAAACGTGATTTCAGTATTGAGTATAACTTGGAACTCGAGTATCTTTACGTGGGTATCAGCAGTTATTTTTGTTGGGTGGGGTGTAGAGTTGAAAAAGTGGAAAATGGGTGTAAAATGAGTAGAAAATGGGTTTTATCAAATGAAAGGGTGGAAAATAAGAGTTCTATGGGTAAGATATAAGGGCTCAACAACTAAAATTTTTTTAAAACTATTTTATATAGAAAGATATATATCTTATTAGATTATAAAAAGTTTGATGCCATCGTTATCGACGCTGCCGCCGTGTATAAGAATCAATCGTGGCCCCAGTTAGTTGAAATTTCCTTAAAATAGAAGTAACAAGTTAGCTAAAAGTTATTTAAAAAATAGCTCAAAGTTGTATAAAAGTTAGCTAAAATTTAGTTAAAATTTAGCAGAAGCAGGATAAATTTGCCTTTAAGTGGGCTAAATTTATTTATAAAGTCAGTTCAATTATACAAAATTTAGATAAAAATTGACAAAACGTCAGTCAAAAATTAGCTGATTAAGTTCAATTCAACTACATTTAGAGATGCGCTGTCGACAAATATTTTCTCTTTTTTCTAGAAGCTAATCAAGTGTAGACTTTAATATTATATCATTATTAAAATCTATACTTCAAAGAAAAGAGAAAATTAAGAAGGTTAGCTGAAGATGGGAGAGTAAAAGAAAAATGAAGGAAGAAAGAATAGAGAGTGAAAAAAGATAATAAAACAAAATATAGTGAAACATAGATGAAGAGAGAAATACATATACTAAAGCCCACATAAGACCCAAGAAAGAGGCCCAAAAAAAGTGCTTGTATATGATAACTACTCATTATATAGGACTCAATAAAAATTGCTATTCTTATTACGATAAAATGCGCAGATCCGTAGGAGCCAAGAATTGTAGAAAAAGGTAGTTTCATTTTAATATATAATAACTACTAATTATATAGGAAACAATATAAAAAAAAAATCTTATTACAAGAATAATTACACATACCCAGGCCCGGATCTAGGGAGTATGGGGCCCGGGGCTGTGCAAATATTGAGGCCCTTTTCTATAGTGACAAAATTAACATATATATATATTGTAACGTTTGGCTTTTCTGGATGAGCTGCGGTTGCATCAGACTTTTGTGAGGATGATCTACGGCAGTGGATAAAAGCCAAAGTTCAAACTTAATAACTAAATTGATTTTACTGAATTAATTTAATAATGAAAAGAAAGAAAAAAAAATAATAAATGTAATTTAAGAATTTAACTTTGTAAAGAAAAGAAATAATAATTTATATTAATATTGAAATTTAAAAGCTTAAAACAAAAATAAATAAACTTAATACTAGAGATATGAACGGCGGGTCGGAATTACAGGAAAGGTTTTGCGGAACTAGGTAAATAAGTATATTTGGTTTAAATTAAACTTTTGTCCATTTATTAATAATAAAGCAAAGGGCGTTTACAACGACGGTATAAAAATATGAAAATGCAAACATAAAAATCTATTCTTTAATTTAATTAAACTGAATGAAAAATAATTTCTTTTGACCGTCGGTGGGAAAAATAATTGGTGTCATGGTTCCTTGCTTTCACCGGCAGATGGCGTGGTGTTTAGAAGCCGTCTGTGAAAAAAAAAAAATAAAGAACAAAAGAAATTACATTAATATCTACAGCGCAAATATTGTTAACGATTAGTTACGGCGGGTAAACGCGGGATCTATTTTATCGACGGCGGTTACGGCGGCGGTAGGTGGAGGAGTATCTATGCAGTGGAATCCCCCGACTACATAGATGGGATAAGGATAGAGGTTTTTACTATGTAAAGCATAACTTCTTTACATAGTAAAGAGAGAGAGGAGTCTGTGTAGTGGAATCCCCCTACTACACAGATTGAAGGAAAAGGATACAGGTAAAGGGTACTCTTACTGTGCAGAGCATAACTTCTCTACACAGCGAGAGCGGAGAGCGGACTGGGCTTGAGCCGGCTGCCGGCTGGTTATATATGCTATGGAGCTCGCTATTCCCGTTGCGGGAGTAGCGCCTCGTAGCGGCTGAGCCCGGGTACTAAGCTTTAAGCGCGATGCTTGAATTGGCATCGTCGCAATATATATATATATATATATATATATATATATATATATAAATAATTATTAAAACCAATTCTAAAATAAGAAAATTAAACTTTATTTACATGAAGTTAAATTGTTTGAAATTTTTAAATATAATAAGATAATTATTGATTCCAACACAAACATGTATCATGAACATGAAGCAACATTAAACAATTAACTTTTTTCTTGATTTTTTTTCCGCAAATGCTTGGATAATATCACTAAAATCTAATGAGCGAAGATCAGTTTCGATTGATAAAATTGACAATGATGACAATCTATTATCTAGCATTTTCTAATTTTATTAATTTATTTAATAAAGACTGAGCCTCGAGTTTAGTGTCTGATTTTTTAGATTCGTCTACAGCTAAATCATGAAGTGCGTTGTAAACACTATCAAAATTGTTTATTAAATTGTTGATGGCATCGACTCTGCATGACCATCGGGTCTTTGACAAGCTTGTTAATTGACTATTTTCATGATTTTTTAATACGTCCCATCGATGCATAGAGGCACTAAAGAAAGAAAATAAACGTTGTAACAAACCAAAAAAGTTAAGTGCTTGAACGCATTCATTTACGCTATTTTCTCCAACTAAATTTATAGAGTGTCCAATGCAAGGGACATAATGTACTAGTGGATTTTTTTCTTTTATACATGCCTGTAAGCCTGTGTACTTGCCTGACATGTTGCTAGCATTATAAGCTTGAGCTCTACAATTTTTTAATTCTATAGAATGTTTTTCTAATGATTCTTCAACATCAATGCTTAATGATTTGCCTTTATGGCTTTTAAGATTGTAAAAAGCAAAAGAAGCGCTCATAAACATGTCCATTTAAAAAATAACGGGAAATAATCGATAACTAATCAATATAACTAATGTCTGGTGTAGAATCTACAATAAGAGCCCAGTATTTAGCTTCTTTGATTTCCTATTTTATTTTATTCAAAATTTTTGTTCCCATCAAATCAATAAATTCTTCATAAATTGTTTTTGATAGGTACGAAACGCAGCCTTTGTTTGCATAATTTTTAATATGTGTTTTTAATAAAGGATTAAACTCCACGAACAACTCAATAATTCCTAAAAAATTACCATTATGGGATGATCCAATCACTTCATGGGTGCCGCGAAATGCAAGAACTCTTTCAGTTAAAAAACGAACAACTGCTACGACTCTTTTCAAAACCTTGCTCCAGTATGTAATTTCATCATTCATTATTTTGTTTAGATCGTGATCAATATGCATGTTTATATTCATGTAATCATTTCACGTAAGCATACATCTGCAATGTTCTACGCTATTTTCATGACTGCTTATAATTTCTTCACCTTTTTTCCAATTAGAAAATCCATCTTGCACAAAAATATTGCTACGGTTTGTTGAAAATAGCTTACAAACGTAACAAAATGTGTTGCCACTAGATTCTGAGTAAAGCAACCATTTTCTTTCACGTATTTCTCCATTATTTAGTTTTCTATAAAAATAATTGAGTGAAAAGTATCTACTTTGATTTTTATATGAGCATATCTCCACAACTTTTAATTTTTTTATAATGTTTTTGAAAAGTCATTTTACTGCTGTTACTGGGTAGCGAATAATGCACACTATTCAAACTAGGTTTACATCTTTTGTACAATCTTGTTCCTCTATTTTTTATGTATATGGTGAATGTGCCACCAATGCTCCAGTAGATATTTCTATAAAACGAAAATTTTTACATGGATAAAATTTCCGAACTTTTATCCATGTAAAAATTTACGTTTTATAGAAATATCTACTGGAGCATTGGTGGCACATTCACTATATACATAAAAAATAGAGGAACAAGATTGTACAAAAGGTGTGAACCTAGTTTGAATAGTGTGCATCATTCGCTACCCAGTGACAGCTGTAAAATGACATATCACCAAAAGATTAAAAGTTGTGGAGATATGATCATATACTCTTTTAGATTTAAAAAAATTGAAAAGTCAGATATTTTATTTTGAAAAAATTCGTATCCTTTATTCAAATATTTAATTCGTTCACTTTCATCTACATGTAAATTCATTGGCCATAAAATTGGATCTTGATTAATATCTAAAAATATGTATAATTTTGTTTATAAGTTTATCAAGCGTATTTCTAATGGTGTGTATATCAATAAAAATTAAAATAAATAAATATTATTATTGTTCTATGACCTTTAAAAAATAATACATATTAAAAATACACAAAAAATATTAAAATCATACCGCAAATGACAGAAGAATTTGATTCTGTAAAGTCTTCACTCTCATGATTTTCGGATTCAGTCAATTGTTATGTATCATGAACACTTTTACTTGTATCTATGCTAATATTATTTTCACTAGTATTTTCAGTCTCACAAGCACTTGTACTTGGTTCATTATTTGAAAAATATTTCGTCAACTTTGGGAGTTTACTTTCGAATAATTCTTTTTCTTTTTTTAGTTTTCTTTTATGCGCACCACTTTCATATTTTCGCTGCATATTTCTTTAAAAAAAAATATTTCATAAAAATATTTCAATAATTTTGTTTATAAATATATAGATATATTACCATTCAACGTCAAGTGGAGTTGAATAAGCCAAAAGTATACGTCTAAAATACGTATCAACACGTTTTTAACTACGACATGCAATGACGACGATCCATCAAGTGAATATCGTCGACTTGTTTTTCTTTGTTTTTTCCACGAATTCGAAATAGCACGCAGTATACGCAACACAGTATAGACCACCGAATAATCGGAAATTGTGCTTTTTACAAAAATATATTTTGCTTTAAATTTAAGAAAAAGAACACTCGAAGAATATGTTTCCGACAAGTGTGCATTACATGATTATTCAAATTTTGTTTTTAATTTTTTTTCTTCATTAATTAAAATAAAACTTTTATTTCATTTATTTAAAAAAATTATTCAAAATTGATGAATAAGATATCGATATTTTTTTATTTTATGTTGTAAAAGTGTGTAAAACATACTTTAGATAAGATGAAATTCATCACGACAGTTCTTAATGAAACGAGACAAGATCATGCTTTGTATCGATTAAGTCGAGAATGTGATTATATTTTGAGAATTATGATCGAAATCGAGAAATTTTCTTTCTTAAGGCGACTACGGAAGTTTGGTTCGATTTCATTTTGTAGTTTACAAATTACTCTTTCAGTTTCTAAAATTTTTTGAATTTTTTAATTTTCCACCATTTATTATAATCCGTAGAATGGTGGGAAATTAAAAAATCTGAAAAATTTTACATATTGAAAGAGTAATTTGTAAACTCAAAAATAAAACCTAACCTAAAATCCGAAGTCGCCTTAAGAGCATGACGAAACTGCCCGCCTTCTAATAATATTTGCAATCTTAACTTATGAATAAACGATGCGTTTATTCGAGTTTTTTTGCTACAAAGAAAAAATTTGTAAGATTAAACTCTAGTGCGGACAACTCAAGAAATCCACCAAAATATTATATTTACAAAGTTATAATAAAAACTTTCAATGTATCGTATTTTAAGGTTAGGTTTGTCGAGTTTGATATCTAATTTCCAATCCAAGCTCATAAAAAAATAACAAGTCCAAATGATTTTTTATTTTAACAAAAATTATTGTATTAATATAGCTTTAATGCGGACAAGTCATTATATTTGTTTAATTTATGAATTTAAAAAGATATTGATCCTTCTTAAAAAAATGATGAGCCGCCATGTTGAAGCATCTAAAGATCGAATCCTGATTGGTCGATATAGAATAGGCGCCAAAAATTAAATTTTAAAGGGTTTAGATTTTTTAAATAAATAAAAATCAATTTCTAGGCATTGTTTTTTAAATATAATAGAAGTAACTCAATTAAAATAGAATAAGAATATTTTATTTTAAACCAAGCAATATTATTTATGTATATAACCAATGTATAGTTTAATGATAAAATATATAACTATGAGCACAAGCAAGGTGACTACCTTTTATTTAAAAATTCCAGTAAAATTGTAAAGACATCAAATAATATAACAATTCAGATAAGTAATTTATTCCTTTATTGCATAAGTATTGCTTAATGCAGGTACAATATGTATATATTTTTAATTGTTTTTCATTTAAAAATAAGTATAGTAACATCAATTAATGAAGGTTTGAGGTTATGAAGGTTTGAGGTTATGAAAGTTTTATTATTCTATATTTCTATTACTCAGATTAAAAATCATCAAAGTACCAAAAAAAGTAATATATTTAACTAATGTTTTAAAGATAAATTTATGCACATTTTAATAAAAAAAATAAGGTTAGAATGAATCAAGATCAAAATTTACTGATAACAATGGATGATACAATTGACGAACAAACTGTATGTCTATTTTTAATGAAAATTTAAAGAATCTACTTATACGAGTGTGCTATTTCATAATATACAATACTATTTAGTTAAACTTATTATATTAAATATTAATACATAAATAAATAGAAGTATAAAATGTGTGTTTTCAGTAAATGTAGTTTGAAAATAATTTGCACACTGATAAAAGTATGACTACGATAGGCAGCTTTGTTATAGATTAACATATAAAATTTGTATTACAGTTGACGAACAAGCTATATGTCTATTTTTAATGAAAATTTGAATAATTTACTTATTCATTTTATATAAGTGTGCTATTTTATGATATACGATGAATTGATATTTAATATAATGTATTTAACTGAATAGTTTGCTTATACGAGTGAGTTATTTTATTATATACATTACTATTTAACTAAATATTAATACATGAAATTAAAAATGGAAAAACAATTTATGTTTTAATGAATAAAGCTTAAAAATAATTAACATGCTGATAAAATTATAACTATAGTAAGCATCCTTTTTATATATTTGTATATATAAAATTTGCATTACAGTTGACAAACAAGCCATATGACTATATTTTCAATAAAAATTTGAATATTTACTAATATAGGTGTGTTATATTTTATAATATAAAATGAATTAATATTTAATATAATATATTTAACTGATTAGTTTACTTATACATATGGGTTATTTTATAATATACAGACATAAGCTGAAATAACTTGGGCGCCTATGCACTTTCTACTCAACTGTAGTTATTTGAGCTATCAGACCTGAGTTTCAGTCTGAAAAAAAATCAGATTTAAATGTAATTGATAATTTTTTGTTATTATAATATTAACTAATAAAACTTCTTTTTAGCTTAAATATACATTAAATAAAAAAGTTTGATCCATGAATAGTTTTAAAAACCCTTATCTGATGCTTAAAATCCTTTTGATTAGTTAAAAACTTGATTTTGTTTATTTAATAACACTATTTAATTTGAAATAATGTTGTATGTGTATCATGTCTTAAGATTTATGAGTTATAAATATATTTTAATACACTTCTACTTTCTCATAAAGAAAACATTGTATCAATAAAAAAATTTGTTCTATTTTTTTATTAATTTGTACATATTCAGACTCGTGGAAAAAAGTGGTTTCCACCCTGTTAAAAAAAATCAGGCGAGAAATCACCTGATTTCTTAGGTGATTTATCATGCCAAAATCTCATGTAATGATCTCTCACCTGATTTTTTTTTGTAGGGCAGAAAATGTCTGTATGTATGTGTGTGTGTATGTACTCATTACGTCAATTAGATCTCGAAAAGTACTCGACAGATTTCCTTCAAATTTTGCATACAATTTATTTTTTTGTCTAACTCGTACGGAAGCTATTGAAAACTGGTTTTCTTGGTATAGTTTTAATTTTAGAACAATTTAAAACATTTTTTTTCAATTCTAATTTTTAATTTTTTTTTGTATTTTACTTTAAGTACTCGATGGATTTGCTCTAAAATTTGCTTGGAAATTATTTGAGACTACCAAAAGAAAAACTTCTGAAAACTGATGGGTGGGGCTCGAACATTAGAATGTTTTTTATTTAATTAACATTTATTTAGAAGTTCATATAAATTATGTGCATATCAAGATTGTTCATTTATTCATTTTAGAATTTTCGTATTTTCAGCGACTGAAGTAACGAAAATAACTAATGCGAGTAAAGCATTTTAGAATATTCACTTTATCGAAATAAGAAGTAGCAAAATAAATGTACGTCTAAATTTAGAATAAATTATATCAAGATTTCGAAAGAACTCTAAATATTTTAATCGAATAATTTGAGATTATCACTACTGCTTTTTGAAATCATGAAAATTCATTATTACTTTATTCTAAATTATGGAATACGCTATTCGTAATTGTGGCACTCTAAATAAATATTCATTAAATAAAAAACATTCTAATGTTCGAGCCCCACCCAAACTGATTTTCTTAGCGTGGTTTTAATTTTAGATAATTTTGTAAAATTTGAAAAAAAAATTCATTTTTCTTTTATTTTACGTAAATTACTCTATAGATTTGCCCCAAAATTCGCATGCAAGTTATCCGCTATTGTCAGAAGAAAAAAATTTTTAAAAACTAATTTTCTTAGCGCAGTTTTAATTTTAGAGCATTTTGAAAATTTTGAAAAAATTTTTATTTGAAACCACTTTTTTTGACTCCCGGAGTCTAAATATGTACAAATTAACGAAAAAATAGAAAAAATTTTTTCACCGATACAATAATTTTTCTTTGAGAAAGCAAAATGAAATCAAAATACTCTAACACAATGAGCTCTATGAGAAAGCATTACACCAAAGCACTTGGCAGCGTTTTTGTAAATGCTTAAGTTCAAATAAATGTAATAGATATATTTATTATTACCTATAATGCGGTTATGAAGTAGCTAAGTAAAGTCATTTATTTAATAGTCATTAAATATAAAAGATGAAAAAGATGCTTTTGTAATTTTAAATAATGAGGGATTTTTAAACTCTTATTACCAATAATAGTATTTAAAAATTTAATTTACTGCAATATTTAATTTAATTTAATGCTATCCAAACTAAAGATGTAACGCATATAATAATTAGTGAAAACAATTTTATATGAATGAGTTGAAACAAAATTTAATGCAAGTAAAAAATAAAATGTTTTTTTTGTGAAAAACTTTTTGATTCTTTATTGCAAAATTTATATTATTTTCATACATTATTTTAAAACTCGGAAATTGATAGTGATGAAAATCATTAATGAATCAGATGAAATGTTTCTTCTAGAATATTTAAATTCTTTTATTCCTTCCAGTAAATTACATTTGAGAGAAAAATTTATTGCAATGCTTATAAGAAATATAAGTATTAATAAAGGTTCATGCAATAGTGCGAGATTGCAAATTTTAGAATTTTCTAATCATTTATTAAAATGTAAAATTTTGACGGGTGGTATAAGATAATATTTTTCCAAACCGTAGTAGATTATATTGTGAAAATGAATATTCCTTTTACATTTAAAAGAATGTAATTTCCATGTGAATTATCTTTTGCTATGACGATTAGTAAATTACGTGGACAAACGTTTGATAATATAATTATTGTTTTAAGGAACTGAACACGGTTAAAAACAATTGTGTAGTCTGTTAACTTTTATTTTCTGTTACTAAATTGTCTGTTGAAGTAACAAACAAGGATGTGACGATTTAACAGACTTTATGTCAGTTGATTCTGAAAATGTCCGTAACAAACGACTAAAATAGATAGTCCAGGGGCAAACTACATAAGTCTTGGTCGATCGAGGTCCTCAATTCTACCCAGGTTTTTTTATGTATTTTTGACCTGCTGAATCCGAATTTTTTGGGTAGAATGTCTGAAAATGGCGCATTTAATAATTATTAACAATTTTCATAAACAAATTATAAAAATGCACTTAAAAAAAAATTTTATCATATTTTTTTAGTTAATTTTGAGTAAAAAAGGTTCTCATGAACATATTGCTAAAATGCACTGAATCGGCAGAAAACAAATTGCAAAGTTTGAAAAACGCGATTTTTTATAAATACGGTCGCTAACTACTGTAATCTTTAAGTTTATATTTTAACCAACAATTTAAGCTATTGTGAGTTAAAATGAAATCAGTAGAAGCTGAGCTATAGGCTGTCAAAGTTTTGAAAAATCGCGTTTTTTCAAACTGCGATTTTTTTGCCGATTCAGTTCATTTTAGCAATATGTTCATGAGAACCTTTTACTCAAAATGACCTAAAAAATATCATAATTTTTTTTTTTAAAAAACGTATTATTATAATTTGTTTATAAAAATTGTTAATAATTATTAAAATTATATCATTGTAAATGTCACGAAAGCTATTCATTAGACAACGAATATCATATTATAAACGAATATAATATTGTATAAGATATAATAAAAAACGTTCTTTCTAATATTTCTTGAGTTTTTGTACATTTATTAATTTAAGGAGTCTCATATGTCAGCTATAGTTTGTTGTTCATAAAAATTAAAAGTTTAAAGAACTCTTCAAAATTTTAATAAAAATTAATTTATACCTAGAAAAAAATTTCTGCAAATTTTCAAGTAGTCTTATCAACTAATTTTTTTATATGTGCTCACTCGAAGTCCGCGTGTTTTGTATCTCATAGTAGTAAAAAGATAAACTTTAAGTGAGCATAAATAATAAAATCAGTCGATGAGTCTAACTAAAAATTTGCAGAGATTTTTTTCCAGGTATAAATTAATGTTTTTCAAAATATTGAAGAATTTTTTAAACTTTTGATTATTATGAACAACAAACTATAGCAAACTATAGCTAGCACATGAGACTCCTTAAACGTGAATTTAAAAAAATAAAACTATGTATAAATCGTGTATGTATGTGTACGGAAAACAAGACCAAAAAAAGTTTTAGTACATTGACAGACAATGTCTGTAATTTATAAGTAAAATTTTAACAGACATTTGTTTGTTAAATCCTTTAAAGACATTTTGTTTGTTAAAGTAACACACATTTTTGTCTATTAACTGGTTTTAACAGACTTTGTCTTTGATATTTCTAACTGTGAATAAACTAATAGCAGCAGTTGTTTCAATTTTTCTTTATTTCTATAAGAGAAAAAACGACTTTTCTCCTCTATTTTTTAGAGAGGCCACTTCAGGTGCTAAAACATAAAATTTAATAACAACTGATAACAGTTTCTTAATGATTAAAAATTTCTAAATTCATCAACAATACATTAAAAAAACATCACCTAAAACAATACATTTTAGGCGTAACAATAAAAATAAAAAATGAAACTTACAAGTATCAAACATGTGGTTTTACATAACTATTTTTGTTTTATAAAAATCCCTGGTAACACAATCTGACGCAATCGCGAGTGCGCAGAACATGCTTCGTATGCTTCAGCATTCTATTGTAGTTCTGCAGTCAGAAGCATGCAGCAGCTACTTCGCAGCAGCTTAGCAGCAGACTTACGACAGGTAGATTGCGGTTTAAAGAAGTGTATATTGCACGCGCGCTTACAGTAGAATTGCGGCAGACTTACGAAGGTAAGCATGCAGCAGCTTCTTCGCAGCAGCTTAGCAGCAGACTTACGACAGATAGATTGCGGTTTAAAGAAGTGTAGATTGCACGCGCGCTTACAGTAGAATTGCGGCATACTTACGAAGGTAAGCATGCAGCAGCTACTTCGCAGCAGCTTAGCAGCAGACTTACGACAGGTAGATTGCGGTTTAAAGAAGTGTATATTGCACGCGCGCTTACAGTAGAATTGCGGCATACTTACGAAGGTAAGCATGCAGCAGCTTCTTCGCAGCAGCTTAGCAGCAGACTTACGACAGATATATTGCGGTTTAAAGAAGTGTAGATTGCACGCGCGCTTACAGTAGAATTGCGGCATACTTACGAAGGTAAGCATGCAGCAGCTTAGCAACAGACTTACGACAGGTATATTGCGGTTTAAAGAAGTGTAGACTGTACGCGCGCTTACAGTAGAATTGCGGCATACTTACGAATGTAAGCATGCAGCAGCTACTTCGCAGCAGCTTAGCAGCAGACTTACGACAGGTAGATTGCGGTTTAAAGAAGTGTATATTGCACGTTCGCTTACAGTAGAATTGCGGCATACTTATGAAGGTGAGCATGCAGCAGCTACTTCGCAGCAGCTTTGCAGCTGACTTACGGTGCCGTTTAGAGAATGGTGTAGTGTGCACGTGCTTGCAATGGAATTGCAGCATACTTACCAAGTCTACGTGAAGCATATACTTTCCAGCAGATTCACAGCATATACTTACGAAGGTAGCTTAGAGCAGATACTTCGCAGCAGCATTGGAGCGAAGTGGTAACATATACAGTGCAAATAGAAGATGGAGTAAAGCATGCGTTTTTGTAAAAAAATTTCAGCATCGTATGAAATATATTTTTATTACTTAGTAGACAAACAGCGTTAACATTGCTATTAATATAAGAATGTATTGGAAATCTGTCTTCATAACGTTATTTTACGTTTATATATAAGTTTGTTTAATATTATTGACAATATTATATAATTTTTTATATATATGTAGTATAACGTCCTTATTTATTATAAATATATTATTTTGTCTGATAAAACGATGTTCAATGGCCATCCTACTAACATTTAGGTATTATAAAAACAAAATTATTTCCATATATTAAACAAAAATTGTATTTAATAAATAATTTTTATTCAATTTCATTCCAAATAACAAATTTTGTAGAACGATAAGAATCACATTTTAATGAATTACATTTTCTTATTAGAAACTAAATGAAATTATTCCTTCTTTTTATTTTGATATAAGCTTTTGGAATACTTAATAATTCTGTATTTTTTTTTATCGATAATATAATATTTTTTTGGACTTCAATATAAAGTATTTTCAATACGCATTTTATGAACATGATATACGTAGCATTTTTATACGTAGTAAACGGAATAAAACAGACTAATTTTCACCCACTGAATGTTTATAATATATTTTTCTAACGATTTAAATTCTGGAATTTTTAAATTATGTATTGTGCGAAAAAGAGATAAAAGTTTATTCATTTGGTTAAAGAAAAAAGAAAAAAAATAAGATAAATTCATGTACATCAAGGTTATGAGTATTGAGGAATGAGTCTCGACTATACATTTCAGCTTAAATCTTGGTCAAAAGAAACGTATACGGTTGTATTAGAAACAGTAAAAAAACTTTCTTTTGGAACATTTAAAGAAGCTCCTAGATATAGATAAAAGTAAATTGAAAATATAGTTTATGGGAGAGGAATTGCATGTTGCAGTGGTAATTTGCTTACGTCAATTTTTTTCACAGTTTATATAAAATCAAATTGTTCACCACAAGTAATCTGCTGCAGACCGCTTGCGAAATTCCATGGCAATTCTTGTGCACGCGAAAGTCATGAGAGGGTCTCGTTAAGTGCACTTGTAATTACGTAAAACTCCTTAATTCTGCTGCGCAGCACTTAATGTTAGTAAACTTTTGCACTTCTAGTGCAATTCTGTCGAACGCGCAAGTGCTCGCAATTATTCTTTTGATATTGCAATTTCAATCTTGCAATTTCATCGCAATTCTACCGCAAGTCATCTGCTGCAGACGGCTTGTGCAATTCCATTGCAATTCTTGTGCACGCGGAAGTGATGAGAGGGTCTCGTTAAGTGAACTTGTAATTACGTAAAACTCCTTAATTCTGCTGCGCAGCACTTAATGTTAGTAAACTTTTGCACTTCTGGTGCAATTCTGTCGAACGCGCAAGTGCTCGCAATTATCCTTTTGATATTGCAATTTCAATCTTGCAATTTCATCGCAATTCTGCTGAGCGTCACCTAACGTAATTACACATCAGCAGAAATAGAGCAGAAATCGGAAGCATATGACGTATGGTCTGATGTAATTTCACTGACGGTCAAGTCAATTGCGTCAGAATTGCGTCAGAATTGCAAATTTTTTGTTACCAGGGATGTATAATAATAGATATTTCTATTAATAATAAAAATTTACGCAATCTAATATGCGTCGTCATGATCTACGTGACATTATGAAGTATAAGTTATTTCAACGAATATAGACGCTGATAGAAGCGTACATGGGAAATTTCTGCCAAAAATGAGTTGGTTCTGTTACCCAGCTACTTGGGGACGCCATCAAATCCCATGTATATTTTTATATCTATATAAATCATATATATATAGCACATTTTTCATATGTATAGATATACAAACAATGTTGAAGTGTTACCCAGGCTTCCGAACGAAAAATGTAACCCAGAAGAATCCTTCTATAAGCGTCTATCTTCTTTGGTTATACAAATCTTTAACATAGGTAATTTAGGTGAGTTACGTATGTACAAAGTGACTAGCAAGTGTTTTCTTTTATGTACTTGGTATCTGATTCAAGATTTTGACTCACATGAATGAATTTGATTTAATTATATTTAATCTAATTTAACAATTATTACGTTTTATTGTAAATAATTTATTCTTGAAACCGTTTTATCAAAAAAATTAATTTCTTTTTAATAATTCAACTATGTATTTATTATATACGTTGTTTAATTTTTGAGTGTCGTGTATTATTGCAATTTTCATATTTTTTAATATGTATCATTTCTGATAGCAATCTTTTTTGATAGTTGCATTCAATGTCTAATATGTTTGAGGTTCCTATGTTTGTATCAAAGCTATGGCTAGAATTTTTACAGTGTGTAACCAACGCAGATTTGTCTCTATTATGTTTCAAATCACTTATATGTTGTAAATAAAGAAAAATTGAAACAGATACTGCTATTAGTTTATTCAGTTGCTTAAAAAAAATTTTAGCTGTTGTTAGCTGTTTAAAAGAATAATATAATTATTGATTGATGAAGAGAAGTTTTTGATCATGGTCAGTTGTATGCTGCGGTATCTAGAGTTTGATCTTATATCCTACATGCCAAAAAACTAATATAAATATTGAAAATTATGTATGTAAAAAATTATATTAAAAATTTCTTCTAAATTAATTTTTTTATTTTTTGATGACATATTAAAGGCACTTTGTACTGTTTGATTTTAAGGTTCATAATTTTAGTTTTTATTTAAAATTAATTTTTGATAGATGACCACTCATCATTTTTTTAAAAACAATAAAATTGCTACTAAAATAATTTCGTTTATTAAAATTACTTATCATGTTTATAGATGTTATTATATCCATAGTTGACCCTGGAGTATAAATTTGTTGCGCGCTTCGCGCGCATGAATGTAGCTAGTAAAATAGAAAAAGCAAAACTCGATTGCTGCAGCTCCGACATCCCGTTAAGGTAATGTAATAGAGTATATGATTTATGTATAGTTACTGACATTGCAGTTTCCTAAATTCTTAGTTATTATTCAAAATTTTCCAAAATTTTTCTATATTATGCTTTTTATTAGTTAAAATGGAAGACTGTAATATAGAAATTTTTGAAATAATTTTAGATTAAGAATTAAAAATTTCAAAAACTGTAATGTCGGTATTTTACATTCCCTTAAAACGAGACGAGAAATTTCTAGACTCGCTTATTCTTAACATATAAGATACAGAAAAATCTCTTGGATTTCGTTGAAAATGGGACCCCCTCGAGGACGGGGCCCGGGGCTGCAGCCCCAGCTAGCCCCCCCCCCCCTAGATCCAGGGCTGCACATACCCTTAGAGCTTATATACTATGAAGGAAGCATGCTGTGTTAAAAAGTGGTAGCAACTTTAGGTAGAAAGAAAGAAGATATTAACTTAAATCCTATCTCTCTCGCGTAACGCTCCCGTAAGCGCTGCACCAGAGAGACAGTATTTAAGTATCTATTTTCTTTCTTTCTCACATCATCGTTGAAATATCCACCAATTAACCATATAACATGCTGCCTCCACGTATATATACTCGAAGCACATATCTAAAAAATGCACGAATCCGAAGAACCGGAGATTCGCAGAAAAAGGTGGTAAATATTTTAATTACAATAATATTTTAAATTCACTTAAAAGTAAATTAACTTTAGAATATTAAATTTGAATATACGTTATTGTATATGTAAACAAATATTAAAGAAAAGCTTAAGTTTATTACACATACAATATAAGGCTAAGTTCAAATATGTCATATAAGGTAAAGTAGCCTATTATGGAACAGTAAGAAAAGTGGCTCCGATTATGAAACACGCGTGTAATATGTAATTTTATATAAAATTTGAATGTTTTTAAAGCTACAGTAAAATATACGCGTTTTCGTCTACACCTCCTCTTTTTGATACAATCAAAATAAAAGTCATATATAAACTATACAAATTAAAAAAATTAATATAATGAGACTGTTTAAGATAAGCACTAAATAATACTGACTGATTGACTAATCATGGACGAATAAAGCTCGTAACTATTTTATTAATTTTATTGCTATTTTATCATAATTTGACCTAAACAGTTATTTATTTTGTAGATAAAAGACCATAGAATTGATTGATATCGTTAATTATTGGTTTTGAAAACAATAATCTTAAAATAAACGTGTGTTTCTTAATAGGATTCAAAATTAAAATAGACTCCTATTTATGGTATATAGGAAATCCTATGTATTTTAAAACATGGAATCATAATCTAAATTCTAACCTAAAAATAGTAATACTTTTTACAATTATCTAAAATTTTAAAAATGACTAAAATAGGTTTAATCCGACATAAAAACCTTCCCAATATAAATTTTAAACGATTTTTAACGTTTTTTAACAATTTTTAATTTAAATATTAATAATGATTTGTAAATTATAAAATGAAAAGTGTTTCATAATAGGGAATGAAACAGGGGTGCCATCAAGAAAATTGCGTTTAATAATAGGCTCCAGAAACCTTTTCACTATTTTTTAAATAAATTATTGAATATAACATTAATTAAAAATTAAAAAAAAGTACTTATTCTACAGAAAAAAACGCATCCAATGAGCTATGATAGTATTCTATTTCATGTAATTTATTTATTTATATTTTGTGTTGAAAAAAAAATGGTCGAAAATCGTCTCATAATAGGCTATTTTACCTTATGGAATGTCATGTAGTTCTGTTCGATTACATGCATATAATTAACTTCACTGATTTTCAATAAAGAGAAAATATGTGTAGTTTAATATTTGAAATAAAAATATAAAAAACGACAACAACAAATAAATTTCGAATGAAGATTTACTTTATACTAAAAATCAGTGAAACTAAATAATATAAAGTGATTGAATAGAACCAGGAATTAAAAAAAAAAATAGAAAACTTAAGCTTTATTTCCAAGAATATTTTACATTAAATAGTATATTTTTCACCTAGGGAAAAAAGTAAAGAATATCCTAAATCGCATGTAACTTGTAAGGCATAATTCACAAAAGTTGAAAATTGAGATCGACTTCATAGATAACCGTAAGTATCTCGTATTATTTCGAACTTGAGTATCGTTTGGATATTGAATTCAGTTGATATCAGATAACAAAATTTTAAAACGTGTTACGAGTTACGTGTAACGTGTAATATCACTGAAGAACGGCTCTTATGTTTAGATTCTTGACCTTAATATATGACTATTATTTTGAACAATTAAATTAAAAATACACCTTTTTACGTGAAACATACTTAAAAACCGATTTCGTGTTTATTTCTTCAGATATGTATTTTATACATACGAAATACTGAATTTAAATACACGATTATAAGATTAAAATAAAATATTTTGGTCATTTTAAAATTCGAATATTACAAAACAATAAATCGACTATTTGCAATTAACCAACAATTTTATTTGCATCAAATGTAAATTCTTAATGAAATATAAATATTACGAAGTGTATGTATCACAAGTAAGGTTATATTATATTTAATTTTATATTTGTTTTTTTATTTCCATATCATTGATATCATAATTTATGAATGAATCCTTAATATTAATAAAAAATTATTAAAACACGAAGGAAAATTATTAAGTATTAAAACACAACTGAAAATATCAATCGAATACTATTTTCATCAAAATAAATTTCAACGCTATGATTCTTAAAATAAAAATTTTCATTTAACTATCATCCATTGTAATTATTATTAATTCTGTAACATATATGTAACAATAATATATTTCATGAATAATCATTTCATTTGATGAACTATCAAATAAATTTATATAATTATGATTGTATAACATAATTTAGTCAATTAAAGTTTTATTCAAGTATCTTTCAGAGAATAAAGTACTCGAGTTAATTTCATGAAAATGCATTAGTGATTAAAAATTTATTTGTAAACAATTCTTCATAAATAACATTCATGTAACCTTAATAACATATTCATATGTGCGTGTGTTAGTATTTATATGAATTATCATTAACGTAAATATTGTTAAGAATTGAATGTATTAATAATAATTTCACTAAAGCAATAATATTTTTATTAAGAGAAATATATTAATTTTTAGAATATATCTAATGACCTCATTTGAAAAATTATCATAACATAATATAAAAATATTCTTTTAGTATCTTTTTAACATACGTTTTATAAAATACAATCTTAATAAGTAATATTTTTAATATTAAATTATTTTTAATAGACAATTCTATAGATAGGAAAATATATGAAATATGGATAAATTTTCCTGATTATGTCTATAATAATGAATTCATATATATAATCTGTCTAGATGGAAGTAAAATTTCTCATAAAATAGTAAACATTTCAAAGAAAATTTACTTATGATTTGCAAAACATTTATTAAGAATGCGGAAAATAAATAATATTCTTAAATATCACTCTAAAATTTGTATTAAATATAATGATAGGAAATTATCATTATTAGATTGGATTTATTGTTGAAGTTACATTATATTTCACTCTAAATAATCTATACATAAAATGTACATAATATTTTATATAAACTATGAAAATGATAATCACGAATTTAATATTATTTTCTCTTATAATTAAAAAGTTTACATAATTATCATAATTAATAACTTATAAATTATTGTATTATTTTATAAAATACAATTTCAACTTAAATAATTAGTTTATGTTAAAACTTAATTTTATTAGTATTCAATTCCACGAGTTGATATATATTGAAAATATATTGCCCATTCTCTGCCAAATCGAAGAACAAAATATTTTTTTCCGCTAAAAATTAGGAAAATGGTTCTTTTCCATATTATGGACCACTCAGAATTTTTATAGATCTCTTTAGTACATATTTTCAGAGCTACAAAGCTTCAAAGTTGGGCTAAAACCATATTTTTCATATTTTTGATTATTTTTAGGTTTAAATTACTCAGTTGGGTTGCGTTTTAAGAATATATTACTGAGAAACTTTTTTGTTCAAAATATTCTAAATTTTGAGAAAAGTAATTCATAAATGCTAATGTAGCCATCCGCTGTGCTAAAGTCAACATTGAAATACCACTTTTCAAGGTTTCGAACCATGATACCATGTCCAAAAAACTCATCGAAGCAGGTAATATATGTATAAATATCGCCTAAAAATTTCAGAGTGGACATCCCTGGCGATCCCTTGAAAAAAATAAAAATGTAATTAAAAATAATGAAAAATGTGATTTTTAGATGAGTCTCTTAAGTTTTAAACTTGAAATTATTTCAAAATAATTTGCAAAATGATACTACGCAAGTTGTATTAAGGGTATGGTTTCAGGTTACTTTACCGATCGAAAATTATAATTTTATAAAATTACAATTTTTGAAAAAACTATACATCGGAATGAGTTTTCCTTTTATAGATCACTTCATTTAACTTCGATGAAGGGCGGAAACTCTAAAAATTAGCGGAAAAAAGCGTTAATCAAAGATAATTAGAAAAACAAATTTCTCAGTTCGTAAAAATCAAATTTCTCAAAAACCGTGTTACGTAGGGAAATTTCCTATTCAGGATCATTTTATTTTTGAAAAATGAAGGGCGGAAACTTGGTTTGATAAATCATATCGCAAAAAAGCAAAATTACATTTTTCTCAAAAGATGCGATCAGCTGTAAGAATACAATGGCCGTGCAAGAAGCCATGTTTCATAGTTGGCATCAATGCTAATGTATAGTTTGGTACGCGCCAACTTCAAATTCGAATTTTAAATGTAAATTGAATTTGTTTTATATGTACAATTTCTACAAATAAACACTTTTTCAACATAAAACTGTTTTATTTTATTTAAAACATAAATATGTAAAAAATTTAATATTATAAGAGAGAACAATATAGTTTACATCATTTGCGAACTCATTATTTTTTTTTAAATTTTCATTATAGCAAAATAAGTAATCTATTCGTTCCTTTGTTTGAAACAAAATATTTTTTGAATGACTTCATTGAATTAGCGAAACTTTGGCATATCCTAACCTTTTTAGAATGAAAATATTTTTTGAAAAGCGAATGATAAGGATTACTTAATTTTATTGCTAATATAATTTTATTATATAATATAATCTCATCAAATATTATTTTATATTATCGTTCTTTAAAAATAAACAGTTTTAAATAATTTTATTAAGATAAGCCTATATGGAAAAAATTTCTGGAAATAATTGTAAATAAGTGTTACTAACTGTAAATAACTGTAAATAACTATAAATAACTATAAATATACAGTTGTTTATATTTATTTACAATTATTTACATTTAATTATTTTTTTTACAATTAATCACATTTATTTACGATTATTTATATTTTTTCATAGTTTTTTACAGTTTTTTGAAAAAATAACATTTAGTTAAAATGATAAGTATTATAATGCATAAATAAAATTGAAGTTTTAAGGTTCAACATGTACATTTATTTATGATTTAATTTATTTACAAAATTCAAAAACTAATCATTCATTTCTACCAAATTGAATTCTTTGTCTAATAAAAGAAAGTTTTTTTGCAGTTTGTGTTTTACGGAGAGTCTTGTTCATTTATCTTTAAAAAAATTTTGTCAAAAAAAATATATTTCAAAATCTTTTCTATTCTTTTTATATTTATGCTTGATTGATAAATCTATATATAACATGAATGTAAAATTTAAATTCCAAATAAAAAGATAAATATTAGGAAAATAATGAATTTGAAAAATAGATTTCTACAAATTTTTCAAAAATAATATTATGAATTTTATTTTATACTCATTACACTAAGATTAAAAAAATTAAATGATTTTTCTCACGTTTTTTCAAAGTCTTATCTTAATAAAATTACTTATGATTCTTTATTTTTCAAAAACTATAATTACCAATAAAATTAAGTAATCCTTATCATTCGCTTTTCAAAACATATTTTCATTCTAAAAAGGTTAGGATATGCCAAAGTTTCGCTAATTCAATAAAGTCATTCAAAAAATATTTTGTTTCAAACAAAGAAACGAATAGATTACTTATTTTGCTATAATGAAAATTTAAAAAAAAATAATGAGTTCGCAAATGATGTAAACTATATTGTTCTCTCTTATAATATTAAATTCTTTACATATTTATGTTTTAAATAAAATAAAACAGTTTTATGTTGAAAAAGTGTTTATTTGTAGAAATTGTACATATAAAACAAATTCAATTTACATTTAAAATTCGAATTTGAAGTTGGCGCGTACCAAACTATACATTAGCATTGATGCCAACTATGAAACATGGCTTCTTGCACGGCCATTGTATTCTTACAGCTGATCGCATCTTTTGAGAAAAATGTAATTTTGCTTTTTTGCGATATGATTTATCAAACCAAGTTTCCGCCCTTTATTTTTCAAAAATAAAATGATCCTGAATAGGAAATTTCCCTACGTAACACGGTTTTTGAGAAATTTGATTTTTTCGAACTGAGAAATTTGTTTTTCTAATTATCTTCGATTAACGCTTTTTTCCGCTAATTTTTAGAGTTTCCGCCCTTCATCGAAATTAAATGAAGTGATCTATAAAAGGAAAACTCATTCCGATGTATAGTTTTTTCAAAAATTGTAATTTTATAAAATTATAATATTCGATCGGTAAAGTAGCGTGAAACCATACCCTTAAAATTAGTTATTTCACTTTTTTTTATAGAATTGATCACTCAATGTCAGAATTATCAAATCTGTGTTACTGTGAAGTGGGATAAAAGTTGAAAATAAATGAATTTACGTTATGTGTCTATTTATGAAATCATCTTATCAATGATGAGTTAAAAAAATCTTATAATTGTTTAACAAAGTGCATTTCCATATTATTAGTATACATTTATTGTAATTAAAGTGAACATAATTTTGAAAATTGTTATGGGTGAACGTAGAAGTGATAAATATATTTTATGGGGATTTCGACTTGTATAACCTCAAAAAATATGGTATATCAATACATCCAAAACTGACATGAGTTTAATCGTATATCACTGACAATAAGAATGAATTAATTTAATATTAATATATACCAATGTCTGTGACATGCTGATTTTAATTATTTGTTTAAATGGCTCCTAAGTTTTTATACATGATTAGATTCAATTATTGCTGTCACATTATTGGATAAATTCAAAACAAAATGAAAATCAATTTTCATTAAATGAGAATATTATTTACCAATGTGAATAAAATAAGCTACTCTAAAAAAATACAGCAAGAATTAGAATCAATCATTTTCTAAAACTTAACTTAAGAATATAGATTGATAGGTACTTTAATTTTAACAAGACACGAGAAATAAAATTCAAGTCAGTGTCTATCATCTGCTAAGTCTATAAAAGAATATGATCATTTACCTGTTATTCACATTTATATTATTCATCTGTACTGTTATAAATAGAATGCTCACTCACCCTGAATCACACTATTTATAACTTGAAATAAAAAAAAGTTATAAGTATCAACCATTATTTCAAACAAAATTGTCAGGATATACATTCATACATGTTTTAAAGTACCCGGTTGAAAAAATTCATATGAATTTTTAATCTGAATTTCTTATATATTCAATATATATTTATGTTTCATTTTTTTTCACATTAAAAAATTCAGTAAAAAAATTGCAGGTTGTATTTTGAAGTTTTTTCATACTTTTCCCATACAAAAATAATAAGATGATCACCATGATTGTTATTCATTTGAATTTTTCATATGAATTTTTCATATAAATTTTTTATATGGATTTTTAATTTGAATTCTTTATGTAAATTTTTCATATGAATTTTTTAATGTATAAAAATGAAACGAAAATGCATATTAAATATATGAATAATTCATATGAAAAATTTATATTAAAAATTCATATAAAAATTTATATGAATTTTTTCAACAGGGTATCGAGTTCCACAAAGTTTTCAAGCTCACTTAGATTTGTAAACCTCACTATTTTACAGACATTATGAATCACATAATAAACAATACCTATTAATGATTTACGTAACTGAAAAATAATATAAAAAGTTTCTAACACTGTGATAATATTTGAATGCGTACATTGATTCATACTTTTCCATTTTAAATACAAAATTAAGAAAAAGCCTTAAGCGATCCTATTTATCTTCAGAATATGATTATATTGCACTTGATAAATACTAAACAAACATCAATAACACTTGTAAAATTATGGAAATGATTATTTGTGAATTAAAAAGCAAACCGTCAAAAGTCCTTGAACATTTGACGTACAACACATCCTCTTTGAGCAAATAACAAATCCAGAGAATAACCCTTAGAATCCAATGCAGGATACACTTATTCATAATCTACTTGAGAATAGGTTTCATACTTTACATCTGTCTTACCTAATCCGCATAAATTTATCTCTAAAGAAATTCTCACATATAAAGCATCATCAGTCCATATCATATTTGGTAAATTAGAGTCACCAACTATGATTATTTTAGGATCAGAATATCTAGAATTTAATCTCTCTCTGGATCTCTTCATTTTTTTAATGAGCTTTATAGATACTATCTAATGGAAAAAAATAGACCCATTTAATCAAAAACTTTCCACCAAGCAATGATGATAATTGATTATTCATTCTTAAGTTGACCTGGCTATAATCAACAGAAAAAACAATGGTATGAGACTTCTTTAAACCTGACAATATAAATTTCAGTATTTAAAGTAGAGCAATTTACACAGCTATGCTTTTCCGTTTTCCTTTTTTTCCATTTTTTGTAGGCTAAGTGCTACGTGCGAAAACGGTGCACAAATAAATTTTAAAAATACTTGAAAAAATTAAAAATATGATATATAATAGTTAAGAATAATGTAAGCGACTCTCTATAAATTTATTTGTACTTAATTATGTAAGAACAATTAAATAAATAAACGAGCAACATAAGAGATACAGATAAAACGTGTTGGCTATGCATTCCCTCGTGACTATTTTGAATGGAATATAAATATTTTCTATTTTAATTTTTTTTTTATGATGAAAATATTTTTATGAAATATTATTTCATTATTATAACCCCCACTCCATGTCATATAACTTCTATGACATATCTCTTTACTTTTATTCTGCATCATGTGAGCAAGGCACACAAAGTCTTGCAGAATAGAAAGTCGCAGAATAGCTGTCATTGGCTATTTCCATTACCCAAGCTCCACTCTGCATATCTATTCTTTATCATCTGATCGCGGCCTAAGGCTCGAATTCATAGTCGTAACTTGAGTATTCAGTATAACTTGGAACTTAAGTATCATCACTTAAATATCAGCTGTTACTTTAATTAAGTGTTATATCTTTACCGAAGAGCATCTCATTAATAAAATATTCTACTTGGAGTAATTATCACAGTCAGTTATAAAACATAAAATCACACAAATAAGATACTCGTTGATAAAGATGTAACACTCAATTGAAGTAACAGCTGCTACTTAAGTAACGATACTTTGGTTCCAAGTTATACTCAACGCTCAAGTTACGTCTATGAATTCGTGCCTAAGGTTCGAAGTGATAAACGTAACTCAAATAACAGTTGTATCATCTGTCTTTTTTCATCATGATAGAGACAAAGACAGAATTAGTTTTGAATAACCATCGTTACTTCAGTTGCGTCTATCGATTTGAGCTTAAGAATTTTCCCTCATGGAAGTTTTGAAACTTGTATACATAGTCACGCCGTTGCCGTTATAAATATATAGTTTGTAAACAGTATTGTGTAAACAATATTACGTCGATAGTATTATTTCAATTAAATATATGTACTTTAACGTGGTCATCAAATTTATATTATTATTTGTTTTACTTTAATCCAAAAATAAGGTAAACATTCTGTTTAATTTTGTAAACTGAAGAATATTATATATCTTTAAAATATTTATGTTAGTGAAATTGATGTAGATCTGTCTGATATTCGACAAAGGTTATTCTAATTATTTCTTATAAAACAATATCGAGTGAGAAGATTCCACTTGACGAGGTGGAAGTTGTGTATATTGAAAAAAAGATGCATAGGTTATAATAGATGCTGCAAACCATTACCTAGTGAAGAAGTTTGTTCAACGAAAATGTTGCGTAAAATATCAAACGAAATTTGAAAAAAGTTTAATGAAAAATATAATTCAGAACGTCTGTTAACATCTGACGATAGAATTTGTGCTAAATGTAGAAAGAAAATGTATGTTGTCTGAGTTTTAGCTAAGTCATCACCATGTAATTTTCTCTATTCAAAATATTTTTACAATTTTATTATTTTTATTACTTAAATATTTTTCTATATTTTTTAATTATATTATAGGTACGTCTCAAAATATAGAATCACCAGAAGATCCATCAAATATTTTTATGTTTGTGGAAGAGCTTTTACAAGATAACGAGTATGAAGCAAATGTTCCTGTAAATGATTTACAGATGTTCATGGATTTATAAGCTAATTTAAAGATAAAATATCACAATAAGGAGACATCTAAAATAGAAAAAGTACAGATATTGACTGTTGCCGTTAATTTGGCCATACAGTGAAATTCAAAAATATTTCAACGCTCCAAATTATATGATTAATTTGTCAAAAAAATTGCAAATAGATTCAGACCCTCTGTCAAAACCATCTGTGAAAAAAGGTAATTTACAGTATTTATAAAAAAATAGTCGGCGAAAACATAAAACAATTTCAAACAAATTCAATAAATCATTCTAATTATATAAATGGAATGTAATTTAATTTGGTAATAATTGTTCAAATAGAATGTTAGTGCTTGAATATTATCCAGGCAAAAATTAATATCAATCTAAAATAATTTCAGGACATTCTGTTTCTCATGCACACAAGCAAACTGTGATTAATTTTTTTTAAAGTGAAGAAAATACTTACATACTACCTGACAAAAAAGACTGTGTTAAGTATAAGGATGTGGAGGGGAAGTTTATTTATGAGCAAAAATGTCTTCTGCTTTGTACATTAAGAGAATTGTACAGACTGTTTTGAAATCAATTTCAGCCTAATATTTCTATAGGATTTTCTACATTTGCCAAATTAAAGCCAAAATGTTGTGTGTTAGCTGGTAGCAGTAGTACACATTCTGTATGTGTTTGTTCGATTCATCAAAATGTCAAGTTAATGATATCAAGTATTTTTGATTTCTTTTTAACACTTCTACTCGAATAGCAATTTTTGTAATATTAATTAAATAAAAACAATTTTTAGGTTGTAATTTAGAAAAAATGACAGAAGGCTATTCTCACCAGTTTAAGAATTACAAAGATATTTTAAAATTTAACATTTGTGATGAAAATGAAATGTCAATGACATACAAATGCTATTTTGGTGACTGCGACAAATGTCCTGGTGTTCAACGCTTAGAGTCTTACTTGACATGATTTTTGAAAAGAAAGAAATTAAAGAAGTCAATTACGCACAATGGGTGTTTTCTCCCAGAGCCATTTTAAAAAATATTGTTGAAGACGTTAATGATTTTATATCTTCATTTTGTGACAAAATCGAAACCTTGATGCCACATGCTTACATTTCAAAAGCACAATCTGAATATTTTAAAAAATTAAAAAGTGATTTACAAGAGGATGAGATTATGGTATGTTTAGATTTTTCAGAAAATTATGCTTTTATCGCTCAAAATGCTCCACAAGGATTTCACTGTAATAATGACCAGGCAACAGTATTTGTTACATATATTTGTTATGTGGAACATACAAGATTATCAGGCAAGTTATTTGTAATAATTTCAAATAACTTGGCTCATGATACTATGGCAGTCTATACGTATCAACAACTACTGATTATATATCTGAAAGAAAATTTCAAAGGATTAAAAAGTATCCACTATTTTAGTGACGGAGCCCCTCAGCAGTTTAAAAATTTCAAAAACATTTTAAATCTTTATCATCATAATGATGATTTTGGAATATCAGCAGAGTGGCATTTTTTCCCAACTGCACATGGTAAGGGTGCATGTGATGGAGTAGGTGGTTCTATTAAAAGAGCCGCAGCTAAAGCAAGCCTTACACTTCCAGCAACGCAACAAATTTTGGATGCAGTTGAATTGTACAAATGGTTAAAAAATAAAGGAAACTATACTGATGTTGCTTTTCCTTACTTGCCACGAACAGATTACAATAAAAATTTTAAAAAATTGCAGAATCTTTTTTAAAATAGAAATAGAGTGAAAAACTTACAAAAACAACATTTCATTAGTTCAATGGAAAATGGCTATGTGCAATGCAAATTATTTTCTCGTTCTGTAGAGTCGATTCAAGTAAATGTTATTGATTAATTCTTATATTTACGTTTTTATAGTTTGATATATTGTTTATTACATGATATTAAATTATGAAATATACTGTAAATAAAAAATTTGATAAACTATAGTTTAATAGCAACTTACATATTTTTTAATATGATTAAATAAAATGGTTAATAAATTACTTAGCATAAAATATTTTAAACAATTCTGAACTTGAAAAATTGACTGATTTGTTTAAAATAATAAGACTGATATAAATTTTGTTATAAATTTTTCTCAATTGTAAATTGGGCTATAAAAAGTATGAGTTGAGCGTAAGAGAGCATTTTTTTGATAACAGTAGAAGCGAATAACGTAGATGTGAATAACAGATGAATGACCTTTTAAGTTTATCTCGAAAAGATGAATTTTGCCCTAATTACAATAGATACCTGATTATTCAGTACTATGGTAGACAAGTCTATTTGATGTTAGACACCTAGTGGATTCAGCTATGGAGATCCTCTATAAAACAGTCTTTAACTTTGCTACGGATATCTGGTAACTCTTTTTCATAAAAGCAAATGGCTTGTGTATTTATGCTTTTTTATTATTCAAGTCATCAATTCAATTAAACAAATCTCAAGCCACAAGTGTATACCCTACTAAAAAATCTCATTTGGTATTTTTTATTTTGGTATGTTTGAAATCATAAATTGGGGACTATTTTAAAAAATTTTCCAAGTCCGAATTTTTCAAAAATAGTCTCTAATCGATGATCTCAAACATATAAAAATAAAAAATATTGTCAAGTGAGATTTTGCCATGAGACCTTATTAGAGATCTCATTTGAGATTTTTTAGTAGTGCAGCATTGTGCAGAAAGGGCTTTGATTCACAAATAATCATTTCCATATTTATACAGGTGTTATTGATGTTTGTTTAGTATTTATCAAGTGCAATATAATCATATTTTAAAGATAAATAGGATCGCTTAAGGCTTTTTCTTAATTTTTCATTTAAAATGGAAAAGTATGAATCAATGTACGTATTCAAATATTATTACAGTGCTAGAAACTTTTTATATTATTTATCAGTTACATAAATCATAATTAGGTATTGTTTATTATGTGATTCATAATGTCTGTAAAATAGTGAGGTTTACAAATCTAAGTGAGCTTGAAAGCTTTGTGGAACTCATATATTCTTAAGTTAAGTTTTAGAAAATGATTGATTCTAATTCTTGCTGTATTTTTTTTGAGTAGCTTATTTTATTCACATTGGTAAATAATATTCTCATTTTATGAAAATTGATTTTCATTTTAATTTGAATCTATCCAATAATGTGACAGCAATAATTGAATCTAATCATGTATAAAAACTTAGGAGCCATTTGAACAAATAATTAAAATCAGCATGTCACAGACATTGGTATATATTAATATGAAATTAATTCATTCTCATTGTCAGTGATATACGATTAATCTCATGTCAGTTTTGGATGTATTGATATACCATATTTTTTAAGGTTGTACAAGTCGAAATCCCCATAACCCTTTCAGTCACGAATTATTTTCGCAAAAACACGTACTTTCTATCATACATTAATTTTTTTGATTTATTTACAATCATATATTCAAAATATATTATATGATACTTATAAAATAAACACTCATTCATATGAAAATGCAAAAAGAATAAAGATTAAACTTAAAGTGCGAATTAAACAATAAAAAAAAAGAAAATGAGAAAGGGTGCCACTATAGTGGCTCCTGTGACTGAAAGGGATAAAATATATTTATCACTTCTAAGTTCATGTATAATAATTTTAAAAATTATTTTCACTTTAATTACAATAAATGTATACTAATAATATAAAAATGCACTTTCTTAAACAATTATAAGATTTTTTTAACTTATTATTGGTAAGATGATTTCATAAATAGACCTATGACGTCAATTTATTTTCAACTTTTATCTCACTTTACAGTAACACAGATTTGATAATTCTGAAATTGAGTGATCTATTCTATAAAAAAAAATGAATTAACTAATTTTAATACAACTTGCGCAGTATTATTTTGCAAATTATTTTAAAATAATTTCAAGTTTAAAACTTAAGAAACTCATCTAAAAATCACATTTTTCATTATTTTTAATTACATTTTTATTTTTTCTAAGGGATCGCCAGGGATGACCACTCTGAAATTTTTAGGCCATATTTATACATATATTACCTGCTTCGATGAGTTTTTTTGGACATAGTATCATGGTTCGAAACCTTGAAAAGTGGTATTTCAATGTTTAAAATGACTTTAGCTCATCGGATGGCTACATTAGCACTTATAAATTACTTTTCTTAAAATTTAGAATATTTTGAACAAAAAAGTTTCTCAGTAATATATTCTTAAAACGCAACCCAACTGAGTAATTTGAACCTAAAATTAGTCAAAAATGTGAAAAATATGGTTTTAGCCTAACTTTGAAGCTTTGTAGCTCTGAAAATATGTACTAGGCTGATTCCATTTCAAATCGAACAGTCAGTATACACTCAAGTCACCAATTACTGCGCTAATGGAGTATGTTATTCTACCCTAAAAATAAGGGTATACGTATTTTTTTATTTTGCTGAAATATCAAAATTGCATCAGATATGCACTTTTGAAAATTGCATACAAAAACTAAATATTAAAACTGAAAATGTTGAGAATAACTTTAGAGAGCTATCGTTTTACCAATTTCCAATGAATTTTGATAAACCTTTTTTTATTTTACTTCGTTTTGAGCCCTCTTCAACTCCGTGCAAGAAATTTAAAAAAAAACTAAAAAATGACTAAGATATATGCATTTTACCAAAAAATGCACTTTTTATGCACATGCATTTTTCTCGAAAAGGCCATTTTTTTTTTGCTGAAATTTTTTTTGCTGATAGAGGACCAAAATACCTATCTAATAGTACTTGTTTGATCCCGGGTTTTTTGGTTTGGAGCGAGAAAAAAATTCACAAATTTTGTTGGTGAAAAATGCTTGTATATACGTTCGGAAGTCTTAAGCAGTCGACATTTAAATATTATCCTTCGTTTAGCATTATCCAGGAACAACGACGTGGACGTAGAAGGATTCTGTTCCCTTCGGGGTGCTTTTTTAGAGTGAGTTCCCCTTGCCTCTCACTGTTGGGATGCGTCAAAAAAATAATTATAGATAATTATTTTTTTTTATTTTTGCGCTTATTATTTTTAGTTTTAAATGTAGTCTCACGACGCTTGGCTTTTTTTTCTTGTTTTTCACTTCATTTAGTGCATGTATAGCTGTCCTGCCAATAAATATATGTGATTTTAATTCCCCAAGTTTTTTTAACCACATATGACTTTTTTGAATTCCATTATATTTAGAAACCCCACTCCATTCAATATTTTTCTTTTTTCTAAATCTTTCAATCTCATTTATTGGTAGTAAAATGATTTTTATTGCCTTGGTGTAACTTTGAACCCAATTTATAAAATCGTCAGCATTTTGTATCGATTCTTCATGAACTCTTTTGAAGTTATGTGAAGTAGCATAATGCTTTAGAAGCCCACCTATTCCATCAACGGCTCCTTTCCCATGACCAGTCGCAGAAAATAACCATTTCATTTCATAAAACCAATGTTTAAATTCATGTAGTTGAAAACAATTTTCAAATTGGCTTGGAGCTCCATCTGATATGATAGTGACTTTAGTAACTAAATAATTCTTTTTCATAAGATCGATAATTTTATTTATTGCTAGCAGTGCATATGCAGTATCATGCTTTTTGTCGTCACTAACTATCGCAATGTGTTATCTCTCCTTGGTAACAGACTGCAGTAAAAATAGAAATTTGGTTATTTACCCAATGATTTCCTTGAACCGCTTTATTATTTATTACAGACCAATTTTCTGCAAAGTCAACGTGGATGATTAACTTAGTAGGATCAGCTTTACCTTCTTCTTTTTCTTTTTTTATAGCTTCACGTTGAATATTTTTTATGTATATATGAGTACTTGCTTTCAATGCGCAGATTGAAAGTTTTTCTTTAACAACTGTTAAGCTTATTGTTTGTTTAATAAGATTACCATTATCCCACAAAGCAAACGTAATTTCATCTTCACAATTTTGTTTCAGTTTTAACAATTCTAATGTGATACCCGCACCACCGGGACAATCTTTGCATTCTTGCAAGAAACATGAATCAGATGGTTTAGAACACAACATTGTGTTAGTTATTTCTGAACGAATTGAATCTAATTCGGAATTCTTATCGCCTCTAAAACGAATCAAACTTGTGAGAAACAGTTCAAAATTTTCGCAATGTACACAAAGACAAGTTTCCTTCACAGGGCTAGTTAAGACGAAACTTGGTCTTAGACTATAGAATTTCGATTTTCCTATTTGTAAGTTTGGATTTTCTTTTCTTAATTGACTATATGTTTCTTTTAAGCTTCGAGTAAGAAACCGTTTGACTTTTTTAGTTTTTGTGTTATTAATTTTAACAGTTACGACATCAGATTTATTTGGACTTTGTCTACTACAATTAAAATCATCATTTAAAAAATATTCCATAATGATATTTTTTGTGCTTTCATCAATAGGATGACCAGTATATAAATCTGGCTCCGAATAAACTCCTTTATTTTTCACGAGATTTCTTGATTTATTTATCATATACTCGCTTATATTCGGGAATAGTGAGCAAACTTTTATTTTGCTTAATTTTGAAGGTAGTAGAGTTAGAAGTTTTATTTTCTCCGAAATAGAAGAGCATTTTTCTAAAGCCAATTTAAAATTTTCTAAAAATTCATTCCAATAGTTTTCAGTGGAATTTTCGTCCGATTCTATTGATTCAACTGAAATGCCATACGCATCTTCTAATTTACTTCCAACAGTAGCAGAAAAAGCTGAAATTAAGGATTTTTTCTTTTTAGATACGTAATTTCCTCTAAAATTTTCAGGTATTGCAGTTTTTCTTTTTAGGGGTGAGATGCATTCAGGTAAAACTGAATTAATACTCTCGTTTAATTCCTCTATTCGTTCGGGTGTCTTCGGAATAAAATCATCATCTCTTCCGCTAAAAAGTTCAGTGATTTCATTTTCAGATATAGACTCAAGATCACTTAAAATCATTTTTGATATGCGTTTATGGCAATTTTTACATACATTAGTAGATGGCAATATATTTAAATCTAGATGAAGCTGTGCCAAATTAATGGCTAAATCTTCCAACGGTTTAAAACGTGAATTACTGCTCATATAAACTACCTTTTTATGCATTTGAAAAAAATCGGGACATGAAATTCTTTTAGAAGAGTAAATTTTGGACATTGTTATTTCACAATTTTGTTGAATTTTTCACAAGCCCGAGAAGCACCTTTCAAAGCAGCCGTAAAAATAACTAGCTTCTATATAACAGTTCTAATATGCTGTTTTGGTTACGCGATGTATTTGTCCGCGAGTTAGCCTCCTATTGTTTGTACATCGAAACATACATAATATAGATATACACGAATAGAATTCTTTTTTTTCATGTTTGAATATTTATTTTTATATTACGAATTTACACACATATATATATGTATATATATATCACTATTGATGCTATATACATGCATACAAATGTAAACAAATGATGAGCCAAGCATACGACAGTGTTTGAATGCAGACTGCTTAAGACTTCCGAACGTATATACAAGCATTTTTCACCAAAAAAATTTGTGAATTTTTTTCTCGCTCCAAACCAAAAAACCGGGGATCAAACAAGTACTATTAGATAGGTATTTTGGTCCTCTATCAGCAAAAAAAATTTCAGCAAAAAAAAAAATGGCCTTTTCGAGAAAAATGCATGTGCATAAAAAGTGCATTTTTTGGTAAAATGCATATATCTCAGTCATTTTTTAGTTTTTTTTTAAATTTCTTGCACGGAGTTGAAGAGGGCTCAAAACGAAATAAAATAAAAAAAGGTTTATCAAAATTCATTGGAAATTGGTAAAACGATAGCTCTCTAAAGTTATTCTCAACATTTTCAGTTTTAACATTTAGTTTTTGTATGCAATTTTCAAAAGTGCATATCTGATGCAATTTTGATATTTCAGCAAAATAAAAAAATACGTATACCCTTATTTTTAGGGTAGAATAATATACTCCATTAGCGCAGTAATTGGTGACTTGAGTGTATACTGACTGTTCGATTTGAAATGGAATCAGCCTATTATATAAATATGTATTTAATTATGCAGAAAGGTTTGTTGTAAATAAAACAGAAATATCATTATTTTTAGTTACTTATATTAATTGCATTATTCACAATTATTTATAATTATTCACAGATATTCACGGTATTTACATTAAAAAACTGTTTAAGGTATCAGGATGGATTTTAAACCTGAAAAAAAATTCAAATGTAGTCATAATTTTTTTTCTAATGATATTAATTAATAAAAATTTCTTTTTACCTTAAATATATATTAAATATAAGATTTTGATCCATTGATAATTTTAAAAAAATCTCATCCGATGTTTTTTTGTTATGTATATATGGGACATTTCACGCCAACTGATAGAGCAAAAAAATTAAAATTGTTGAAACTCTAAGAATTTATTCTTTTTGTTACCCAAAATATGTAAAAAAATTTTCGAGGATCTAGATTGAAAGGATCAAGAGTTACAGGACCTTGAAATTTGAAAATTTTTCAAAATTTTTGTAAAAGTCCCAACTTTATCATTTTTTTCTGAAAATCCTGATGTTTTAGAGAAAAATGCATAATAACACTTCTTGTTGTAAATGAAGAAGAGAGTTAGCAGGATTTTTCACAGACCTTAATCTCGCAGTTTTCTGATTTGCTCTTATATGCCAAACATAGTTATTGAAATTATTTAATGTTTGCCGCTGCCAAAATTGGCTTCCGAAGGCTTATTTTTTTCTATTTATTATTAACTTTAAAATAAATTTTGGTTCGTGTAAGCAAAAGTCACCAATAAGGTGTTATCACAGTTTTAAATATACATTTTTATGTAAAATTTATTTTTCTTATTGAAAATAGCCTGTCACATACTAAACATAAGTATCTGGTTTTAACATTCAAAAACTATTAAAATAAGTTGAAAAATCATTTAGTTAAATATCATTTATCAATTATAAGTCTAATTATTCACCTTTAGCTGGCATGCCTCTCCAGCCGAATATAGCTGGCCTATGGGGTACTATAGTACCCCAGCGCGAAAAATTGTCGTAAAAACTAAAGTATTGGTTATCTCAACTCAAAAACATTCTGGAGGGATCTTCAGAGGTTACTCCAAAGGGTAGCATAGTTTATAAGAGGAAAAATGAAACGGTTTCAAAATTTGATAAGAAAGAGCGTGGGGTACTATAGAACCCCCCTTGCCAGCTAAAGGTTAATTAAACAATACTCGTTATTATTATAATTACAATTAATTTCAAAGGAAAATAAGAGTTATCCCAAAATTAAATAATTATTTTTCAGTAAGAATTTACTTACTTCAAAAAATTGGTTCATCAATAAAAAAGAATAATTAAATAATCACTATTTTCCTTGCCTTAACTTTCTATATAAAGTATCAGTAAAATGGAAAATGATGATATCATTTTAGAACATTCGCTTAAAAGAAATGATAAAGGCTTTTATTACAATGAATTACATTAAATGAGCTCTTATAATTAGAATACTGATTTTTAGATTAGCATTAATAATTTCATTAATACAAGGTACATCTTGAGTAATGTTCATAGGTGCTACACGAGCAAAATGAAAAGTTTTCAAGGTTATTCAAGTACCAGGTCCTCTAATACTTTGTGCAGCTAAACACCAACTGCAGTGACTGGTTCAATTTTTGCTTTCATATATTTTTTCTTGCTTGTATGAATGATAATCATGAATTTATAATTCAAGAAGTTGTGACACAGTTAAACGTATAATATACCTGAAAACTGGGACATCTAGTTTAATATGTTGTCTAATCCTAGCAATTATAATTGCAACTGTTTTAAAAAATTGAGCTAATTCTTGCTTGAATTCTTAACTTACACAAGAATATTTCTCTGACATCAAAAGTTCAGGGGTTACTTTAATAATACTAGGGCTGTCTAATGGATTTTCAATTTTGTACGTTGATGAAGATTTAATATATCATCAAGAACTCTTTTATAATCAATAAGACAGTCTTTGCCTTTTTTATACGTTGGATCCATAGAATCTACACGATAAAGAATTTAAACAATATCAACAAAAGAATTTTCAACTGTCATATCATAATGTAAACTAAGATCTTCTAAACTCTTACCATTCTTCTTTGCGTGTATCCAGTTTCAGCAATTTTAACAGCTGTATCTACAGCTATTCATGGATTAAAATCCATTTTTCTTTCTCCACCTAATGAATATAATTTGAACTATATTATAATTAATAATTAAGCTTATAACTGATAAATGACATTTTACTAAATGATTTTCAAACTTATTTTAATAGTTTTTGAATATTAAAACCAGATACTGATGTTTAGTATGTGACAGGCTATTTTCAATAAGAAAAATAAATTTTACATAAAAATGTATATTTAAAACTGTGATAACTTCTTATTGGTGACTTTTGCTTACACGAACCAAAATTTATTTTGAAGTTAATAAAAAATAGAAAAAAATAAGCCTTCGGAAGCCAATTTTGGCAGCGGCAAACATTAAATAATTTCAATAACTATGTTTGGCATATAAGAGCGAATCAGAAAACTGTGAGATTAAGGTCTGTAAAAAATCCTGCTAGCTCTCTTCTTCATTTACAACAAGAAGTGTTATTATGCATTTTTCTCTAAAACATCAGGATTTTCAGAAAAAAAATGATAAAGTTGGGACTTTTCCAAAAATTTTAAAAAATTTTCAAATTTCAAGGTCCTGTAACTCTTGATCCTTTCAATCTAGATCCTTGAAAATTTTTTTACATATTTTGGGTAACAAAAAGAATAAATTTTTAGGGTTTCAACGATTTTTATTTTTTTGCTCTATCAGTTGGCGTGAAATGTCCCATATATATAATTGTTATATATATAATTGCCGAAAATAACCATTTTCAAATCGTTATATCACTTTCATAGATTTCATTATAATTTTTCATCTTATTACAATTAATTCAAAGCATTTTCCATGATTTTTTATATTTTCCAGCTTTTGAAAGTAAAAATACACTGAATTAAATTAGTTAATATAAAAGCAATTCTATTGTAAATATTTTTAAGAAAAGTTCATTTAAAAGAAATAAAAATTTTTAAAAGATTTTTAATTTTTAATGATTGGTTTGACTGAGAAAGATAAATTGATTGTTAAAGGACAAGAATTATATAGTGCAATAGCTTACATGTTAACTTATATTCATAAATTAGGATTTAATAATCTTTGAAATCGGCGCCCCTCATTTAATATGCAAACCACTTTACCAATTCAAATATCGCAATATATTAATTTAGTACCGACTGATAAAGAAGCATTGTTTTTCGAAAATTTTGCAGAAGGTCACTGGATTTGTATGTATTATAATAATAAAATAATTCATATATATGACAGTTTAAATCTTAAAAATCTACAAGATGAGCATAAGATTTATATAAAAAGATTATTTCCAAACAAATCAAAATTGAGCACAGTTTTCGAAACAGTACAATCACAAACAAATAATTATGATTGCGGTCTTTTTGCAATTGTTTTTGCTGTTGCAATACTTTATAATTTATGTCCATGTTTTTCAAGATATGATATTTCTCAAATGAGATTACATTTATTAGGTATTTTTGAAACGCAACAAATCAGAATATTTTCTTTTTTACATAATTATAATAATACAAATATTAATTACGATAATCTATCGGACATGATGAGAAGTTTTTGTCATGAACCATGTTTCAATAAAATACCATTAAATTCAGATATCGCACGGTGCTTCCGAGGAAGTTTAAATACAAATTTAATGTAACTTCAAAATTTCATCTGAGAATGATTTGTAGACCCATTACATAATTCAGGCATCACTTTTAAAATCATTTTTACATGGCCGATTTGGAGAAAAATAAGTAACAATGAAAAAAAGATTCAAAACCAAACCATTTTATTTTATTTATAAAACAAATGCTCAAAAATGTTTGGAACGTCAGTGTAATAGTAAAAATATAATAAAATTAAAGAATATCTGCCTTATGTTATGCAGCTATTCAGCTCAAATATTTATTAAAATTAATGTCGAAAAGTAATTCTATAGCTATTTATGTATAGATACATAGTATTCAGAGAATGTAAATTCGATGAAATCTGTTAATTTACACTTTAAGTAGTCATTTGAAACTTGCATAACTAATAAGGAGAAGTCTCCACACCTCTAGGAAACCGATTAAGCTAATACCGCAGGTTATGATTCTTTGATCAAAAGAATGAATCCGTGTTGTTTCTTTTCCTATAATAAGCCCTGCGACAAAGATAAGGTTGTTTCTTTCAAAAATATAGTAACAAGAAGTGCTTATAAGAACTTTAACAACCAAAAAACTAAAACTCTTACAAATAAGTGCATGAAAGATGAAAAAGTATAAGTTGAAGAATTTACTTTGAACCTTATTGTGTTAAAAAAGTTTTTGTGGTTCGGAAGTTATGCTGAATTAAATATTACTACATATTTTCTTAATATTTTTAGCATGTAAAACATAATGAATTTTTACACTATTTAATTAGCATATTTTAATCACCTCGTACACAGCATGGAATATTTATCAAAGCTTCCTGGAATAATGGCACGGAAAATTTGGGTCATCTCAAATCTTTCATTAAAACATTTTAGGAATCTTGCAGGAATATTTCATAAAATATTTCTTCGGAACATTCATGAAAGATTTTCGGAATATTGAAACGAAAGATTTGAAATATTTCATAAACCTTTCATGGAATATGCATGGAAGATTTGAGGAAACTTTCACGAAATATTCCATAAAATATTTCTGGAAGATTTTAGAAATCCATCGTAAAATATTCCATGGAATATTCATGGAAGATTCGTAGAATATTGACACGGAAGATTAGGATTATTTCAGAAAACTTCTGTGGAATATTCCTCTAATATTCGTATGTCCTTGATTCTTTTTACATTGGAATATCCCATGAAATATTCTTGAAATATATCAAGAATATTTCAATGGGAAGGTTTGGGTAATCTCAAATCTTTCATGAAATGTTCCTGGAAGCTTTTTGGAAGGTTTCGATGAAAGATTTAAAGTTTCGGATCTACCACAAAATATTTCTGGAATATTTTATGAAAGAATTTAAAAATGCTAAAAGGGGATAGTATATATATTATATAATAACACATTATACACATATATAAATATATATACGCATACATAAACATTGACATTAAGTAATAAAATCGCATTTACATAATCGCTTCGACCGTACGCAACAAAGCGGCGACCCTTTCGCTTATATAGTGAGTAAGGTATTGCCCAACCACTTGGGGATAAAACTCTCATTTAACGAACATCCCCCTATTGGCGTCACTGGAAATCTCCCGTAACATCCCGCGCAAGCTTCCAACGGAAACTTCATGAAATACTTCTAGAATATTTCATACGATATTCCTCTGTAAGATTACTTAAATCTTTCTATAAAATATTTCGTGAAATATTACTAGAAGATTTATGTAATATTCCGCTGTACGATTTTGAAGTTTTTTGGAATCTTCCAGCGAAATATTTGTGAAATCTTCCTAAAACTTTCATGAAATATTCCACCGTAAGATTACTTAAATCCTTCTGTAAAATATTTTATGGAATATTTCTAGAAGGTTTGTGTAATATTCCGCTTTACAATTTAGAAGTTTTCCGCAATCTTTTAGCAAAACCTTCCTGGAATTTCCCATGAAATATTCCACTGAGATATTTGATAAACATTAAATGTAATATTTCATGAAATATTCCAGAAATCTTCCGTAAATGTTTTATGGAATAATTTGAAAAAGTTTTCGAACATTTCTTTGAAATGTTCCATAAATGTTCCTGGAAGCTTTCAATGGTAGATTTTAGTGGAATATTTCGAAATATTCTGTGAAGACTTTCTAGAATCTGCATGGAAGGTTCCATTGAGATATTCCAGTGGAAGATTTCGCAATATTTTAGTGGAATTCTCCATGCTGTGCTAGCTATTACTTTTGAAATAGGCAAGACTTTCTGATGCAATAAAGCTCAAATCAGTATTAAACTTATACTCCCTTTTTTATTTTTTGCTGTGAGAGTTTTAGTTCTTTGGTTAATCAAGGTTTTATAAGCGCTTCTTCTTACTATGTTTTCGAAAGACGGCTTTATCTTAGCTTCTGGGTTTATTAGACGAAAAGAAAGAACCCAGGCTCATTTTTTTTATCAAAGAATCATAACCTGCAGTATCAGCCAAATTCGTTTATTAGAGGTAAGGACCTCTCCTTGTTAGTTAAACAAGTTTTAAATTACGACTTAATTGCCTAAAATCTGACATGATATGAGCTTCAACAAATTAAAGAATATATCAGAAGATAGCATCGATGTAAATATCTAAATTCTTTGAATACTATGTATTCATACGTAAGTAGCTATCGAATTATTTTTTGACAATATTTTAAATATTTGAGCCCAATAGCTCCATAACAATATTCTTCAATTTTGTTATATTTTTACTATTATACCTACGTTCTAAACACTTTTGAGCATTCTTTTATAAATAAAATAAAATTGTTTGGTTTTGAATTATTCTTTTTATTCCTATATTTCTCCAAATCGGCCATGTAAACCGATTTTAAAAATGATGCCTAAATGTTCGCAAATCATTCTCAAAAAAAATTTTGAAGTAGCATTAAATTTTTATTTAAATTCACTCCGAAGCACCGTGATTGCCGAAATTAAAATTCTTGAAAAAAACTGACAAGTGCATTTATTAACATAACAAAAAAATATCATGGAAATGTGTCGTGACTAGAAGAATTCAAATCTTGAAATGATCCAGAAGGGAATTGACAGTGACACATCAGATATAATTTTTTTTATACAAAATGATGAATTAATGGATTTCGATGATATCCACATAAATTATAATGATATTAAAATTAAGACTGATGAGATTACATCAAATGAAGAAAAAAAAAGAATCAAAAGAAATAAACGACAAGGGAGCTTTATATATAACAGGATTTAATATGAAAATGGTAACAGTATGAAAAATATTAAATAATATTAAGATAATAAAAATGAAATTGAAAAAAAAAATACTGATAAATTGGAACAAACACGTGCAAATCAGGCTTTAAGAAAAAAAGAAGCTTATATTCAAATGAAAAAAAATTAACCAAATAGATATAAAAAAGTAAGAAAATACAAGGATAAAGAAATTAAAATTCAAGAAAGGAAAGAGTACTGATGAATCGGAACAAATGCGTACAAATGAGGCTTTACGAAAGAAAGAAGCTTATATTAAAATTAAAAAAAGTACAATTAAATGAATATAAAGAAAAATTAGAGAATACTTACAAGGAGAGTTTCTCACCTCCGGGAAACGGATTCGGCTGAAACTGCAGGAAATGATTTTTTTATGAAAAAAAATGAACCGTGTTTTTTCTATTCGTCGAATAGGTCTCTTACACAAAAATATAGACATTTTTTCGAAAATGTAGTAAATAGGAGCCTTTATAAGAATTTTAATATCCAAACAACTAAGACTTTTACAAAAAAATACATAATGAAAGAAATAAAGTGCGAATTAAATGCTTTACTTGAGGCTTTGTTGCATTAAAAAAGCTTTAGTGGTTTAAAAGTTATGCTTTATTGAAAATTACTACATATTTGTTAATTTTTTAAGCATATAAAGAATAATGAATTTTTTATGCTATTTCATTAGCATATTTTAATTACCTGTATCTTTTGACTAACTGAAGCTTTTTCAATGCAACAAAGTTTAAATCAAAGCATTTGATTTGGACTTTATTTCATCTTGTATGTATTTTTTTGTAAGAGTCTAGTTGTTTGGATATTCTTATAAAGGCTCCTTTCTACTATATTTTCGAAAAAATGTCTATATTTTTGTCTAAGAGGTCTATTCGAAGAAAAGAAAAAACACGGGTTCATTGTTTTATCAAAAAATCATATCCTGCAGTTTCAGCCGAATTTGTTTCCCGGAGGTGGCCTCTCCTTGTAAGATAGCAAAAATGAAATTGAAGGAAAGAATGAGTAATGATAAATTGGAACAAAAACATACGATCGAGGTTTTACGTAAGGAAGAAGCTTATATAAAAATTAAAGAAAAACAATCAAATAAATATAAAGAAAAATTAAATAATACTAGGATAACAAAAATGGAATTGAAAAAAGGGTACTGAAAAATTAAAATAGCAAGAGAGGGTGAGAGAGGAAGAGAGACAGCAAGAGAGGGTGAGAGAGACATAGACATTCTTCATTTGGCTTTGAGGTATATACCCAGTCTGGCACTATTAGGTAAAATATAACGACGTATAAAATTATTTATTAAATCAATTATAAATATTGGGCCCAAAAATAAGAAACCTAAAAAAATATGAGGCCCGAAGAAAATAGAACTCAGAGAAACGTAGGGCCCGAAAAATATAGAGCCCAAAAATATCCAGGACCGAAAAAAATTTTAGGCCCAAAAAAATATAGGACCCAGAAAATAAGACCCAGACAAATATAGAGCTTAAGAAAATATGAAAATCAAAAAAACGTTGGGCCTACATGAATAAGAGGCCCAAAAAAATATAAGGCTCAAAGAAAAAAGGACTCAGAAAAATGTAAGGCCCGAAAAATATAAGGCCCAGAAAAACATAGAACTGAAAAAATATAGAGTCCAAGAAAATATAAATATTAAAAAAATATTAGGCCCAAAAAATTAGAGGTGAAGAAAATATGAGGCCCAAAGAAAATAGGACTCAAAAAAATGTAGGGCCCGAAAAATATAAGGCCCATGAAAATATAAGAATCGAAAAAAAATTGGGCCAAAAAAATAATAGGCCCAAAAAATAAGACCCAGAAAAATAAAGGGCCCGAAAACATATAAAGCCCAAAAAAATATAGGCACCAAAAACACATTGGACTCAAAAAATATAAGGCCCGAAAAAATAAGGCTCAGAAAATTATAAAGCCCAAGAAAATATAAGAATTAAAAAAAAGGACCCAAAAAAATGGGCATTGAATAAAAATATTGGGTCCAAAATAATATAAGGCCCAAAAAAATATGTCCCAAAAAAAAGCTTTCGACTAATGAGTACTAATTATATAGGACCCAATAAAAAATTTCTACTCTTATTATGAAAAGATTAGACACATTTTAAAAATTCGGAGAACCGGAAAACTGGAGAACCGGAGAAACGGAAAAAAGTGGTTTTACGTTAATATAATATAAGATTATTTTCTTTAACTTTACTCTGAATACAAACTATTAATAAATTAGCAATCAACTCCCTCGGGTGGATTCTAATCGGGTTATCGCAGGGAACAATGACGAAACTACCGATGTATACCAGTAATGAACTATTCAGATATTTTATTACAACACAATGTTAATAAACATTTAAGTAACATTGTACAGTAAAATACAAAAAGGAGTGATTTTCACTCTCAATTTATTCAAATAAAGTTAACAGCTTAATCACCCGACAATTTCTCGAAATTATGTGAAGTGTAATAAAACTGTCTGTAATAAAAACTCTGACTCGACTCAATAAAACTTTTCTATTAATTATAATTAATAAAAATTAAATCGAACATGTGAAGTTGATATTAATATTAATAATGGCGGCGAAACCGACGCTAAATATGACGAGCAAAACGGCGACGAGCACTGACTCTAAGTTTTCATTTGATTAATACGTAAGATGGAAGACTCACCTTAATAATCAGAAGTGTTACTCTCCAAAATACAAAACTCTCCAACAAAAATAATAAAAATCAACAATCTGCTCTGCTTTGTAAAAGAAACTTCTCAGCTCTCTCGAATAATATCACATGGAAATTTCCCTTGTGTACAAAGAAAAATGGCAAAATATCAGCGTAAAATCTCTAATGAATGTTAAACCCAATACAGTGAAGTCAAGACTCAAAAATATATAGCTCAGCGAGCAGCAAACAGAAAAATAATCAGCCAAGTAAAGCTATCCAAATCCAATAGAGAAGTGTGTCGGAGCGTTTTTTCTCGAGCTCCTTCCTCTTCATCCCTTCTTTAATCAATTACTTCACAAATAGAATAATGGTTGATTGATTATTAATCCTTTCCGTAATTGTTATTTGTCAATTACAAAGGATATTGACTTATAACCAATCAATATTTTTCCTTTTGGCGGCTTCTTTGATGTTAGCGCCCTCTATTTCTCGCCTGCTATATTTAAATTTACATTTAGAGTGCTCCATATATTTAATTTTGATTATTCTGCATGCAGCTTTATCACTATCTCTCTTCAGCGCTCGATTCTTCTATCTTCTAACACTCTCGCTCTCGATTCTATGTAATTCCATATATAAGACTTATACTGTTCGATATTTTTACAATTACCCATGTAGGATATTTATGCTACTGCTATTTTTACATTAACCCATGTATATATGAGCCTGATGTATAAACTATAGCTGACTCCCCTTTTTCGCTGATCCTTTACTCTTCTTACGCATGACTCGATTTCCTTTTTCTTTCTTTCTACCGTTGCCTTCTTACATCGATTCCGTCATCGATCGGGAATTTCCGTCTCTATTCGATCACTTTCATCTTTACCGACGCTTCCTCTTTACTCTCGAGCACGTGTTTCTAATGTTTGACGTCGTTCCCCGGTTTCGCTCGTCATCGCGTACCACGAGTGTATTGTGTGTATGTACCTATACACCGGGTGCGTGTGTGAGTGTAAGTGTACATCTAACAGTGCCTCGGCTTGCACGTCGTCATCAAGAACATAAGATGACGACGCACAAGAGCACTGTTACAGATTATGTTTACATGTATGTCTTCTTCTTTTTATATGTTGTGTGCACTAGTGTTATAAAGTTGCAGCCTTCATCGTAGCTTAACTCCTAGTGCACCATGAAAAACTGATGGTGAGTGTGGTTTTTTCCTTCACCACGTGTTCTGATTTGAGGTTAAGTTCTCCTTTAGCTCTGTCTCTTTCCAGCGGTAAGTCGTCTGCTCTTACCAATTTGCGTGTTCCTCGAAACAAACAATAAGAATACAAATGATTAATCGATTTAATTATTTTAATTAAGAATCGGTTCCGTGAGTGCATCTCGGCTCATTTCTTTCTTTTATTCTCTCGAATGTATTGATTATTGAGATGCAATAAATGCATCACAATTTATTAAATATAAGATTGATATTCGTGCCCAAGAATTTAATTCAATTTTACATCAGCTTCGATTATACCAACAATGATTAGTTAATAATTACGTTAAGGGGTGTCCTCATACCGGCACAGATATCTACCTTATCTACATTCGAATTATACATTTTAATAAAAATTTAACTATTTTTGACTAAAATTCATAGAAGAGGCACATTCTTAACATTCTAAAGAATTTATTGCAACGTTAAAAGACAGAATAAAAGTGAAAATGAAGACAAAAACTGCGTAATACGATTATTCACAACTACATGGATAAGTTAATCGAATTAAGCAGTGTTCGCCTTTATTTTCATCCTTATATTGTCTTTTAACGTTGCAATAAATTCTTTGGCATGTCAAGAATGTGTCTCTCCTACGAATTTCAGTCATGAATAGTTAAATTTTTATTAAAATTCATATTTTAAGTGTGGATAAGGTAGAACTCTATGTCGGTATGAGGATTTCCCTTAAAGTCGAGAAAGATAGAATTCAGTGGTGTAAAAATAATCAAAAACAATTGCGAGCCGATTCTTATCAAGGATTGATTAATTACATGAACAAATCGGAAAATGATTTGAATTTTCAAGTTAGTAAAATGGTTATATTACCGTCTACGTTCCTTGGTTCTCCTTGATATCTGATGCAAAATTATCAAGATATAATATCAATCGTTCAAATTACAGATAAACCTGATCTTTTTATTACGATGACCTGTAACCCTCAATGGTGCGAAATTCATGAAAATTTATTCCTAAGATAACAGGCTTCTGATCGTTCAGAGTTGTGTACACGAGTTTTTTGTCCAAAAAAGGAACATTTAATTCAATTGATCACAAAAGAAAATTATTTCGGGTCAGTAGTTTTGTATGTTTTTGAGTTTCAAAAACGTGGATTGCCTTATGCTCATACATTGCTAACATTAGCAAGTGGTCTTAATTTATGAGCCTGAAGTTTCCGACGTCCAGATCCGACACTATTAATATAAATTTTTTTTTATTTAAACCACATTGAAATGACTTAAATAATATTGTTAAGTCTGAAAATGATCGTAAAAAAAATTTGAACCACTTCGGATTACCGGAAGGTAGATATAATGACCTAAGATTAATAACATACTTCCGTGTATATATAAAAAAATATGTTAAATACACAAAAGTGAAAAAATTTTATGATTAATGAAAATAACCAGTCGGAAATCACTAAATTCACTATATTAACATTCAATTTATGATTCATAATAATTTGGGCCTTTTTCTATTATCGGAAAAATATAAAACCGGCCCGAGTTCGATTAAAAAATGTGGTTATATACCAAAAAATTATTCAAATACAGAAATCCAAATTATTCTTATTTTTATTGATATAACCAACTGCTGATAGTTGTAAAACCTTTATTAACAATTGAATTGAAATAAAAAAGAGATCTGGTGTAGTATCAATCACCGGAAGACAACTATACGGACCAACGTATGATAAAAAAATGCTACTTTGATCAAATAAGAAATAGCTTAAAAGCCGTAATGCGAATATTTAATGTTCTTACTAATATAACCACCTAGAAAAGTTGAAAAATCCTGAATTAATATTTATTTAAGTAATAAAAACGATCCGGTGTAGTTTGCACCGCCGGAAGGCAACCACATAGACCCGTGTATGATAAAATAATGCTAGTGTAATCGGAATAAAACAAGTTTAAGCCGAATTGAGATTATTTGATGTTGTTACGAATATAACCATCTGAAAATCTTTCAAAATCTTGAATTAACATCTGAACAATTATTAATAATCATCTGGTGTAGTTTAAACCACCAGAAGTTGTCTAGATGCTCCCAAATCCGATAAAATAATGCTACTACGTTATGAAAAAAATAGTTTCAAAACCGCGTTGCGATTATTTATTGTTGTTACGAATATAACCATCTGAAAATCTTTTGAAATCTTAAACTAACATCTAAACAATTTATAATCACCATCTAGTGTAGTTTGAACCACCAGAAGTTGACTAGATACTCCCGAAATCGATAAAATAATGCTACAACGTTTTAAAAAAAAATAATTTCAAAGCCGCATTGAGAATATTCACTGTTGTTAAAAATATAACCAACTGGAAACCTTTAGGAATCCTAAATAACAATCTAAATAGTTAATAAAAACCATTTGGTGTGGTTCAAACTGCTGGAAGGTAACTGGACACACCCAAGTCTAATAAAATAATGCTACTATGAAATACAAAAAAATAGTTTCAAAGCCGCGTCAAAATTATTTATTGTTGTTACGAATATAACCATCTGGAAATCTTTTGAAATTTTTAATTAACATCTGAACAGATTATAGTAACCATCTGGTGTAGTTAAAACCACCGAAAGTTGACTAAATACTCCCGACACCAATAAACTAATGCTACTAAGTTTTAAAAAAAAATAATTTCAAAACCGCATTGCAAATATTTACTGTTGTTACAATTATAACCAACTGGAAACGTTTGGAAATCCTAAATGACGATCTAAATAGTTAACGAAAACCATCTGATGTAGTTCCGACCACCGAAAGGTGACTAGATAGTCTTCAATTTGATAAAATAATGGCTACTATGAAATAAAAAAAAATAGTTTTAAAGCCGCGTTGAGATTATTTATTGTTGTTACACATATTACCAACTTAAAATCTTTTAAAATCTTGAATTAACATCTGAACAGTTTATAATAACCATCTGGTGTAGTTTGAACCACCGGAAGTTGACTAGATACTTCCGAAATCGATAAAATAATGCTACTACGTTTTAAAAAAAAATAATTTTAAAGCCGCATTGAAAATATTTACTGTTGTTACAAATATAACCAACTGGAAACGTTTAGGAATCCTTAATAACAATCTAAATAGTTAATAAAAACCATTTAATGTGGTTTGAACTGCCGAAAGGTAACTGGACACACCCAAGTCTGATAAAATAATGCTACTATGAAATACAAAAGAATAGTTTCAAAGCCGCGTTGAGATTATTTATTGTTGTTACGCATATAACTCACTCAAAATCTTTTCAAATCTTGAATTATCATCTGAACAATTTATAATAACCATCTGGTGTAGTTTAAACCACCGGAAGTTGACTAGATACTTCCGAAATCGATAAAATAATGCTACTACGATTTATAAAAAAATAATTTCAAAACCGCATTAAGAATATTTATTGTTGTTACAATTATAACCATCTGGAAACGTTTAGGAATCTTAAATTGCAATCTAAGTAGTTAACAAAAACCATTTGGTGTGGTTTGAACTGCCGAAAGGTAACTGGACACAACCAAGTCTGATAAAATAATGTTACTATGAAATACAAAAAAAATAGTTTCAAAGCCGCGTCGAGATTATTTATTGTTGTTAGAAATATAACCATCTGGAAATCTTTTGAAATTCTTAATTTACATCTAAACAGATTATAGTAACCATCTAGTGTAGTTAGAACCACCGGAAGTTGACTAAATACTCCCTAAATCGATAAAATAATGCTACTAAGATTTAGAAAATAATAATTTCAAAGCCGCATTGAGAGTATTTACTGTTGTTAGAAATATAACCAACTGGAAACGTTTAGGAATCCTAAATTGCAATCTAAATAGTTAACAAAAACCATTTGGTGTGGTTTGAACTGCCGAGGGGTAACTAGACACACCTAAGTCTAATAAAATAATGCTACTATGAAATACAAAAAAAATAGTTTCAAAGCCGCGTTGAGATTATTTATTGTTGTTAGGAATATAACCATCTGGAAATCTTTTGAAATTCTTAATTTACATCTAAACAGATTACAGTTACCATCTAGTGTAGTTAGAACCACCGGAAGTTGACTAAATACTTCCTAAATCGATAAAATAATGCTACTACGATTTAGAAAATAATAATTTCAAAGCCGCATTGAGAGTATTTACTGTTGTTAGAAATATAACCAACTGGAAACGTTTAAAAATCCTAAATAACAATAAAGATAGTCAACAAAAACCATCTAGTGTAGTTCCGACCACCGTAAGGTGACTAGATAGTCTTCAATTTGATAAAATAATGCTACTATATAATAAAAAAAAAAGTTTCAAAGCCGCGTTGAGATTATTTATTGTTGTTACGCATATAACCAACTCAAAATCTTTTCAAATCTTGAATTATCATCTGAACAGTTTATAATAACCATCTGGTGTAGTTTGAACCACCGGAAGCTGACTAGATACTTCTGAAATCAATAAAATAATGCTACTACGATTTATAAAAAAATAATTTCAAAACCGCATTAAGAATATTTACTGTTGTTACAATTATAACCATCTGGAAACGTTTAGGAATCTTAAATTGCAATCTAAATAGTTAACAAAAACCATTTGGTGTGGTTTGAACTGCCGAAAGGTAACTGGACACAACCAAGTCTGATAAAATAATGCTACTATGAAATACAAAAAAAATAGTTTCAAAGCCGCGTCGAGATTATTTATTGTTGTTAGGAATATAACCATCTGGAAATCTTTTGAAATTCTTAATTTACATCTAAACAGATTATAGTAACCATCTAGTGTAGTTAGAACCACCGGAAGTTGACTAAATACTCCCTAAATCGATAAAATAATGCTGCTAAGATTTAGAAAATAATAATTTCAATGCCGCATTGAGAGTATTTACTGTTGTTAGAAATATAACTAACTGGAAACGTTTAAAAATCCAAAATAACAATAAAAATAGTCAACAAAAACCATCTAGTGTAGTTCCGACCACCGGAAGGTGACTAGATAGTCTTCAATTTGATAAAATAATGCTACTATATAATAAAAAAAAAAAGTTTCAAAGCCGCGTTGAGATTATTTATTGTTGTTACGCATATAACCAACTCAAAATCTTTTCAAATCTTGAATTATCATCTGAACAGTTTATAATAACCATCTGGTGTAGTTTGAACCACCGAAAGCTGACTAGATACTTCTGAAATCGATAAAATAATGCTACTACGATTTATAAAAAAGTAATTTCAAAACCGCATTGAGAATATTTACTGTTGTTACAATTATAACCAACTGGAAACGTTTAGGAATCCTAAATTGCAATCTAAATAGTTAACAAAAACCATTTGGTGTGGTTTGAACTGCCGAAAGGTAACTAGACACACCTAAGTCTAATAAAATAATGCTACTATGAAATACAAAAAAAATAGTTTCAAAGCCGCGTTGAGATTATTTATTGTTGTTAGGAATATAACCATCTGGAAATCTTTTGAAATTCTTAATTTACATCTAAACAGATTATAGTAACCATCTAGTGTAGTTAGAACCACTGGAAGTTGACTAAATACTCCCTAAATCGATAAAATAATGCTACTACGATTTAGAAAATAATAATTTTAAAGCCGCATTGAGAGTATTTACTGTTGTTAGAAATATAACCAACTGGAAACGTTTAAAAATCCTAAATAACAATAAAAATAGTCAACAAAAACCATCTAGTGTAGTTCCGACCACCGGAAGGTGACTAGATAGTCTTCAATTTGATAAAATAATGCTACTATATCATAAAAAAAAAAGTTTCAAAGCCGCGTTGAGATTATTTATTGTTGTTACGCATATAACCAACTCAAAATCTTTTCAAATCTTGAATTATCATCTGAACAGTTTATAATAACCATCTGGTGTAGTTTGAACCACCGGAAGCTGACTAGATACTTCTGAAATCGATAAAATAATGCTACTACGATTTATAAAAAAATAATTTCAAAACCGCATTAAGAATATTTACTGTTGTTACAATTATAACCATCTGGAAACGTTTAGGAATCTTAAATTGTAATCTAAATAGTTAACAAAAACCATTTGGTGTGGTTTGAACTGCCGAAAGGTAACTGGACACAACCAAGTCTGATAAAATAATGCTACTATGAATTACAAAAAAAATAGTTTCAAAGCCGCGTCGAGATTATTTATTGTTGTTAGGAATATAACCATCTGGAAATCTTTTGAAATTCTTAATTTACATCTAAACAGATTATAGTAACCATCTAGTGTAGTTAGAACCACTGGAAGTTGACTAAATACTCCCTAAATCGATAAAATAATGCTACTACGATTTAGAAAATAATAATTTTAAAGCCGCATTGAGAGTATTTACTGTTGTTAGAAATATAACCAACTGGAAACGTTTAAAAATCCTAAATAACAATAAAAATAGTCAACAAAAACCATCTAGTGTAGTTCCGACCACCGGAAGGTGACTAGATAGTCTTCAATTTGATAAAATAATGCTACTATATCATAAAAAAAAAAGTTTCAAAGCCGCGTTGAGATTATTTATTGTTGTTACGCATATAACCAACTCAAAATCTTTTCAAATCTTGAATTATCATCTGAACAGTTTATAATAACCATCTGGTGTAGTTTGAACCACCGGAAGCTGACTAGATACTTCTGAAATCGATAAAATAATGCTACTACGATTTATAAAAAAATAATTTCAAAACCGCATTAAGAATATTTACTGTTGTTACAATTATAACCATCTGGAAACGTTTAGGAATCTTAAATTGTAATCTAAATAGTTAACAAAAACCATTTGGTGTGGTTTGAACTGCCGAAAGGTAACTGGACACAACCAAGTCTGATAAAATAATGCTACTATGAATTACAAAAAAAATAGTTTCAAAGCCGCGTCGAGATTATTTATTGTTGTTAGGAATATAACCATCTGGAAATCTTTTGAAATTTTTAATTTACATCTAAACAGATTATAGTAACCATCTAGTGTAGTTAGAACCACCGGAAGTTGACTAAATACTCCCTAAATCGATAAAATAATGCTACTAAGATTTAGAAAATAATAATTTCAAAGCCGCATTAAGAGTATTTACTGTTGTTAGAAATATAACCAACTGGAAACGTTTAAAAATCCTAAATAACAATAAAAATAGTCAACAAAAACCATCTAGTGTAGTTCCGACCACCGGAAGGTGACTAGATAGACTTTAATTTGATAAAATAATGCTACTATATAATAAAAAAAAAAAGTTTCAAAGCCGCGTTGAGATTATTTATTGTTGTTACGCATATAACCAACTCAAAGTCTTTTCAAATCTTGAATTATCATCTGAACAGTTTATAATAACCATCTGGTGTAGTTTGAACCACCGGAAGCTGACTAGATACTTCTGAAATCGATAAAATAATGCTACTACGATTTATAAAAAAATAATTTCAAAACCGCATTGAGAATATTTACTGTTGTTACAATTATAACCAACTGGAAACGTTTAGGAATCCTAAATTGCAATCTAAATAGTTAACAAAAACCATTTGGTGTGGTTTGAACTGCCGGAAGGTAACTAGACACACCCAAGTCTAATAAAATAATGCTACTATGAAATACAAAAAAAATAGTTTCAAAGCCGCGTTGAGATTATTTATTGTTGTTAGGAATATAACCATCTGGAAATCTTTTGAAATTCTTAATTTACATCTAAACAGATTATAGTAACCATCTAGTGTAGTTAGAACCACCGGAAGTTGACTAAATACTCCCTAAATCGATAAAATAATGCTACTACGATTTAGAAAATAATAATTTCAAAGCCGCATTGAGAGTATTTACTGTTGTTAGAAATATAACCAACTGGAAACGATTAAAAATCCTAAATAACAATAAAAATAGTCAACAAAAACCATCTAGTGTAGTTCCGACCACCGGAAGGTGACTAGATAGTCTTCAATTTGATAAAATAATGCTACTATATAATAAAAAAAAAAAGTTTTAAAGCCGCGTTGAGATTATTTATTGTTCTCAGCATATGGGTAAATCTTTTATAATGTTAAAATTTCACCTGCAACAAATTAAAAAAAAAAAATACAGGCACACGTATAAAACTAATTTTCTCTGAATGTTGACGTATTATAATGAAAAAAAAAATCGTGTTACTCACTTTTAAGGGTAGTCTTTTTAACAAACATCAAAAGACAGATTTTCGAGTAAATTTTTCATAGTGTTAAAATTTACTTTCAATAAATTAAAAAAAATTGAAGACACATGTATCAAATTTATTTTTTTTAAATGTTGATATATTAAAATGATAATAAAAGAAAAAATCGCATTACTCACTTTTGAAGATAGCTTTTTTTAATATAAGACATTTAAATATATTCATTATTATCACACCCAGGTATAATATTTTACATATCTCAGATCAGTTTTTTAAGTATTTTGGGCTATAATAGATCATTTTCCATTGAGCTTTTTCATTTTTACATGTTTAATATGTTACAGAAAATATTTAAATACGCAATTTACATTAATAATTACAAAATTTTTTGTAATAAATAAAATATGCCAGAAATGCCAATTTTTTTGGAAAATTCATTTTTGGCGATTCGGGTATTAAAATTGAGTGATATTAGTTACCCAATGGCTTTTGGGATTCCTGATTACAAATCATAAGTGAGTGGAATATCAATTTATTTTTGCTAAAATTGTCAATCTTAGGGTATGAAATTTGACATGGATTTGTATATGATTTGTATAGATATGTTTTCGAATAAAAATACTTATATTCCTTTTAACCAAATATTTTAGTTTATTTAATAAACATTAAATCTAAAAATTTTAAATTTAAAATCTAGAAACTTCAGTGATGATTCAACTCAACGTTCTAGGTGTAAGCTATTAAATACATACTAAAACTGAGCTTTTTAAAGTTTAAACTCTTTAGAATTCAAACATTGATAGAAACTAGGTAATCGATGTAAATTTGGAAAATTTAATAGCCGGGAAAAATTCAATGATTTCCAGAATACTCGAAATAATACTTCAAAAGCAACTTAAAGATTACATTGAGTATTATAAAATAGTAAATTACAAAGTTCACAACAGAGAAAAGGTGAATCAAAGCTTAGGTTTTCATATTAGTGGATAAAAACCTATTTTCAAAAGTGAGTCACGTTTTTTAAGTATAATTTCAAACGAACAAAGAACTTTATCTACACTAGGCACACGTTCCTAATAAAAAAATTTCTCTTTGTGATTCTAAATATTACCTTTTGATGTAGTTTAGAATGTCACCGCTGAATAGTCTTTTTTACAGCATCGTATTTTCCAGAAAAAAGTAAAATATATAAATTTTTGGTAACATTTTAATAACCTTTCAGAAAGTACTTTTGTTACAAAGGCACACACCCATGCTCTTGATTTTCCAAAAGTATGTGTATAGATAAAGCTTTGGTGTGAATTTCAAATCAAAAAAGCAGTAGTCATTTTTTTTATAGCGGTAATTTATCATTTTACATGGCCTGGTAACATTTAAATTTCAAAAAAAAAACCTCTTTTCCCCATCCGCCATAAAATGACACGTCTAATTATCATTAAAAATATAAAAAAATTAGTTTCTAATAACTCAATAAATCAGTGAACATTTGCTAACAAGATGTGCTATCTCATATTTAGGAGAAATGACGCAGTAACATGATTTTTAAAAGTATGAAAGAATTACCCATATAACCAACTCAAAATCTTTTCAAATCTTGAATTATCATCTGAACAGTTTATAATAACCATCTGGTGTAGTTTGAACCACCGGAAGCTGACTAGATACTTCCTAAATCGATAAAATAATGCTACTACGTTTTAAAAAAAAATAATTTTAAAGCCGCATTGAGAATATTTACTGTTGTTACAAATATAACCAACTGGAAACATTCAGGAATCCTAAATTACAATCTAAGTAGTTAAAAAAATTATCTGGTGTAGTCTCGACCACCGGAAGGTGACTAGACAAAATCTTTTAAAATCTTGAATTAACATCTGAACAGTTCATAATAACCATCTGGTGTAGTTTGAACCACCGGAAGTTGATTAGATACTTCCTAAATCGATAAAATAATCCTAATACGTTTTAAACAAAAATAATTTCAAAGCCGCATTGAGAATATTTACTGTTGTTACAAATATAACCAACTGGAAACGTTTAGGAATCCTAAATTACAATCTAAATATCTAATAAAAACCATCTGGTGTAGTTTAAACTGCCGGAAGGTAACTAGACACACCCTAGTCTGATAAAATAATGCTCTGTGATCTAACAAAAATTAGTTTAGAAAACCTTTTAGCTTCGAAAATATTTTTATTTCATAGTAGCATTATTTTATCAAACTTAGGTGTGTCTAGTTACTTTCCAGCAGTTTAAACTACAACAGATGGTTTTTATCAACTATTTAGATTGTAATTTGGGATTCCTGAACGTTTTCAGTTGCTTATATTTGTAACAACAATAAATATTCTCAATGCGGCTTTAAAACTATTTTTTTTATAACGTAGTAGCATTATTTTATTGGATTTGAAAGTATCTTGACAACTTCCGGTGATTCAAACTACACCAGATGATTATTATAAACTGTTCAATTGTCAATTTAAGATTTTGAAAAAATTTCCAGATGGTTATATTCGTAACAACAATAAATAATCTCAATGCGGCTTCGAAAATATTTCTTCTTATTTCATAGTAGCATTATTTTATCAGACTAGGGTGTGTCTAGTTACCTTTCGGCAGTTCAAACTACACCAGATGGTTTTTATTAAATATTTTGATTGTAATTTAGGATTCCTGAACGTTTCCAGTTGGTTATATCTTTAACAATAATAAATATTCCTAGTGCGGCTTTGGAACTATTTTTTTTATAACGTAGTAGCATTATTTTATCGGATTTGGGAGTATCTAGACAACTTTCGGTTGTTCAAACTACACCAGATGATTATTATAAACTGTTTAGTTGTTAATTCAAGATTTTAGAAGATTTTCAGATGGTTATATTTGTAACAACAATAAATAATCTCAATGCGGCTTCGAACATATTTTTTCTTATTTCATAGTAGCATTATTTTATCAGACTTGGATGTGTCTAGTTACCTTCCGACAGTTTAAACTACACTAGATGGTTCTTATTAACTATATAGATTGTAATCCAGCATTCCTAAACGTTTCTAGTTGATTATATTTGTAACAACAATAAATATTCTCAATGCGGCTTTAAAACTATTTTTTTTATAACGAAGTAGCATTATTTTATCGGATTAGGGAGTATCTTGACAACTTCCGGTGGTTCAAACTACACCAGATGATTATTATAAACTGTTTAGTTGTCAATTTAAGATTTTGAAAAATTTCCAGATGGTTATATTCGTAACAACAATAAATAATCTCAATGCGGCTTCGAAAATATTTTTTCTTATTTCATCGTAGCATTATTTTATCAGACTAGGGTGTGTCTAGTTACCTTCCGGCAGTTTAAACTACACCAGATGATTTTTATTAAATATTTAGATTGTAATTTAGGATTCCTAAACGTTTCCAGTTGGTTATATTTTTAACAACAATAAATATTCTCAGTGCGGCTGTGAAACTATTTTTTTTATAACGTAGTAGCATTATTTTATCGGATTTGGGAGTATCTAGCCAACTTCTGGTGGTTCAAACTACACCAGGTAATTATTATAAATTGTTTCGTTGTTAATTTAAGATTTCAAAAGATTTTATGATGGTTATATTTGTAATAACAATAAATAATCTCAATGCGGCTTCGAACATATTTTTTCTTATTTCATAGTAGCATTATTTTATCAGACTTGGGTGTGTCTAGTTACCTTACGACAGTTTAAACTACACCAGATGATTCTTATTAACTATATAGATTGTAATTTAGGATTACTAAACGTGTCGAGTTGGTTATATTTTTAACAACAATAAATATTCTCAATGCGGCTTTGAAAATATTTTTTCTTATTTCATCGTAGCATTATTTTATCAGACTAGGGTGTGTCTAGTTACCTTCCAGCAGTTTAAACTACACCAGATGATTTTTATTAAATATTTAGATTGTAATTTAGGATTCCTAAACGTTTTCAGTTGGTTATATTTTTAACAACAATAAATATTCTCAGTGCGGCTGTGAAACTATTTTTTTTTATAACGTAGTAGCATTATTTTGTCGGATTTGGTAGTATCTTGACATTTTCCGGTAGTTCAAACTACACCAGATGATTATTATAAACCGTTCAGATGTTAATTTAAGATTTTGAAAAATTTCCAGATGGTTATATTCGTAACAACAATAAATAATCTCAATGCGGCTTCGATAATATTTTTTCTTATTTCATAGTAGCATTATTTTAGCAGACTAGGGTGTGTCTAGTTACTTTCTGGCAGTTTAAACTACACCAGATGGTTTTTATTAAATATTTAGATTGTAATCTAGGATTCCTAAACGTTTCCAGTTGGTTATATTTTGAACAACAATAAATATTCTCAGTGCGGCTTTGAAACTATTTTTTTTTATAACGTAGTAGCATTATTTTATCGGATTTGGGAGTATCTAGACAACTTCCGGTGGTTCAAACTACACCAGATAATTATTATAAATTGTTCACTTGTTAATTTAAGATTTCAAAAGATATTTAGATGGTTTCATTTGTAACAACAATAAATAATCTCAATGCGGCTTCGAACATATTTTTTCTTATTTCATAATAGCATTATTTCATCAGACTTGGGTGTCTCTAGTTACCTTCCGGCAGTTTAAACTTTACTATTAACTTCTTATTAACTATTTAGATTGTAATTTAGGATTCCTAAACGTTTCGAGTTGGTTATATTTTTAACAACAATAAATATTCTCAATGCGGCTTTGAAACAATTTTTTTTTATAACGTAGTAGCATTATTTTGTCGGATTTGGGAATATCTAGACAACTTCCGGTGGTTCAAACTACACCAGATGATTATTATAAACCGTTCAGATGTTAATTTAAGATTTTAAAAGATTTACAGATGGTTATATTTGTAATAACAATAAGTAATCTCATTGCGGCTTAAACTTGTTTTATTTTGATTACACTAGTATTATTTTATCATACACGGGTCTATATAGTTGCCTTCCGGCTGTGCAAACTACACCAGATTGTATTTATATATCAATTAAATATCAAATTAGGATTTTTAAACTTTTCCAGGTGGTTATATTAGTAAGAACATTAATTATTCGCATTAGGGCTTTTAAGCTATTTCTTATTCGATCAAAGTAGCATTTTTTTATCATACGTTGGTCTATATAGTTGCCTTCCGGTGATTGATACTACACCAGATCTTTTTTTATTTTAATTTAATTTTTAATAAAGCATTTACAGCCACTAGCAGTTGGTTATATCAATAAAAATAAGAATCATTTGGATTTCCGTATTTGAATAATTTTTTGGTATATATCAACATTATTTAATCGAAGTCGTGCCAGTTTTATATTTTTCCGGTAATAGAAAAAGGCCCAAACTATTATGAATCATAAATTGAATGTTAATATAGTGAATTTACTTATTTCTGGCTGGTTATTTTCATTAATCATAACATTTTTTAACTTTGGTGTATTTAGCATATTTTTGTATATATACACAAAAGTATGTTATTAATATCAGGTCATTATATCTACCTTCCGGTAACCCGAAGTGGTTCAAATTTTTTTTACAATCATTTTCAGAGTTAACAAGATTCTTTTAGTCATTTCAAAGTTGTTTAAATAAAAAAAAAAATTATTTTAATAGTGTCGGATCTGGACGTCGGAAACTTCAGGCTCATCTTAATTTTACTATTCCTAAAATAGTTGATAAATATATATCCGCTGAAATACCCTATTCTGATGATAATTTAGAATTGTAAGGTATCGTTGTTAAAAACATGATTCATGGATCGTGTGATGATCGATGTATCGTAAATGGTGAATGTTCGAAACATTTTCCTAAAGAATCTCAAGATGAAACTACAATAAGTGCTGATGACTATCTATATTATCGGTGTCTGAATAATGGTTATCGTGTTCCTCGACGGAATCAAATTATTGATAATCAAATTGTGGTTCCTTGTTGTCCAGGTTTATTGCGAATTTTTAATTTTCACATTATCATCGAGCCTGTTTCTAGCATACAATCGGTTAAATATTTATATAAATATATTTATATATATCATGATGCAACTAAAATTGTCACTGAAAATACTTCAAATGATCGAGTTATTAATCATGATGAAATTTCAAATTTTCTTGAATGTTGCTACGTCAATCCTGTTAAGGCGTCTTATCGTATATTAAGTAAACCTTTACAATTAAAAAGTCATGGCGTAGTTTGATTACCAATTTATTTATTGAATCAGCAGACTGTCTTAATTTAACATGTACACAATGATGTCTTTATTGCAGCTGATTTAAATAAAGGGTCAATGTTATTTGATTATTTTGCTTTAAACTGACGCGATAAAGCATAAATTCCAAGCTATTATGTTTTTAAAAAACAAGTAATTGATAGCAATAATGTTATGAAGTGAGTTGAACGTAAAACACATTTTAATTGTATAGATCGTATGTATTCTGTTACTCGCAGTCAAGTTGAATTACATCGTTTGCAATCATTGTTATCAAACGTAAGAGGTACTATTAGTTTCGATGATTTGAAGTGTGTGAATGGATAACAGTGCACTAAATTTTCTAAGGCAAGTTTAACTTAAGGTTCAATTGAAAATGATAATAAATGAAACCGTGCCTTATATGAGGCTATCAATTGGATGATGGTATTTAGTTTTTGGCGTTTGTTCGGATTCTGATTCATTGTCAACCTCTTCTCCAGAATAGTCATGGCATGATTAGAAAATTTCTTTTTCTAAAGATTATTATCATTCTATAAATGATGTTTAACGCGCTCAAAATTTAGATTACATTGATATTTGTAAATTGTTAGTTAAGTAAGGTCGGTCTATAGTTGATTATTCCTCACATAATTTTGATTAATGAATAGTTTGATAATACATTAATAACTAATATTTTAATAACAGAAAATCAATTATATGATCAATTGAACAAAGAACAAAAAGTAATTGTTGATAATGTATTCCCAATGTGTAATAATGATAATAATTATGACTGATATATGTGTAAATGATAATAATGTGTAATAATTATGACTGATGTCATTAAAATTTTGTATCTTTTCCCTCCCTCCATTCTTCCTTTCTTTCTCTATTATTGCCTCCTTCATCTTTCCTCACCCTCTCTCACATTTTCTTTCTCCTCAAGTATAAATTTTGATTATTTATATATTATTATAGACTATACTTGACTACACTGTTAAAAAAAAATGAAAATTGCTTCCAGTACACGCATCAATTTTTATGAAAATTAGCATTAAATTTTGTTTATTAGCATGAAATCTAATGCAAATTAGCATTAATATTTATACAAATCAGCATTAAATTTTGTTTATTTATATGAAATTTAATGCAAACTAGTATTAAAATTTTATGTTGATAAACAAAATTTAATACTGGTTTGCATAAAAATTCATGCATGTACTGGAAGCAAATTTCATGTATTTTTAACAGTATAGCTACTTGAAAAAGAGGAAATTTCTTCGTTAACAAACATCTTATATAATATTAAAGTAAAATATATTTTGGATCTCCGTTTCTCCGGTTCTCCTCTCTTTTTTTAATTTTTTATAAGTGTATCATTTTTTTGTGATAATAGTAGCCAATTCAATTTGGGTCTTATTTTACGGGTTTTATTTTTTTTATTTATGACTATGTGCACGTTGAAATGTGCGCATAGTCATTCCAGTTTTAGCGCTTTAGCATTGTTTCCTTAGCGAAAAAAGTCGCGTCATTCCGCCGCTGTAGTTTATGTATTTTTTCGTGTAGATTTATTGTTCACTCTTTTTGTTTGTTTTTATTTAAATGAGTATTATGAATTGAATTTATCATTCGAAAAGTATTATATGTTCTATTGTATTTTTATTCTAATATATTAATTAATAAATATTGAGGGCGTGCAATGCGCGCCAAAGATCTCCAGTTCTCTGATATTGAGAAATACACTCCCCTCCACATGCTTTTGCGCACCCAGAGAAAAAATTGTAAGAGCTAAAACATTTTATTACTCAGCAGCTAAAAGTCGTAACTCAAAAAATCTAACGGCGTTCGAAAGAGCAGGTGAAAAGCTTTCGAAAATACTATTGTGAACTTTAAAAAACTCAAATTTAAGTCGTTTGAAAAAGTTAAAAAACAACTAAAAAAAAGCAAAAAAATTGGTCTTTTTTTAATTTGCTGCAGATTTAGATCCAATAATCGTAGCTTGAAAAAACAAACTGGGTTTAAAAGGGTATTTATTCAGCTTTAAAATGAGGGGTCAAGCATTTGTTTTTGTCATTTTTTACCAGAGCTACAGGATTTTTTGTTAAAAAACACGTTTTTTTTTAATGCCAATATTTTGAAAAGTAAGCGAGATAGAAAAAAACTTTAGAGAAAAAAAAAATACATTTTTACGTATAGAAAACAAACTTGCAGTTTAAAATAGAATTCAAATAAAAAAAATTTTTTCGACTTTTTTTTTATAAATTTTTTATTTTTTAGTAGATTTAAAAGTCGAAAAAATTTTTTTTATTTGAATTCTATTTTAAACTGCAAGTTTGTTTTCTATACGTAAAAATGTATTTTTTTTTCTCTAAAGTTTTTTTCTATCTCGCTTACTTTTCAAAATATTGGCATTTAAAAAAAAACGTGTTTTTTAATGAAAAATCCTGTAGCTCTGGTAAAAAATGACAAAAACAAATGCTTGACCCCTCATTTTAAAGCTGAATAAATACCCTTTTAAACCCAGTTTGTTTTTTTAAGCTACGATTATTGGATCTAAATCTGCAGCAAATTTTTTTGCTTTTTTTTAGTTGTTTTTTAACTTTTCCAAACGACTTAAATTTAAGTTTTTTAAAGTTCACAATAGTATTTTCAAAAGCTTAGCTGCTGAGTAATAAAATGTTTTAGCTCTTACAATTTTTTCTCTGGGTGCGCAAAAGCATGTGGAGGGGAGTGTATATCAAAAATTGGCAAAGTGCTGAAAATGAGATTAAAAGTTACAAAATTTTAAGATTTTCTTTTTTCTTGAGTTTCTATATCATTTACCAACAAATATAAACGCTTATAGAAGATCACTTCTGGGTTGAATTTTTATAGCTGAATTTGAGTCACCTTCTAACACGTATGCTTATCTATACATATCATATATGATAGATATAAAATTCATGGGATTTAGTGCTGCCCTGAGTGGCTGGATCACAGCAAATCTAATGCTTGAATTCATAAACGTGACTATAGTAATCAGTATAAATTGAAATTTTAGTATCGTTACTTGAGTATTAGCTGTTACTTCAATTTCGTATTACATCTTTTCCACCAAGTATCTTATCTGTGAGATTAACACTCAATTGAAGTATTAGCTGATACTCACGTAACTATACCTAAGTTCCAAGTTATACTCAGTACTCAAGTTACGTCTATGAATTCGAGCTTAACCTTTTTTCCAACATCTTGCCCATTTAAGGTCCGATTTCATCGACATAACTTAAGTAATAATTATTACTTGAATCTCATTTCATCTTCGTCTCTCTCAGGATAAGAAAAAAAGACAGATGATACAACCGTTACTTGAGCTTGGTTTATGAATTCGAGTCTAAAAGTATTCTAAGTACTTTTATAAGAGTCTATTCTTGTTATGTTTACACTGTGTAATCTGATCTAAATTAAAACTTAAACTATTAGAAAAAAATGGAATAATAACTTCTATGTAATAATTTTTAAATAGAACATTAGTTGGAGCAGCATAAGTGCTTTCACTTATATAATTATTACCCACAGAGCATGAAATATTAATAAAGGTTGTCGAAATATTGGCAAGGAAAATTTGAAATATTTTAGGAATCTTTCATGAAATATTCCTGAAATATTCGTATGTCCTTGATTCTTCTTATATTGAAATATTTCATGAAATATTCTTAAGAGTCAGCTGTATACCGACACAGTTAGCTGTTTTACCGAATCTATTTAAAATTTATTTTTTATAAAAACTAATAGCTTCAGGCAGAAATAAAGAGATGGTTTCGATTCGTGTAATAGAAAGCAATATTTTCTCTGATAAGAATAATTTAATTCCACCGCTTTATTTTCAAGAAAAGTTGGAATAACTTGAAAATCCCATCATTTGACACTAATTTCTAATTTTTTAAGTTATTCCAACTTTTCTTAAAAACGAAGCAATAAAATTAATTCATACTAATCAAAGAAAATATTATATTTTATTAAACACATCGAAACCATCTCTTTATTTTTGCCTCTTGTTGCTAATTTTGGGAAAAAAGTCAATTTTTTAATTAGAAAAGGACAGAGATACAGCGGACTCTTAAAAGATATAAATAAAAGATTTCAGTGATTTCAGATCTTTCATTGAAATATTACAAGAGAAGATTTAGAACATTTCATAAATCCGTTATTGAATATGCCTAGAAGATTTGAGGAATTTTTCAAGAAATATTTTATTGGAATATTCATGGAAGATTTTCAGCATATTTTAACAGAAGATTTGAAACACTTCATAAACCTTCCATGGAATATGCCTGGAAGATTTATTGAACCTTTGATGGAATATTTTTGGAAAACTTCCAAAATATTGACAGAGAAGATTTGGAATATTTTAGAAATCTTCCACGGAATATTTCTGTAATATTTTTATGTCCTTACTTCTACTTACATTGGTATATTTCAAGGGAAGATTTGAAATATTTCATAAATCTTCTATTGAATACACCTGAAAGATTCAAGGAATTTTTCATAAAATATCCTATTGTATATTATATATATATATATATTATATTCATGGAAGATTTTCGGCATATTTTAACGGAAGATTTGAAACACTTCATAAGATTTCGGAAATATTTCAATGAAAAGTTAGGATCATCTCAGACCTTCATTGCAATATTTTAAAAATATCCTGTGGATGTTTCCTGAAACATTCCGTTGGAATATTCATGGAAGATTTCGGGAATATTTGCAGATTGGGTACAGGATATTTAATATTATATAAATAACACATTGTATTTATAAATCAATACGTATCCGCATACATAAACAATAACATATAGTTGTATAATCGCACTTATATAAAGATCGCTACAAGTGAATAAACAAAACACCAAACATTCGACTTATACAGTTAGTGAGGCCCATTCCAACCACTTGGAGATCAAATACCTATTCAACAAGCATCCCCCTATTGGTGTAACTAGCAATCGAGCGAATAAGTCTATTGAAATCTTCGAGTAAAATATTAATGTAATATTTATGAAATCTCCTGATAAATATTCCGTTGAAAGATTCAAACAATTTTCCAGTGAATTATTTCGTGGAATATTGCTGGAAGATTTATTTAATATATTGCTGGAAGAATTCAAAATTTTTCAGAAACTTCCAACAAATTATTTATGGAATATTTATGAAATCTTCTGTAAAATATCTCGTTAGAAGATTTCAACAATCTTCCGATAAATTATTTCGTGGAATATTGCTGGAAGATTTATATAATATTCTGCTAAAAGAATTAAAAGTCTTTTGGAATCTTCCACCAAAATATTCATGGAATATTTCTAGAATCTTTCGTGAAATATTACGCTGCAAGATGTCACCAAAATTCCAGTCAAGTATTCCGTGAAATATTTCTAGAAAATTTGTAAAATATTCCATTGGAAAATTTCGAAGCCTTTCAGAATCCACCAACGAAATAATCATGAAAAATTCATAACATCGTCCGAAATATTCTGCTGAAAGATTCCACCAATCATCAAGTAAAGTATTCCGTGGAATATTTCTGAAAAATTTATGTAATACTTCGCTTAAAAGATTCAAAGTCTTTGGGAATCTTTTCATTAAATATTTATTAAATATCTGTGAAAACTTTCGTTAAGAGATTCCAACAGTCTTCTAGTGAATTATTTTGAATATTGCTGGAAAATTTATGTAATATACCGCTAAAAAAATTCAAAATATTTCGGAATCTTCCAACGGAATATTCATGGAATATTTATGAAATCTTCCGCGAAATATTCCGCTGAACGATTATTCTAATTTGTATTTTGTTGAAGAAATTGAAAGTTTTTTTAAAACTTCCACCGAATTGTTACTGAAATATTCGTAAAATCTTCCATAGAGCATTCTGCTGGAAGATTCTACCAATTCTCCAGTGAATTATTCTGTGGAATATTGCTGAAAGATTTATGCAATATTCCGCTGTGAGAATTAAAAGTCTTTTAGAATCTTCCACCAAAATATTCATAGAATATTCATTGAATCTTTCGCGAAAAATTCCGCTGAAATATTCCACCACTCTTCCTATAAATAATTCCGTTGAATATTGCTGCAAGATTTATGTTATATTTTGCTGAAAAAATTAAAAGTTATCTGGAATGTTTTAACGAAATAATATTGAAATATTCGTAAAATCTTCCGCAAATTATTTCGCTGAAAAATTCCACCAATCTTTGAGGGAACTATTTCTCGGAATGTTGCTGGAAGATTTATGTAATATTCTGCTGGAAGAATTTAAAATCTTTCAAAATCTCCAACTAAAATTATTATGGATTATTCATTAAATCCTCCGCGAAAAATTCCATTAAAACATTCCACCAGTCTCACTGTGAATAATTCCGTTTAATATCGCTAGAAGATTTATGTAATATTCCACTGAAAAAGTTAAGTCTTCTGGAATGTTCCAACGATATAACATTAAAATATTCGTCAAATCTTCCGCAAAATATTTCGCTGAAAGATTCAAACAACCTTCCGGTGAATTATTTCGTGGAATATCGCTAGAAGATTTATGCGATATTCCGCTGAAAAAATCCAAAGTTTCTCGGAATCTTTCAAATAAATATTCATGGAATATCCGTGATGTCTTCTGCGAAATATTCCGTGAAATATATCTTGAAAATTTATGTAATGTTTCGTTGGAAGAATTTTAAATCTTTCGGAATCTTCCAACGAAATATTAAAGGAATATTTGTAAAATTTTTCGCGAAATATTATGATAAAGGGATTCAATAATCTTCTAATGAATTATTTCGTGGAATGTTGCTGGAAGATTCATGTGATTTTCTGCTGGAAGAATGGAAAGTCATTGGGAATCTCCCATCGCAAGATTCCTGGAATATTCCTTAAATCTTTCACAAAACATTCTGCAGAAAAATTTCACTAATTTTCCAGTGGAGTATTTTGTTAAATATTTCTGGAAGATTTATGTCATATTCTGTTAAAAGAATTTGAAGTCGTTCGGAATATTCCACCGAAATATTCATGGAATATTAGTGAAATCTTCCACGGAATATTTTACTGAAAGATTTCACCAAAATTCCGGTGAATTATTTAGTCAAATATTGCTGGAAGATTCATGTAACATTCTGCTGGAAGAAATTAAAGTCTTTTAGAATCTTTTACTGAAATATTTATGGAATATTAATGAAATCTTTTGCGAAATATTATGCTAAAGATTTCACTCATCTGCCAATGAATTATTTCGTAAAATATTGCTGAATGATTTATGTAATATTCCGCTAAAAAAATTTTGAAATATTCGAACGAATAAATCATGGAAGATTCGTGAAATCTTCCACGCAATATTTTGCTGAAAGATTCCAACGATCTTCCAGTGAAGCATGCGGTAGAATATTTTGGGGAAATTTATTTAATATTTCGTTAGGAGAATTTGAAGTCATTCGAAATCTTCAAACTAAATATTTATGAAATGTTTGTGAAATCTTTTGCGAAATATCACGCTGAAGGATTTCATTAATCTCCTAATGAATTATTTTGTAAAATATTGCTGGAAAGATTCATGTTATATTCTCCTGAAAGAATTTAAGGTCATTTAGAATCTTTAACCGAAATATTCTAGTTAATTGTTCCACGGAATATTCCTTGAAGATTTAGGTAATATTCCGCTGGAAGCTTCTGAAGTCTTTTAGTATCTTCCACGCAAATTTTCAGAGAATATTCATAAAATCTTCTGCGAAATATTACGCTGCAAGATTTTACTAATTTTCCAATGAATTATTTTTTCGTGGAACATTGCTAGAAGATTTATATAATATTGTGCTGGAAGAATTCGAAGTCTTTCGGAGTCTTTCACTAAAATATTCATGGAATATTTACTGAATCTTTCGCGAAATAATACACTAAAAATTTTACTAGCCTTCCAATGAATAATTATGTGGAATATTATCGAAAGAATTATGTAATATTCCTGTGCGAGAATTCGAAGTCTTTGGAAATCTTCCACCGGAATATTTATGAAATCTTTAGCGAATTATTGCGCTGAAGATTTTACTAATCTTGCAATGAATTATTTCGTGGAATATTGCTGGAAGAATTTGAAGTCTTTCCGAATTTCCCACCGAAACATTCATGGAATATTTATGAAATCTTTGACGAAATGTTACGTAAAAAATTTCACTAATCTTCCAATGAATTATTTTGTAGAATATTGTTAAAAGAATCATGTAATATTCCTTTCCGAAAATTCGAAGTCTTTCGGAATCTTTTACCGGAATATTTATCGAACAGTTATGCAATCTTCCGCGAAATATTATGATAAAAGATTTCACTAATATTTTTGTGAATTATTCCGTGGAATATTGCTGAAAGATTTATGTATTATTCTGCCGAAATCATTCAAGGTCTTTTAGAATCTTTAACCGAAATATTCTCGTTAATTATTTTGCGGAACATATCTCGAAGATTTAGGTAATATTCCGCTGGAAGAATTTAAAGTCTTTTAGAATCTTTCACGGAAATGTTCAGGGAATATTCATAAAATCTGCAAAATATTACGCTGAAAGATTTAACTAATCTTCCAATGAATTGTTTCGTAGAATATTGCTGGAAGATTTATGTAATACTGTGCTGAAAGAATTCGAAGTCTCTCAAAATCTTCCACTGTAATATTCATGGAATATTTATGAAATCTTTGACGAAATATTACGCTAATAATTTTACTAATCTTTTAATGAATTATTTCGTAGAATATTGTCGGAAGAATCATGTAATATTCCTCTGCGAGCATTCGAAGTCTTTGGGAAACTTCCACCGGAATATTTATGGAATATTTATGCAAACTTCCGCGAAATATTTCGCTGAAAGTTTCCACCAATCTTCCAGTGAATTATTCCCTGGAATATCGCTGGAAGGTTTATGTAATATTCCGCTGGAAGAATTTGATCTTTAACCGGAGTATTCATGAAATCTTTCGCAAAATATTTTACAGAAGTTTCTTGATATTCCAACTAAATATTTCTAGAATACTCCTGGAAGCTTCTAACGGAATATTTTATTAGCACATTTCGGAATATTCCGTGAAGACTCTCTAGAATCTTTACGAAAGATTCCAATGAAATATTCCGAAAGATTTCAGTGAAATCTTTTATGCTGTGTGGGTATTTTCTCAGTTTAGAGGAAAGGTCATAATTGTATGCTGCATCCGTAAATGATATTCTTTTTAAAAAGTACACCAAAGTTATAATATTTGTATTTTTACAATAATAGCTTAACAGTGAATCAAATTATTGTTGCTGCAACTAAGATTAGCTGTTTTAAGAAATTTAAAAACTTAAAATTAACAAACTTAATTTTCAATTTCAGATTTTCATTTCGTTAGATGCCATATTATTTTATTTTAATAATAAATTGTATTATTTAGAAACAATATTTCTTACAAGTTCTGTGTTATGCTAATATTAATTTCATATACATAGTTTTTATTCATTTTAGTGATCTCATCAAAAACTCTGCGTAGTCCAGTGCAATCAGGTTTTTCGACCGGAAAAGTTTTATTAGGCTGCGGCCGGTGAAAAAGTTTAGTTTGGGGTATAACTAATACGTAATAAATAAATGTAATGAAAAATGAGTGGAACTATAGAAATGGGGTGGAAAATGTACTTTTGCAATTTTCAGGCAGAAAATGACTCTCTAGTGCAGGATGTTTTACAAAAATTTGTAGATAATAAAAAAATGGACAACTTCCATACGAAAAAATTTTCAACATAACCTCAAATTCAAGGTGAAAATCGCGAAAAACCGTTTTTTTTTTTTGATTTTTGAATTTTCACTCTGGCAAAAAAATACAATTTGCATGAAACTGTGAAAATACACCTTTTTTATACCACATAAGCACGATTTTTTTGCACAACCAAAAAAAATTAGTTTCCGAGATATTTAAGATTTTTCGGGAAGAAAAAATTTTCTAAAAAATTCTTTCCGTCAAAATTTCGATTTTAGAATTCTGCATACTCTATAGTATTCGAAAATTTTTTATTTTCATAATAATTGAATATATCAATATAATTTTTTACTATAACCATTGACGTATTACTTTGTAATACGTCAATGGTTGAAGCCTCACACGTGAGGCTTCAAACGTCATACGTCATGCATGATCACGACACCACTGACCAATGAGAGTTCTCGCTCCTCTGCTCCTTCTAGTTTGAAGTGGGAGCGAAGCGAGCTCTCTCGTTGAAGATCGGTCGGCTTGAAGAGGAGATCGCCGCCGGCCCTAGTCCAAGCATCAGCAGCAGCACCGAGTCGCCAGCACCTCCAGCTCTGGCAAGAACCGAAGGTAGAGGACAGATAGTAACTAAAAAAGGATGGAATTCATCACCGAAGTAAACGTTTACCACAAAGATAATACGAAGGCTTGGGCTGCGTGGTGGCGACTTCTGATTTATTTTAATTTAATTAATGTAGATTTCCATTAAAATCAGGGGCTCGTTTGTTGATTTCTCTTTCGAAACTTTAGTTTTTTTTGTTTTTTCATTTTAAATATTCGGGAGTGTAGAATTGTTTCTCGCAACCATGCCAGCCAGCCAGAGGACCAGGAACCGCCGCTGGATTTATAAAGGTTAAGTTAAGTACTTTCTTTTCTTGTTTGTTTAATATTCATTATTAGAACTTAACTTAAAGAGTAGCTGGATTAGGACTTAGTCTAAATTATCTACCGTTAGTAAGAGGTAAAAGTAAAGGATGAAAATTAAAGGTAATACCAAATTTGTATAAGCTTTTTAAAAAAAAAAAAGAAATTTTAATTAAGCATCCATTTGGTTTCGGTTTATTTTTAAGAATTTTAGATATGTAGTTTTGGAAATTGAACTAAAAAAAAAAATTTGAATTTTTATCGTATTATTATTATTATGCTGATAAAAGTGTAGAAATGTTTGGTTTAATAGAAAAATTAAAATCAGAAGAAAATTGAAAAGTGTGTTTCCTTCTCAATTAAATTGTAAATATAATTAAGTTCGAACATAATACTGAATGCATTAGTGTTGTTCTGTTCATTTCCAACCATCCTTTTTATCAATAAACAACTAATTGATCTTGCCTCCTTCCTCCGGAATTATTAAATAAATTAAGTAAAGGTGGGATTTTGGGACCGCGTTCGAATCCCAAAATCTCACCCTAACACTTGGCGCCCCACGTTGGGCGCCAAGTGTAAAGGCGGGTTTTTTAAAAGGTTTTACCCTCTCAAAAAAAACCGACTTTAAAATACTTATATCTAGTAAAATATCAAAATAGAAAATAAAAAAAATAATAAAGGAGAGAAACTATGAAAAGAAACAATTAATATGTAGTAAAGAGAAAAAAAAATCTTTATTCCCATTAAAAATATGATACTCTTTTAATATATTATATCTACTTTAGTTATTGTTCTAACTGAATATACTGAGTAAAAACTTTTAAACCTTACTTGCCCGATTTGTTAATTTGAGCAATTTCAAAACTTATCTTTTTATGGTGAACAGGTTGTTGGCCGGCGTGGCGGCATTGCCGGCTTTCCTGATCGCTGCTACCTCCGCTCTCCACCTCCAACTGCTTATTCTCAGCTAATGTACTACGGCACTCCCGGACGGATTACGCAGGAATTTTACCCGGGTTAATTTAGAACAACGATTGAACAAACAAACAAAAAAAGAAAAAATGATAAAAAAAATTTTTAAAACCGCAAACAAAAAAACTTAATCCCCCTTTTAAATTTTAAGAAAACCAAACTACATTTAACTTCTCCCGCATTGCACTTTACTCAAACACTAATTGTATTTCTCTTATGCTTGAAAAGCATGAGAGAAAATGAAAAAAAAATAAAAAAAATTGAAAATGAATAAAGTAAAAGAAAACACAATTTAACCGTTTTAAAGTAAAGGAGGAAGCTGCGCGAGCCTCTCTCCTCTCGCACTTGCCTCTAGGGCCTGTCCCGCGCGTCTGTTTCATGAACGTACGTCGGTTGAAGCAAAAACTTCAATCTCAATTCATGAAGAGTGGGAAGAGAGCGCGAAGAAAAGAGAGGTGAGACTTTCTCTCTGTCGCACCCTCTCAATCACTCAGAGGGACTTGTTGTTGCAGTCCCCACTCTCCAAGCAACGAGAGCGAAAAGAGTAGAGCATGCAACAAGCTCCGTCGACGGTTAGGCCGTCGAATTCTCAGAAAACTGATAAAGTGTAAAAAAGAAAGTGGCCTTGCTAGTTTTAAGACCTCCTTCTTTTTAACATGAGGAATGATTTAAAAAAAATTTTTAAATTAAAGAAGAAAGAAAATTGTGTCACCTAACACAAATATGGGTCGTTCTGCCAGTGAAAATACAAAAAATTTTATCGAATATGTTATTAATTACTTGGAAAATAATAAAAATGAATGTCAGTTTTCAATGAATGAAATTAAGGCAGATTATACAGATGATCCAAATTATAAATTCCCAGATGTAACAACAATAACATATAAATTACAAAATCACTTCATAAATGAAATAGTTTGTCATGTGAGAAAGAAAAATCTTATTGTTACATGTAAAATGAGAATATCCGAAACACTTACTGAAAATTGGTATGGAAAGCGATCTAAAACTCCCGCGGATGAGGCAAAGAGAATCGTTGAGATCGAGTCGTTATGTCAGACTTGAAAAAAAAAAATCTTTTTGATGGCAAAAACTTATTTAGACATTATAATTAAAAAATACAAAGACAAAGCTGAAAGCAATAAATAAAAAAATGATAAAAAAGTTGCAATATTTTCGTATTGTATCGTATCAGCTTCAAGACCCGGGTTTTGTACATCTCCTATTCTTCTTAGTTTATCTTCTATGTTTCACAATAAATACACATTTATCGGGTTGATCGATTCTTTAGCAAATTTAGGATTGATTGCTTCTTATGAAGAAGTTATTAAATTTGAAGCTAGCATAAATCAAGATTTAGCAAATCATTCAAAGCCAGATGCATATTTACAGTTTGTGTTTGATAACGCAGACCACAATACATGTACAATCGATGGCAAAAATACATTTCATGCTACGGGAGGAATCATGATTGTGACCCCATCAAAAAGTGTAATTTCAAAAAAATTTATTAAAAAATTACATACAGTTCTATCTTCAGAAGAAATTGGAAAAAGTGGATTTGTTAAATTAAAACATTTTGAGAAAAATTCAGATGGTTTAAAATCGATAATTATAGAAAATGTTTATAACGAGAGTGAGAATAAGTCACATGAAATATCCATGCAAGATTTAATTTGGTTCTTCTCTAAATTTGCAAACAAATTTTCTGACGGATAAAATGGTTTTATGCAAAAATTGCATTTAAATTTTGATTTCGAAGTATAAAAAATTATTACTGTGCCCTTTGTCAATAATTCACCCAGTGATTATGATACATTTTTAGCCGTTTTGATTGAAGCTGCTTTATATTTCCTAAGGCACAATCAATGCATAATTCTTGTTACGTTTAATCAACCTCTGTGACAAAAAAGCTCGTGAAATCTCAGTTAGTATAGTTCCAGATAATAATCCATATGACTTATCATGCGTCCGTATTTCACTGAACATAAATAGTAAAGATGACATGATAGATTTTTTGCGGTATGAACTCGTTCCATTCTCTCTATCATTATTTGCAGAAAAGGGAATGAGAAAAAACAAACAATTAGAGATGTACAGTGAATTTACAGAGGTTTCTGCTGTACTATGCTGTGAAAATGTCTTACATGTGGTAGACAGTGTATTCTTACTACATTAAGTTGTATGGCAGAAAAATGACACTATAGACAAAATTGTAAAAAAATATTCAAAGTATGTTTAATGTCACTACACAGTAAATAGCCAAATTGCATTCGATGATTGTTCGGCTTCAACAGCATCCACTTCTACTTTTACTGGCACAAAACAAAGTGAACGTTTACGTCGTCAAAAATCTGTAAACATTCCTACTTTTTAGTATCAAGCAATTACTAAAATACCATTTTCTTAAGAAAAATTTTCATCAAACGACAGTAACAAAAAAAATTTAATAAGATGTATATCCAGAAGTTACAGTCACATGGTTTTATCTGCAAACAAGCTTCCCAAGACGCTGATGCATCAATTAGAAACACTGCAATTAAAATAGCAAAGCACAACAATAAAATTGTCATCATCGTATGTCGAGACATTGATCTACTAGTACTTTTGCACCAATTAAATGTGGATTATCACAGTATTTCTTCCATAAACTAGGGTCAGAAAAACAAAAGGATATGTTTCATTCATCTCATTGTTTTTTACTCAAATTTGTAAAAAAATAATTGCCTTTATTCACGCTTTCACCGGCTGTGATTCTATTTCTGGTTTAGCTGGTAAAGAAAAAAAAAATTCAGTAAAATTATTATCAAGTAATGATGATTTATTAAGGTAGTACTACCGTTAAGGGATTGACGGTTCAGAAAAATCTGAAATCGGGTATATAAGTAGATTTAACTTCAAATAAGATGTAGTTAAATTTTGGTAAACTTTTGGAGCATGAGAGAAAAATGACAAACATTTTAATTTTCACACTTTTAACACGCGCTCTTATGGTAACCACACAGTAATTCTTTTTCAACTTTTGATTATAAGCTACTGATGGTTCAAAATTTCATCAAATTTAACACGTAATTAATTAAAGAACTAAAAAATAAATTTATTAGTATCGAGTTTGAAACGATATAAACATCTTAGACTCAATGCATGCTTGTGTATAACTATATATACACTATATATAAATATAAAGCGCGTGTTAAAAGATGAAAATTAAAATGCTTATAATTTTTTTCTCATGCTCTGAAAGTTAACCAAAATTTAACTGTGCTTTATTTGAATTAAAATCTACTTATGTGTCAAATCTCAGATTTTTCTGAACCGTCAATCCGTTAACGGTACTACTACCTTAAATCTAGCTAATGTTTTTTTTTAAAAAGACGCAGATCAAGAAATCATCGCAAAAAATAGTTTTCAGCTTATAGCTGATATTTATCAAAACAATAAAAAAAAATCAAATGTGTTGCTGAACACATTAAGATTTGAATGGTACAAAAAAGCAATCAATAAATCTGGTTTTAAATTAGAAAAACTCCCAGCAACTAAAGGAGCAGCTGCAGAACACTCATATAGGGTTCACTATCAAATTCAAAGTTGGCTTGGCTTTTTAAATGAACAGAAAAACGATAAAACTAAGCAATGGGGCTGGAATGAACGTGCAGGTATACTTGTACCTAGACTGGTATCAGAAAATTTTAAATTCATTCCAGATATTTTATTGAAAACTATTAGCTGTACAGCTTTAAGTACTTACGAATCAGGCTGCTGAAAAAGATATGGCTGCCGAAAACACTGCACAAACTTATGCATTAATTGCCATGAGAACTGCATTAATAGAAGAGAGAAAATTTTTTAAGATGAAAATGATGAGCAGATTGTTGATGAGCCGCCACCTTATCACGATAAAAACGAAGGACTGAAAGTAGATGAAACTAATCCAGATTAAGATAATGAAAGTTGTATTGAAGAAGATGCATCAGTTTATTGTAATACATTTTTTAACATCAATATTTTTGTATGGTAAACCAGTGGCAATTTGTTAAATAAAAAAATTTAGTATTATAAATTAATTACTAAAAATTGAAATTATTTTATCGAACTATGCCTGTAACAGAATTATTTTTTTACTTAAGTAATAAAAAAAACTGAAAATAATACATATAAATACATATTAAAAAATATGTATACCGAAGAGTCGTTTTTGTTTTTTTTTTAATTTGAAGGGGTTTAATGCAAAATTTGACCCCAATATAGATAGGCCATATTAAAGTAGACATTCCAGCGAAGAAAATACGCTGGTACAGAGTTTGAAAATCGAAAATTTGACTAGAAGAATTTTTTTTTAATTTCCTTTTTATTCAGAAAATCTTAAATATTTCGGAAACTAATTTTTTTTGGTTGTACAAAAAAATCTTGCTTATGTAATATAGAAAAAGGTGTATTTTTACCAAGTTTCATGCAAATTGAATTTTTTTTGCCAGAAAAAAAATTCAAAAACCAAAAAAAAAAGATGAACTTGTGTTACTTTCTGCTCGGTAGTGGTTAAAAATTGCTTTTTTCTTCTGCTTTTCACGAGCATAGAGTTTTTTTTAACGGGTTCTCAATGCCGAGAACACCGTTTTTTATGCCCTGGTTACACCGAACGCAATGTGTCCAATGAGGAAAAATGGAAAAAAATTGATGCCCCAGATGGGATTTGAACCCACAACCTGCTGCATATCGGACAGTCGCGCTGCCAATTGCGCTACCGGGGGATTGAAGGTCTACATTATCCAGGTCGACAATGTTCCTCCATTCTCCCTCAGACACTAATCCAGCCGTGGATATAACTGAACTTGTGTTACTTTCTGCTCGGTAGTCGTTAAAAATTGCTTTTTCTTTGGCTTTTCACGAGCATAGAATTTTCTTAAACGGGTTCTCAATGCCGAGAACACCGCTTTTTTAATGCCCGGGTTACACCGGGCGCAATTGGTAGCGCGACTGCCTGGTATGCAGGAAGTTGTGGGTTCAAATTCCATCTGGGGTATCAATTTTTTTCCGTTTTTCCTTATTAGACACATTGTGCCAATAGACACATTGTGCTTATTAGACTCAGCAAAATTACCGTGTGATATACTCCAGGATATTTTCAACAACAGGAGGTCAAAGAAAGAAAAGAATTCAAAGCAAAAGTCAGCATTTTTATCTATTTTTACAGTAGGTCAGTGTCAAAGAAATTTTAAACGCATTATTTTTGGTTTACAAACGATATTTAAATATATAATCATTAATATTTATAAAATAATATTCTTTTTTTCGTGTTATTTATTCTTTATTGGAAAGTAAATAATGAATATTACAAATGAGTAAAATAAATTAAATAAGAGCTATTAATTAAAATAAGAGCTATCGAATTATTTAGAAGAAGGGAAAACACAGTGTTCATTATCATACTCTAAATTAGAATTATTTGAAAGTCGAAAATTTAAAATACCTACTAAAGAGAACGAAAATATTAATGCTATTCGTGATAGAATCAGAAAATATAGTTAACAAGCAGTTTTAAGAGAGAAAGAAAAAGAGGAAAAACGTAACTACGAAAATATCAGTCTATTTCGCAAAAGTACAAAAGTTGCACGTCCTCCAAATAAAACTTTAGATACAACAGTCAAAAATAACACCTCAAATTTAACGAATATTTCACAAGAAACAATTGAAAATAACACTGCAGATCTAACAGAGGACACAGATTTTCCACAAAAAACAAGTGAAAATAATATTCCAAATATAAGCAATACAGATATTTTAAACAAACAAAACACACCATTACGTAAATCTACAGGAACAATTCCAAAAATAATTTCCAAAAGTACTAAAACAACACAAAAAAATAATCAATAAGACAGTGTTTTAGACAAATATACTTTAACGAGAGACGTGACAATTTATTCTGAAAATAATACAACAGCAGATGGAATATTTAACGATACGGAAAATTTATCAAGAGGCGCGGTAGCGCCTCGACGGCGAGTTAATCTATTAAACAAGAAAGTTATCAAGATATAAACGAAGAGAATATTCTTGTGAGTAATAATAACAATTCGATTATCGAAATTAGAAACCTACTAGATAACACAAACATGGCAAATACATCAGGATACTCACTGAAAGAAATTTCAAGATTAGTACCTGAATTTGATGGGAAAAATTTACCTTTAGAAGATTATATAGAAAAATTAGAAATTGCAAAAGATATACTAAGTGAAAAGGAACAATCGAAATTTATGAATTATTTAGGATTTAAGGTATCAGGAACAATTCGTACTGCTATAAAGGGTAGTAGAATTGAAACTATAGAAGAATTTATTAAATTTATAAAAAAATTATATCCTGAGATTGATAATTTACACTCTTTATATGCAAAATTAGAACGAATTCAACAAACAAAGCATGAATCAGTGGTCGATCACATAGAAAGAATAACAAAATTAAGCTTAAAAATTAAAGATAAAAAGGAAAATGAAAACGGCATAACAAGAGATGCTTTACAACGTTTTAATAATGAACTGGACGCAAATACAGTCAAATATTTTAAAGAAGGCTTGAATAGTGAATTAGATATGAAATAGGAGAAGTCCAGGATTTTTCACAAGCAATTGAGAAAGCAATAGAAGTAGAGAAAAAATTAGAAAAATATAAAGATATTAGAACGCAATCAGATCAAAATACAAAAAAATCATGGTTTGTGATATCTTTGAAAAATCACCGAAACAAATAACATACTGCCAAATATGTAAAGATATAGGTCATGAGGCGTTATGTTGCAATATAGCAAGTTGTGTATATTGTAAAGAACCAACTCACTCGTCATATCAGCGCACTAATACAAAAGATAAAATAAAATTAATATGCAAATTTTGTAATCAACTAGGACATTCAAGAGGTATGTGTACACTTTTAGATGACAATGAACAATACTGCCAAGAAAATAGTCATCAAGTAAGTCGTTGTCTGATTATAAAAAAATATGAATTATGCTGGAAATGCAAAAAGAACCGACACAATTCTGAATTATGTAATCAAATCGAAGAAAAGATTAATATACCCACACAAACTTGTGACATTTGTAATCAGAATCACAGCACTATAAATTGCGAAAAATTCAAGATATTTGTAAATCGAATTAAATCAGATGATCAAATAAGATGCCAATTATGTAACCGATGGGGTCACTCAGGTAGAGACTGCAGAAATAATTATAATGGGAATAATTGATATAATAATGAATATGGACAAAGAGGTCAACATAAATTTTGTAGATACTGTAAAACTAAAGGACATAATATAGAGCAATGCAAGAAACGAGATTATTAAAATGAAAAAACTCAAAACAATAATCAAAATATACAATGTCCATATTGTAAAAAATTAGGACACTAACTTGATACATGTTTTACAATTAAAAATTTAGAAAGAAAGCAAGAGAAATTTTGCACATTATGCAAAAAAACCAATTATACAAATGAACAATGTCAATCAAAAATAACTGAATCAAATAATACACAGGGAAACGCTTAGACTCATCTTGGAGAGAGCGAATAAGAGGAGTTACAAAACAAAAGTCGCTCAATAATTATGAAGACATTCAATATTTTGCAATAGAACACGAAATTAAATAAGAATTCGAAATATGTGACACATTTGATAATATTGATATAAATAATTTAAGTTGTACATTAAACTAAAGTATAGAGAAAGAAATGTTATACGATATGATAGAATTCAAACCACAGGTGAAAAATGAGTCAAAATTCGTAACAATACATGAAAAAAAATCCAAAAATGTGAACAATATAAACAAAAAAACTGACGTAAGTAATTCTGAAAATGATATAGATAAAAATATACCAATTTACGTATTTAAACTAGGGGATACACTACAAATCATTGAAATAAAAAATCCATTTACAGACGAAGTATGTAAATTATTATTAGATACAGGTGCTCAACTTAATATAATAAAAGAAAAATTAGTACCACCTAATTACATTAATGATAATATTTAAATATATTTATCAGAAATTTCTAATACACCTATGAAAACATGTGGTATAGTTCATTTTCCTATAAACAAATCACAAACAAATTTTCATGTAGCGTCAACAAATTTTTCGATACCCTATGATGGAATTTTAGGTATAAATGTTTTAAAAGAAAATTAATTAAGACTAGATAAAGGATATTTAGAAATAAATGGAAAAAAATATTACGTTCAAACGAACTATAAAGATGAAAAAAATTCAAGTTTAAATTTATGTATACAAAACAACGAAAGAAATGACGCAGTAGTTACTAATACATTTCAATTATTGAATTGTATCACGCTTATGCAAAATACTAAACACATATCTTCGATTACGCAATTTTTACAAGATAAAAATGAAAACAGAAAATCTTATGAAAGATATTAATTGTATTTTAGAAAAAAATCAATTTAAAGATGAACAAGATATAGATTATTATAAATTCCTTTTTAAACTACAAGATAATACAAATTTTAATATTGAAAATAAAGATAAACAATTTCTTACTTATTTTATTGAAGAAGATATTGCAACATTAAATATGCAGGAAAAAGAACCTGAAGAAACTATAACACATGAAAACATAAATCATATGAATGAAGAAAATATCGATCGTAAAGAAAAATTATTAAATAAAATAACTTTAAATTATTTAAACGAAGAAAATAAACAAAGTATAAAGGATCTAATTATAAAAAATGAAGATATATTTTGGCTTAAAGGAGAAAAAATGGGAAAATGTAATTTAGAATATTATGAAATGAATTTAACAGATAATAGACCAATATACGTTAAACAATTTATATTACCATACGAATCAAAAGAAATTGTTATAGAAGAAACACAGAAATTAATCGACAATGATTTAATAAGACCTTCTAAAAGTGCTTATAATGCACCGGCATTCGTAGTAAAAAAGAAACCTGGTAATGATGGAAAACCAAAATGGCGTTTAGTCATAGATTATAGAAAATTAAATGAAAAAACCATACCCGATCTATACTTAATACCATCTATAACAGAAATCGTCGATGATTTAGGTTGAAATAAATATTTTACAACTGTAGATATGGTTTCGACCTTTCATTGGGTACCAATGAGAGAATCTGATATTCACAAAACAGCTTTTAGCGTACATCCCGTAGGAAGATTTGAATTTAAAGTTTTACCTTTTGATTTAACTAATTCTCCACGAACATTTATGAGAGTAGCCAATACTGCTCTTGAAGAACTTATAAGTAAAAGAATATGTCATGTATACATTGATGACATAATAATAGCTGCTAAATCAAAAAAAGAACATAATATCAAATTTAATTTAGTAGCCTCAAAATTAAGAGAAGCAGGACTAAAGTTGGAACCAAAAAAGTGTAAATTTATGAAAGAAGAAGTCACATTTTTGGGACATATAATCAGTGAAAATGGTATAAAAGCCGATTCTAAAAAAGTTGAAGCGGTAAAATTATTCCCAATTCCAAAAACAGTTAAGAATATAAGAGAATTTTTGGGATTGGTAGGATATTATAGGAGATTTATTAATGATTTTGCAAAAATCACAAAACCATTAACACAGTTATTACAAAAAGAAGTAAAATTTATATGGGATCCTGGAAAGCAAGAAGCTTTCGATAATCTTAAAGAAACATTATGCTCTGTCCCATTATTACAATTTCCTCAACTAGATAAACCTTTTATAATAACAACTGATGCATCAGGATATGCATTAGGGGCTATATTATCACAGGGAGTAATTGGAGAAGATAAGCCGATAGCATATGCATCAAGGGTCTTGAAAGGGCCAGAATTAAAATATCACACATATGAAAAAGAAGCACTAGGTATATTATTTGGCATAGAAACATTCAAAAATTATATTTATGGAAATAAATTTACTATAGCAATGGACCATAAGCCATTATTTTCATTTAGATCAGCAGATAAAAATAATAGAGTTCAAAGATGGCGACTTAAATTAGCAGAATATGATTTTAACATAATATATAAAAAAGAAAAAGTGAATGTAAATAGTGATGTTTTATCAAGAAATCCCATAGATACAGTAGAAATAAACGTCATAACAAGAACACAAAAAGCTAAAGAAAACGAAAGCAATAATAAAGCAACACCTTTACCAACAAATGAAATGAAAATACAGAAATTAAATGAAGAACGTACACGTATAAAAAAGAAACGCCCCAAAAAAATAATTAAAACAATAACAAATCAAGACGTCAAGACTAACGAAAATATTATACAACAAGATACATGTACAAACAAATCGAATACAATAATATATTCAAAAATTCTATAGAACATAGAAAAGATAATATTGTTAACAGAAAAAAAGCCATTAGATGAGTTAGCAGATATCTCGTACAAAATATTATAAAAATAAATAATGAATTAAAAGACAATGAAATCGAAATAATAAATTTTAAAAAAAGAAAAATTTTTATTATGTGCTTAAATATTAAAGAACCATTTATTTTAGTAAAAAAAAAAATTAATAAATGATCCTAATACATTAAAAAATATGTTAATTAAAAATAAATGTAATATGTTCAGCATTTCAAAGAATATTAAAATTTTAAACATAACTTGGAACGAAATTGAAGAAATTTTATATGATATTTTTAAAAATACAGATATTAAAATTATTATTTGTTTAAACAATACAGAATATGTAAAAATTGAAAACAGAGAAAAAATCTTTGATTTATATCATTCTTCAAGTTTAGGAGGCCGTTCAGGAGTTAATAGAACTTATAATAGAATTAAAAATAAATACTTTTGGGAAAATTTAAAAACATACATACAAAACCGAATACAAAATTGTGAAACATGTCAAAAAAATAAATTAAAACGAATTAAAACTAAACAACCAATGATTATAACAGATACCCCAGAAAAAACATTCGATAAGATTTCTTTAGATATAGTAGGACCTTTAAACATAACTAAAAATAATAATAAATATATATTAACAATGCAAGATCATTTATCGAAATTTATAATAGCTGTTGCACTCAAAGATCAAACAGCAGAGTCTATAACTGAAGCATTTATAAAAAAATTCATTTGTATTTTCGGTTCACCAAAAATAGTTCTTACCGACAAGGGTGCAAATTTTACAGATAAATTAATAAAAGCGATTTCAAAAAGATTTAAATTTAAAAAAATCGATACAACCGCATTTCACCCACAATCTAACGTTATATTCAACTTCCTGTAACAACAACAAATGAGATATGGTTTTTAACACTGAAAACACATATTTTATTGAAATCAGGTTCTGAAATAAATTGTAATTCAATCATTCCACAATATTATAAAATTGGGGAAGATTGGATAAATCTTTTACTAAAACCAAGGATAACAAAAAATATTGTAAAAATTTTAAGACCAAATACTCAAACTTCATGGATGCCTAAAAAATAACATCACTGGCAACGAGTGGCATTTATTCTCAAGAAGACTTACAGGAACTACAACAACATATAATGTTCCCTTTCGAAAAAGCAGCTCTATTAAATGCTATAGCGAGAGGAATTCAGGGTGAAGAGAATTCAAAAGGAGATTTATTGAGTAATTTACTAACAGAAAATACTTTATAAAATATAGCAGAAAACACCTGGAAAAAATGCATAAATAAACTTACAACATTTGGGTTAATAAGTTCAGCTATAATAATGATTTTAATCATTCTTCACATAATTAAATTAATTATGGATACTATTATAAGGGGGTATACCCTTCATACAATAAAGTTCAAAGTTAAGAAGCAAGAAAGTACCAAAAATCATCTAAATTTTAAAGGACAGTGATTTTGTGATTTTTGGTACTTTCTTGCTTCTTAACTTTGAACGAACATATCTCTGGTTCTAATTATTATTTTTCAATTCTGAGAACGGCAAATTAAAGCTTGCTTTCTGTACTTTTATTTTAGTCCCTGTTAATTTATGAAAGACATTTCTAGATTGGATTATTCACACTTCAATTAAGAGCTTTTTTTTACATTTTTCTTAAAATAAGACTGGAAACGTCTATAATTTCAGTTTTTCAAAGCGTTAGACCGTACTACTCTGGCTTCACTCATATTTTGGTATCTAAAAATATATCCCGAAGTTTCGTCAAGATCTGTGACCCGAAGCTCATAGCCTCCCCTGGTTAGTCGTAATTAGCTTTAAAAAAAAAGAATATATATAATAATAAATTTCACAATTTGAAAAATATAAAATCAGCCCATAAATGTCGTTCTGTCAAATAAGCATTATCATATATATATATATATATATATATATATATATATATATATAAAAATACATATAAATATAGCCGATAAAAATTATTTGTTAGCTATAAAAACAATTAGTAAAACTTTTTAATTGTGATTTGAAATAAATCACATATACATAATATTCAAATATACTAAAAATTATGCATACTTCATTGTTTTGTTTTACATAAAAGAATGAATGACACTATGCGCGTGTGTCATTCACCTAAACATGTCGATATCAATTGACATAGTAAGCATATTTAATCTAACAATAAAAAAAAGACAAAAAACAACATATTATAGATATACGATACACATCTATATTTAAGCGATTGTACATTTCATTTTTCTGCGTGTTATTTACTTATATACTTTAGTAAGCACATGTTTTACTTAGATTTTAAATATTATTCATCGGAATCTTAACTTTCTATAAAGTCATATAAGAAAGATAAAGTGGAAAAGGGATACTAAGATAATAAAAGAAAATGAATTAATTATTTTACAAATTAAATTATTTAGCATATTATTATTTAAGAAATAATCTAACAAAGGGATATAGAATCAAATTATAATTTTATAAGAGATGAGTCTTTTATGGAACTGTAATTAAAGAATTTGATATTATAAGTTTATTAAGAGGTTGAATATGCGTTCATTGTAAAACAATCTTTTTGTTTTATTTGCTGAATCGGTTTCGATTCAACTTTGTGCGGGAAGGGGTGAATGACACTAATCATATGTCATTCATATATATTCAAGCATTATAAAAACATAGCATATTTCAGAATCATATTTTTAAAATTAAATAGAAAACAAAAGGATTGTTATAATTAAAATTATACAAATAATCTAAGAAAGGCTTATAATTTATCAAATAACTTAGCATTATTTTATTATTTCTACTCATTTAAGAAAACTAATAAATTATGAATCTAAAAATATCTAATACACTTATTATTATTTTTTTTGCAATATAAAAATTTTATGATTCATCAAACTTGAAATGATTGATAACTAAGAAATTTGAATTTAACATTAATATTATGATTTATAAAACTTATAAATTTTCTATATTATTACCAAATAGTGAAAGGTAAAGGAATGTAAAAAAAAACGCTGCCAAGTGCTTTGGCGGAATGCTTTCTCATATAGCTCTTTGAGTTTCATTAATTTTTTTATATTTATTTAAATGTGATTTTAATATAAAAAAATTGTCTAACATTAATATTTACTCATATTGTACTTTATAAATTTCGAACATACACGGTGGGCCATTTTAATCTATGCACCTGAAAAACTCAGTAAGTTCGCATCCTATCAAAAAATGACCTTTATAAAAGTTGTAGGATACAAAGGGGGTCAAACAATAGTGACCTTGAATTTGACCTTCAAGCTGACCTTCAAGGTCAAATCAAGGTCAACTTGAGTTTTTAAATGGAAACCCTATTTTTACACCGGAATCGGAAAGGGCGTGAAATTTTACGTCCGAATATGCTCTCAGGTCATCTGACCTCGATGACCTCAAAGGTCAGATGAAGGTCATAAATACGAAATAATCGGATGGCTATGAAAAATCTTAGGTAGGGTATTGCCGAAAAAGTAAAGGTCAACATTGAATTTCTCGTTAAAAATTACTCAAATTATGATCTTCATTTTTTCGACAACACCTTACATAAGAATGTTGACAGCTACCCAATTATTTCGTATTTATGACCTTCACCTGACCTTTGAGGTCATCGAGGTCAGATGACCTGAGAGCATATTCGGACGTAAAATTTCCCGCCCTTTCCGATTCCGGTGTAAAAAATAGGGGTTTCCATTTAAAAAACTCAAGTTGACTTTGATTTGACCTTAAAGGTCAGCTTGAAGGTCAAATTCAAGGTCACTATTGTTTGACCCCCTTTGTATCCTACAACTTTTATAGAGGTCATTTTTTGATAGGATGCGAACTTACTGAGTTTTTCAGGTGCATAGATTAAAATGGCCCACCGTGTATATGTTAGCTGATTGCCTTTTCAACATTTATAATGTATTTTAAAGCATCAAGTAATACACGAAAATTTGTTCTATTCAAAAAATGATATAATTTAGTAATAAAAAGAATGATGACAACAAAATTTCTAATCGTAATCACGCTAAGAAAGAAGATAAATGAATAATAAAAATTTTTATTAAAATTTTCAAAATACTCTTAAATTAAAACTGCGCTGAGAAAAATAGTTTTCCAAAGCTTGTTTTCTTTAGAAATAACTTGCATACAAATTTTGGAGCAAATCTATCGAATGGTAGTGCGCTAAGGAAATCAGTTTTCAAAAAATTTTTCTTCTTTTAGCAGTCAAAAATAGGTTTCAAACAAATTTTTAAGCGAATTCTTCGAGAAGTTTACGTAAAATACAAAAAAAATTAAAAAAACATTTTTATGAAAATTTTTAAAATGTTCTTGAATTAAAACTGCACTGAGAAAATTAGTTTTCCAAACCTTTTTTTCTTCAGATAGTAGCAAATAACTTACATACAAATTTTGGAGCAAATCTATCAAATGGTTTTCGTGAAATAGAAAAAAAATAAAAAAAAAATTTTTTTTTAATTTTAAGGTAGTACTATCGTCAAGAGATTGACTGCTTTTTACGAAAATTTTCAAAATGCTCTTGAATTTATGTTTTAATATTTATTCAGCAATTTTAACAAATGAACCTGTTAGATAGATAGATAGATATCAATTTATTTTGTAAAAGAGTACAAAAAGGCATGTAATACATCAAGCAATAAATAATAATTCTGTATAAAGTATTGCACATAATATGATAAGATATCACAGTCAAATATTAAAATTAATATATAATACTGTATCAGTAAGTCACTATGTAAAAGCGATATCACAGACTACTCTAAATACACGCAGAAAGTATGAAAACATAAATTACAATGAAAACAGTCTTAAATATCTATCAGTCATGAAATTAAAATCAAATTAAAATCAAATAACACAATTTAAAAGATAAAGCATAAAGCATAGTCATGACATCAAATAAAAATAAAATTGGACAAAACAATGCAACAATAAATAATAAAAAAATAATATAATAATAAAATTCAAAGAATAAAAACTTGATACCGAAGATGTCATAACTATTAATAAAAAGAAACAGAATCACTCATTCTTTCTGCATTCATTCAACCATCATTCGCGCTAATAAATACATTCACACCTTAAATCTATATATAAGACAAAACAAAATAAATTAACATAAAATTAAAATACTTAAAATTAAGATCACTCGAGGTCGAGTAAGTACCTCCTCAAAGCCGATTTGAACCTGCCGAGCGATGGAAGATTTTTTATATCGGCAGGCAGGGAGTTCCAAAAATGCGCACCTTGAACTTGAAAGGAATTTCTTCCAGTCTCAGTACGCATGAAGGGCACCGCGAAGTCCTTAATCTCTCCCCTAGTGGCTACCCTAGGTACATATCTAGTAAAGAGACTCACTAGATACTCTGGAGTATTCATGCGCACGATTTTGTACATAAGTACAGCCATAAAATACTGTCTCCTTGAATCAGTACGCAGCCAACCAAGAGCGGCTCTATAAGGAGAGATATGATCGCCCATTCTCACACCCATTACATATCTCACACATGAATTTTGTAGTCTTTGTAAACGTCTTCTCAACCCCTGCGAAGCATCGAGCAAAACTACTGAGCAGTAGTCGAGGTGCGGAAACAACAAGGCGGCTGCGAGTTGTTTACGCAGGGCCTCAGTGGTGTACCGACGGAAAAACCGCAAACTATACATTACCCTATTAAATTTTTTAGTCACCATATTAATGTGCGGCTCCCATGACAACCTAGCGTCAAGCACAACACCAAGGCTCACAACGGTATCAGAGAAAGATATGTCGACACCACCCTCAAGCTCAATCGTTCTTGACTCACCAGTATAGAAGTCATTAATAAATCGACTACTGCCAAAAATGATTGCTTTAGTTTTGCTTGCATTTAATGTGAGAGAAGCATCGACAGCCCACCCCGACACCGCCCTGGCCGCCCTCCGCAAAATACGAATACCTTCATTCACATGTTCATAAGGGACCTGAGTATAGATTTGGAGGTCATCAGCATATAATATGTGCTCGACGAAACAGAGGTCGAGTGTGTCACGTATGTTATTAATGTAAAGGCAAAACAACAGAGGCCCCAGCACTGAACCCTGTGGAACTCCTAGATTGGTTGTTAGCCAATCTGAATCCTCTTTTAAGTGTGTAGAAACCATTTGTTTCGTACCTGATAAATAGGAGCTAATCCATTCAAGTGCAGCCCTGGAAAGCCCCATCGATCTAAGCCTCGCAAGCAATTTGGAGGGGCAGATCGTGTCGAAAGCCTTACTAAAGTCAAATAGAAGTAGTAACGTGGCAAGTTTCTTGTCAAGACCTGATCTTATGTCGTCTGTAAGTTTAAGTATGGCGGTCTGCGTAGAATGGTGCTTTCTGAAGCCAGTCTGCAAAGAGTCAAGTATTTTGTGTGTCGTAATGTACTCTTGCAGTTGGTCATGGGCAATCTTCTCCAGAACCTTTGAAAGAAAACATAATATTGCTATTGGCCTAAAATCTTTAGGCATCTTAGGTGCAGGACACTTCTTTAAAGGCACAATGCGTGCACGCTTCCAAAGGCAAGGGAAGATCCCCCGCGCAAAAGAGGAATTGAAAAGAGTCACAAGATGCTCTCCAATAAGCGGTAGTGCTTTAAGTATCACACTCTGCGGAATGCCATCCTCGCCACAAGCCTGTGATGAAAAATGCGAAATCGCAAGGATTACATCATTAATATTAATTGGCTTGAAGGCAAAGCCACTTTCACTACACTCCGAAAGAATCTTCTTACGTTCCGCAGTATCATCGTGTGGCGAGACTGACACTCCCGCAAAATGTGCATTAAGCTCATCAGGAGTGAATCCATTCAAGTCCCCTTGAGGTCCGGAGAGGAGTCCCAGGTCTTTTAACTTCTTCCAGACATTACCTCTAGCAAGAGCATCAAACAGTCTATTATGATAATAATTTGTCTTAGCATGTTCTGTCTGTTCGTCTATAGTTTTACGCAGTTTCAAGAATTCGGAGAGATAATGCTCCTCCTTCGTCCGTTTAAACCTACGATACGTGGCATCTCTCTTGTGCCGCATCTGCGACAACTCTTTATCTATCCAAGGAAATTTATCTTTACCAATTTTAAGTGATTTTAGTGGCGCCAGATTTTGTATTGCTGCCGTAAGGTTGTCGCAGAGGCAGCCAAGCGCAGATTCCGGGTCAACTGTACCAACTGTAAATGGCGTCCAATCACAGCCGGCCAAACTCTGCACCAATAAGTTTGGACAGATATCTTTATAATTCCTATACTTAATTATCTTTTCATCTATCTTCATAAAATTACAAGAAATGCATACATCAATTAAATTGTGCCGACTGTAAAAATTCGCCGGTAAGTTGCGTGCGTCAAGTACTGTGTCATTATCGTCCACAAGAATCAGGTCGATCCACGTGTGAGACGTCGGAGTATGATGCGTGGCACCGTGCTGAACCAACTGTAACGAAAGCTCAGCCGATAATTTATTAATAAATTTGGCATCACTGCTCTCACGCAGGAGATCGGCATTCAGGTCTCCCATTATGATTTTATGAGAATATTCAGAGGCAAAATTTCTTAAGTTATCTAAAAAATCAGTATTTCTAAAAAAGGAAATTGCAGGAGGTCGATAAATAACAGAAACTAGCACAGCTTCGGAGCTGCCCAATTGCACGGAACAAAAAATATATTCAGGTACCTCCGGTTTACCTTCACTATGATTAGTTTGAGTATCCGAAGTAGCCAAAATAGTGCACTTTAAATTATCTTTAATATACAAGGCAACTCCTCTACCACGCAAGTTTCTGTCCTGTCTGAATACTTTATACCCCTTGACCCGAATGACGTCATCCGAAACAGATGGACCCAGCCAGGTCTCAGCCACTCCAAATATGTCGTAAGAGGGACCATCACTCAGAAATTCACGTACCTGCCCAATGTGAGCCCTCAAATAGGTCACATTCAGAAAGCATGCTCGCAGTTCACCCCTCCTCCCTGTACGACCCCCCGAGGAGGCCAGGCGCAGTCATTGGGGAGAGGCCACACTTGACGTTACTCCATTATTCGCCATTATATTCCGTTGATGATCAGAGGCTTTAGTAGTATTAGTATCACATTTATTATTATTGCACTTAATATTCGATAGAATTTCAGAATTGTCTTTATTTGCATTTACACCGTGATCTAGTTTCTTGCTATCTATCAATAAATTATCTAAGTCATTTTCATTAAAAAAGTTGTGTGCTCTCTCCCTCTCTCCCTCCTCACCAAGAAATCTGCCATGTCTGTGCCAAACAAATTTAAAGCCTTTTTCTTTGGCATACTTTTTCAATTTTTAAAATTAGCATATTTCTCTCTAGGCAAAAATTCATTAATAAATATCAAGCTGTGGTGTTTGATGGAAGAAAGACTGCTAAGGAGGGAGGGATTAAGATCCGCCGTCGAATAACCAGTGAATTGTCGTTTAGCTTCAATCACCTTTTGCACCAGGTCCTCCCCAGAAAGTCTAACCAGCAATGAGAATGAACCCCTTGGGCCGTCACTGATCTCACGCTCTGTAGGCACCTCGTTTACATTGTCATGTTTAGCAATTTTCTTAACAGAAATTATATTCGTACGCTTGATTGTCGGGAGAATGGTACCAAGAACGGCACAGGCGTAATCATCCGGCCCAACATTGACTGCTGAGCAGTCAAATCCGCCAGAGATCACCAATGTACCACTCCCAGAACCACACTCCGTCTCAACTTGACGAGGTGTCTCCTCACTAATTATATTATGTGTATGTGGTGTTTGTGTTATTTCCACAGATTCAGATGCGTGTAATGTATGCTCATTTATTCCCGTGAGATCCGCAACGGCCTGCGCTACGCCAGCTACCCCGGTTGTAAGGTTAAAGAAACCCCTGTCCACTCCGTGAAACTCGTTGTTAAGAAAAGTTTGAATGTTATCAAATTTATTACTTATGATTTTATTATACGTTTCAGTTTTATTGTTTAGAGCAGACAGGAAATTCCTTTCCGAAGTGACTATTATTTCCTCAAGTTTGCGATTTTCCTCTAACAGCTGCATCTGCCCAGTTTCTAAATTTTTAATAAATACATTTTGTTTTTCAATTTTGGACACAATATCCCGCAGGCCCTTGTCAAAATTTTGGACTTGGCTTTCAAAAGTTAAAAGTCGATCAAAAGAATTAAATAATTTATCAAGCCTGCCAGATAGTGCGCCCTCTAGAGCAGATACAGCTGCCTGCAATGAGGAAGAATCTAAGTCACCTCGGACCACATCAAAATTATTTTTCTTAAGATTATTACTATTATTATTATTCGGGGCAGCGTGCGCAGCGCCACCTCCTAATTGCTTATCAGATAAATGTATACTTAAACTACTTCTCCCTCCATCCGCCGTGGCACCGCTGTTGTTGTTGATGGTTGAAGTTTGCGATGACAAAGTAGTTTTCACTCTTTCAGGCTGCTTCTGAGCGGTGTTGACAGGTGTCACTTTCGAGTCAGTTCGTGAAGGTGTTGAGGCACTGATGGGCTGATTGGAAACAGCTTTGCGTGCGATCTGCGAAACTCCATTGACCTTGATGCTACCACTGGCTGATGATGTTGAATTATTTTTTATTTTTTCAATGCACCTTTCACATTCATACTTTGTGCCATTTTCCATTTTTGAACGAGTCATGCATTTCGCATGACAACGCTGCCGGCACGTGAAACACAAATGGAGCTTTGCCATGCCCCATTTATCATTGGTGGATAGCTTGCAAATCGCACAACTGTCTATTACTCCGACCTCTAGTGTACACTACAGTAACTACAACTGACCTCCTTATAGGGTAAGGTAGACTTCTATTTTATCGGTCGAAAAAATTAGCCACCAGGATCTCTGCCTGCAGATGCAAAATTGCCTCCAAACTAACCTCAAAACTGCGATAATTCTAACCTCCAAGGAACAGCACCCTGATGTAAAATACAAGATAAAATGCAAGGACCGCTGAAAAAACTGATGATTTATAGCTGAGACGGTTCCTTGCAAATTGAGCGTGCAAGAGTCTGTAAGAAAAACGCCCTAGGGCACAAAAATGCAGTACCAGAACAAAAATAAGAAGAGCGAAAAATAAAACGTGTTTAACTACTTACAGATGGAGAGAGATTCGTTAAGGAACCTGTTAAGGAATTTTTTGGTGATGATGCTGAGCTAAATTGGGTGACACACTACCAAATTCATGATAAGTGTGTTTATTTAGTTCGTATCAGTAGAACAAAATAATAAAGGCACCCATGCTAATTTCTCAAGAAGTATTATAAAAATTCAAATTTGTGAAGAAAAATCAAAATGACTTTTACAATTTATCATCGCTAAATATGATTTATGTATATAAATGTATAAGGCAATTAAAGTCAGGCATTGTTATATTTCTATTTAATAAATATTTTGTAGTTTTCAAAAGTTTTTCTTCTTTTGGCAGTCAAAAATAAATTACAAACAAATTCTTCAAATAGTTTACGTAAAATGCAAAAAAAAAAAAAAATTTTATGAAAATTTTCAAAATGCTCTTAAATTAAAACTGCGCTGAGAAAAATAGTTTTCCAAAGCTTGTTTTTTTCAGACAGTAGCAAATAACTCGCATACAAATTTTGGAGCAAATCTATCTAATAGTTTTCGTAAAATATAAAAAAAAATAAAAAATAAAAATTTTTTAAAAAATTTAAAAAATGTTCTAAAATTAAAAGTGCGCTAAGAAAATCAGTTTTCAAAAGTTTTCCTACTTTTGGCAGTCGAAATTAAGTTCCATGCAAATTTTCGAACAAATTCTTCGAGTAGTTTACGTAAAATACAAAAAAAATGAAAAATCAAAACTTTTTTTTTAAATTCATAAAATGACTAAAAAAAAACTACGCTAAGAAAACCAATTCTCAACAGCTTCCGCACCAGTTGATTGAAAAATTGAATTGTATAAAAAATTTGAAGTAAATCCATCGAGTAGTTTTTAAGATTTTATTGGCTTAATAAATAGAAACATTTTTTTCAAAAATTTCAAAATGCTCTAAAATTAAAACTAAGCTAAGAAAATCAGTTTTTAAAAATTTATTTTATCCAGGCAATCACAAATAATTTCCGTGCAAATTTTGAAGCAAATTCATCGAGTAGTAAACAAAAAAAAAACAAAAAAAGGAAAAATCAAATTTTTTTTTTTTTTAACGATTCCAAAATTGAAACTACGCTAGAAGAACTAATTATCTATAGCTTCCCAGCAAGTTAGTCAAAAAAATAAATTCCATGCAAAATTAGAAGCAAATCCATAGAGTAGTTTTCGAGGTACAATTTACTAACTGAAATCATACATCCACACACACACACACACACACACACATACATACAGACATTTTCTAGAAACCACTTTTTTCGACTCACTGAGTTTAAATATGTACAAATTAATGAAAAAAAACGCTACCAAGTGCTTTGGCGCAATGCTTTCTGATAGAGCTCACTGAGAGTAATTTGATTTTATTTTTTTAAATGTGATTTCAATGTAAAAAACATAATTTCTATTCAAGAAAAATTAATGAGTGTAAGAGAATGATTAGGAAACAGGAAGAGAGAGTCAGAGATGGATAAAAACAGGGTAAAAATGATGATCAATCTAAGATAGAAAGATAGAGAGGAAGTGAGGAAGTAAGAAAAGAGTTAGTGAAAGCCTTGAACCAGAAATCAAAAGAAGTGATCAAAGAACTATATTAAGAAAATTATTTTTTAAAAGCTTGTTTTATAAAGACAGTAGCAATAACTTGTATACAAATTTTAGAGCAAATCTATCAAGCGGTTTACGTAAAATAGAAAAAAATGGAAAATGAAAATTTTCTAAAATTAAAACTATGCTAACAAAATCGGTTTTTAAGAATCATACTTCTTTTGACAGTTGCAAATAATTCCCATGCAAATCTAAAAGCAAATTCATCAAGTAATCTACGTAAAATACGAAATAAATGAAAAATCGAAAATTTTTTCAAATTCTTAAAATGGCTCTATAAAAAAAAACTACGCTATGAATACCAATTTTCAATAGCTTCCCGTCTAGTTATACAAAAAAATGGATGGTATACAAAATTTGAAGCAAATCCATCGAGTAATTTTTGAGATCTAACTGGTTAAATAAATAACATTTTCTTTCCGTAATTTCTTTTTCAAAATTTTTAAAATGCTCTAAAATTAAAACTACGCTATGAAAATTAATTTTTGAAAATTTTCCTTCTTTAGGCAGTCGCAAATAATTTCCCTGCGATTTTTAGAACAAATCTATCGAGTACTTTACGTAGAATAAAAAAAAATAAGAAAAGAAGAATCGAAATTTTTTTTTAAATCTTTAAAATTCTCTAAAATTGTAGCCACGCTAAGAAAATTAGTTTTCAAAAGCTTATTTTTTTCAGACGATAGCGAATTAATTGTATAAAAATTTTGGAGAAAATTTATAGTATGGTTTACGCAAAATAGAAAATAAATGAAAAATAAAAATTTTTTTAAAAATTTTCAAAGTGCTCTAAAATTAAAGCTGCACTGAGAAAATTAGTTTTCCAAAGCTTGTTTTCTTCAGACAGTAGCGAATAAATTGCATACAAATTTTGGAGCAAATCTATCAAATAGTTTTCGTAAAATGGAAAAAAATTAAAAATAAAAATTTTTAAAAAAATTTTAAAAATGCTCTAAAATTAAAATTGCGCTAAGAAAATTAGTTTAAAAAATTTTGTATACTTTTGGCAAACAAAATTAAGTTCTATACCAATTTTCGAACAAATTCTTTGAGTAGTTTACGTAAAATACAAAAAAAATGAAAAATCGAAATTTTTTTAAAATTCTTAAAATGATTCTAAAAAAAACTACGCTAAGAAAACCAATTCTCAATAGCTTTCGCACCAGTTGATCGAAAAATTGAATTGTATGGAAAATTTGAAGTAAATCCATCGAGTAGTTTTCAAGATTTTATTGGCTTAATAAATAGAAACATTTTTTTCAAAAATTTCAAAATGCTCTAAAATTAAAACTAAGTTAAGAACATCAGTTTTTAAAAATATATTTTATCCAGACAATCACAAATAATTTCCGTGCAAATTTTGAAGCAAATTCATCGAGTAGTAAACAAAAAAAAACCAAAAAACCAAAAATCGAAATTTTTTTTTTTTTTTTTTAAACTCACACACACACACACACACATAAATATACATACAGACATTTTCTGGAAACCACTTTTTTCGACTCACCGAGTTCAAATATGTACAAATTAATGAAAAAATAGAAAAAAATTTTTTTTATCGATACAATGCTTTCTCTATGAGAAAGCAAAAATAAAAAAATAAAATTGGGCTACGTTAAAATTTCTCTAATTTGCACACCTACATGTCATTTATCTATATTCTGTAAGACATATCGAATATTGTCATTTTCTTTTGCTGAATTGCATTAGCAATATGTTATGCACCTTTTATAAAACACACCAAAATCATTGTAAAATACAGTTGCTACTATTATATTTATTACGAGTGTCTATATGCAGTCTTTTGAGCCCCAAGGTATACGTAATTGAACGTACCCTTGTGCGTTAGTATAAATTTAAATAGAAAAATATATTTATTTATCAATTAAGTTTGTAATAATTATTTGTAAATTGTTCGATAGCTGTTTTACTTTTACGATTGCCTATCCTTCTGATATGCAATCTCTTGAGCCCCAAGGTGTTACGTCACAACATTTCTTTTATATTAGTTTTTAATTCACAATTTTTAAAATATATTTTTATTAACATGATATTGATGTACTAATTAAACGGTCATTGAACAATAAAGGAATTTGTCAAGCTAAACAGAAAAAATGAAACAGTAAAGAAACTTAAAGTTTAATATTTGCCAATAAAACTCTTTGGTTAGCAGAATTATAAAATTAAGTAGTTCAAATCGACAACGTGTATTTTGAAATTGTCAAACGAATCCTAAAATCATTACGAAACATATAAGTATAAAAGCCGAATGAAACAAATATCATTTGGGCACTACCCCAGGATTATTGTTGGTACCAAGTCATACATCCTGCAATTCTCGCACTTCAACTTCAATTCGAATTCAATTCAAATTCAAAGCCAAACAAAGTTATTGTTATATTCAATATTAATTATTTTACAAGTGTCTAATAAATTCCTTAAAAGTTACTTATACATTTGACTCGAGTCTTATTTCAATCGTGCCTATCCATAAACTGTCTGAATATAGCCAGCCCTTATCTACTGAATTCCACAAAGGTAAGAATATTAAATATACTTTTATTCTGATTCAAAAATCTTTATAAATAAACTTTAATACATTTAATAGTGAGAACGATCACACTCAATTAAAATATTGGTGGAGCTAAACCACCACTAGATCTCATATACTTTCATATTTTTAAATATTATTATAATTAACTTTAATAATTTATTCAAATAGTCGAGTTTCATATAAATCTATGAAATTCAATAAATATATTCATTTTAATTTAGTCCTGGTGAAAGCCAGGACTTAACACATCATTCAGAGAATAAAGTATTTAAATTAGTTTTCATGAAAATATATTATTTTAAAAGTTACTTGTTAACAATTTTATATAAATAACATACATTTAACCTTAATAACATTTTCATTTGTACACGTGTTTGTATTTAAATGAATTGTCATTTATATAAAAATTGTTAACAATTAAATATATTAAAATTACATTTTAATATATTAAAATCATATTTACCTTAATTACATTTTCATTTGTACACGTGTTTGTATTTAAATGAATTGTCATTTATATAAAAATTGTTAACAATTAAATATATTAAAATTACATTTTAATATATTAAAATCATATTTACCTTAATTACATTTTCATTTGTACACGTGTTTGTATTTAAATGAATTATCATTTGTATAAAAATTGTTAACAATTAAATATATTAAAATTCATTTTATTAAAGCAATAATATTTTTAATAAGAGAAACATATTAATTTTTAAAATACATCAAATCACCTCATTTGAAAAATTATCATTACATGATATAAAAATATTTTTTTTAATATCCTTTAAACATAAATTTTATGAAATACAATTTAAAAAAATTATTTATATGATATTAAATTTTTCTAACAGTCAATTATAAAGATAGGAAAATATATGAAATATGAATAAATTTTTCTGATTATGTCTCTAATTATGAATTTATAGTTATGAACTGTCTAGATAGAAATAAAATTTCATCTAAAAAAGTAAACATTTTAAAAGAAAATTTACTTATTATTTGCGAAACACTTATAAATGCGAAAAAAAATAATATTCTGTAATATTACTCTAAAATTTGTATTAAATAAGATCATTGAAAATACAATTATTTCATTATGTTGAATTTGTTGTCAAAGTTTGATTATATTTTACTATAAGAAGATATAAAAATTAACTGTCATATTTAACTGTCTTTCCATTCTATTGCTGAATTTTCATAAAAGAAATGTATTAACTTGTAGTATGTACCATGATGATTACATTTATTTAAATTTTCAAATCATTCTAATCATTAGTTTTCAAGATATTTAGATTTCTGATTCCAAATAGAAAAATATTAGTAAATAATTTTGGAACCCAAACTCCTCAATAACTAATGAATATATTTATTTAAAAATTTAACTGAATAATCTTCGTGATACATATTATATGTTAATGCATCTCTTTATTCAAAATTTTGAAATACAATGGAAACATAGTCAGTATTTATCGGCGCAAGTGTACTTTCCATTTTACAACTCCTTAAATAATATATACTTATAAAATTCACATAATATTTTATAAAAACTATTAAAATGATAATCATATATTTAATATTATTTTAAACTATGAATAAAAAGTTTAAAAAATTATTATTAAGTGTTAACTTATAAATAGTTGTATTATTTTATTAAATACATTTCTAACTTAAATCATTATCTTCATGTTAAAACTAAATTTAACTAGCATTCAATTCCACAAGTTATTATCAAAATTTTCCATTATTCAAAGTTATTAAAAAGTTATTTATAAAAAGAATTAGTTTTGATGTTGAAATTTTCTTGTGATATGCAACATATATATATTATCTTATGGTAAAATATTTTATCACCTTGTATGAAAATTATTTTTTAAAAGTAGAATAATACTGTGAATAAACAAATGATTATAAGAAAATATTGAAAACTGTAAATAACAATAAAAAAGCGTTAGGAGATAAATAATGATTGTTTATCATTTATACATTTTTTAAATGTAGATACTGCAAATATCCGTAAATAACTGTAAGTAAATTGAAGAATACAATTATTAACAATAACTCAAAATAATTTTCATTTTAGTTCTTTTTACAACAAACTGACCAGGGCGGTGTCGGGGTGGGCTGCTGATGTTTCTCTGACTTTGAATGCTAGTAAAACAAAGGCGATCGTCTTTGGAAGTAATCATTTTATTAAAATTTTTTATTCGGGTGAGCCAAGGACGATTGACCTGGGGAGCGGTATCGGTATTCCTTTCTCTGGCACCGTTACGAGCCTTGGTGTTGTACTCGACTCTAAACTGTCTTGGGAACCGCACATTAATATGTTGACTAAAAAATTTAATAGAGTGATTTATAGCCTGCGGTTTTTCCGTCGGTGCACCACTGAGGCTCTGCGTAAGCAGCTCGCAACCACCCTGCTGTTCCCACATCTTGATTACTGCTCAGTGGTTTTGCTCGATGCTTCGCAGGAGTTACGAAGACGACTACAGACAATGCAAAATTTGTGTGTGAGATATGTATTAGGCGTGAGAATGGGTGATCACATCTCTCCCCATAGACAAGCTTTGGGTTGGCTACGTACTGATTCGAGGAGACAGTATTTTATGGTTGTACTTATGTACAAAATCGTACGTATGAATACTCCTGAATATCTAGTGGGTCTTTTCACTAGATATATACCCAGAGCGACCACTAGGGGTGAGATTAAAGATCTTGCGGTGCCCTTCGTGCGCACTGAGACTGGAAGAAATTCCTTTCAAGCTCAAGGTGCGCATTTTTGGAACTCCCTACCTGCTGATATTAAAAATCTTCTATCAATCAGCAGGTTTAAAGCCGCTCTGAGGAGGTATTTACTCGATCTCGATTAAACAGTATTATTTTCGGACTATATCATATGTGTTAATTTATTATGTGATGTACCTTTTATAGATTTAAGGCATGATTATATTTATTGGCGTGATTGAAGAATGTGTGTGCATAGGTAGAGTGAATGATTATATTTTTATCAGCTTGACTTGTATATTAACTGTATACTGCTGATATTTCGACTGCGCTCTTCACAAGCTTGTTTTTATGTAATTCTTTTGACTGATAGATATAATGACTGATTTTTAATTATATTATTTATACTCTTTGCGTGTATTTATTTGTATTATCTGTGATGTCACTTTTATTTAATTTATTGACCTACTATTACAGTATTATTATCTATATTATGTTTTATGACTGTGATATCATACTGTACTATTTTAATTTTATATTTATAAGGTTATTTCAAGTATTTTATGTATTATAACTTTATTTGTAATTTTACACGCTCTTTTTGTAATTATAATACAAAATAAAACAATATCTAATCTAATCTAACTTTTTTATTGATTATATATATATATTATATAGACGTAAGCCTCAAAATATGGAATTCTTGCGTCCTATCCCCTCCTCCCCCGTCCTCATGTTTTTTAATTTTTCAACGTAAAAATACGTTTTTTTTCTCTTTCTCATCGCAGGCTCGTGGGGAGGACGGCATTCCGCAAAGTGTGATACTTAAAGCATTACCATTTATTGGTGAACATCTTGTGACTCTGTTCAATTCTTCTTTTGCGTGGGGGGTTTTCCCTGGCCTTTGGAAACAGGCACGTATTGTGCCATTAAAGGTTATATAGGTTTAAGGTGTGAGTGTATTTATTGTATGAGTGTTGGCTGAATGGTTGGTGAGTGAGAATTTTTATTTGATTTTATTTTTGACTGCGTTTCATACTATTGCGTACGCTTGTTATTTTATTTTATTATGTATTAAATTTAATTTTTTTAAAATTTTAATACTGTGACTGATTGATATTGTAAGACTGATTTTTATTTATATGATTATTTTTATTTATATTGCGTGTATTTTATGATTACTTTGTGATATCACTTTTATTTATTTTTGTTTCTGACTTACTTATTCAGTATTATTAGGTTTAGTGACTGACTGTGATATTAATTGTGCAATATTTACATTTATACTTTTTTATAGCATTTTGTGCAATATTTATTGTTTTTGTATTTACAAATTGTATTACACGTTTTTGTACTCTTATACAAAATAAAATAATATCTATCTATCTATCTATCTACTAATTTTTTTGTTTCAATTTTAAAAAATTCATCTACATTTTCCCAAGTGGGAAAATGATTACTATAATTTATAAAATCAAAATTTTCTATTAATTTATTAATTTTTTCATTATTTTCATAATCATTGATACTTTCCTGAAAATTTTCTTCTTTTGCGTCAGCTACATCTAATAAATTTTGAAGATCTCTCGTTGATCATAATAAGTACATATAATGATCATCGTTTTGAACTTCGACATATTGATTTTCATTAACATCCTATAATAACATATTAATTTTGTTGATTATGATTTCCTAAAAATACATATATTTATTTATTTTTATTACACTTTTGATATTAATATTTTTATATTTACTTTTTTATATTTATTCTTTCATTATTTTTAAATATTATTTTTTTTATATATTTATGTATGTAATGTTTTCTAAAAATTATCAAATTCATTTTTTTTAACTATAAAATAGAATACTTTGTTAAAATTATAAATATACTTTAAATTAAGCTTACATATTATTATAATCTTTGTTTCAATATTTATATTTTATATGCATATTAATAAATATTTTTATATTTTTTTATAACAATTTTTTTATTTTTATTTTTATAATTATTATATGTATTTTTTATATTTTTATGATTATGTATATTTAAATTGACTTTGAAATTTTTAAAATAACTTGATAGATGCATATATTTTTAGTTTAGATTAAATTATGTTTTAATTTAAACTTCATATTTCTAATACGTATTTCATGTAAAAATATCTTACAAGTATATATTATTGATTGTTAATTATTTACACAAAGATAATATAATTTAATAATATAATTTATTTAAATACTTCTTTCAAAACAATTTTATCAATACTATTTTTAGCTTCACATTCATTTTGTATATATATATATATATTAAATTTTTACATCGAGACAACGCTACATACAATTGTCCGTGAGAAAATAAATTTCTTCGAATAAATAACCCGATTTTTTCAAAACTTTGTCCTTGTGATTTATTAATTGTTATTGAAAAAGCCAATACAATAGGAAATTGTTTCCTATGTAATATAAAAGGCAATCATGATGTTTCACCTGAATGAAAAGTTATTTTAGGTATGAAAACTTTATTTCGAATTGTACCACCTGTAATAATTTCGGCCTCGATATTATATTTATATAGTTTAATGATTTTCAATCTGGTTCCATTACATAAACCATCAGAAATATTTAAATTTCGTATTAACATAATGATAGCATTTATTTTTAAATTTAATTCATGTAGAGGTAGACCTTCTCTAATATTATTTAATATTTCAATTGGATAATTAAAATAAATATTACTATTCGTTTGATCTACTCCTTTATGTGTTGCATAATCTATACTATAGTATGTTATCAACTCTCCTTTTAATAATTTTAATGTTTTATTATTTAAATTTTGATCATCTTCGTTATGACTAGTTAATATTACATTGTTTATAATATTTTTGTAACTTACATTTTTATAAATTTTTGAACATACATCATTAGTTTTCCAAGAATTAGGTATAATATAAAAGTTAATTTTTCCTTCTCCAATTTATAATCAAAACGATGAAAATTTTTCTTCTTGAGAACGTATATTTAGTTAGTTTCCATATATTCAATAATGGCCAAAGATACAAATATTTTATTGTTTCTTCTATTATCATATTTTTATAACTATTTTTTATAAGTGGTAAAATTTGTCTGAAATCACCACCTAAAATTATTAATTTATTACCGAAAGGTTTTGCAATATTACATATATCTTGTAAAGTTTTATCTACAATTTCTAATGCTTTTTTAGGAATCATTGAAGCTTTGTCCCAAATTATTAATTCAACTTCATGTAACTTTTTTTTACTTGCATCTGATTTAAAAAATATTGTTTCTACATTATTTAAATCCAAAGGTAATTTAAAAGTTTTATGACTTGTCATACCTCTTGGCAATAAAATAGATGCTATTCCTGTCCAAGTCATAAACAAAATTTTTTTACCAATTGATATAAAATCATACATTATTGCTTTATATAAAAAAGTTTTACCTGATCCACCTGGACCATCGATAAAATGAATTTTATTTGTATCCATGCTGTTTATTATACTTTTGAATATAATTTTTTGATCATTATTTAACTTATTAAACATGCAATCAAATAACTTTTTAGAATATTTTATTTCATTTTGATTATTTTCATCATTATTTTTATGTTTATTAATTTTAATTGGTAACGGCAGTCCAAAATCTTTACATGACATTTCTTCTAATAATAAAATATCGTTTATGAAATGTAAAGCTCTATTTTCTTTGCCATCGCTAAAATCTTCAATAAAATAATCTTTGAATTTATTCCAAATAATATTACCCTGAACATTTTCTGATAAAAGAAACCACGCAAAATATTTTCTTAATTGAGAGGGAAACATTATATTACAAGCTTCTTCAAAAATATTATAAATTTGGGTATCATGTTCAATTAAATTTATTGCTAGAGCAGTTTCTTTATAAGTAGAATATGTTATATAATCATACGTTCGGAAGTCTTCAAAAGATTTGGCTCCGGTTTTTCGATTCAATATTAAGAGACGTATCTCTGTCCTTTTCTAATCAAAGAAATGATTTTCTTACAAAAATTAATAACTTTATCAAAAAATGAAGAGAAAGCCACATATCGTAATAAAAAGCAATATTTTCTGTGATAAGAAATAATTAATTTTATTGCTTCGTTTTCAAGAAAACCTTGAAAAACTTTAATCATAGAGGTTAGGATAGACGATTTGATTTTTCAAGGTTTTCTTGTGAACGAAGCAATAAAATTTATTTTTTCTTATCAAAGAAAATATTGCTTTTTTTGATACAAGATGCGGCTTTCTCTTCATTTTTGATAAAGTTATTAGTTTTTGTAAAAAAATCATTTCTTTGATTAGAAAAGGACAGAGATACGTGACCTCCTCTTAATTTTTAAAAAAATCATTCGCTATCTTTTGGTGAAACAATATTTAATCGTCCAATAGTGTAATTATTTTTATTTTTAACACGTTTAATCCATTTTTTATTTTTTAAATTGAAAGTATAATATTTCGGTATATTAGAATATTTTATATTATTCGCCGATTCGTCTATTTGGTTCAATTTAAACCATGCTGTTAACGTAGTTTCTCATTTTTTAAGAGCTTCTTTTTCAAAATTTTCTTTAAATACGATATTTTGATTATTTTCGGTATGAACAGCTAATCGAATTACACTATAGCTTCTTCCGCATATTGGAAATTCTTCTAATCTCCAAGCTGATTCCATAGGACTCAAATATCTTCCATCAATATACTCAGTAATTTCGTCATAAATTTCGAAATTTTGATTAATATCAGTATTATCTCTCTTTATTTTACAACACACTCTGTCACTACCTTTATGTATATAATCATAGATATATTTAATACTTTGAATAGATGCACAATATTTAACATTAATGTGACATCTATATTTTTTTAGTAAATATGGGTTATACGGAACAACCATTGAATTATCTACATAAATTAATTTTTTAGTATATTTATTTTAAGTTATAAGTATTATTATCAGAAATATTATTTGATCGTTTATGTTCAGGATAACCAGTTTCTTTTATTATTGTATTGTTTTGAAAAGTTTTAGAAAAAGACTTTTTACATGTGATTCTATTTTCTATATAACAAGGAGATTTTTCAATATGTGGACCATGCAACATATGTTTTATTACTAATTTTAATATATTATCATTTTTAGGTATTTCTGCACTAATGTATTTATCTATTTCTATTGGATTTAACAGTTTATGTTCAGGATGTAGTGTTATTACAAGATGAGCGTGAGGAAGTCCTCTTTTTTGAAATTTAATTGTATAAACATAAGTCAAAACTGTACCAAATAAATTATTTTTAACTATATCTTTCAATATTAATTTAAATTTAGTATAAATAACCTCACGATTATATTAGGTATATCATTTGGTGTTGTTTCTGGTGGAAATTTTTTTAAAACTTGTTTAATCTCTTTCCTTTTAGGATTATAAGTTATAGTAATAAATAAATCTGGTCTTTTTGTATTACGCATTATTGCCATTGCATCCTGATAATGCTGTTGCATATATCGTGGACTTCCAATATATGTTGCTGGTAAAATAAACAAATTTCCTAATCTTTTTTTATTTTCAAAATTTTCACTTACATTGGATGCACTTAATTTGATATGATCTAACAATCCTTGATAACATTCAATTCTTAATTGATTTTGATTATTTCTAAAAAAATTCATTCTATTATTTTCGATAGTGGTATATATATGTAAAAAATATTCTTGCGTTAATCTACCAGCATACAATAAAGGACTAAAATTCTTATTATTTGGTCTGAAAGCTATTCTAATAGAATAATATTGTAATGCTGTAATTTGTTCGTCTAAATAAGGATTTTTATTATAACCTATACTCCAACCTAAATCTCCAGAAGGAAATAAAATAGGAAAAAGCATAGGATTGACATGGTGCCATAATTTATTTAAATATGTTATTTGTGGTTGATTATTAGGAATATTTTTAGGATACACACATAAATCATAATTTTCTGGAATCCCAGTCTTAGATACAATTATAACTCCGCATTCAGGTGTTATAGGTTTATTATGTATGTTTTTGTTTATTATTTTTGTAAATAAAATATAATTTATTTTTTGGAATATTATCAATATTCGACATATGATGTAAATATTTATACTTTTTAGAATATGGATTATTATTAAATATCTTTGTTGATATTTTTATATGTTCGACACTTAAATTTGTATTTTTTAAAAATCTTTTCTCAATTATATCAACATCATCAAATATATATAATTGACCGCAAGTAGCTTTAAAACCATTGAAGTAAATAAACTTTTAGGAACAACATATTTGACTTGTCATTGTAATTTTAAATTATAAATTGCTTTTTGATTTTGATTATTAAATTTAGTATAAAATTTTGCGAAACAAAATAAATTATTATAATAACGAAATAAATGTCGAAAAATTTTATCATTTAATAATAATTTCTTTAAGTCTTCATTATATTCACTCAAAGGATTTAATTTAATTTTTCCATTTTCACAACATTTAGATTTTTTTATTTCTGATATCCAATAAACAGCTGAACAGTAAGGCCATGAATAATTCATTTCACCAAGATAACATTCATCTAATGTATTGTATTTTAATACACCATTAGATTCTTTTTTATATTTTTTTATATTAATATTATTATTTTTATATTAATATTATTATTAAGCTAGGACTACTTACTATCATAACAGACTGTTCGAAGCTCTTGCCAAAGGTAATGTCTGGAAGGAGTTAAAAGACCTGGGACTCTTGTCCGGACCTCAAGGGGACTTGAATGGATTTACTCCGGATGAGCTTAATGCGCACTTTGCGGGGGTGTCAGTCTCGCCGCACGATGACAATGAGGAATGTAAGAGAATTCTTTCCCAATGTAGTGAAAGTGGCTTTGCCTTCTAACCAATTAATGTTACTGATGTGGTCCTTGCAATTTCGCATTTTTCATCACAGGCTTGTGGCGAGGATGGCATTCCGCAGAGCGTGATACTCAAGGCTTTACCGTTTATCGGAGAACATCTTGTGACTCTGTTCAATTCCTCTTTTGCACGGGGGGTCTTCCCTTGCCTTTATAAGCGTGCACGCATTGTGCCATTAAAAAAGTGTCCTGCACCAACAATGCCTAAAGATTTTAGGCCCATAGCAATCTTATGTTTTCTTTCAAAGGTCCTGGAGAAGATTGCTCATGACCAATTGCAAGAGTATATTACGACACATCGGATACTTGACTCTATGCAGACTGGTTTTAGAAAGCATCACTCAACGCAGACTGCCATACTTAAACTTACTGACGACATAAGATCAGGTCTAGATAAGAAACTTGTCACGCTACTACTTCTGTTTGACTTTAGTAAGGCATTTGACACGATCTCTCACTCCAAATTACTTGCAAGGCTGAGATCGATGGGGTTTTCCAGGGCTGCACTCAAGTGGATTAGCTCCTATTTATCAGGTAGGAAACAAATGGTTTTCACGCATTTAAAAGAGGAATCGAATTGGCTAACAACCAATTTAGGAGTTCCGCAGGGTTCAGTGCTGGGGCCTCTGTTGTTTTGCCTTTACATTAATAACATACGTGACACCCTTGACCCCGGTTGTGTCGAGCACCTATTATATGCAGATGACCTGCAAATTTATACGCAGGTCTCTTATGAGGATGTGCATAAAGGTATTCGCATTCTACAGAGGGCGGCCAAGGCGGTGTCGGAGTGGGCTGTTGATGCTTCTCTCACACTAAATGCAAACAAAACTAAAGCGATCGTTTTTGGCAATGGTCGATTTATTAATGACTTTTATGCTGGTGAGCCAAGGACGATTGAGCTTGAGGATGGTGTCGGCATATCTTTCTCTGATACCGTTACGAGCCTTGGTGTTGTGCTTGACTCTAAGCTATCATGGGAGCCACATGTTAATATGCTGACTAAGAAGTTTAATAGAACTATGTATGGCTTACGGTTTTTTCGTCGGTATACCACTGAGGCTCTGCGCAAACAACTCGCAACCGCCCTGCTGTTTCCACATCTCGATTACTGCTCAGTAGTTCTGCTCGATGCCTCACAGGGGTTGAAAAGACGATTACAAAGACTACAAAATTCATGTGTGAGATATGTATTAGGCGTGAGAATGGGCGATCATATCTCTCCACATAGAGCTGCGCTGGGTTGGCTGCGTACTGATGCGAGGAGACAGTATTTTATGGCTGTACTTATGTACAAAATCGTGCGCATGAATACTCCCGAGTATCTAGTGGGTCTCTTCACTAGATATGTACCTAGGGTAGCCACTAGGGGAGAGATTAAGGATTTCGCGGTGCCCTACATGCGTACTGAGACTGGAAGGAATTCCTTTCAGGTTCAGGGTGCGCATTTTTGGAACTCTCTGCCTGCTGATATAAAGAATCTTCTATCGCTCAGCAGGTTTAAGTCGGCTCTGAGGGGGTACTTGCTCGACCTTCAGTAAACTAAGTTTTATTTTTTATTTATATGTTAATTTATTATAATGTGACGTCCCTTATATAGGCTTAAAGTGTGATTGTATTTATTGGCTGAATGGTTAGTGAGTGAATGCTCTACTTGTTTTTATTATTTTGACTGCGTTTTTGTGCTACTGCATACGCTTTATTATTTTATTGCATTATTTATCATTTTTCATTTTGTATTTTAAATTAAAAATTTTATATACTATGACTGATAGATATTGTATGACTGACTTTTAATTTATAGGATTGCGTGTATTTTACTATATTTTTTTTTGATATCTGTGATATCACTTCTTTTGTTGTGACTTACTTATTCAGTATTATTAGGTTTAGTAACTGACTGTGATATCAATTGCAATATATTGTATTTATACATTGTTTTATGTGCAATATTTTATATTTATACATTGTTTTATGTGCAATACTTAATATTATATTTATGAATTGTATTACACGCCCTTTGTATAATAATATGATATACAATAAATAGTATCTATCTATCTATCTATTTGATAAACTATTGTCTCATTTTCATTTATTACTTTGATTTATTGTTTTAGATTTAATATTCGTGTTAAAATTATAATCCATAATATCAAAATGTCCAGAATCTTGATTTCCAGAAAAATATAAAATTAAATTATTATCAGGAAAATTTCCGAAATAATTAAATGTATTTAAACGTTCTGAAAATACTTTAACATAAATATTATAAATTTCCGTAAAACTATCGATTTCAATTTCAGTCCCTTGAATACCATTACATGACATATAATTTTTATATCCTTCATTAGTTTTAATTGCATCATAATAATTATTTCCAATTATAAAGGATTCATAAATGTTCTAATTATTATATACATAATTAACAATATTTAAACGAATTTTATTATGATATTTTTGATCATTATATAAAAAGAAAGAAAAACTTCTAAATAAACAATTACCGTCGCCAACAATTTTAGTCTTTATCATTGAATCCATTTTATAAATAATTTATAATAAAAATTACTTAAACAATCAATATATTATAATATTTGATAAATATTTATGATTTAATAAATATTTAAAAACTGCATTTGTTTGTTTATTTAAAAAAATTTTTATAAATATTAAAATTTTAAAATTGTTTTTTATATTTTTATAAAATTTAATTTTGTATTTCAAGAATTCTTAAAAATTATTATTTTTATAATATTAAATATTAAAATATTATATAAAACCAGATTTGTGTGTATGACTTGTATTCTTCTATAAATTATCTTTTCTATTAAATTCTTTAGAACATACTTCACATAAATATGTAATATTAAGATGACTCTTCAAATGTCTTTGTAAATACTAATTAGTTTTATACATATGTCCACAAAGACTACATCAAAATTTTTTATCATTGGAATGTGATTCAATATGTCGTATCAAATGTCTTTTGAATTTTATCCATAATCCACAAATTTTACAATTGAATTTATATTTATTATGTTTGATTTACTTGTTTTTTTTTTTTAATTTTCTGAAAAAAATACTAAATGACACTCAGAACAATAATAGTAATTGTTTTCATCATTCATCCTGAAATAGAAAAAATACTATTAATATAATATATAACGAAATATTTATATATCCATCCCATACAGCATAAAAGGTTTCACGAAAAAGTTTCAATATAACCTTTCAGCGAAAGATTCCAGCAAGGTTAAAGTAACCTTTTATAAACCTACCAAAAGCTTATACGAAAAATTTCAATGAAAGATTATACTAAGATTACGGTAAGCTTACACTAAAGCATTTATGAATGTTTTTAAAAAACCTTTCAGGAAAAATTCATGCAAGATTACAAAAACCTTACATCAAAACTTTTATACGTAATCATATAGCTTTTTTTTAATAATAATTAAAGTATTATTGCATAGAATAAATAAATTATTAATATTTAAGCTAATTTATAAAATATTGTTTTTATAAAAATTTATTTTTTAAATGAAAAAACTTTTTTTTAATGACAAAGAAAAATATTCTACCGATCTTCATTTATTATTATTTGTTATTTACTTTTGAATTGAATATTTGTTTTATTTAAACATACATATGTTTGGAATATCATAAATTGATTTAGTTTATTGCAATAAACTATTAATATATGAAAGTATCACTATAAAGTATGAAGCGTACCGTAGCGTATTTGATAACGTCGATGCCTCGTAATCTATAGGTTATTGGTTCGCGCCCTGGTAAAGTCATAAATTTTTTCATGCATTTTTATACATTATAATGTTGAGCATTACTAAGTAGAATTATTTGATAATTAAATAGAAAATAAAATAGAACAATAAAATTGTAAAATTAAAATACATGATCTTCAAGGTTTCAATAAAAATTTCACTGAAACCTTGCAGCAACCTTGCAGCAATCTTTCATGCTGTGTGGATCATAGAATGCTTGTAAAATCTTTTAAGAGTCCGCTGTATCTCTGTCCTTTTCTAATTAAAACATTGACTTTTTTCCCAAAATTAGCAACAAGAGGCAAAAATAAAGAGATGGTTTCGATGTGTTTAATAAAATGTAATATTTTCTTTGATTAGTATGAATTAATTTTATTGCTTCGTTTTTAAGAAAAGTTGGAATAACTTAAAAAATTAGAAATTAGTGTCAAATAATGGGATTTTCAAGTTATTCCAACTTTTCTTGAAAATAAAGCGGTGGAATTAAATTATTCTTATCAGAGAAAATATTGCTTTCTATTACACGAATCGAAACCATCTCTTTATTTCTGCCTGAAGCTATTAGTTTTTATAAAAAATAAATTTTAAATAGATTCGGTAAAACAGCTAACTGTGTCGGTATACAGCTGACTCTTAAAAGAACCTTTTGGAAACTTTCTAGTGAAAGGTTTTAGCAAGGTTTTTTGAAAGGTTTCTGGAAACTCAGAAAAAAAGTTCCTTAAACCTTTTAGAAAATGCTTTCGAAGACCTTTTCTTGAAACCTTTTGCAAGGAAATCTGCACTAACATGATAATATTACTGAAACCTTTCGCTTAAAGGTTGTAAAAAGGTTTCGGAGAACGTTTCTGGAAGCTTTCGTGGAAGATTAGTGAAATTAAAAAAAAACCTTTCAGAAACCTTTTACTGAAAGGTTTTAGTAAGGTTTCAAGAAAGATTACTGGAAACTTCAAGGAAAATTTCTAGAAGTTTTCAGAAAATGCTTTTGAAAACCTTTTTACAAGGATATCTGCGTGGATATAAGAACGTCACTGAAACCTTTCAGTGACGGCTTACTGAAAGGTTTAAAACTTTTATTTTTCCTGCTGTGTGGGATACATATTTTATAAAAAAAATATGTATAAATATATAAATTTTTATATTGTTATATATTATTAAAACTTTAATATTACTTGTTTTTTATTTAAAATAATATCATTTGCCAAAATTAATTCCTCTAATTCCATTTTTTCTTCATGTGAAATTTTAATATTTTCAAAATTTTTTATTTTTGAAATATATAAAATACCTATGAAATAAAATTTTTTTAATATATAAATAAATTATAAATGTACCAATTTTTTTTTATTATTCTTATTTTACCAAATTCTTCTAAATCTCCTATGATTTCTAATTTTGTACCTTTGTCTATATTTATATTGTCATCATCACTTTTATTTAATAAAATATCTAATTTATATTTCCCGTCGGTTATCGTTGCAATATATTCATTATCATTATTTTTATTTTTTTGAATAAATGCATATTTTAAATATCCTTGAGTTTCTAAAATTAATAACTTTTATATTCTGTTGGATACAAAACGATAATAATATTATATTTACTTATTAATCCAATTTTCGAGATTTCTTCGATATTAATTTTAATTGGTTTATTAATTTTTGTGGAATCAATTTTGCCTAAACATAAAAGAGATGAATAATGTTTTAAATTCAATTCTTTATCAACATTTCCTTTATTGAAATTAGTTGCTTTCACTACATAAACATTTCCTAATACAATTTTCTACAATAAAAAAAATAATTAATATTAATTAAATATTTATTTAATTATTTATTTATTTAATTATTTATTAATTACTTTATATAATTTTATTTTTTTAATAAATTTTTCGATATTATCATCATATGCATTGCATTGAATTTTCATATTATCTGAATTATTTAAAATAAATTTGAATAATCCAAATTCTGTTTGTTTGGTTTTATTTGCAAAAATTTATTTTTTGAGGCATTTATTTAAAATTCACTTATACACATAAAAAGAAACAAATGCATACTTTAAAATAATCATCCCAATTTATTACATTTGGTGTATATTACTGTAAAACTTTATTACAAAACAATGATTCTTAAATATCAATTTATAAAAGATTTAATACGTTTAATAAAAAAATAAAGAACTTGTAACAAATATTAAGAATGTTAATTATTGTTAATTATTTAATTATTTTTTTTGTTTCATTTAACTATATGTCACTGATTGCCACTATTTTTATGCTATCATTGTGATGCCAATTAGCGGAAAAGTATTGTTTTTTAAAATAATAAATGGAAAATTTTAATAAAAGTTTAAAAGTAACCTCTATCAATCCGATTACAACTCAAAATATACAGGCAAATATATTAAAAAAAAAATGATTCTATTAATGATAATTTTCAAATAAAAACCTCATAATGATCAATTAGATTTTCTGCTCTTTACTTATAAACAATGACCATAAAATGATAAAAAAGCGTTTCATTTTCTACCAGGATAATTTTGACAATAAGCAACAAAACATAATAAGTAATAGAGAGAGAGAGAGAGAGAGAGAGATAGATAGATAGATAATTAGATAGATAATTAATTTATTTATGTACAGTATGTTGTACAACAAAATAAAGTTTACAAAAGATTAAACAATAGAATAAAAATAAAAAATAAAATACAAATAAAATAGTAATAATAAACTACAAAAATAAAAAATACAAACAAAATAAAAATCAAAACAAAAAGCAAAGAAAATTTTAAGCTGGGAGCAGAGGTCCAAACTCTTGGGAGAGGAAGTGCGCATGAGAGGTCAACTTGAAAGATGAGAGTGAAGATGAAGTCCTAAGCGACGATGGAAGTTCATTCCATAGTCGCGAGGATGAAACAGTGAATGAGCGTTGATGGTATTCGGTGGAAGAATGAGGAATGGTCAATGGCCTCACATCCCCCCTCAGAGCCCTAACAGGCCGGTTCCACTGATATCTAGAAAATAGATATGAAGGTGAGCATGATAAAAACATTTTGAAAAGAAAAGTAGAGGCAAAGTAGTTCCTTCTACCTCCAGTAGATAACCAACCCAGAGAGAGCCTATAAGGAGAGATGTGCTCACGCCTACCTACACCATAGATGTAACGAATACCAGCGTTGATAACCCTCTGAAGCCTAAGGTCGAGTTCAGTGGAAAGGTCAGTAAACACAAGACAACAATAGTCAAGAATCGGAAACAGCAGTGTACGAATAAGGTGCTTACGTAGAGCAAAGTAGTGCTCCGTCTAAAGAAATTGAGTCGATAGAGGAGAGAGAACGACCTGTTACACACATGTGTGATATGCTCCTTCCAGTTCAGCTTGCTGTCAAGATACACACCCAGATTACGAACAGATGACTCAAAACCGATTGTCTCACCATTGATGCTGATACCAGTAGACGGCATGGAGGTTAGAATATTGATATAATAATAAGAGCCAATTATGATAGCCTTTGTCTTGTTGATATTCAACTTAAGATGATTGCTGGATGCCCAATCTGCGACCAATGACGCATGTTCACTCATTAGTGAAGTATAATGATCAAGCTCAGCAATCGGAAAGTGCACATACAGCTGCAAATCATCAGCATATAAGAGGTGCTGAACATTCTGATGGAAGGCAGAAGAGATGTCATTGATATAGATAGAGAACAGCAGAGGACCCAGAACTGAGCCCTGAGGAACACCAGTGTTAAGACAGACAAAATCTGATGACCTACCAACAGTATCAATGACAGCTTGACGACGATCAGAGAGATAAGAGCCGATCCACCTGATAACGGTGTGCGAAATATCGAGCGAATGTAGTTTCCGAAGTAAGGTGACATGGCACACCGTATCGAATGCCTTGCTGAAGTCGAATAACAGGAGCATCGTAACGTACCGTCTGTCCATATTAAGTCTAATGTCCTCTGTCAATTTAAGTAGAGCAGTCTGAGTGCTGTGGCCAGCTCTAAAACCAGTCTGATAAGCGTCCAGTAACCGTCTAGTTGTCAAGTAATTGTACAACTGATCATAAACGAGGCGCTCAAGAACCTTGGACATAAAAGACAACAAAGAGATGGGTCGTATATCACCCATAGTGCGCGGGGAAGAGACCTTGTTGATCGTAGTGACCAGCGAAGTCTTCCAACAAGAAGGAAAAACGCACTCTCGCAGCGAATCATTATAAATGCGACAGAGCTGAGGGCCAATGACAGGAAAAGCAGATTTTATGATAGATTGGGGGATAGCGTCAAATCCTCTAGCCTGAGAGTCAGAACGTCTAATAGCCATACCAACCTCATCCAAAGTAACAGCATTGAAATTGAACAAGGGCATGAAAGGTTCATCTACAGATAAAGACTGTAAGTAAGCAGAAATAGAAGGTACCAAAGGATCAAACGCGACCCCACCAAAGTATTTATTGAGTTCATCAATAGAAAAAGTATGACCGGATCTATCACCACCAGAGCATATACCAAGGTTCCTGAGCTCCTTCCAGATCAGTCGAGAGTCAGTGATACCAGATAGTCTGTCATGATAGTAGAGCAGTTTAGCCGATTCAATGCGCTCATGAGCCTGATCACGAGCAACCCTGTAGCAAAGTAAATCAGCATGTAGTCTTGAGCGTTTATAGCGTCTGTACAGCCGATCCCTCTCTCGTATCAGATGATGATGTTCAGCAGTAAACCACGGTCGACGACGGCCCCCCTGACGGACTCTCCTGAGAGGCACAAATAGTGCAACTGCCTCATTCAGATGGTGATAGAGACATTCAAGGCGATCTGACAGGGAGGAATCACCGACACACACGGAACAATTCAGTGAACGAAAGTAATCAAGGAGAACAGCATCATCAACGGAACTGTAATCACGAAAGCTAAAGTCATTGAGCAAAGGCTTAGAGAGAGATGACTGAACAGTAGCCGCAATGAAGTCATGTCCGTCGATGAATGGAACATCAGTCTTCCAGTAGTCAAGCAGCAAGTCATTCGCATCAACAAGGCACAGGTCAAGCCATGTATCAGAAGTAGAGGTGTGGTGAGTTGGTCCATATGGCACAGAAAAGAGAGCATTTTCAGCAATTAAACTCCTGAGAAACACAGAATCATCAGAATCAGTACATAAATTAGTGTTAAAGTCACCCAGAATAACCTTAGTACTGTAATTATGAATAAAAGAAGTTAAGTCGGGAATAAAATCTGTGTTTAACAGAAACGGAGCATGTGGGGGCCTATAGACGACACCAACAAAAACAGGTGAGGCCAAGTCATTAGAATTGACTTCACAGAATAAATATTCCGGCAAACCAGGCTTACCACACCATCCTCCCTTGGAGGAACATAAGCGCTCTGAAGAAAGAGAGTTATGAATAAATAAGGCAACGCCACCACCCCTAGTATTGCGGTCCTGCCTATGAAGAGCATAGTCATCCAAAGCAATCAAAGAGTCACCAACAATCTGGCCCAATTTGGTTTCGGTCACAGCTATCACGTGGAAGTAAGGGCGAGAAGCCAGAAAGAGCCTAATCATCTCAATGTGTGCTCTAATGGAGTTAGCATTGAAATGACAAATCCTTAGACCATCCTTAGCAGTATAGTGGTGATTATTGGCAGATGAGGCGATGTTGTTAGCAGAGAGTAGAGTGTTAGGCACGATTGGAAAAGAGATTGGACTTACCTCAGCATCACAAGCTAAGACGTTGTCAGATTGCCGGTAGGAGCCTGAGAAATCTTCGCTAAAAAAGCATCCAGATCCGCATCAGTAGTAATGCGGATAGGAACACCACTCTTCTTCTTGCGGACAAACAGCTTACCATCCCTCACAAAAGTAATGAAATCAGAATGCTCATCCTTGGACTTGATTAGCGCCCGGAGTTTCAATTGGTACAGAGCAGAGGGCAGAAACTCATTTATATTGATGAATCCAGAGGTAAGAGTATCGACGAGTTTAACCCCATGGAGAAGGTGCTCCTTGATTTTAGTAGAGTGCAGATTACCCATCCTGATTTTAGCAGCGATGATAGACCTGGCGAGCGAAGGTGACTTTAAGGAGACCAAGAGAGGAACCTTAGACGTTAAGACACGTTGGTGTTCAGATACAATCTCCACAGAAGTATCATTAACAGCAGCATCAGTTGTGACCCTGGATCGCCGAAGCGGACGGACAGAAGTGATATCTGTTAGAGAGAGACCAGGATCCAGAGTGGCCAGTACAGCGAAAGCTCCAGACTTGAGGTCTTTGAGTTCTTCGGGCACCAGCCCCCCGAGTACCAGATCAGAAGCACGCTCAAGGCGTGATTGCTGCGCCGACAATGCCTCGCATCGCTGCAAAAGAGACCTATTCAAGGTCTCCAACTCTTGAAGCCTACCAGACACAGGCTCAAGGACAGATGAATTAGGTGTCACCACAGGTGCGCTCTCTAGCCTCCTCAAAAGGTCATGATGATCGACAGAGACTCGACCAACTCTAACTTCACAGGCAGCGAAGCGCTCCTCAATAGAGGAAGACAGTGTATCTACACGATCCTCAAGTGCAACAAGCCTGGTATCAAAAGCAGAAAACTTCTCGCCGATAGCAGTAATCTTCTCATCCATGGCATCCAGCTTGCTCACCTTCACCTCCAGGACATCAAGTTTATCAAGTTTCTCCATCTTAGAAAGAATTAACGCCAAAGTGTCAGGAGCAGCAGGAGCAGGTGACTGAGCAGCAGGAGTAGGTAACTTAGCAGCAGAAGAGGGAGTGGAAGGTGAAAAAGAAAGTCCAGAAACAGAGCTTACAGAACTGGAGCGAGCGCGCGAGCAATCCAGATTAGAAGCAGCAATACAACCTTTACACACCTTCACAGTTTGGTCAAGGTGACGGACATGATTGAGCTTATCACATGTACTGTGGAAGGAATTTTTACATCGCGCACAGACTTGAGGTTTGGATGTGTGAGTGAAAGCCTTGCTACAAAGAAAGCACTGATTAGGCATTATGAACTGTGGTGCAGAAGCAAGTGGAGAACAACCTTTACTTCAGTAGAGCAATTACAAGAGAAAGTATTAAGAGTAGAGTAAAGAGAAAAGAGTAAAGTGGAAACCAACCTTAATATCGGATTTCACTAAGAACAAGCGTTAGTATAAGCAGCAGAGAAGTGAAAAAGCAGTGGAGAAAAACCTTAATACTGGATTACACAGTAATATAAATGTAGATAAGATAGAGAGATAAAAATGTATGTAGTATAGTACGTTGAGCAAGCAAGAGATGGCGGCTAAGGTACTAAACAGAGAGCAATATAACAGCTGACGACGCTTAGAGGCAAATAGAAGGAAATTAGACAAGGTGCGATGGCAGCACCAAAGCGTGCGTGAGAAAAGGATAGATAAAAATAAAAATGGCACGACGACAATGCGTGGAAAAGAGAGAGAGAGAGAGAGAGAAAAAAAAGAGAAAAAATGTATATGTATCAAAGGTTTACATATAAAATTTTTAAAACATAATATAAATAAAAAAGATATTTTTAAATTATATAATTAAAATATTTAATTTTTTAAATATTATAATACATAAAAAAAGTACATGATAAAAAATGGTATAATAGTTAGTTACAACTATTTTCTTAAACTTTTTAACCTAAAATAACAAAAAAATTAATAAAACAACTATTAGATAAAAAAGCCTATGTTTATTGTATTCCTTTCAACCCAACCATTTAAATTAACCCAAAAAATAAGCGAAAAAAATATTCATATTCCTTGCATTTATTTTTTTTCTTATCCGTGAAGAGTAATCAAAGCATCAACTTTATCTAGTTTTGTCGTTTAGTTTTATGTTTTTTATCTATTTATTTTTCTATGGTTTTATTTTTAAGAATATATTTAAATTCCTATTTATTGCGACTATTTTCTATTACAAAATGTAACCACATAATTAGACAAAAATTTTAACTAAAACAATTAAACTCAGGATATTATTGATTAAATATAAAAACATATAAACTTGACGTTTGTCAATAATAAAAAGACTAAACTGAATAATAACGCAAATTCAGTTTGAGTTAAATCAATTCTTATTTTTCGATAAACGAAAAAAAAACTCAATTTTTTTAACAAATAAAACCAAGTTTGAATCCAGCTCTCGACCGTTTTTATACAAGCACCACTGTATACGTATCAAAACTGACGACTTCCGTCGCTAATGAGCATCGCAATCGTTGTACTTTAAAAGTATTTTAACATCTTTTTCACAAAATAAGCTTTTTTAAAGCCCTAAATTTAACAAGCTTGTGAATTAAAATTTAATGCAAAAACGTAGCGATAAACATTATAAATAAGGTTTATTTACAATACAAATTAATGGCGATTTCTCATTTTACCCTAATAAATTTTATTTTAAATGATGTATATATATTAAATATATTGCAATATATAAAATCACGAAATGAAAACATAATCGAATATAAATATAGTTTTCACAACTCGCAATGGAATTAGAAAGGGCACATTAAAAACAAAAAACTTTAAGTATCATTAATTTTCAAACCATGATTTCTCCTACTACCTAAGACCTTTTCTCTCTCTTTTCTTTTTTTTCAAAGAGGTTGTGAAAAGTATTTTTTTAAAGCAATAACAAGTCCCCAGAGCTATACACATATAATATGAGTCATACTGATTCGTATAAATAAAACGATCAACAAAACCTTCTGTATATATATACATATATGTGAGTGTATATATGAATATAATAATCGACACGATTGATCGATAAAAGTCTAAGAAAGAAAGAGCGAGAGAGAAAGAGAGAGTAATAAATATGTCATTCAAAATATTTGTCGTTTATAAAGAGTCCTTTAAGCATTAGGGCACCTTTTAAGAGCGAAACAAGCAAAACCTTTGTTTAAAATACATCAATTGTCTGTTATATAAAACTTTATGCTCAGCAACAATATTATACAAAAAGTAAAATCTCGGCGCATTTGTACATTTTGGCTCTTATATATACATATATATTACAATGTATTGTTGTATATATGTATAAATACGCGTGCGACATTCTCTTTCTCTCTCTCTCTCATCCTTTATTATCACCTAAAAGGACACGTAATAATCTCATGAGGTTTATTGTTTTAAACGTGGGTTGTCGCACAGCTTAAAGGTTATAAAAGCTATGTTTATAAAAGCAACGATGGTGGTGAGGGCTTTACATGTTATACCATATACATTTATTTATTAATTTTTTTTTATTTTCATTTCATTTATAAGCTTGAATTCACTTGAAGAGATGCAAAATGCAAGTGATGTAATATGCACTGGTAACAAATAGAACCCAGTAAATAATGGAGCACGTTTGGGCTAATCGTTATATTTTTATGAATAATAGTTAAATCTTTAAAAATGTATGTGATTTGTATTATGTAAATGTTAAATTTTGAAACTAAATGCATATAGCATTTGAAATTCAACGAAATTCGCGCTTTTTATAGTACTTTTATTTAATTTTTAATTTTATAAAAACATAAGGCTTTAGATAAATCACGAGAAAATATTAGCTGTTTGGTTTATTATAGATCAATTAAATTTTTTATTTAATTATAAAATCTAAAATAGTTCTTGTGAAAATAAGAAATGAGAAAATGTTTTATTTAAAAGACACATCAACACATAATAGACTTATTGAGTATCTTACGTACAGAACTAATACTTCATTCTATTACAATTTTAAAACAATTTGGGTTACGTTGATATTTAACTAGCTAATTCAAATATCCCCTAAAGTCCACATTTGGTCTATACCAACAGATTTATTTGGAATTTAAATTTCAAGCTCTGTTCAATGACAGATCAATGAGCTTCTCTTTTACGATCAAGTTGTTTTATATCACGTGAAATTAAAGTAGCTGAGAAAATGGTCACCGTTATCAATGTTAATAAGGGATATGAAAGCCCAAACTTTGAACACAATTTTTTTCAATATTTGAGCATTATAGAATGATTAATAAAAGATTTTAATGTTTTTTTACTTATGCGTATTAATTTATTATCTAATTATAATTTTGAATGAAATATTAGGATGAATAATATTTAATAATTTGAGTACTCCTCCTAAACAATGTAAGAGTGGGAGATCAGCCGCCGAAGCTGCCAGCGACGAGTTAGAGCTCGTAAAATTGTACGGCACTCTTTGGTCTACCTTGAAACAATAAAGTTTAAATTAAATCTAATTTCTGTCTTGGTATATATTCATTTTCGCTTGTCTCTACAGGTCCGCTAAAAGTTGGTTTCATCACCAACTTCTACCGGTAGTAGAGATACGAAATAATCAAGTAAATTTCACGTATAGTTTTTCCTTTTGTGGAATTTATTATTATTAACATTATAAGTAATAAAATTCAACTCTAATGATTTGTGCTTATGTAATTGGAATTTAAAGTGATTAAAACTACTGTTACTAGTGTGATGTTAATATTGAAGGATATTCTATAAGACGAAATAGTCTTCGAATATTCTTTTTTCTATCCTAAGAAGTTAATTCATAGAGTAGTAATTAATAAATAAGACAAAACAGTCTTAACGCGAAGGCTTATAAGAGGCAACTAACTACTAACAAAAAACAAACACATAGAGACCCCGGATTGTACGTAGCAAGACTGCGAAAACGGGTCTGTGTAAAACAATAACCTTTCCTTATTCCTTTTTATGTGCACGAAGTGCAATCCTTTTTTAGGTGATAGGGTAATAGGTTACAAGAGATCGCCACCAAAATGATTCTTGCATACAATTGCACAATTTTTTCCGTTCTTTTAATTTTTTATTAATTATATTATTACTTATTATTTACTATTCAATTCAATATATTCTTAATAATTTCATCATACCAAATTCTTTTTTGTATATTTTTCTGTATTTTGTAATTAATTTTAAATACTTAACTTATTTATTTAAATAACCTAATTAGTTTTGTGCAACTACCTTCTATTTAATTTATTCAAATGTTCTTTTTATAATACATAAGCATCTTATATTTATTACAACAGTCGAAGCATCGCAGTACAACAATTAATCAATAATTAATTTACTATATTATTCATTCATATAAATTTACGCATATTTTACGAGAATATTTTATTATTTGGTTGTTCTTTATTTTAAACATATAATTTTTAGGTATAAAAGATTATTTATTCAACAATTCATACTGAGAAATTTTAATAACATATAAATATAATAATGAAGAAAAATTGCATAAGTCTATTCATTAAAGAAATATTATTTAAGAATATAAAATATCAATTCTATTATCGAAATAGAGATTATAAAACTCAAAACAATCAATCTCAAAGAAATACATCTATACCTATGACTAATATGATATTCGAATATCTTGAGAACTAAGTTAAAGAGATTTTAAATAATATTCTAAGTTACTTCTACATAACTGCTTTATTATAAAGCTAACGTATATGTTTGTCTTAACAAAAAATTTAATGTTTAGTTAAAAAGTATGCTTCATAAGAAAACGATTAAAAACTAAAACATGTATCAAAAATACTTAAATTAAAACTTCGACCCACACAGCATGGAAGATTTCACTGAAATATTTCGAATTATTCCACTGGAATATTTCAATGGAACCTTCCATGCAGATTATTGGAAGTTTCCACGGAATATTTGAAAATATTCCACTGGAATCTTACATTGAAAGCTTCCAGGAATATTTCAGGAATATTTCAAAGGAATGTTCAAGAAATTTTTTTTAAATATTTCATGAAATATTCACGGAAGATTTCTGAAATATTTCATGAAATATTCCATGTAATGTTTATGAAATATTCCATGTAATGTTTATGAAATATTCCAGTGAAATATTTCATGGAAGATTCCAGGAACATTCCATAAACATTTCGCTGGAAGATTCCGAAAAACTTTTAAATCGTATAGAGGAATATTACACAAATCTTCCATAAATATTCCACGAAATATTTCACGCAAAGATTTCAGTAATCTTCCGGTGAAATATTTCATGAAAGATTTGAGGAAGATTCCGATGAACTTTGAAATCGTACAGCGGAATATTACATAAATTTTCCAGAAATATTCCACGAAATATTTCACAGAAAGTTTTAAGTAATCTTCCAGTGGAATATTTCATGAAAGATTTCAGAAAGAATACATAAACGTTTCACTGGAAGATTCCAAAAAACTTTTAAATCGCACAGTGGAGTATTACATAAATCTTCCATAAATATTCCACGAAATATTTCACAGAAAGTTTTAAGTAATCTTCCAGTGGAATATTTCATGAAAGATTTCAGAAAGAATACATAAACATTTCACTGGAAGATTCCAAAAAACTTTTAAATCGTACAGCGGAGTATTACATAAATCTTCCATAAATATTCCACGAAATATTTTACAGAAAGATTTAAGTAATCTTTCAGTGGAATATTTCATAAAAGATTTCAGAAAGATTCCATAAACATTTCACTGGAAGATTCAAAAAAACTTTGAAATCGTACAGCGGAATATTACATAAATCTTTCATAAATATTCCACGAAATATTTCACGCAATGATTACAGTAATCTTCTGGTGGAATATTTCATGAAAGATTTCAGGAAGATTCCATAAACATTTCGCTGAAAGATTCCGATAAACTTCAAAATCGTATAGCGAAATATTACATAAAACTTCCAGAAATATTTCACGAAATATTTCACAGAAAGATTTAAGTAATCTTCCAGTGGAATATTGCATGAAAGATCCTAGAATGATTCCATGAAGTTTTCGTTGGAAGGTTGCGCGGAACATTACGGGAGGTTTTCAGTGACGCCGATAGAGGGATGTTCGTTAAATGGGAGTTTTATCCCCAAGTGGTTGGAAGATACCTCACTTATTATATAAGCGAAAGGGTATCGGCGCTTTGATGTGTACAGTCGAAGCGAATATGTAAATGCGATTTTATAACTAAATGTTTATGTATGCGCATATGTATTTATATATAAGTTTAATGTGTTATTATATAATATATATACTACCCCTTACAGCATTTCACATCTTCCAGAAATCTTCCAGGAACATTTAATGAAAGATGAGAGATTACCCAAACCTTCCATTGAAATATTCTTGAAATCTCTCAAGAATATTCCATGGAATATTCCAATGTAGGAAGAATCAAGGACATATGAATAGTAAAGGAATATTTCATGGAAGATTCCTGAAATATTCCAAATCTTCCGTGCCAATATTCTGCGAATCTTCCATAAATATTCCACGGAATATTTTACGATTGATCTCTAAAATCTTCCAGAAATATTTCATGGAATATTTCATTAAAGATTTCTTAAATTTTTCGTGCATATTCCATGAAAGGTTCATGAAATGTTTCAAATCTTTCGGAAATCTTCCATGAATGTTCCAACGGAATATTTCATGGAATATTCCAATGTAGGAAGAATTAAGGACATACGAATATTACATGAATATTCCGTGGAAGATTCCTAAAATATTTCAAATCTTCCGTGCCAATATTCCAGGAAGCTTCCATAAATATTCCATGCTGTGTGGGGAGTAACTGAAACTTAAAATAATTTTTTTTCTACGCACTGCTATAATCTTTTCTACTGAATTATTTTAAAATCATTTCTTATGCTTTTATCTTAATATAAATACATACACTAATATTATTTTACATACTAAATTCCTGATAACTTTCTATATTAAGTTTTATTCTATCCGTAACAAATTGTGTAATTTAAACTTTGTCAAACTATGTACAAATTTATTGGCAGTAACTATATTAATTGTTAAGGTATATAATTTAATCAGAAATAAACGCACACTTTTATTCTTTCTTTAAACTTTACCTTTGGTTATAGTAATTGTCAAATTAGATTTAATGTATTACTTTGATGGTTAAATATTTGAAATACGTTCAAACTCAGATATTTCCTTGATTGGGATTAATTTTTAATTAAGTTATCAACTTAATTATATCTATCAGATTATTTTGAATCCTTTCAAACTTTTTAGATTCAATAAAAGTATAAATCCACAAAAATTTTACTAAATAAACATTTACTAAGTAAAAATATAAATCTACAAAAATTTTAACCAAAATATTTAGGTTGAACTTGACGTTTGTCAATAAAAAAAAACTGAACTGAATAGTAACACGAATTGAGTTCAGCTTGAATCAACACTATTTTTTCATTAAACATGAAAAACAAAATTCAATTTTTCGAACAAAAAAAATAGAATGATAAAAAAAATAATGAAGATGATGTAAAGTTTCTTTGTATTTTAAATTATATAAATTTAATTTATACGATAAAATTTACAAATTTATCAAATTATAATATGAAAAATAAAAATACTTTTATCTATTCATTATAATTTTCGATAGCATAAAAATTTTTTTCGCTTTCAGTACCCTCGTATTAAAATTAGATAATTTCGCTTAGCAGAATAAAAACTGGATAATACTCAAATACACATCTTTTTAAAAATGGGGGGTTATCGAGCAGAGCGAGCAGAGGGGTACCCCCCTAGTATATATATATATATACACTCACACACATGCACCTACACAGATACATACATATACATACATATACGCACATTCACATGCACACATTTACACACACATACACACACTTACGCACATACATGTACCCACATACACACACACACATATATATATCTCCCTATATTATATAGTTATATAAAAAAAACCTCATCTACCCCTCATTTTTCCTCCCCCTCTTTTGTATGCTTAAAACATCACAATCCACCCCTCAAAATAACGTAAAAATCTGTCTAGAAATGATCTTTTTTGAGAAAAAAAAAGACACCCCTCTACTACCCAAGTCACCCCTCTACTACCCAAGTCACCCCTCTTGCTACCCCTCGTACGTCACTCACCCCCCCCTCAGATAATTTAGCTAAATTTACCTTATTTTATCAATGTATTTGTTACTCATTGTCTATACCACTACTATCACTCTTTCCACTACTACCCCATCACTCCTACCCCTCATTTTTTTTCTCCTCCAAAAAAATCAAAAGTCACCCCTCAAAATAACGTAAAAATGTCTCTTGAAATGTCTTTAAAAAAAAAAAAAAAAGATTCCCCCCTCTACCCCAGTCACCCCTCTCCTACCCAAGTCTACCCCTCAGTCCACAAATCACCCCCTCACTACCCAAGTCACCCCTCTTGCTATCCCTCATGTCCCTAATACACTATTCATAATCATTTAGTGTTTATTTTTATATCGTTAATTAAATATCTAAATTTTACCAATATTTTTTCAAAAAACCTTCTTGTTTGATAACTCCAATACTTTAGAGACCAAATTTGGTTATGAAAAATATTGGTATTTAATTATCTTAAATATATTGATTCTTTTTTTTATTTTTAAACGTCAATTATTTATTTGAAATATAAACTATTAAGAAAAAAGTTTTTTAATATTATATTTATGAAATACTTGCTTAAGGCTATATAATGGAATATATATTTAATACATAGTTAATAATATTATAGATTATTGATACAATTATTTTTTAACTATCAAATAATAACTACGTTCGTTAGACAACTTTCCACACCACCCATACTGAGACAAAAAAAAATAAAAAACTTCTACTTTCAACATTTAAACTTACTTTTTTTTGGGTCCAAGCTGTATTTGCCTAAAAGTAAAGCATATTTTACTTTGTCTTGATTGTCTTGGTCAGAAAAACTTATTAAAAAATTTCCTACATCTAAAAGATTCTTCTTTCAGGTTAGCTTAAATTTGTTTTCTTGTTGTCTTGAGTTTATCTTGTAAAAGTTTTAAGTAGAAGTTTTTATTTTTTTTATCAGTTTAACGAGGTATTGTCAATGGCGCGTTGGGTTTTTTTTTTGTTTATAAAGAAAAATTAAACAATAAACGTGGTACCCTTCGCCAGTAGCCCTACATAACCACTTTCAAAATAATATAAATTTAAAAAATTTTTTCACATTTCTTTGAATGTCAAAAGTAAAAATGTTATTGTAAGTTTTTTATTAATTAAAAAGATAAAAATTATAATAATTATTAATTCATTTATTTATAAAAAAGTAAAAATAAAAATTATATTGTTAATGTAAAATTTTATCTTTTATACTCTTTATACAAATAAATAAAGTTATATAATTTTTATTTTATTTTTCTCTAATATTTTCAATATTTTAAGGAATATATTTATATCCTTTTCGTTTGTTTATATTGAAACAGTTATAATATAAATTATATAAATTATATAACAAATTATAAATTTTTTATATAAAGAGTGTGATATTAATTTTTTAATATTTAAATAAACAATTTAATTAAATTTAATTCTTTAAAAAACGATTTTATATGAATTTATAATATATTCTTAATATATTTATTTTAAAATTATAACTCTAGTTATTATGATTTTCTTACCTATTTTATTGTTTTTAATATATATTTAAATCAATCTAAAATAAAATAAATCATAATTAATTTATAAAGAAATATTAAATTATAAGTATTTTAAATTTTAATTATATATTATTTTAAAGTATAATATTAAAAAATAAACTTAATATAAACTGATTATAATATAATAAAAAAATATACTTATCTAAAATTTTAAAGATTAACGAACTTATGAAAATGTAACTTATAATACTTATAAAGAAACTGCTCTTGCAATGAATTTAATAGAACACGAAAAACAAATTTATTATATTTTTGAAGAAGCATGCCATGTTATGTTACCAGTATAAGTACGTAAATTTTTTGCTTGTTTTTTATTATATGAAAATATTCAAGGTAACATTATATGGGAAAAATATAAAAAATTTTTTATTGAAGATTTTAAAGAAAATAAAGAAAACAAAGCTTTATCCCATATTAATCAAATATTAAATTCAGAACAAATGTCATGTGAAAATTTTGGTTTACCTGAACCAAATGAAAACTATATCGAGGCAAACGAAGAAATTAATGATGAAATTATAATTTTTAGTAAAAAAAAAATTTGATAAAATGTATAAACAATTGAATAACGATCAAAAACATATTTTTGAACTAATAATAAATAATAATCATAAAATTTTTTTCATAGATGGACCAGGAGGTTCTGGAAAAATATTTTTATATAAAACATTAATATATTATTTTATAACAATAAAAAAAAATTATTTTCAATGGCTTGGACAGGTATTGCTTTAATTCTACTACCAAAAGGTTTAACCAGTCACCGAACTTTTAGATTACCGTTAGATTTAAACAATATTGAAAGTGCATTTTTAAAATTTGATTCAGATAAGAAAAAATTAAGAGAAGCAAATGTAATTATATGGGACGAAGCATCAATGATTCCTAAAAAAGCTTTAGAAATAGTTGACAAAACATTAAAAGATGTCTGTCATAATAATGAAATTTTCAAAGGAAAAATTATTATTTTAGGTGGAGATTTTCGTCAAATTTTACCTCTATTAAAACATGGAAATAAAAATACAATTATAGAACAAACTATAAAATATTCAACCCTATGGCCCATGTTTTATATTTTTAAATTAAAAAAAAATATAAGATCTAATGATGAAAATTTTTCATCACTTTTATTAGATATCGGAGAAGGAAAAGTTGATACATTTATTATACCAGAAAAATGGAAAACTAATAATGTTTGCAATAAAATTTATCAAAACATTAACAATAGTTATTGTTTTTCGAAAAATGTTATTTTAAGTACGCATAATGAAGATGTGAATATTTTAAATAATAAAATATTGAATTTAATTAATAATGAAAGAATGACATATTATAGTATTGATTATGCAACATATAAGGGTGTTGATCAAACAGATGATAATATTCATTTAAATTATCCAATAGAAATGTTAAATAATATAAGAGAAGGATTACCTCCACATGAACTTAATTTAAAAATAAATGCCATAATAATGCTAATTAGAAATTTAAGTATAAAAGATGGATTATGCAATGGAACACGATTAAAGATAACGAGATTATTTAAATACAATATAGAAGCTGAAGTAATTACAGGCGAAAATAAAGGAAATAAAGTTTTCATACCGCGTATTACATTAAGCACAAATGAATCATCGTCTTTACCATTTATTTTATATAGAAAACAATTCCCTATTGTATTAGCTTTTGTTATAACTATAAATAAATCACAAGGTCAAAGTTTTGAAAACGTAGGAATATTCATAAAAAAACCTTTATTTTCACATGGACAATTATATGTTGCTCTTTCAAGAAGTAAAAATCTTTCTAAAATACATATTCAAAATGAATTAGAAAATAAAAATAAATTAACCAATATAGTATGGAAAGAAGTACTAGAAAAATAACAAAAAAAAACTTTAATTTTTTTAATATTAAAAATATATTTATATTTCTTACATACTAATAAAACATTTGTTTTTTTTAGATATAACGTAATAAAACCAAAAAATAAAAATATACTTTAAATTTTCTATATAAAAAATTAATTTAAAATAATAAAAAAGAAAATAAAAACAAACTTCAAATATTTTATAAAAAAAAATAATAACAAAGTTATTTAAAATATAATTTAATTAATACTAATAATAATTGAATCATTATAAAATGGAATGGGATCCAGTTTTAAATGAATACATTGTTGTAGAAAACTTACAACATCAAGAAGAATTAGATGATTTAAATAACCAAATAAACGAATTTGAACGGTTTCAAGAGCAGTACGAAGAATATATGGAAAATTTGAATGAAAATACAGATTTATCTAGATTAAATAATGCAATTAATAACTATATCGGAATGGAAAATGAAAAACTTCATTTTGAAAATTGGAACAACGTAACATATTATTATAAATATATGACAAATAAAATTATTCAATATAAGTTAGAAATACGTGATCCAATAATGGAATATTATATCACAACTCATAATACAATATATTATAAATATTTATTACGTATTGCTAATATAATTTTTTCTATATTATAAAATATAATATAAAATATATTTAAGTAATAAATCAATAAAAATAGTAAATATATCTTTTATAATAACAAAAAATTAATCAAATATATTAAAACAGTAATTTAAAATATATTTCATACATCAAAAAGACTCAATTGCATTAAGATATATTTAAAAAAAATAAATAAAATTTAATAAAATACTTACTTTATAATTTTAGTTATGACGTACATGGATTAGTAATTAATTGTATTAATATTATTATAATTATGATATAGGCATTAAATGTTAAATAAATCAAATAAAATCCCATTATAACTTAAACATTTTTAATTGAATTTAAATATAATAAAATGTTTAAAGAATTCAATAAAAAATTATTTTATGAAAAAAAAAAAAAAATTAGTAAAATTCATATCATTATGTATTATATTATATTGATTTTTTTAATTAATAAATAATATTGAAAATTATTTATTAATAAATAAATAATCGATAATTTAAAAAAAAAAAAAAAAATAATAATACATTCTATTAATTTTGTAAAAATTATTTTAATATATCTTTTTTAATACTAGCAAAAAAGTCAAGGACATTAGAAAACAATATAGATATATATATTTTATAAATCCAAAAGACTTAAAAATGAAATTAAGATATATTAAAAATAAAATTAAAATAATTAATAAATAAGGAAAAATTATATTATTTAATTTTATCGTTTCATTTATGAAATATATTAATTAATACTATTATGATTATCATAATGATATTGAAATTTATTGTAAAATATATACTTTGAATAAAACTAATATTTAAAAAAAAAGAAATTATAATTTCGAGTATATGAATTAAAGATACTAAATGTTATAGAAAAAAATAATAATAATTAATATTTAAATATAAGAAATAATTAGAAAATTTTTAATAATAATAATATTAAAAAACATAGAATTCAATTAAGTATTAAATTTTAAATTTAGAATAATTATAATAAAAAAAATTTCTGTTCTATATTATTGTGAGACATGTTACAATAATATTTAATTGAAAAATATCAAGTTATAATAATTATTCTTATAAACATACTTAAACAAAGATTTAAAAGAGATAAATATTAATTGAAAAATTGTTATATAACAATAATATAATAACAAATTGTACAAATTATAAAATGATTTTAAAACTTTGTTTAAATATGTAATACTGATGGTGGAGGATGGATTGTAAATAGAGTCTATGGTATAAGGAGGAAGGAATATAAACTCTCATGGTTGTGTAGGGCTATCGGCGAAGGTAACCATGGTTTTATTTTGAATAATTTTATAAAGAAAAAGGAATAATTTTAATCAATTTTAACATGTCTTAAAATAACTTAAAATTATTATGATTGATTTTATATAATTATTAAAAATAAAACAAAAAAAAACCAACGCGCCATAATACCATACATTTTTTATTATTTAATTTATATTATAAATTATTAATTGTAAGGTATTATTGACAGTACCTCTTCATGTGGTGTGGAAATCTGTCTGAGCAAATATATAATTTATATTAATTTTTTTAATACTTTTGGTCAGTACAAATTTCATCACTAGCTGACATAATGTAAATATAAACGGAGGTTGGCGAGCAGCGCGAGCAGGGAGGAACCCCCCCTAGTATATATATATATATATATATATATATATATATATATATATTCCCATGTACATTTTCACATATACATGTCACATACACAAGTACACATAAACACATACACTCATACACATGAACACATACCCATATCCACAGACACTTATGCGCATAAACACATACACATACAAATACACACACATATACATATACACATATACAACATTTACCTCTCCATCTCTGTCTCTTCGTCTCCGTCTTCTCGTCTCTCCATCTGCGTCACTCCGACTCTGTTTCTTTGTCTTCGTCTCTTCGTCTCCGTTCCTCTATCTCCGTCTTTTCGTCTCCATCTTTTTGTATCTCTATCTCCGTCCCTATGTCTATGTCTCTCTGTCTCTGGTTCTCTGTCTCTGTCTTTCCTTTTCTGCCTCTCCGTCTCTGTCTCTCCGTCTCCGTCCCTCTATCTATGTCTCTCCGTTTCTGTTCCTACGACTCCGTTTCTTCGTCTTTGTCTCTTTGTCTTTGTCTCTCCGTTTTCGTCTTTCCGTCTCCGTTCCTACGTCTCCGTTTCTTTATCTCTGTCCCTCTGTCTGAAACACATTATTAAAAAGAATGAATTCCTATCATATTTTTTCATTAATTTAAATGAAATTCGGTAAAACATATTTTTAATTTATCATGATGATATAATTTGTATTTAAACAATTTTAATGCATATTGGAACTTTAATTAATTTTTTTTTTAAGTATATAAAAACTAAATTTTAAACAGAACTGCAATATAAAAATTTATAAATTCAGGCAATTTTTTTGACTTTAAAATTGGCTAATTTAAACATATTCATATAATATATGAAAATTTAACTGAGCAACGTTAGGGGCGATGTAAATTAAGCACGTAAAATATTAAAATCAAGTTTCTTTTATCAGTTAATCCAGTTACCTACCATATTTAATATTAATAATTTTACTCTAATTAATTTTTAATTGAAATAGAAATCTTAATACTTCTATTAATAAATAGCTTTATAAACATTTAAATCATTTAAGTGTAAACAAATACAAAAATATATTGTTAAAAGATTAATTTTAATAACAATAAAGACAATTCTTCGCCGTCACATCGTTGCATATTGGTGCACGGTGTGACATATAAATAATTTCTAATAACATAGATTAGTAATTATAAGATATATTCAAATAAATATATAAATACACTATTATTACAAATAAATAAATATATGATTATATTTATTTTTTTATTGAAAATTTATGTATTTTTTCAATTAAGGATAAAATAGAGATAGGGTGAAAAATATATTACATTGCAAGGGATGAATATTATAAATTAAAATATGCAAGTTATTTATGCATTACTTAATTATTTATTAAAAAAAATTATTCAATATTTGAATATAAATTGAATTTTTATTCTAATTGAAATCTATATGATTACCCTTTTAGCTTTAGTAGCTTAAGCAATAGCATTTATCTAGAAAAGTTAATAAATGAACTGATGATATTTTTTTTTTAAATACATGAACTGATATTATTTTTTTTCATTTTAATGAAAATATTAGTCTAGACCTAATTAAGAGTTATGATTTAAGTGAATACGTCATTAACTAACTAATTATACTAAACATTGTTTATTATTAATAAAATTATTCTATATTTGAATTTGAATTGAATTTTTATTCTAATTGACAAGGTAGCATCTGTTTAAAAAAATAATAGCCAAGTTCTAATCAATAGTTTTATGTAATACATACTATTTTCATACCAAAGAAATTTGTCTTATCTTCTTTTCCCTTTTTTTCGTATATATATATAGATAAAACGTAAATAGTTCATTGATTAATTGGTTTTTTTTTTAAATTATTGAATGTTTTGATATAAATTGAATTTTTATTCTAATTAAATTCTATATGATTATCCTTCAGCTTCAGCAGCTTAGACACTAGCATTTATCTATAAAAGTTCATTAGTAAATGAACAGGTAATAGTTTTTTTAATTTAATGAAAATGTTAGTCACGATTTAATTAAATATCGTGATATAAGTTAATATGTTACTTAATTAATCGTCTCTACATATGATTTGAGGAATAAGGAGGATGAGCTAAGGAAGAGCTAAAACAACGTAAAATAACGTAAAATAATGTTAAAAAAACAGAGAAAAATTTGAGGATTTTTTAAAGAGGAGTAAGGGAGGAGAAAATACAGAGGTGAGGAGGAAAAAATGAAGAGGAAATGAAGAAAAGAGGAAGAGAAAAAGAAAAGAAAAGAAATAAACAAAAATAACGTAAAAAACAGAAAAAAATGAGGATTTAAATACGGTAAAGGGAAGAGAAAAAGAAGAGAAAAGGAGGAGCTTGGTCGTAAAAATTTTCCTCACAACTGTATAATATAGATATATATATATATATTTTTATAGGGATTCGAATCCCTGCTAAAAAGCTCTGTTTTTTACCTAGAAGAAAATTGATATATATGTCATTTATATCACGACTCTTAAAAAATTCAACCTTATTGATTATTGGTTGATTGAGAGTCATGTTAGTCATAGGAGTGATTGGCATCGGTAGTCACAGTTTTTGGCATAGTGAGTCTAGCCTGCGATTATTTAATTAATGTTGGATCGGATTTCCTTCCATATTACCATATTAAAAAAGTTAACATATAAAGAACAATATCCTCATATATCAACTTATTCTTTTAAATTATTGTTTTTGAAAAAATAAAAAAAATGAAAAACATGAACAATGTATTTTAATAGGAGGTACATTGGGGGGGAACCATGAGGGGATTTCTGGGTGGGACATGCAGGGGATCATGGGGGGATCATGAGTGGGAAAATAACGTAAATTTTCGTTATTAAATAAATGGATAAAGTTCGGGGAGGACATGGTTGATCCATGGAGGGGTGGTGACTGAATTTTCTTAATATAACTATATAATATATATATATATATATATATATATATATATATATATATATATATATATTGTGAGCTCACTAATATTATATTCATAATATAAAAAAAAGAAAGAGAATTTGAGAGAGAATACGTTAGAAAAAAGAATAAAATAATAGATAATTAGCAATAAACTTGTTCTCTCTTCAATTCAAATCATTGCGTTAAAAGTCTATCTCTATCTTGTGCGTCAGCGCGGCGTAGCAATTAGACCGACGCGCAAGATGGAAATTAATAAGAGTATATGTATGCGCTTGGATGTGCACCGATACACGCCTATAAAGTGACGTACGCTAGCACACAGCTAAGCGTACCTGTAATAGTATCATGTAAAATATATAAAGGTATTACTTCTACTTAGCAGTAGGAGAGAACTGCGGCTGCGGCGGTTTGATCGACGCTTAAGCAGATCGAAGCCAAATCATTGTACGGCACTCTTTGGCCAGCTCTCAGTTAATAAAGTTCAATTGAAATCTAATACTCGTTTATTCGTGTTCTTTATTTTCGATTGCTCTGCAGGTCTGCGAGGAGTTGGACAAACACCAACTCCGTACCGGCAGCAGTAACAACAAAATAACTATTTAAATTTAAAATCAAAGTTTTATTTTTGGTAGAAATTAATTAAATAATTACATTCACTTATATTCCTTTTCGTGAATGTTATTAAAGTGTTTTAACTTAAGTTTAATCTTAGTTTACTTAATATTAATAGTGGAAAGAAAGTGTTAATATAAAGAAATACTTTAAGTATTAGTTTAATTGAGATTACTTATAGAAAATGCTCTTTATAAGACTATGAGTCTTTGGAGCTTTATGGCTTATAAGAGGCCCTTGCTTACTAACAACTAACCACAAAAACATTAAGACCCCGGATTAGCCACCGCATTATGCCTGTGCTAAAAACGGGTCTGGTTTAAAATACCTTTCTTCCTTATCCTTTTACCTTTATATGAGCACTTGGTGCTATCTTTTTCAGGGTTAGGAACGGAGTAGAGGTTACAATATATATATATATATATATATATATATATATATATATATATATATATATTATATAGTTATATTAAAAATTAACCCTCGGACCCCCCCCTCTACACCCTCCACACCCCTCTACACCCCACTCTCCTCTATAGCCCCTCCACGGCCCCTCCACAAAATAACGTAAAATTGCTTAAAATATTACGATATTTTTTATTGTTGCTTTTATTTTAAGTACCCTCCACATAATTAACATCGCATTTTCTTTGTTTCCATGTGTTACGTTCAGCATAAAGTTAAATTATTAATAAATTTTTTTCTATGAATGACTGAATTTCAGCCATCCACCGACTTCCTTTCGATTAACGCGCGAGCGCTACGTCTCCGGGATTAGAAGTCTGAGAAAGAGACAGCAAGGATGAGTTAAATAAATTAGTAGACTTATACACACATGCAAGTTCTAGTGTTGTACAAATATATTTTTCAATTTTTTATAGTTAAAACAAAAAGCTTTGCTTCATACATTTATTGTTCCCTTTTTCTTCTTTCTTACTATTTTGTTCCGGGGCGAAACTACGTTACCATATGCCAAATTTATTAATTATTTCTTTGCATTACATTTCATTATATTTACTGGATTTTACTTTAATTACAACCATAGAAGAACGCTCTGCCTTTAATTTGTTGATGAGCAATAAAAGCCGCCCGTTTTTGCGCTATGCTCTTTACCTCGAGATTTACAATATAATATTTAGAGAAACTCTCTACCTTTATTTTTGTGTCTGAATCGCTGCTACTCCACAACGTCAGCCTTTCACTCTTGTTGCTAAGGTTGTTTCTGGAAATCCTTGAGTTTAAACCAAAACTTCTTCTGCTCTCGATTCAAGTCTCCTAGGTTCATGGCTTTGCAGATGGGCGTTGGCTTGCTGCTGCTGGATCTAGTGACGTTCAGGCTGCTTGGCGAAATTGACGTGGCCAGTAAGAGATTGGTCGGGAAAAAGAGGTTAGCTCCATTGCCATCCGATCTGGAAGAGAGCTGTTGCTCCGAGTGCCGTTAGATCTAAAGAGAGAGCTTCGCACATAAGCTAAAAGCTTTTTATACTCTAATCTTCCTATGGGTTTCTCATACTAACTTCGAGAACCTTCGCTTGCTGCTAACGGCAGTATCTTTTTTTGCACATTCGTATGAGTTTTAGTCATGCATTTGGTTGCCAGTCAGCCCTCACTGTATGATTCTTTTCTGGAAATCTTAATTTCGGTTTAAATAGAAAAAGGTCAACTTGAAGTTTATTGGTAGTTAATGTCTACCGTTACATTTCGGCTTCCTGTTGTTCGGACTCCGTTAAAGCTTTTATTTCCAATTTTGCACTGACTTCGGATAATTGCTCCACATAAATTGGATTTAATGTCCCTCCACTCTGTATTTCTTCAGGGGCGGCCTTATCTATTTTCATTATTCACTTTATTCTGCTACCGCTTCGCTGAAATTCTTTCATACTCCTCTATGTTAACTTCACAGTTTTCTATGAAGTCGTTCATCGTGCCCAGGCTTCTCGCTTATTCTAAGCTTGCCGTCTGCCTACATCTTTTTTCAGCATCCTATTCAGCTTATACTTCTCCTACCTTCGCCGATTCATTCGTCCGTCGAGCCTTGAACTTCATTAAGGTCAACTGAATTTGTTCGCTGTTTGTCTCTTGCATTTGTTTATTTATTATTTTATTATTATTATTTTTTTTATTATTATTATTATTTTCATTTATTTTCCTTTTGAAAAATTTATTGGTATTGAATTCGGTTCCTTTAGCGTATTTTTCTTTCTTTCACTGTTTCATTCAGCCACCGCTTGACCTCAATTTGTTTACGTCGTGCTATTTGTCTCCTGCATTCGTTGATTTATTAATTTATCAATATTATTTTTACTTTTTCATTATTAGTATTATTTTAACTTTTATATTTTTTTTGAAAAATTCATTGGTAATGAACTCTGTTTCTTTAGTTTGTACTTATTTCTTTCACTGTTTCGTTCAGCCACCGCTTGACCTCAATTTGTTTACGTCGTGCTATTTGTCTCCTGCATTCGTTTATTTACTAATTTATCAATATTATTTTTACCCTGTTATTATTATTATTATTTTAATTTTTTTTGTTTAATTATTGGTAATGAACTCGGTTTATTACACGTGCGAGAAAGGTTTTGAAAGCTGATAATAAAAAATGCGTAGCTCCACCTTTTTCAGCCCAGAAAGAAAGAGAAGTTTTTCACGAAATCACTTATTTTTAAATTGATGTTGTATTTCCAAATATTGATATTTTTTTAATTGTACGAAAAGGAATATCTTTGGCTTGAAGTATATATACAAATTTTTTTTTAGATCGCTTGAAAAGATTGAAAATTAATGTAAGTATGTTACTCTAAAGTTAGTCGAAAATACGAAAATTTCGGTTTTTAATAAAATTTAAACCTTTTAAATATATTTTCCGCCTACTATAATTTTCATGAAACTTTCAGAAAGATAGTTTTAGTTATATCGAAAAAGATTATCTATGTCTGTTTGTGACTATTTGCCTTTTTAAAAACTCTAGGAGCACTTAAAAATTGACGTTTTAAAACTTATGTATGGTTTTTTCTAATATTTTAACGTTGTTTCTGCTTGACTTATTAATTCTGCTGTACAAAAAAGACCTCTCTCATAACAATATATTATAGCTGGTACTAAAAACTTAAATCGCCATTATTCAAAAAGCTTGTCAGTGCTCAGGCACTGACAAGCTCTCAGGAACTGGAGATATGGCCTATAGAAGTACTAACAAATATTTAGGTATCGAAACTATAAATTGAAAAATGATTAGTTTTCGCTTTAATACCTTCAAATCGCTGTGTATCTAAATTAAAATTGAATATTAACCTTCAGGCGGTCGGGGTGGCACCTTTTGGGGTCACCCCGGCCGCCTGAAGGTTAATTAACTTGACTTAATATATAAAAATTAAGGATTTTCATATGGATTATTTTAATTTCAAATAATAAACTTAATGCTATTAACGATGTAGTTTCTTCCAAAAGTTTCGGGCAACCTGCATAATTTTACAATGACCAGAGATATTAGATTGAAATTTTCACGGGTTTGATAGGGTTACAAAATCTATTGTTCAACAAAAAAGTACCCACCCCGAATTCTTCGGAAGGTGTGGGGAGGGGGGGAGAGGGAGTCACAAAACCTCAAATCGCCGGGTGAGAAAAAGAGCTCACAACTCAGATAAGCACTGATGAAAGTACCAACTCGATTTTGCGCATTAAAAAGTACTTACTCAACTTGAGAACAAAAAGGTTACATTTCAGCTTTGTCCATTTAAATTTAAATGTTTTTTTATTTTTTTTAGCGCGAATGTTTTGATATGGAGTAGTTATTTATTATTTTAAATTATTGATTTTATAAGAAATAGTGTAATGGTGGTTTTCATACAAAAAACAGAGAAATAAAAGTATTAGAAACATATTAATTTATTTGTCATATTTTATATTTACTATGTATCCTATGTTAGCTGTTATAAAATTCATATGTTCGTATGATTTTCTCACATTTCTTTTTATTCACGACACTCTTTTAGACACTTCAGAATTATTTTTATACACATAAAATACTCAAATATTCACGTTTTTACACGTTTTATGTTATTTATTTACACGTTTTTTTCATTTGAAATATGAAATAACACGAATTATTTTTCGTATGTTAATCGCTATAGGATTTTTATTTTCGATTTCCACTTTCTCTCTCTTTTACTCACTGAACGTATATTATAGTTGCTTGCGCATGCACGCTACAACAAATAAAGTATCAAATAATTTTTTACTTAAAGTCATTTCTGTTGCATTTTTTAAATTATAAATTAATTTTTATCGCTCTTTGCGATGGCGAAGTTCCGGCCGGGTATGGAGAAAAATTGTATACACTGAGAAAAAAAAAATCATTAAATCAATGAAATGATATACTTGAAAAAAAGTTTAATTAATTCAAATAATTATTTAATCGATCTGATAAAGAAATTAATTAGCAAAACAAAATATTTAATTGGAACCGAGGGGTTTCTCACTAAAATACTCATAGAAAAACTCTTCCGTACTCTCAAGCATTCTTTAGTTCTCATGCGTACTCTCCAATACTCTTTTGGTGAACGCTTTAAGTAAATAAACACGAAAAAGTTTGAAAGAGATTTAGTGAGTATGCAAGAGTAAGAATGAGTATTTGTAGAATACGAATGAATATTGAAAAGTATGCAAGAGTACCAATGGAGTATTCAAGAGTACGCAGGAGTACAAATAAGCATTTAAGAGTATGGATGAATATTCAGAAATTTGCAAGAGTGTAAATGAGTTTACGTAAGTTTAAATGAGTATGCATGAGTACGAGTGAGTATACATAAGTACGAGTGAGTATACATAAGTACGAATGAGTATACATGAGTACGAATGAATAGAAGAGTATATGCCGAGTTTATAAAAACCGGAACATAATATTTACAGTTAAATTAATTTAATGCAATTAATTTAAATATTTAACAAATAGAATTTTAGTAATATTAATTTTATTATTTTATTGATTTCGGCAATAAGTCATTTTATATCATGTTTGATAAATAGAACAGATCGTAATAGATCTTATTAATATAACGCTGAATTCTGAGTCTTTATCTAACAACCCATCTCTTTATTAATATTAGTTACGTTTACGTAAAAATTATTAATTATAACAAAAAAGTTATAATTAAAAAAAATTTATTTAATAAGAGAAATAGTTTTTTAAAAAAATATACCTATAAAACGATTGTTGATGTACTTATATCAATTTATGAAATTTTCGTAGGTAAAACTTTTTCCGACTTTTTCTCAAACAGGAGACAATAAAATTTTTCGTTAACTTTATGAAATATTATTATATTTTCATCTAGTGAGGATAAATAACTGGTTTTTATAATATTTTTGTAAAATAGTAATTCTAAAGGTGATATTTTTTCATTTTGCCAATATTTTATTTTTCTCAACTGTTTAAATTCAACCTTATCCCTTGCATAGATCAACTTTTGAATCCATTTTTCACTAGTAAATAACTTTTGGTAATAAGAATATTTTTTGTTGGGAATGACATGTAATATACAACTTATTTTTTGCCAAACATTATTTTTAATAGTTAAATTTCTGATTTTATTTTCTGAAAAATATTTATTTTTAAATAAAATAAATCGCAACATTTTTTGTTTAAAATTTCACGTAAAACATACCTATATTTAGAAATAGTTAAATTTAAGCTACGAATAGTTAATAGATTTTGCCACCGTGCATAAGAAAAAGTTACTTATTATGCTATTATGTTTGGTATAAGCAATATTGAATACCTTATCAAAATTAAAAAAAAAATCTTATCGTGTTCAACCGGTAATATGTCGGTAAATAATTATATAGAATAAATAAAGTAATAATGAAAACTATAAAAAATTGTAATCATAAAAAGATATGTGTTTTTATTGGACTAAACTACTTTATTAAATATATAAAAATGCATTTTTATATATTTGTGTATTTTATAATTTAAAAATAGTCCTAATAGAAATTTTGTTAACTAAAATGGTCGATTCATCAATTATTTTTTATTTAGTTTAATATTTACAATGTAGAAAATTAATTATTACTATTATTTTAATTATTTTAGAATATTACATAAAATATGTATATGAAATGTAACCAGTAACATACAAAATATTAATGTATCAGCTTATAATTTAAATTTCCTTTTTATTCACTATATTCTAAGCGAATTAATAGCTGGATTTATTTTATTAAAAATTAATGTAATAATCACTTATTTTGAGTAAAAATTTTTTATAATAACATTCAATTTTAAAATAATTGAAATGTTACTTAAAATAATTTTTTACCTTATTTTACAATTTAATAATTAATTATTATTAATTATTTATTGATTGATTATTATCAACCTATTGACTCATCGACCGATCAAGCTATCGATAGATTCATATATCCACGTATCAACCCATTGATTTATCAACCCATCGACCGATTAATTCATAAATATAACAACCCAAAATAACATAGATTTATATTCAACTTGACTATTTATCAACTTATTGACCTATAATTTCATTAATCCAACGGTCCATCAACTAATCAATCAACTTTTTCCTCTTTAAACGTATTAATCTATCAATCCATCGACCCATACATCCGTCGACCCTTTGAATATCTCACTCAGCTGAGTCCTTTATCAAAAAACTTTTTTTTTTTCTTTATTAATTTCGTAATTTTGTAAATAATTAATTGCATTTTTATTATATATATAAAATTTAAAAAATCGATGTTTCAAGTTCTTTCTTTTAACACACACACACACACACACATATATATATATATATATATATATATATATATATATATATATATGTGTGTGTGTTAAAAGAAAGAACTTGAAACATCGATTTTTTAAATGAATACTCCATCTCAAATTTCCGTACTCCTTAATCTTCTGAATATTCAATAATTTTTTTGAATACTCATTGTATTCTTTGCATACTCTTTAATTATTTTAAATATTCATCTTACGCTTTGCATACTCTCTGATTTTTCAAATACTCAACTTACTCTTTGCATACTCTCTGATTTTTTCAAATACTCATCTTACTCTTTGCATACTCTTTGATATTTTCGAAAACTCCTCTTACTCTTCGCACTCTGATTAATTTTTAAACTCCAATACTCTTATAAAACTCTTGCGTACTCACAATACTCTTACAAAACTCTTGCCACTCTTCGCATGGAACTAAACAAATCAATTATTTGAATCAATTGAAAATTTAATTAATTCAATGCATCCAACTGATTACAATATCACAATGAAATTATTTGATTGAAAGACAATAAGATATTTCATAGAATCAATCATATATTTCATAAAGAGAAAAAACGCATTTATCAGAGCAACTAAATATAGAATTAAAATGATTAAGCATGTCAGTGATCAGTGACATAATTTAAGATAAGTCATACAATATTTAATTAAAATAATGAAACATTTTTTTGTTACATTAAAGATTGATTGAATTGATTAATAATGCCAACAGTTACGTTGGCATTATTAAATATTTCATTAATATAGTCAAATATATAATTGGACTGTAAAGTAATTTAATAGAAGTGATATAATGATTGATTGAATCAGTGTAATATATTCTCCTTTTAATCAAAACTTGATAAAATAATTTAATATCTGATTTTAGTTACTAATTACTAACTAGTTATTTTAATGAAATATTTATTAACGTTAACATATTTATTTTATTATTTCTATCAAGTTTTGATTGACATAAGAATATATTTCACTAATTTAATTAAATTTTATGACACTTCTACTAAATTACTTTGATGTTCAATAATATATTTGATTATTTTAATGAAATTTTTACTAATGCTAACGTAATTATTCTATTATTTCTATCATGTTTTGATTGACATAAGAATATATTTCACTGATTCAATTAAATATAATGACACTTATACTAAATTACTTTGATGTTCTATAATATATTTGATTATTTTAATGAAATGCTTACTATAGCTAATGTATTTATTCTATTATTTCTATCAAGTTTTAATTGAAGGGAGAATATATTACACTGATTCAACCAATTATTATATTACTCCTATTAAATTACTTTACTGTTTAATAATAAATATTTTATGAAGATAATCAAATATCTTATTGAACATTGAAATAATTTAATGGAAGTGTTATAATATTTAATTGAATCAGTGAATCATATTCTTGTTTCAACTAAAACTTTATAGAAATAATAAAATAAATATATTCGGTTTAATAAATATATTCGGTTTAATAAATATTTCATTAAAAAAATTCAATATCTGATTTTACGATGCAGTGATTTAATTTAAAAAATATGATATTTTCTTGATTAAATGAAACATTTTCTTATATTCGTCAAAAAATAATTGAAATAATAAAATTTAATATTAGATCTTTAAAAAATTTTGAATTTTTGCGCCATCTAATTCATCTTTTATTCAAGAGGTGGCTGCTACCTCAGTCGCGTTACCCGCAAGTGCAGAGACTTCAGATCATTTTGTCTATAAGGCCGATGAAAAGATTAGTTTTCAATTATAATTTATGCGAGCGAATATATGCGTATAATGTAGTGATTTTAGAAATAGGGAAATTTAGTTGTGTAACAAAATATCTAGTAGATAGGCTATATATATATATATATATATATATATATATATATATATATATGTACAAAACTAATGAAGGATGGACTAAATTTTCTCTAAGGGAGGTGACAAATTTTTTAAAAGAAAATTTTCACCAATTGTAGGATTTTCATGGAAAACATTGTAAAATAAGTATCTTAATTTTCTGTATAAATACCTCGTTCCAAGCCGCATTTTGTCAGTTCGAGGATCATCTTCAACTTTTTCTAACTACAGAAAAAGATTTCGAAGATCAACTTAAAAGAAAATAGAAAAATGATTCAAGACAAAATTGAAAATATTAAAGCAGTTCAAGATCGCATTAGATGGTTAATAGCAAATGGACCAACATTGCTTATGATGTTGGAACATGTGACATGGGCGATGCATGCAGTGGATTCCCGTAAGTATAAAATAAAATATAAAAATATTTAAATGATTTTTTTCACATTAATTTTTTCTTTTTCAGTGCCACCGCTGCTTCCGACGGTTGCTATGCAGCAGCTATATAATCATCCTATATTAGGAACTTCATCAGAGAGTTCCGCTGAAAGAAATCAGCAGTCGACACAGCAGTCAACATTGAAGACATCGATACAGATAAATCGGCGGTCGAGGAATCGCAGCTCAAGCTCGAGTTCATCCTCAAGCTCTAGCTCGAGTTCATATTCAACCTCTAGCTCGAGTTCATCCTCGAGTTCAACCACATCAAGCAAAGAAGCAAATCAGAGCAACAAGGGACAAAAAAGATCAATTAATGATCTTGAAGCGATCCCCATGAAGAAAAAGACGCTAAGTAAGTTTATTTTTTTAAATGATTTTTTAAAAAATTTTACATATAATTTTATTTAATATTATTTTCTTATTTTTGTTTACAGATGATTCTGAAAACAAGAGACATCACCATGAAGATAAATCGGTTCCCTCGACCTCTTCAGGATATAGAGCAACGGAACCAATACCATCAACCTCCTCGACGGGTCAAAAATTTGAGCAACCAACACCGTCTACTTCAAAAGGTAAATTATTCAAAATAAATAAATAAATAAATAAAATAATCATATTATTTCATTTTTTCAATTTTACTTTATAGGAAGCAAAAGAGAATAAAAAGTTCAGCAAGAAAAAAAACCAACTTCAGCACGGGAGTGGATGAAAAAAGTTGGCCGACAACTTGCTAAAAAAAATGAGTTTGGCTACTACCAGCGCGTCATTATCAGCAGACCGACATTCGACTACAGCGTGAACGCCATCAACAGCAGACTGACATTCGGCTACAGCGTGCACGCCATCAACAGCAGACCGACCTCGTATGCGCGAGAATATAATTATACGCGAGGATATAACTATAATAGAATAGTTATATTTAAAACTTTATATTTTAGTATTTTTTTAATGCATACTTATATTTATATATTTGTAATAAATATCTATTAGAATTAAAAAAAATAAAAAAAAATAAAGAGGAATAATTTGATTCTTCTTTTTTTTCCTTATACTCATATTCCTCCTTTCTAATTCCTTTACAATAAATAACTTATAACTCTTAATTTTATAAATAATTAAATTCATTAATATGATAAATATAAAAATTAAACAGTCAAGTTAATAAAATGATAATAAAATAAAATAAAGTGTATATAATACATACAAATTTAGTCAGTACATTAAAATTATGCAACGAAAAATTTATTATTATTGATTTGAATATTTATATCCTCAGGATTACTAACAATAGTTTACAAAGATCATGTAAATTATCTTGTCCGTATTTAATATTAATTAATTTTTTTTAAAGTCTTTTTAATTTTTAAACATTAAACTTATAATTTATTTTTTCAATGAGGATCATAAGAAGGGTTGAGAAAAAACTAGAATCTTTTTTTTTTATTCGATTCAATTTATTTCCAACAAAACTTTATACATGTATCATCATTAGAAATTTTGTCTACTTCATCTTTGGCAAATTTAGCATCTAGGTAATCATGTAACCATGTTCGTATTGAAATAGCACTGATAACAGCGCACATAGGTTTTCACCTTAAACAGAGGTCGTGGTTAAAACATGTGTATCGTCTACAATTCATTATTTTTTCTAATGATGGACATCCGAAGTCTTCAATGCTGCTGATTGTTCTAAAAAATAAAGAGGTAATGTAAATTAAAGTATAAACAACATGAGAAATAAAATATTATAAAATATTGTCATGGTTAAAAAACAGTATGATAAAGTATGAAAATGATTTTAAAATAAAAAGTATAAAAAGTATGAAAATGATTTTAAAATAAAAAGTATAAAAAGTATGAAACAAGTATGGGAAAGTATAAAAAAGTATTAAACAAGTATGAGAAAGTATCAAGCAAGTTTAAAAAAGTATCAAACAAGTTTGAAAAAGTATCAAAACAGTATGAAAAGTATGAAAGTTGAAATATAAATGTATTACTTACACATTTGGTAAAACATCAGCTAACCATTGCGCCTTTTGCTCACCCTTGACAAATACTTTCTTGACTCCTTGCGAACAAATTTCAAAAATTTTTTTTATACGATGGTAAGGTATATTTCCAGAGTTCCATGGTATTCCATGGTAATATTTTTCCAGCTATTGTGTTATGCCTTTTTCTTCTTGACTCAATTCTCTCTATGTCATTGGAGGTTTAAAAAACTACGCAGTTGGGAAAGCAGTTTTTCTAAAATTCAGAAAACTGACTTCTTTAAAAATAAAAGAATTCCCAGACATTCCTTGAAATCCTTGTATGTCCCAAATATAAACGTTCTCTTCAGGAAATTCTAATATTGCATTTTTAATCATTGTATCATAGTCACAGGTTCTAGCCATCTTAAAACTCTAAATTTCTTTCAGACAGAAGTAATTTGAGCGACTAAATAGAAAAATTCTCACAGCTTTCCAATGGTTAAAAAAAAAAATTTATTCCTTCCTAAAAAATTTATCCCTTTTTTTCTAATCTTTTCTCCTTACTATAGGTCAAATCTCGAAATTTGTATCCCTTCTTAAATTTTCTTTTTACTATTGGTAGAATCTTGAAATTTATATCCCTTCTTAAATTCTCATTCAATTTTCTTCTTTACTATTGGTCAAATCTTGAAAATGGTATCCCTTTTTAAATTTTCATTAACTTTTCTTTTTTACTATTGAAGGAATCTTTAAATTTATATCCTTTCTCACATTTTCACAAACTTTCCTTTTTACTATTGGATGAACCTTAAAATTTATATCCCTTCTTACATTGTCTTTACTTATAAAAAGCGAAACTATTTCTTAGATGACTACACTTCGTATATAACAATCAGTGAGATTTATTCTTAAATATTGTGTGAGTTGAAACTGTTGCTCTAGTACTATTTTAGTTATAAAAAAAGTTAAGATGACTTCAGTCGATTTTTTTGAACGTCTTGTTCAATTACTTCGTGATACTTTACAAAGTATAAACGAATTGAGCAATAATGATATTCATTATTGGTTAGATATGTGTAATTCTACTGTTATCAAATTAAACGAAAAAATTGCTCAACCTAACCTCACAAGAGGAGAAAAACAGAAATGTCAAACTTGTATGACACATCTTTCGTGCATACAAGTTCAGTTGGAACAACATCTTTATCAAGGAGGTAATCTACAATCTGAAGAAACAGAAGCTAGAGTCGAGTGGCGAGACGTAGAGTCAACTTTTCAAAATCGAATTAGAACTGGTGTAGTGGTGAATATTAAATATGTGGACATTCTGAGTTTTTTGAGTGATGCACAGAAACTTTTTAAAGTTAGGGTTCAGGCGTGCTTAGAAGAATATAATACGTTAAAAATAAATTCTGATTTCATTTCTGAATTTTCTGTGCAGAAAAATACTGAGGAATTAAATGATACTAAATATTTTACAAGTGAAAGTGCTACAGTATACATGTCAACTGATTTAGAGCAATGGTTCAAAGATAATATCAAAGAGCCTATTCTTACGCAAATAGAAGAATTTCAGGAAAAGGATTCAGGATGGACTTTGAAGAGTATAATAAGTTTGTGTATAAATATGAAAAAATATTCTCCTTTGAAGGGTAATTCTTATATACTTCTGTCAAAGTTTATAGAAAATAAGAAAGCGTGTGTTAATGTTCGCAATAATGACAATCAGTGTTTCAAATATGCTGTACTTTCCGCATTATATTCTAGTAACCGTAATTCTCAAAGTTTGGGTCATTATCTTCCGCATAATAATAAGCTGGGGTTTGATAAAATTAAATTTCCAGTAAAAATTAAAGATATTCCGAAATTCGAAAAATTAAATAATAATATTTCAATAAACTTATACATGTTGAAAAAGTATGGTCCGAAGTTTGAAGTATCGCCGTATCATATTACATCAGAAAAAAAGGTACAACATGTCAATTTGCTCATTTTTCAAGATTTCTATATAGACGAGTATGAAGAAAATAATGATGCTGATGGAGGCATGCCTCAATATCATTATGTTTGGATTAAAAACTTGTCTCGACTTCTGGGTTCTCAAGTGTCTAAAAGCCATATAAAATCTAACCATTGTGAGAGGTGTTTACGAATTTTTTATAGTGAAGAAAGATTCGTAATTTATGAAAATAATTGTAAAAATTTAAATAAATGTAGAATAAATCTGCCCAACTCAAAGAATAATATTCTCAAATTCGAAGATTACAGCAAGAGTGAAAAAGTTCCTTTTGTTATTTATGCAGATTTTGAATGTGTATAGAAACCTACAGATAGTGAGAAGGCTTTTCAACTTCATGAATCGTACAGTATTGGATACTACATGAAATGCAGTTTAGATGATAAATTATCTTATTATAAATCATACAGAAGGATTAACGAATGTGAAGAGACACCTGCAGAATGGTTTGTTAGATAATTGAAATCAATGTGTGAGAAAATTAGTGAACTTTACAAAAATCCGAAACCAATGACTAAACTTACAGATTTAGGAGAATTGTCTTTACAAAGGTCAACTAATTATCATACATGTAGAAAACCAATCCGTGCCGAAGAACTTACAGTACGAGACCATTGTCATCTCACAGGACGATAAGTTGTCCAATTGGTTATAATTAAATAAAAAAAATTAATTTGGCTATTTTACATTTATTTTTTTTTTAGTTTCAGAGGTGCAGCTCATAATTCATGTAATTTAAATTATAAGATTTCAAGATTCATTCCTGTTATTTTTCATAATCTCAATTATGACACTCATTTTATTCTGAAAGAAATCGGGACTTCTACATTGATGAAGGCACAAATGACTCCAATACCTCATAATAAAGAAAAATACATTTCTTTTACAAAATATGTGGATAATAGTGACATAATTTTAGATTTATAGATTCTTGGCGTTTTCTACCACCATCATTGGAGAAGCTTGCATCGTATCTCGGAAACGTGTCAATAACAGTGAGAGAATTTCAAACAGATGGATTTACAGATGCTAAGATAAATCTTCTTAGACGGAAAGGTGTATTCCCGTACGATTTTGTGGATGGATTACATAAATTGATGTCTACAAAGCTGCCAGAAAAAAGGACTTCTACAATAAACTAACGGATTCTCATATAGCTGAAGAAGATTATAAGCACGCTGTTCAAGTTCGGAATGAATTCAATATAAAAACTTTAGGAGAGTACTCGGATTTATACTTAAAAACCGATGTTTTGCTATTGGCTGATGTCTTCGAAAGTTTCCGAGAGACCTCTCTTAAAGCCTACGATTTATGTCCTGCTCATTTCTACACAACTCCAGGCTCAACGTTTTCAGCAGCTCTTTAAATGACGAAGGTAGAATTGGAACTTTTGACAGGCATTGACATGCTTATGTTTATCGAAGCAGGTAGCCGTGGAGGAACAAACCAGTGCTGTAACCGGTATGCAAAGACAAACAATCCATACATGGGTCCTTCATATAACGAAAATCAGAAAAAGAGGACCCTTCTATATTTTGATATTAATAATCTTTATGGTTGGGTGATGATACAACATTTACCGATAGGAAAATTTAAATGGACTGATTATGAAACAATGCCAGATTTCTTCAATACACCGCCAGATTCGGATACAGGATATATTGCTGAAGTAGATTTAGAATATCCTGTGGAAATCCATGATGAACATCGGGATTTACCTTTTTGCGCAGAAGAGGAAGCAAGCGGAGAATGAGTTTGAAAAACTCTTCTTTGAATTGCTTATTAACTCTGTATATGGAAAGTGCATCAAACGAGAGCGGTCACGTGTTGATGTGTGATTAATAAATAAATTCACAGATAGGTATGGAGCAGAAGCACGCATAGTTCAACCAAATTTTCACAGTTGTGCAATTTTTTATGAAAATTTGGTAGCTATTCAGCTGAAGAGAACGAGTATCACAATACAAAAACCTATATATGTTGGTTTTTCCATCCTTGATTTATCAAAAACACTGCTATATGAGTTTTATTACTCATATATGAAACAGCGACTAGGACAAAAATGTAAACTTCTATATACAGATATGGATGATTTAATATATGAAGTTGAAGACATTGATATGTATCAAACAATGAAAGAAGACATTCACAGATTTGATACTTCTAATTATGCTGAAAATAATCAGTTTAATATTCCACGTGTCAATAAGAAAGTTCCTGGATTAATGAAAGCTGAATGCTGTAGCAAGATTATGTCTGAATTCGTAGGTTTGCGGAGTAAAATGTACAGTATTTTGGTTGATGAAGGAGACACAGTTAAGAAAGCTAAAGGTATTAAATCTAACGTCGTGAAGAAAACAATCACTTTCGAGGAACACCGGAGCTGTCTTCAGGATCTTGTCATTATACACCGTGAACAGTGCAATATTCGATCAAAATTACACACAGTGCATACTGAATAGCAAAGAAAAATTGCACAAAGTCCACACGATGATAAGAGATTTTTATTGCCTGATAGTACAGACACTTTACCATGGGGTCATTTTAGAATTGAAGAGATATAGATGGCGCAAGCTGCACTTGAAGTAGAGAGGAAATTCGCAGGAAAAATGGCTGCCGAAAAAGAGCAGGAGGTGGAAAAGAAGAGGGGACATGAAGTATCCAATAAAAATAGAGTAAAACGAGTGGGGATGGATGTTACAGAGCATAGAAGAGAGGGGGAAATTGAGAGGGGGGATAAATCCAATGAAAATGGAGTAATGCAAGTGGAGATTAATGATACAGAGCATCAGAGAGAGGGAAAAATTGAGAGAGGGGATGATCCATCGAATGAAAATAGTGCAGCGCGAGTGGGGGTGAAACTTCATGGTAACCAAGGTGAGCAAATCATTATTGAGTATGACGTATTAGAGGAGTCCATGCATGACTGACATCCAACGATCGAGGGGATAAGTTCTGAAGAAGGTGAGAGAATGGATTTATTACAAGTGGCGATGGAAAGGGCAGAAATCGAGGTGAGGGATGGGCTATATCAAGGGACGGAGCACATTCAAGTAATCGAAGAGCTTGAGGACGATTAACCTCCTACAAAAAAACCAAGAATCAACCAACTTATCATGTAAGTACATTTTTACTAACAAAAAAAAAATTTTTTTTCCCAATAAAATATTATCTTTAACAGAAATTTTAATTTTAATTTTTTCTTTTTGATTTCAGAATGGATTTATCATCACTTAATAAAATTGCTGGAAGCGACTTCTTGCCAAAGAAAAGAGTTACAGACTTGGAAAAAGATCACCAGTACATGGTGACAGCACTTAAAGAGGTGAAGACACGATATGGTGTCAAGATTGTAGCAGAATTCGAGCAAAGTTTTCAAGTATTCCTACCAGAGAAGATTTTATCAGCAATTCTAAAAGATGAAGAATTTTTTTACAAACTCTGGGATGAAGCAAAAAAACTACGTTTGTTTGCAATGTATTTGGGAGGAACTTCTTTCAAATTCGATCGGGTATAAAAAATATATCTACGAAATGATTTTTAAAACTATTTATTGTAACTTGTACATAATAATACATAAATAAATAAAAATATGTTAACATTATACATTTGTTTTTTTATTTATCATCACCACCTATTGTTATAATTATATTAAATTACCATAATAAAATATATTACAATATTCTATTTAAATATATCTAAATAATATAAACAAAATACAATTAAATTTTTTATTTATATTTTATTTTATTTATTACACTATTATATTGAAAAATACATTTTAATTTTTTCAAACTATCTCATTTTTATCTATCCAACTATTATGCTCGTTACTTAAACCTAACCACTTAACATATACACGTTTACCACTTTTCTTTAAAACTTTTTCTACTAAATAAATTTCTGGATACATAGTCTTTTGAATTTCCGTTTCATAAAAGCTGCCGGAGACTGGTTCATCATAATAATCTTTGACGTGGTAAGTTATGGGATTAGTTTTTACAACTCTTGTTATTGTGGAAATTTCAGTTGACCGATTTGGTGTATAACCTTTTTCAAAAACTTGTTTTATCTTATTTATTCGCACTTTGTCTCCTATTTTGAATTTTTGTTTTTTTACAGATCTTTTTTCAGTTGGGTAATTTTTCTTGATTTCTTTTTCATTTATCTTTGTAACGTTTTCGAGCTTGATTCCTATTGTTCGATGTTTTCTTAAATTGTATGCTTTCACTAACTCAGGCAGAATATCCAACCATTCATAACTTCCTTGTTTGCTGAATTCTAACCACATAACATTTTTTAAAGTTCTATTAAAGCGCTCACATATGCTTGCATGAAGATTACTATGTGAAGAGTAGTGATTCATCTTGTACTTTTTCATAAGATTCTGAAAGTTTGAATTGTAGAATTCTTTTCCTTGGTCAGTTTGTAAATTCGTTAGCACCCGTCCTTGTTTTAATATTGACTTTATAGCTAGAGTAACATCATTGCCACTCTTCGATTTGACTGGTACAGCCCATGCATACTTTAGCTTTAGCAATATCTGATTGTCTATTCATTTCTTTAATTATATATTCAATACTTGCAAAATTTCGTTGAGTCGTATCATAGAGATAAGTTAATTTTTCGTCTATTTTTTCCTCATATATTTCAACTTTGTTCTCATATTCTTGTATAGCTTTAGCAACTTCTATAATTTTAGAAGATAAGAAATCAACTTCTTTCTGTAGAATTAGATTGTATATCCTTTTCTATATCTACCATCATTCATTGCTCTATCTTTGTCAATAACAACAAATCCATACTTGTCATTCTTCCAGCATTCAGTACAAAGGTTTCGAAATTCATTGAAAGTTAAGTCAGTATTCACATGATCTTCATAGATATATTTAAGATTAACATTATCTTGACGATAAATTACCATCAAATTAATATTGTCCCTGATGAGATGTTTCGGTATATGAGCATATGACTGACATAGATAAAAGCTATCTATACTTTTGTGTCAACTTATGCAGAAAAAAGCTCTGACGTTATCCTGCTTCTCACAAGCCACATCGTCAAAAATCATAATTGAATTAGGTAGAGCTTCATCTGAAGACACTACAGATGCATCTTCACTAAACGATAGATATGATATACCTTTAATTGGCTCTAAAACTTTTTGAAAAAATTGGTATTTCGGTTGATTTAAGGATTTAGAGTATACATACAAATTTTCAAATCTAAGACCATTAGGGTGTGTAATTAAAGCCAATAAACTATTAGTTTTTCCACAATTAGATGGGCCACTGAATACTGCTCGTATATTATCTGGAAGTAACTCTCCGTGTCGCTTTTTTCTTTTTGTTTTCTCAAAATCAAAGTTGGCGACGGGAACTTTGACGTTCTGCTCAGTAAAATCCATGTTTACGTAACAAAGTCAAATCTAAGATTGACCTTTTCAAAATATAAACCCTTGTTTTATATTTTGATCATCAGTTGTAAATCAGCACTCAAAGAGAGATGCTCGTACACAAATCACAGAAGCACCCTAAGGGTAAAGGGTTACTTGATAAAGTAATCAATAACTTACCTATTGAAATGCATATTCCTGGATATCAATATTGTGGTCCCGGAACAAAACTGAAAAATCGTCTAAAAAAGGTGATATAGGTATCAATCTACTTGATCAAGCATGCAAAGAACATGACATATCTTATTCTGATAAAAATGCTGATTGAAAAGTAGCTGACATGAAGCTCGCTGATAAAGCTTGGCAGCGTGTTAGAGCCAAAAATGCAAGTCTTAGCGAAAAAACAACTGCTTTTGTTGTTGCAAATACTATGAAATTAAAAGGAAAGACGAGAATGGGTGTAAAATTGAGTAAATTAGTAACTGCAAGTAAAAAATCATTAAAACCAAGTGAAAATTCTCGCAAAGTTATTCAGTCCGCTTTAAAAGATGCGCGTGAAGCTCTTAAAATCGTAGGCGGTAAGAAAAAAATTATCATTCCACGTATTCTACCTGTTCCATCAAAAATAGTTGGCGCTCTGCCTTTCCTCATACCATTGTTCGCAGCACTAAGTGTAACTGGTGCTCTGGCTGGGGGAGCTGCTGGAATTGTTAAAGCAGTAAATGAGGCTAAAGCTGCACAGAAAAATTATGAAGAAAGTAAGAGGCATAATAAAACTATGGAAGCTATTGCTCTAGGAAAAAGGTATATCTTAAACCATATAAAACTGGAATGGGATTATTTATGAAACCTCATGTCGGTCATAGTCAAGTTAGAAAAAAAAAAACTTCGATTTAACTTTGCTAAATCGTACACTGACTGACTATGATCTTATAAAGTATGCTCGTATGATGCAAATCCCATATTTTCGAGGTGTTTTCATGAGAAATAATCTACCTTCTGATGGCCCATGACACTCACTGGATATGTTATCGAAAACGAGGTTCCGAAGTGATTTATTTTGATAGTTTTGGTGATCTTAAACCCCCTACAGATCTCATGTTATATTTTAACGTGAAAGAAGTGAAATTCAACTATAAAAGATATCAGAATTTTGACTCATTTATTTGTGGACATCTTTGTCTTCAATTCTTGTGTAAAAGACTATAAAAGAAGAGTTTTCAGACAAGCAGGATCATTCTTTTTCAAACAGTCATTGAAGATAGTTTCACTTTGAGTCTTTTAGGCAAATCTTCTGTCTTAGAAGCGCATTATTTTCCTTCAATAGAACTTCCACAGCATAAGAATTTTGTTTTAGGTTTAGTTGAACTTTCAACATTCAACTCGATTCCCAATGTTGACAATTCGAATAATAAACTTTTTATAAAAGGAGAGAAGATTATTACTATTCCTACTGGTAGTTATAAAATTGATGCTATTAATCAATTTTTGCAAAAAGATCTGAAATCTAAAGAAATTGAGTTTTCCTTAAAAGCTAACAACAATACTCTCAGAAGTGAAATTTATTGCAGTCATCAGATAGATCTTAGACCTCACGATTCAATAGGCACTCGTCGCGTTCTTCATGAAAACATTCATCACAGCTCTGATTTACCTGTGAAGATATTGAAAATAAACGCACTCAGAGTAGAGTGTAATATTACTACAGGTGCTTACATCAACGACAAAAAAGTTTACACGATCCATGAGTATTTCCCTAAAGTTCCTCCAGAATATAAAATTATAGACGTTCCATCGCATGTCATATATTTACCACTTAATGTTGAGAGTATAGATCATCTTCAAATCCGAATCGTTGATCAAGACGGAAATTTAGTGAATTTCCGAGGAGAGGAAATTACTATTAGACTTCATATAAAATCTGTTAATGGGAATCGTTTACAATTCATATGTGCATATAAGTAAGCCATCATGTCAACCCACCATCAGTCGTCCAAAGGTACTCGGACCGTTAACACGGAAGAGCATCCACTTTCTCAAAAGCATAGATCTTAAAGTACGCGGAAAAAGATAAATTGTATCATTCTCTGCTGCTTCCAGAAAAATGGACGAAATTCTAAGCATTTAATCAGGTGTCGCAATCGACGAGTTTATTGCTCATTATGAGGTTCACGCACATCAACCATATTCCACATTAAGTTTCAATAACAGTGATGAAATTCGTATTTCTATTCAGCACCAAGATTTATGCCTCTTACTATCATGTAGTTACATCCATGTATGTGGAAAATTACAAAAACCAGATGGACAAGCACTAACTAAAACTAATTTCGTTAACAATGGCATTTGTTATCTGTTTGATGAAATTCGATATGAACTTAATGCTATAGAGGTAGGTAAAAGTAAAAATGTTGGTTTGAGTAGTCTCATGAAGGGATTCTTTTCATTTAATCCAAATCAGACTCTAACATTAGAAAATGTAGGCTGGCTTGGTGTTGAAGGAGGAAACTTTTAAATGAGCTGAAAAAATACATAGCATTGAAGAAATTAGAGGAAGAGCAGAAATTGCAAATACTACAAACAGCGCTTCAGAGAGAAACGAATGCATGGTGGTATATATACCAAGATGATGTTAACACATTTGAGGCTTTTAAGAAACTTTTCATCGATAGATTTTGGAATCGAGATATTCAGAAATCTTCAAGAAGAAAGGTAGAATTTGGTCGATATTTTGAAGGTGGCAAAATATCAAAAGTATCATATGCCACACAGATATTCGGCTACGCAAAGGAATTGCAGTTAAATCATACGGATGAAAATCTTGTCGATAAAGTTGCCGAACAATTTAATAGAAATATCAGACAAGCTTTTCAATTATCTCAAACGAAAGATAAAATGACATTACTAAAAATATTGGCAGATTGCGATAACGATGACAAAATTCAAGATAAGAAAACACAAATAAGGACATCGTACCAGCCAAATAATAACAATAATTCAAACAATGGATTTAATAACAACGAAGGAGGCAGAGTAAATACGAACAGTTATAATAATTATAAACAAAATGAAAATCAGAACAATAAGTAACTAATTATGGAAATAAACAAATAGATGATTCACATTGGAATTAACCAGGACCAATTTTACAGGAACAAAATCAAAAACGACAGTTCTATCCACCTGCTATAAATGTAACAGAAATAGCAAATAGAAAGAATGAAGAAAAAACAAGATATGAAAAATTTAATCCACCAGTGGATAACAAAACAATTAGAAAAAGTCATAAAGAAATGGATATATTAAATATAAATTTTCAGGAGAACTAGATGGAGTTGCTTTTCATATTAAAAAAGAAGGGGTTAGAGACGCAACGAACCCTAGCACCCCAGAAAGACAAAAAACTAAAAATTCAAAAAGTAATTATGTGTTGAAAATATACACACTCATACTAGGTGTCGCCACCTATTGAGAATATTTTAGTAGACAGTTGAAGAGAATCAAGTTGCGTCTCGTCGTCGTTCAGTTCAGTTCAAGTCCGTCTGTTAAAGCCAGAACTTGTATTTCATTATTATAGAGAGATAATTTAATTCATTTAATTTAATACCTTTTGTATAGATCAAATAAAGACTTTTTATTTAATATAAATTGTGCTCTGCACTTATTAATTATTTAACATTATGCCAACCTAGGAAGGCTTAAAAAAGGCCAATTAAAACCTGTAAAAGGTAAAATTATAAAAAATCAAAAATTATTTAAAATAGAAAAAATAAAGATAAAAACATATTTAGTAGCTCTTAATATAAGAGATTATATATCAAAATATGATATCCAAAAAATGTTGAATGTGATTATTAGGGGGCAATGCAAGAAAAAATACTATTAAAAAATACTAAAAATGACGAATATGTCAAAATAAATTATAATGAGCAAAAGCTCAAACTAAATGAGTATACTCATAAACCAATAAAAAAATCACACGAGAGCAAAGACTCAAATACATGTGCATTCATTAAAAAAGAAAATTATAAAAAACATGAACTCGCAAAAGACGAGGATCATGGAAAAATTAATAAAAGTGATAATATATTACAAAAACTCGAAATCAAACAAATAGATTTGATTTCTAAAGAAAATAAAGTATCTAGTAATGCATCTGTCTACTTACCATTACACAAACATTGGATAAAAAATATTGATATAAACTTATTTCAGAAAGCATTAAAATATAAATTAAGAAACAATTTCGATAAACTTAGGTTGTGCATAAATGAAAATAAAATTAAAATAAATAAAGAAATTATAAAACTTCAAAAACAAATAAATGAAAACATAAATGAAATTTGCAAAAAATATGGCCACAAAGGTCCAAGAAAGAAACATAAATTATTATCAAAAAATCAGAATTCAAGAAGAATAAAGAAGTGTATCTATATACTTATGAAAAATGAGGAAAGCATCATAGAAGCTGCATACTCAAGAATGAAGAAAAATCCACAAGAGTCCGGGAAAAATACGTACAGGTGAAAGAAGAACCTGAGTCAACGAAGATCAACAAATCATTAGTTGAATTATAAATTTTTTTAAAATTATTAATGTAGTTTCAAGAAATTATAAGGTAGCGCATAACGTATAAATATTATAAACTTAATTATTAAAGAGAAATACTCATTGTACATTGGTGTAAAAAATAAAATAAGTTGCACAGTGATTATTTATGACCACAAGAGGAATGTAGTTATTTAATTAAAGTATTACGATATAGTGCAAATTATTTTATTTTGGGGGGCAAATACGCGCACAATGAGATGCATATTAAAAGTTATAAGTTAAAAGTAAAAAGGAAATAAAAATTTTTAAATAGAAAAGAAAAGGAAACATAACGTAAATTTAAAAGTCGTGCGCATGAATGCAACTGAAAAGCATTTACTTTTCCGAAAACTTTAATAAAAATAAGATATTTAATAGTTATATGAGAAAGTAGTCAAAAGTTTTTATCAGGGGGCAAATTGTGACCTCACTTATATTATATTTATAATATAAAGAAAATAAAGAGAATTTAAGAGAGAATAAGTTAGAAAAAAGAATAAAATAATAGATAATTAGCAATAAACTTATTCTCTCTCAAATTCGAATCATCACGTTAAAAGCGTAGAGGATGAAATCATAATTGTGTTTCTTTTTATTTTGTGCGTTGGCGCGGGGTAACAATTAGAAGTTATACCAGCGCACAAGATGGAAATTAATAAGAATATATATACTCGCTTAGATGTGCGTCGATACACGCCTATAAAGTAACGTACGCTAGCACACATCCAAGCGCACCTGTAATAGTATCATGTAGAATATATAAATGTATCCCTTCTACTCAGCGGTAGGGGAGAACTGCGGCCGCGGCGGCTTGATCGACGCTTAAGCAGATCGAAGCCGAATCATTATACGGCACTCTTTGGCCAGCTCTCTTAAAATAAAGTTCAACTCTAAACTAAATACTTGTATCTAGTGTTCTTTAATTCGTTGTTACTGCAGGTCCGCGAGAAGTTGGATAACCACCAACTCCGTACCGGTAGCAGTAACAATGAAGAACAACTTATTAAATTTAAAATCAAAGTTTTATTCTTAATAAAAATTGCATTTAATAAGTACATTCACTTGTATTATTTTTCGTGAATGTTTATTAAAGTGTTTTTACTCAAGTTAACATTACTTTATTTAATATTACTAGTGAATAAAGTGTGTTTAATATAAATAATTACTTAAAGTATTCGTTGAATTGAAATCGGAGTAAATGCTCTTTATAAGACTGTGAGTCTTTGGAGCTCTATGGCTTACAAGAGGCCCTTTACATACTAACAACCAACCACAAAAACATAAAGACGCCGGACTAGCTACAGCATGATGCCTGTGCTAAAAACGGGTCTAGTTTAAAATACCTTTCTTCCTTATCCTTTTACCTTTATATGAGCACTTGATGCTATCTTTTTCAGGGTTAGGAATGGAGTAGAGGTTATAATATGTATGATAATTTTCAGAAAAGCTGTTACGGAAGAGATCCACAGCCATTGCTGACAAAGTCTCAGTTAATCAACTTTGAACCACTCATAGTTATTGACTGTTCACGACAAAACGAATCTCTGAAGAGCGCTCCTGTCGATGTACGTCTAGAATTTGAGTCTCAAACTGACTTTCCAGCTAATACTTCAGCTTATTGCATGATCTTACACGATCGCATCGTTCAGTATAATCCTTTTAGTGGAGATGTTCGGAAGCTTGTCTGAATTATCTTCACTTTTACGTAAAAAGATTAATATTTCAAAATGGAATATGCAATAGACATGATTGGTTTTAAGCAAATGGGTGGTAAATATGTTCTAAAGGAAATAGCAATCATTCCTCTCAATGACAGTGGTAATCCCATCGTTCATCTATTCAAAAAACCCTTTTCATGGAAAAGGCTCTCTGACGAATTGCAAGAAGAAAATATTTGACTCAAACATAATCATGGAATAGTCTGGAACACTGATGGACTAGATTACTCTCAAATTGTAAACTTACTCCGTGAACATTTACATGATGCTACAAAAATTTTTGTTATGAATGAATTTAAACGAAAATGGTTGCTAAGATTCAAATTTCCCGTTTATAACATCAATGAATACGGATATCCATCAAACCCATCTTTCAAATGTGTTACTGTATGCGCAAACCATAATCCAATTCATGAGACTGTCTGTGCACTACACAATGTCAAACTTATGAAATTATTCTATCTCTCACAAAACCATTTAAAAGAAAAAAAAAGTAGAAAACACTATAGGCATCCTAGATCACATTCGGGTTCTAAAGCACTTCGAGGAGGGAGGGGGTATGCTAGAATCCGTACGGGTTCTAACATACCTTGGGCTGTGCTAGAATCCGGGTGTGCTAGAATGCCTATAGCCTATCTACTATATCTTTAACTATAATTATATCGTAGGAATAAAAATTGTTGTATGAGTGTCAAAAAATATGTCTACAAGAATAAAACAACATAAATGGCAAGTAAGAGCATCAGTAGTATTAAAATGATTTAATTAATAAAATATAAAAAGAAACTTTTAGTTTTAAATTATTATTAACTAAATATTTCATTGAGATGATTTAATATTTCATTAATCTAAAAAACTATTCAATTAAAATAAATAAATCTTTAATTAAGTCAGTTGCTTATTTCATTAATAACATCTAACAATTTGTTCAGCTAACAAAATATTTTATTAATTTCATTAATTATTTTATCCAATATTTTGATTTCAGATTTCAATTGAATATTTAATTGATTTAATAACTTATTTGATTACTTTAATACAAAGCCCTAATTTAATCTACTCAAATATTTCATGAAGTCAATTACATTTATAATTAATATTCATGAAATATTTAATTGCGATATTATGATTAAATTATTTAATTGTTATAATTAAATTTTCATTGATTCAATCAAATTTTTTTTTCAGTGTACGCTCCTTGGCACGAATACAGCTTATTACAGACACATAGTTTGAAATTCTTATAATATACTATTTTCTTACTCACTAACTGTACAGTATCATTTTTCTGTTTATAACATTGATTTTTTATTTTAGACGACTTATTATCACTTTTTTTCTTGTTTTTTTTTTCATTTGCTTAGCTATTATGCGAAGTTTTGACTAAAACCTAACCTAATCGAAAAATCAGCTGTGCGAAATTTGTATTCTTTCAGTGGGTAATATACACATGCCGTCTACTTCACCAGTGACGAAATGCATTTATTTTTTGGAAAAAGCTAATTTTTCGACAACACTAAATGAATAACATGAAAATTAATATAATATAAGTCAGAGCGTGAATTCAAAATTTAAATCATCTTTAATGATGAAATAACATATATTTATGTATACACAATATATGAAAATCCCTTAACACGGGGCCGAACTATCTGTCTTTGTCTAATAGCGTTTTTTATCTTTTTTATAAACACCATCCGCTCTAAGAAGAAAAAAATAGCAACCCCCGCTAGATATTTGTATAATAAGTAAATTTTATAATAATAAGAAAATGGTTTTATTGAGTAGTTTTTGAATAATATGAGACCTACTAACAACCTAGAATATAACCTTTCTTTTTTGATGGGTCTCATTTTATTCAAAAACTACGCGGTAAAACAATTAGATTGTTATTACAAAATTTACTTATACTAATATCTAGCAGGGGCCGCTTTTTTTTCTTGTTAGAACGGATGGTATTTATAAAGAAGATGAAAAACGCTATTAGACAAAGACAGATAGTTCGGCCCCCTCTTAAAGTATATATTCTTTTTGTTATTAATCTTATAAAAGATACCTTAATTTCGAGTTTATAATAAAAACTGATTAATTTCTAGTAGTTTTCCATCTTATTTACTTATGAATAAAATGCAATGTTAAACATCTAAATCTGACTATAATTAAAGATCGACAAGCATTAAAATTCGTGTGAAAATCAGCTGAAAAAAGTTCAATTTTAAGACTTTACAGGACCATAACTTGACTTAAAATTGATAGCCAAGGTGGAAATACTGATTAAATTCTTGACTTTAATACCACAATAACATAATAGAATTTGAGGGAAATCCGTGACCCCCCAGGCCCACTTTTTTTAAAAAATACTGGAATGACCCATATATATATTTACATATATATGTATCCCATCTGAAGATCACTACCCGAAAATTTCAGAACGAAAGCGTTTTAAAGAAAAACTTTTAAAACGAAAGTATTCGTGAAGATTTTACTTATTAATATGAACTAGAACATTTAGTTGACTAAATTTTTGCCTAAAACGACACATATTTGGGTTATAGTTAATTTTTTTCCATAGTGGCTATGTTCTGTTAATGCTTAATTATCTGTTTTTAGTAACAAAAAATCTTGTATTTTTCTCTTTGATTCATTCTAAATTTATATTATCATTGATTTAACTTTTAATTTTTTTTATTTTCAGAATTTAACAGCAAATCATAAAGCAAATTCAAGTTTTAGTTTATTTTTGAGCTGGGCTACAGGCACTTTTCAGTCTTCAAGCTTACTTGGTGGTTCAATTCAATCAATATGGGTTGCTTATCAAATCTTACGTACTGAACAGCAAGAGCGAGAAATCAAGTCTGGTCTTTGGCATGAATTATTAAGTGAACTTGCTCTTCAAACTAAAACTTCTCTGGATAGTGCTCTCAAGGTGATTTCTAATAAGTTCTATAGTCTTTACATAATATCTGAATAACAGTTTTCAACTAAATAAAGTTTATTATTTATCATTATGGTTCAAACATTCCAATTGCATTGTCAGAAATAGTTTATTTCTTCATAATTTATACAAATAAATTATCTAACACATAACTGTAAACAGATAACGATAGAAAAAATATTGCGTAAGTAAAAAAAATAACTTTTATTTTTAGAAAGCATGTGCAACCATAAAAATGCAACCATTTGGAGCAAATAATTTAGCAATTTATCGTTGGTCCCAACAAGCGTTAGATACACCAATGAACCATCCACTTTTACCATTGTTATGGCAAAATTTTTTTATGTTATTCCTTGCTCGTGTTCCTAGCTCAACAGGGTAAGTTAAAATCAAAAATATTTATTTAGTTCTGAATCATTCTATTTAACCCTAATAAAGAAAATAAAATATATAGAAATGTCCAAAAAGATGTGAAAATTTATAATAAATTATAGAAGTATACATAGATATAAAAATAGGCATATGTTTGTTATAGTTCGTAGCGTAAACTCGTAATGTAGAAACGATTGCTTATTTTAATATTACATTATTATTTCTATATCATTTTATACACTAACATTACTTTTGGATACTTTTGGAACACGTAAGTAGCGCCAGACGTGCTTTGAGACGCTCTGTACTTTTTTGACTTTTTTCTGCCGCAAGCTGCCTTCGGGCGTTTTTGTTTCAGGGTACTTGCAGGCGCCTTAATGCAAGACAGTGTCTGTTTCAAGTTTGTGAGCAGTGATGCTGTTCTTGCTTTGCTGATGTGAGTTTTTCTGGACCGGTGGGCTTTTTTGAGGTTAGTGACAAACTGAATGTTTTTGGAGGGAAAGCAGTATTTTGGTGGTTTTCAGAACACGCCAAGCGACGAAATTTTTCAAATTTGCCGCAAGAGGTCGCTATCATAGATCGATGTGCCATATGTAAGCAGCCGTCATCTGACATATGTGGAGCAAAGAGATTGTATAATTGCTCAACTTGTCGTCAGCGCTGTCATGCTAAATGTATGACACGCATACAATTAGTAGGCACAGGTTACCACTATACCTGCAACAAATGTGTGAAGACAAAGACAAAGAATGAGAGAGGCACCCCCTCCAGTTCACATGCTCGTGATGCTAGCATTAATAATAGCCAACTACTTGATGTCGGTAAGGCAGAGAAGAAGTCGCCCCTCAGCACATCGACTCCATCGAGAACTGACACGCAAGTACCACCGGTTATCGTCATACAGGGGCAATCAACAACCAAGGAACATCAGAAGGCTAGTGGCGCGGCGAAAAATAAGAAGATTAGCTTAAGTAACACTTTAAATAATAACAATTTAATTCAACCGGCGCATAAAAAAGGTGGCGCTGCGCATGTTTCCCCCGCTTCCAATATTAAAAATGATAAAACAATGAATTTAACAAACAACAATGTAAAATTGAATAGTAATGCTGACATCTCCATTCCTCAAGCTGCTTTGTCTGAAATTGAAGGAAATTTGTCTCGTAAGCTTGACTCAGTCTTAGGCGCTTTCGATCGGATCCGGAGTGTTGAGAGCAGCATAATGGGTATTGATGATGGCTTGCGAGGCATCTTAGATAAACTTAAAAATCAGGACAAAGTAATAAAGAATTTTGAAGTAATGCAGGCAAGGCTGCTTGATGAAAATATTAAATTAAGGGAGATAGTCAGTAGTTTGGAAAATAAATTGTCCGCTCTAATTGAGAAGTATGATAAGACTGATTTAAATTTAAATTCTAAAATTAATAGCCTTCAATCTGCTATACAAGCTGAATTTAATGGAGTGGACAAGAATTTTTCAGAACTTAGGGTGGGGTTGGCATGCGTGGTGCAGACCGTCTCTGATCTCAGTGTGCAGGAGCGTGTAGAAGAGCGTGAAAATGTCTCACACACTGACATGAATTCAAAGGAAACAGCAGACGTCAACACACAAATTATCAACACAGAAATAGCAAAGGATAATCCTCACAATACACAAAATTGTGGTATCGAGGGTGGCTCATTGGTGGTCTCCAGTGGACTGGACTGCTTAGCGGCTAATGTTCGACAGGAGGATTATGTTTGTGCTGTCCTCAGTACCATATTTCCGGATTTGATGCAGTCACACATTTTGTTGGTTGTATGTTTAACATCGTCTGAATCTAGAAGCGGCGTGATCAGGGACGGTCCGGGGGGTGCTCACTCGCTGCTGGTCAAACTCTCCGAGGCCAGTCTGGTTCAAAAAATATTAAATGAAAAAAGAAAAATCACTAGTTTCTCAACGGCAGACATTGATCTTTCTCGTTTTGCCAGTCTGTCTGTCATAAAAAACCATTATAAGGTTTTTATTAATGAATACCTTCAAAAAGATACGTATAAAAATTTCAAAGATCTCAAGAATTATGCTAAGGTTAAAGGTATTAAATTTATTTGGCATAGAAGTGGCAGATTTCTGGTAAGACGGGCGAGAGGGGAGAGAGCATACACATTTGCTACTAAAGATGATATAGATCAAATTTTAAGTAATTCAAATAATGTTATTGTAGACAAAAATTTTATTGCTGACAAATCGTGTGTTATTAGTGGATATTTAAATAAGGTTGACAATGTTGTTAAGATAGCTTCCAATGATGATTGTCCTGTTATTAAAAGTAAGTTAAATAATAATGAACTCTCCCCCCGATGGCTAAGCCAGATCTTCTCGGTGAGTCGAAAAGGGAGAAGGGGTGCACTGCGAGCGGGCTTTTTGAATGTGACTTCTTTGAGGGCTCACATTGGACAGGTGCGTGAGCTTCTATGTGACGACCATTCTCATGGTCTGTTTGGAGTGGCTGAGACCTGGCTGGGTCCGACTGTCTCGGATGACGTCATTCAGGTTAAAGGGTAAAAAATTTTTAGACAGGATAGAAACCTTCATGGAGGAGAGGTTGCCCTTTACGTCAAAGATAGTTTGAAATGTGAGATATTAGCTTTTTCGAATACCACAACTATAACTGCCAGTGGCAAGCCTGAAGTGCCTGAATACATTTTTTGTTCTGTTAAAGCAGGCAACTCTGAGTCTGTGTTGGTTTCCGTCATTTACCGTCCTCCTGTCATTTCCTTTACAAAAGATTCGGATCTAATTGATAAATTAGTAAGTTTGACTTCCGATTTTTCTTTTAAGATTATAATGGGAGATCTGAATGCCGATCTCCTACGAGAAAGCATTGATGCGAAGTTTCTTAGTAAACTGTCCGCTGAGTTTTCGCTTTAGTTGGTCCAGTACGGTGCCACGCATATAACTCCATCGTCGCGCACATGGATAGACCTGATTTTTGTAGATGACAATGACACCATACTGGACGCACGTAACGTACCTGCGAACTTTCATAGTCGGCACAATTGAATTGAAGTTTCTATAGCCTACAATGCTAGCAGTTTAGTGCCAGATTCAATTAAGTATCGAAATTATAAAAATATTAGTGGAAAATTATTATTGGAGAAATTGGCCGGCTATGATTGGTCCAAATTGACAACTGATATAGTGGATCCTGAGTCTGCACTTGACTGCATTTGTGATAATCTTACTGCTGCTATTAAAGACTTAGCACCAGTGAAAATATTTAAATGTACGAAAAAGAAGCCACCATGGATGGATGGAGAGTTGTCACAGATTCAGCGCAGGAGGGATGCCACATATAGGCGATACAAACGGACAAACGACAGTAAATATTTTTCAGAATTTTTAATTTTATGTAAGTCGTTGGACGAGCAGATTGAGCGTGCAAGAAGTGAATATTATCATAACAGACTGTTCGAGGCTCTTGCAACTGGTAATGTCTGGAAGGAGTTGAGAGAGCTGGGACTCTTATCCGGACCTCAAGGGGATCTGAATGGATTTGCTCCAGATGAGCTTAATGCGCACTTTGCTGGGGTGTCGGTTTCGCCGCATGATGATGGTGAGGAACGTAGGAAGTTTCTTTCTGAATGCAGCGAAAATGGTTTCGCTTTTAAATCAATTAATATTAACGATGTTATTCTTGCAGTTTCTCACTTCTCATCGCAGGCTCGTGGGGAGGACGGCATTCCGCAAAGTGTGATACTTAAAGCATTACCATTTATTGGTGAACATCTTGTGACTCTGTTCAATTCTTCTTTTGCGCGGGAGGTTTTCCCTGGCCTTCGGAAACAGGCACGTATTGTTCCATTAAAGAAGTGCTCTGCACTCAAATCGCCTAAAGACTTCAGGCCTATTGCTATTTTATGTTCTCTTTCAAAGGTACTTGAGAAGATCGCATATGACCAGTTGCAGGAGTACATTACTGCTAATAAAATACTTGACCTAATGCAGACTGCCTTTAAAAAGCACAACTTGACACAAACAGCTATTCTTAAATTAACTGATGGCATAAGATCGGGTCTAGACAAAAAACTCGTCACGTTACTTTTACTTTTTGACTTCAGTAAGGCATTCGACACGATCTCTCCCTTTAAGTTACTTACTAGGCTTAGATCGATGGGGCTTTCCAGGGCTGCTCTCTTGTGGATTAACTCCTATATATCAGGAAGGAAACAAATGGTTTCCATGCATTTAAACGAGGAATCGAGTTGGCTGACATCCGACCTTGGAGTTCCGCAGGGTTCAGTATTGGGGCCTCTGTTGTTTTGTCTTTACATTAATAACGTACGTGACGCTCTTGACTCTAGTTGCGTCGAGCACCTACTCTATGCAGACGATCTGCAAATTTACACATAGGTGCCTCGCGAGAATGTGGAAGAGGGTATTCTCACTCTACAGAGGGCGGCCAAAGCAGTGTCGGAGTGGGCTGCTGGTGTCTTTCTCACTTTGAATTCTAATAAAACTAAGGCAATTGTCTTTGGCAATAATCGTTTTTTAAATTCTTTTTATGCTGATAGGTCACGTACGATTGATCTTGAGGGAGGCATTAGTATACCTTTCTCTGACTCCATGACGAGTCTTGGTGTTGTGCTTGACCCTAAACTTTCATGGGTACCGCACATTGATATGATTACAAAAAAGTTTAATAGAGTTTTGTATGCCCTGCGGTTTTTCCGTCGGTACACCACGGAGACTCTGCGTAAACAGCTAGCAACCACCCTGCTGTTTCCACATCTTGACTATTGTTCGGTAGTTCTGCTCGATGCTTCTCAGGAGTTGAGAAGACGAATACAGAGATTACGAAATTCAAGCGTGAGATATGTAATGGGTTTGAGAATGGGTGATCATGTCTCTCTTTATAGAACCGTGTTGGGTTGGCTGCGCACTGATTCGAGGAGACAGTATTTTTTGGCAGTGCTTATGTACAAAATCGTGCGCATGAATACTCCGGAGCATCTAGTGAGTCTCTTCACTAGACGTGTACCTAGGGCGGCTACCAGGGGAGAGACTAAGGATCTTGCGGTGCCCTTTATGCGCACTGAGACTGGAAGGAATTCCTTCCAAGTTCAAGGTGCGCATTTTTGGAACTCCCTGCCTGCTGAGATTAAACATCTTCCATCTCTCAGCAGGTTCAAAGCAGCGGTGAGAGGGTACTTGCTCGACCTAGATTAATATTTTTTACTATATATTTATCTCAATTTATTTATTTTATTTTTGTAACGTCCTGTATATAGGTTTAAGGTGTGAGTGTATTTATTGTATGAGTGTTGTCTGAATGGTTGGTGAGTGAGAATTTTTATTTGATTTTATTTTTGACTGCGTTTCATGCTATTGCGTACGCTTGTTATTTTATTTTATTATGTATTAAATTTAATTTTTTAAAAATTTTAATACTGTGACTGATAGATATTGTAAGACTGATTTTTATTTATATGATTATTTTTATTTATATTGCGTGTATTTTATGATTACTTTGTGATATCACTTTTATTTATTTTTGTTTGTGACTTACTTATTCAGTATTATTAGGTTTAGTGACTGACTGTGATATTAATTGTGCAATATTTACATTTATACTTTTTTATAGCATTTTGTGCAATATTTATTGTTTTTGTATTTACAAATTGTATTACACGTTTTTGTACTCTTATACAAATAAAATAATATCTATCTATCTATCTATCTAACCTTTTTTTTTTTTTACTGTATCCACAACTATTTGCGTACCTTCAGATATATATCGGACATTTCACGTCAACTAGCATGATTAAAAAATAAAAATCGCTTAATACCTGAAAACATATTCTACTTGATATCCTAATCATATTAATAATTTTTTAGAGGTTTGAGTAGGGCTAGGAGTTTTGTTCGATTATTCAGATATTATTTAAATAAATGGGATATTTGAATATTCGAATACCTATATAATAAATCTGAACATCTGGTTAGCAATCGGATATCCGTAATTTTGAGTATCTGGATAACCAAATGCACTGATATTAACCGGATATTAACTGGATATCCGTAGTATCTGGATTCGAATATACGGATAGTCCCAGTCCTAGGTCTGGGTCAATGGGGTCACAAGTTAGATGTAATGGAATAATTTGAATTTTCCAATTTTTTTATTTGATAAATCTCTTCATGAATTTTTTTTTCGAAAACTATATACTTATGGTAAAAATTAAAAAAAATACTTATTGTTAGAAGTAGCATATAGAAAGCACCTGAATTTTGAGAGTAAAATATTTAGTTATTTATGCTTATCTGATTGATTAAAACATTTTATTTAACACACTCAGAAACCGCGTGGTTTAATTTGATTTTCAAGTGCTTAATTTTTTTTTTTCAATCAAGGAAATAATTTTGGCACCTCCGAGGAAATTTTCTAAAAATTTTAAATTGGCGAAAACGTCTCGAAAAATAGTTATTTTATACTTTTTTAATTCATTTCTGATTTTTTTCTGAAAAATTATTTATTTTTGGAAAAAATGTACAAAAAAATTTTTTAATTAAAAAATATATAAGTAAAATATATTTTGATTTTTATAGATTGTAATTTAAGACATTGAGAAGCATAATCATTAAAAACTCAACAAAAAAGAAGAGTACTGTACAATAAGATAGGCGAAGTAACACCCCTCAGAGATTTGGAATTTAGTTGCATGGATAGTTGACATATGTCGAATAATGATTTTTAACATCATCAACCCCCTCCCTCTTCCCATTTCCTCCACTTCCAAAAAATGTGTTTTTTCATTAATTTTTTTTGACACCTTAAGAGGAGGCCGGACTATCTGTCTTTGTCTAATAGCGTTTTTCATCATTTATGTAAACGCCATCTGTTCTAGCGAGAAGAAAATAGTAGCCCCCGCTAGATATTAATATATTAAGTAAATTTCGTACTTTAAAATAATTTACTTAATATATTAATATCTAGCAGGGGCTACTATTTTTTTCTCGCTAGAACGGATGGTGTTTTTATAAATGATGAAAAACGCTGTTAGATAAAGACAGATAGTTCGGCCTCTTGTTAATTACTATTACACAGCCCGGACAAATTCTGACATATTTTTTGCATAAATACGCATAAAAAATAGTTTCCCTTGAATTTTTAACCTAACGATCTAACCAAAACCGCTGCCAAGTGCTTTGGCGCAATGCTTTCTCATAAAGCATATTAAGTTTGAGTAATTTGATTATATTTTCTTGTATATGATTTTAATGTAAATGTCCCTATCCACTGCATCGAATCCATGTGATCTTTCTTTTTTTTCTTTCACTCATATGCATTTTGTCCATTGATTATTACATTGCTGCTCATTGACGTAGTGTGGAAACCTCTCAGACAAGCATAAAAACTTGTTTCTGCAATTATCAATATGATTATTTTTCTTTTCTTTCCGTATGTAAATAAAAATAGTAGTTTTTAGTTGAATATCTGTACGATCTAGTGTACAAATACAAAACTTAAATCAGGTAATATTTTTTCAAAGTTTTCAAAATGCTGTAAAATTAGAACTGTGTTAAGAAAATTAGTTTTCCAAAGCTTGTTTTCTTTAGACAATAGCGAATAACTTGCATACAAATTTCGTAGCAAATCTATCGAATGGTTTTCGTAAAATAGAAAAAAAAATTAGAAATAAAAATTTTTTTCAGTTTTTAAAATTCTCCAAAATTAAAACTACGCTAAGAAAATCAGTTTTCAAAAGTTTTTCTTCTATCGACAGTCGCAAATAATTTCCATGCAAATTTTAAAGCCAATCCATCGAATACTTAACGTAAAATACAAAAAAAAAATCAAACACTAAAATTACAAAAAAATTTTTTAAATAGCTATGAAATTGAAACTACTCTAAGAAAACCAATTTTCTATAGCGTTCGCACCAGTTAGACAAAAAAATAAATCGTATGTAAAATTTGAAGCAAATCCATTGAGTAGCTTTAGAGGTCTCATTGGCGTAATGAAAACACATACACATACATACAGACATTTTCTGGATACAATGCTTCCTCTATAAAAAAGCAAAAATTTGAAGGTACGGAAAAGATATTTAGTAAAAAGTTTTGAATCAATAGTCTTAGAAAGTTATAATTTTTTTAGATTGTTCGCAGTTGTGCGCTACATCTAAAAGTCGAAAAAACCACTTTTTTACAAGGTTCTAGCGGTTTTTTGGCCATTAAGAGTCAGCTGTATACCGACATAGTTAACTGTTTTACCGAATCTATTTAAAATTTATTTTCTATAAAAACTAATAGCTTCAGGCAGAAATAAAGAGATGATTTCGATTTGTGTAATAGAAAGCAATATTTTCTCTGATAAGAATAATTTAATTCCACCGCTTTATTTTCAAGAAAAGTTGGAATAACTTGAAAATTCCATTATTTGACACTAATTTCTAATTTTTTAAGTTATTCCAACTTTTCTTAAAAACGAAGCAATAAAATTAATTTATACTAATCAAAGAAAATATTACATTTTATTAAACACATCGAAACCATCTCTTTATTTTTGCCTCTTGTTGCTAATTTTGGGAAAAAAGTCAATTTTTTAATTAGAAAAGGACAGAGATACAGCGGACTCTTAACGCCTTACTTAAGCCAATTACAACCAATCTGATAGCATTTTTTAATTCTACTGTAAAAAATACGTCAAAAATATGTACTATATTTGTTAAAAATATTTTTATATTATTCATTAGAAATTGAAAACAAAAAATTAGTTTGGTTTAAGCATGTCGGATGTACTATCTTTTCTTCTATGGTGTTTGAATATCCGTTTGTAATCTTCTCATCATTATATTACACATTTTTTTGTGTATTTTTTTCTGTAGAATGTAGTGGTACTTCCACTACTTTATGAAAGGGTCCAAACAACAGAAGAAAATCTTTTCTGTTTTTTTTAAAAGTTTTCGCTGTGTCGAATCTTAGAAATGAACGAATTTTTTTTTCAATATCAGGTTAATACTTTCTATGCATTAACCTTCTACATGGTACATTAACTAATTTTCTTTTGTAAAAAAAGTCGGAGGTACCTAGCTGGGATTCGAATATCTGTTAAAGAAAATTATATGAAAACTAAAAAAGTTAAGCTTTCTTATGCGAAGCATAAAAGAAATATATCAATTATTTGTAGAAGAAAATCCTGAAATTAAAACCAAAATAGGTAAATCAATATTTTATGCCTTAAGATCCAAGTGGGTTATACCCCATCCACCCAGCGATTCGTGTCTTTGCGTTTATTGCGAGAACCTGAAACTTATGCTGGATGCTTTAAATAAATATAAAAAATAGAATAAACATGATGTTGCGGATTTGAGATTGAAAATATATTCTTCAATTTTTGTTCAAAAGATGATATGAAATGTGTACTAAGAGAATGTAAAGAAAGCCCAATTTGAGATAATATTGATTTAAAAGTGATTTTTTTGACAAAAGAAGATTTATATTAAGAAATAACGGTGTTTGGAAAAAATCTGATTTACTGAATTAAACTAGCACAATCGAAGATTTCTCAATTGAGTTAAGAGAGCACGCTCTCATTGTAAGTACTCATAAAATGGTTAAAGAAATTCAACGTGTTGCAATTCTAGAGGTTAAATTTTTAGCAAAAAAAGTCAATCCCAATTAGTTATTCATGTTGATTTTGCAGAAAATTGGACAGTCCTACTTCAAAATGAAATTTAAAGCTACGATTGGAGTAAAAACCAATTATAAATATTCACCTCAGTATACTATTTTGGAAATGATAAAACAGTCAGTTATGTTAGTATTTAATATCGTCTCTGACGATATTAAACATGATTCGTCTCATTCCCTAATGGCTATGAATTTAATTATCAACAGCTTAACAAGGGGCCGAACTATCTGTTTTTGTCTAATAGCGTTTTTTATCATTTATATCAACACCATCCGTTGTAGCGAGAAAAAAATAGTAGCCCCCGCTAGATATTAGTATAATAAGTAAATTTTGTAATAACAATGAAATTATTTTATCGAGTAGTTTTTAAATAATATGAGACCAACTAACAAACTAGAATATAACCCATCTTTTTTGGTAGATCTCATATTATTTAAAAAGTACGCAATAAAATAATTTGATTATTATTACAAAATTTACTTATTATACTAATATCTAACGGGGGCTACTATTTTTTCTCGCTACAACAGATGGTGTTTACATAAATGATGAAAAACGCTATTAGACAAAGACAGATAGTTCGGCCACCTCTTAAAGGAAAAACACATTTGGCAAGAGCTTGATGAAATCATAACCATTTCTGATGGAGCTGCAAATCATTTCAAAAACTGATATCAATTTTATGAACTTCAAAACTCGAAAATAAGCAGAAAATAGCTTTTTTCTGCAACAGGTCATAATAAAGGCGCTTGTGACGGTATTGGGAGCTTAGTCAAACATTATGCTACCACACATAATCTGTCCAAAAAGTGTGCTGATTTTATTAGAAATGCTGGAGATTTCGCCAGTCATGTGTCAAAGTATACTCCATAAATTAACATTCTTGTTATTCGCAAGGACGAACTAGAATTTTTTCGATCAAAAATAATAGAGTGGTTAGAAAATGCAAAAGAATTTAAAAGTATCCAAAAAATTCACTGTCAAAAGAGTGAATAAAACCAAACCTTTACTGCTAGAACTTTGAGATATAAGTGGCAAAAAGTAAATAAAAACGTTTTATTTAAATTTGGACTATTTTTGTTTAAATTGGTTGTAAATTCATTAGTTTTCATTCAAATTTTAACATTTTTTTAAACTTAAAATTGTCATAACTTCGGTTCTAATTGATAAAAAAATTTGATCAAGGTTTTATTTTAAAGATTTTTGTTAATATCTTCGATGAATTATTAAATGAAAGCTTGAACGAATTCTAAAAAGACGTAATAGTTGGAAAAATGGCATGATGCGCCATAGTATCAATGCTTTAAAATGAAAAATATAAAAAACGTTTAAAATCTGTTTAAAAAAATAAGGCGAAATCGCATATTTTCACCAATCCTTAGATTTAGTATCTTTTATTTAAAAAAACATAAGAATTCAAAAAAAAAATATAAGTTTATGAGAAAATAGAGCTTGAAAAAAATCGCTTTTTTTCGATTTTACATAAATATCTCGAAGTGATCAATTCGTATCGTAAAAAATCGGAACGACATTTAAAACTAGACTAAATTTCGCACATCTTCATTAAAAAAACGCCCAAAAGGGTAAAAAATTAAAGGAGCTACGGCAATTTGAAAATTGAGGTTTATTTTCAATTTTTTAATTTTCATTTTTACACCTAACACTAAATATACTGTAGCGAAAAAAAATATATTTTCGACCGTTTTATGAGGTAAATTTTATCTTCATATACGTATTAAAAGGTATTTTTATCACTTGAAAAATAAAAACAATTCGATCAGTGATGACCTGCATGAATCTGAATGGAATCAGTCATATATAACTAATATATTATGGCTGGGTCTATTCGTATATTCGGATATCCAGATATTCGTACAAATTATTATGTGGGTATGAATAAAATCCAGATACTACGGATATCTAGTTAATATCCACTTAATATCCGTGCATTTGGTTATCTAGATACTCGAAATTACAGATATCCGAATAATAAGCAGATATTCAGATTTATTATAAACCAGATATTTAAATATTCGATTACCTATATAATAAATCTGAATATCTGGTTATTATTCGGGTATATATATATGTATATATATGCGTCAATCCACGTCAAACGGATAATGGCTCTGTCCAAAATTGTAGATCACCAAAAAAATCGTGTATGGGCTCAAAATTTTCGTCTTTTACTCTACTTTCTTTAGCAATGTGGCGATTTTGAAAAATCCACAATGGCGGCTCCAATATGGCAGCTCAAACCTAGAGATTTCATAAAAAATTTTCGAAAATTGATTTTAATTTATTCAAATGTGATTATACGTATTTTTTTATATCAGAAATCAATTCAGCGTTCAATTTTACATAGGAATGTAGTATTGCACTCGAGTTTAAAAAAATTTACAATGTCGTCGGAAAGTCATATAGGAAAATAATAGTTATTTCTCGAATTACTCATTAATCAATGTTGATTAGTGAGGAAATGAAGATACTGATAGATAACTCGAGTCACTGAATCCAAATCTGATATCCGCTTAACCCTATAGGGTATACAAGATCTCCATCAAGGTCATTTGAAGGTCAAATCGCGAATACTTTTTATTATTTGATAAGATTAGGACACCTTCAAGTTTTACGTGTCGCTGAATCCAAATCCGGGGTCTGTTAGAGTGTCAAACGACGTAATTATGTAAAAATTAATTAAATATTGATTAACAGAAAATTTTTGTTCTCCAAGAAACCACAGTTTGAAACGAATTTTTCTGTAATTACGTTGTTTGACATTCCAACGGGCCTCGGATTCGGATCCAGCATCACGTAAAACTTATAGGTGTCTTAATCTTATCAAATAATAAAAGATATTTGCGATTTGACCTCCAAATGACCTTGATGGAGACTGGCAGGGTTAAGCGGATATCAGATTTGGATTCAGTGACTCGAGTTATCCATCAGTTTCTTCATTTTCTTACTAATCAACATTAATCAATGAGTAATTCGAGAAATAACTATTATTTCCCGATATGACCCTCCGATGAGATTATAACTTTTTATTACCTCGAGTGCAATACTATATTCCTATGTAAAATTGAACGCTGAATTGATTTCTGATATAAAAAAATACGTATAATCACATTTGAATGAATTAAAACCAATTTTCGAAAATTTTGGATTCGAGAATTTTGGAGCCGCTATTTTGGATTTTTCAGAATCGCAACATTGCAAAAGGAAGTAAAGTGTAAGATGAAAATTTTGAGCCCATACACGATTTTTTTGGTGATCTACAATTTTGGACAGTGCCATTATCCGTTTGACGTGGATTGACCCATATATATATATATATATATATATATATATATGTGGAACATTTCATGTCAACTCACCTGGTTAAAAAATAAAAATCGCTGAAAGTCTATGAAAATGTTCTATTAGGTACCCAAAATATACAAAAAAAAATTTTAGAGGTCTAGGTCAAAAAGGTCAGGAGTTAACCGTGATGGAGTGTTTCGAATTTTTCAAATTTTTTGTTAAATAAATTTTTTAACGAATTTTTTTATCGTAAACTATCAATTTCTCGTGAAAACTTAATAGAATACATTTTGTTGGAAATTAGATTTCAAATTTACATGAATTTTTTCAAATTATAATATGAATATATCTAAAAATCGACCCGGTTGAATTTGCTTCTTAACGGCTTATTTTTTTCGTTTTTTTATGACCAAAAAAATATACAAAGCCACCAGTTGGGCTAACTTTTCAAAGTTTCTTAATTTTGCAAAAGTGTCTGAAAAAATCGTCATTTTGGCTCAATTTTGAAATTTATGAATTTTTTTCTAAAAAGTTTTGCGTTTTGGAAATAACGCATATAAACGTTTTTTATTGAAAATCATGAGTAAAATGTACTAAAATTTTTTTAAACAATTATTTGTTAAAAATCACAAATTATAAATGAATACTTCATAATGTCTTAAATTACATTCTGTGAAAATATATACATATTCTATACATAATTTCCAATAAAGAATGTCCATATACATTTTTTCCAAAACTCAGAACTTTCATAGAAAAAGAATCATGAATCTTACAATTGAGCCAAAATGATGATTTTTTAAAGCTTTTTTTCAAAATTAAGTAACTTTGAGAAGTATGCCCAACTGGTGGATTCGTATATTTTTCGTCATAAAAAAACGAAAAAAATAAGCCGTTAAAGAGCAAATTCAACCTGATCGATTTTTAGATATATTAAATAGTATGTTTCCACCAATCAGATAAGCTTAAAAAAGAGCATATTATAATTTAAAATAATTCATTTAAATTCTACATCTAATTTTCAACAGAAAGTATTCTATTAAGTTTTTACAAAAAGTTGATAGTTTTCGATAAAAAAATTCATTAAAAAATTTATTTAGCAAAAAATTTGAGAAATTCGAAAAGTTTTATCACGGTTAACTCCTGACCTTTTTGACCTTGACCTCTAAAATTTTTTTTTGTATATTTTGGGTACATAAAAGAACATTTTCTTAGACTTTCAGCGATTTTCATTTGAGTCGACCAGGTGAGTTGACATGAAACGTCCCATATATATGGGTGATTTTCTACTAAATCATGCAAAAAAAAATAGATTTTTCTCAAACTCAAGGAATAAATTCTAAATGATGTCACTAGAATTTAACAAAATTTTCAGACCATTAGAATGTGAATTCAGTGGTCCGTTTCTCTCCATCACCTCAGAGTGAAGGTCATTTCAAGGTAAAATCTACAAAATTCGCGTAAAACAAACCGAAATTCATGCTATTTATTTTTCTTACTATACCTTACACGTTTTACATCAAATGATCGGTGCAAAGGTTTTCCCTTATGTTTTTTCCCAGTAGTTTTACAATCTCTTTTAAACATCCAGCAGTAATCGACCAGCATACTAGTATCCCATCTACCTTGATAATGCTTCTCCATTACTTTAATGTCTTGGTGCAAACGCTCTTCCTGTTTTTTACTATAATCTCCACAGTTGTCAGGAAAACTATCGAAGTGATTGTGTAGAAAATGTAATTTGTAATTTATTAGGCAATCCATTTTCTCAAAGTTCTCAACCATTTTAGATACAATTTCTTTGTTATTTGAACTTTTGCGATTACCCAAAAAGTTTTCAGTAACTTCCTTAAAGCTAAGCCATGCAGCGCTTTTAATGTTTGTCATGGAACTTGTAAACTGATCATCAGACATAATTTTTCTGATTTATAGACCATCAAAAATACCTTACTTCAACTTGGCATCTGATTTATTTGGAAATTTGCTTTCTAAGTATTTGAAGCACTGGCCATCTTTATCTGAAGCCTTAACGAAATGTTTCATCACAATTGTTTTATGTGTAATGGCTGAATGAGAACAATTTCAGGGTCAACCAATGGACTAGCTATAACGTTACTCTTTCCGACTCCGAGAGATTTTCTTTCAAGCCATTTGTGATTTGTATAGTGCTTTGCACGGTATCTACTATCCTATAAGCACAAGAAACATGGCGTCTTTGTAAATCCAGACTGCTGTCTTAACAATATTCCGGAAACTTTCAAATCGCCACATATAAGCCATTCATGCTTGTCATATTGAATTTTTTGTAGTATAATTTTGAGATTGTCATATCTTTCCTTCATTGCAGTGAAGTGCGCTATAGGAACTAAGGCATAGTGTCATAGTTCTATAGCAACACAGCTTTTAAACTTCTATTTGATGAATTTATGAACAATCTCCATTCTTCGACTTTATATATATTAGGTCTAATTTCATTTTAATAAAAGAACTGTTAAAAGATGTTTGCCATTAATTTTGTAGATTTGGCATTGAAATGACCTCGACCCTGAGGTAATCGGGAAAAATGGACAACGGCGACCCCCAAAACATATGGTGTACATGGTCTGGCCCGTGGATTTTGACTTTTTTTTGTGTGGCTGTGTTATTATTAAAATTAATTTTCATATTATTCATAAATTGTATATTTTCTTGATGTTTTTACTTTTTTTACAAGTAAAGGATCTTATTTTTTTTTTCGATTTCAGGCAGGGCTAACTCTGCCAAAAACACGTGGGGAATCATCTGATATATCAGGTAATTTATGATGCCAAAACATCATGTGATAATTTTTTCGTTTTTTTTTACGTTTCAAACCATGCCTAATCAATTTAGAACTACACTACTGGTAAATTTCTTTTGCCCACCCTATAGTAAAAGTTATTAAAATAAAAAGTTTTATATCTTCGAAACTAATAATCGCATCTTTAAAATCCAAACGGAGTTTGAAAGATTGGTCGAAAATGTTTGAAATGAAGTAAGTCCGGTATGAAAAAAGTCATTTTCTAATTGCTTATAACAATGTAAAAAAAAAATTTTTTCCTAATTTTTTTTTGCCCACATAAAAGTGATTGCCATTTTTATGGAAATTATGATATCGAAAAAAACCAAATGAGTTTTAAAACTCTAATGGTCCTCTTTAAAATGAGCTAAGTAGAATGTTTCTATGACATTTTTAAATAAAGTTATGATGATTTTGAAATCGAAAAACGAAAAATTTTTTTTAGTCGGAGATTGATAAAATGGTTCTTTTCCATATTATAAACCACCCAGAATTTTTTTTAGATTCCTTTAGTACTTATTTTTAGAGCTACAAAGCTTCGAAGTTGAGTTAAAACTAAAATTTTTACTTTTTTACTAATTTTAGGCCTAAATTACTCAGTTAGGTTATGTTTTAGGAATTTATTCCTAAAAAACTTTTTTCTTTAAAATATTCTAAGTATTGAGAAAAAATGAATTTAAAAGTGCTAATGTAACCATTCGCTGAGCTAAAGTCATTTAAAACATTGAAATATTAGTTTTCAAGATTACAAACCATGATTTTACGTCAAAAAAATTCATTGAATAAGGTTATATATGTATAAATTTGAGAGTGGTGCAAAACGGCGATCCTTTTTAAAAAATTTAAATGTAATTAAAAATAATCGATAATGTGATTTGTAGCTACATTTACTCATTTTCATCTTAACTTGTACTCATTGGTTGCAGATGTCCCTTCGCAAGCATTCATAGAAATAGTTGTATACTTTACGAAAAATGAAAAAATATTTTAAAATATCTCCTGTAAAATTTAGAGTGAACCGAACTTTGAGATTTTTTTAACAAATCATGTGCCACTGTAGCATATGAAAAATATACTTAAATACTGAATTTCAAAAAATGTTTGTTCATTTCATAATTTAAGGTTATATCATACTGCTAATATTTCCAATAACACATAGTGACAGGTAACTATATGCAAATTTCTTTTCCTATAAGTTTCAGATATCAGGTCTTTCTCATTAGGAAAAAAATGAATGTTATTGAATTTCATTAAAATTATGATTGGTAACTAAAATATCTTTTGTTTATTTGATGTAAAAGATTTGGGATATCATTTTTGCTCTATTTCTTTGATAATTTAAACATAATCTATCTCAAGATACAATAACACTTTAAGGAATAATCAATTTAATTTTTAGTCATGAAATATTTTTACTTATTGAATAATGTTAACAGTCAGAGAGGTAAGACACGGTCCGCCTTGTACTGATAATTCATCACATTTGTTATTGCATTTTTACAGTATAAGTAACTCAACTGTATAACTAACTCAACTGTATAACTAACCAATATTAAAATGTAATTTCTTATACGCTGAATACAAAATAGTCGTTTATGTGCCTATACTTTTTCCTTATTAGGAGAGGACCCCTTGTTTGAGTCACTGGTCTTGCTGTAACTTACGGATATGTTTTTATACATGAAATCATGAAAAAAGCCGCGAGCATTCGGTCTTACGCTCGAACATTCCAAGATTATAAGCTATTTTGTTCAATTTCTTTAAAAAAATCATTATTTATAATATTGAATATTACTCCCCAGTGGGAGCTTCTCAGTTCATTCTGGTAAATTCTAGTAAAAGTTAAGATTGAATTTTTTTTATTAAAAAGAAAACGTTCAAGAAGCTTAACACATTTAAAAGTTATGGGGAAATAAAAATTGTTATAAAATTTTTTATAAAAATTAGCATAGAATTAAACTTTAATTTTCATAAAATTATTTTTCATACTTCCAACTTTTGGGGAAGCTATTGAAAATTGGTCTACTTACTAGGAGAGGCTATGAGCTTCGGGTCACAGATCTTGATGAAACTTTGGGATATGTTTTTAGGTACCAAAATATGAGTGAAGCCAGAGCGGTGCGGTCTAGCGCTTCGAAAAACTGAAATTATAGACGTTTCTGGTCTAATTTTAAGAAAAATTTAAAAATAAAGCTCTTAATGGAAGTGTGAATAATTCAGTCTAGAAATGTCTTCAATCAAAAATCACTGTCCTTCAGAATTTAGATAATCTTTGGTACTTTCTTGCTACTTAATTTTGAACAAACATATCTCTGGTTCTAATTATTATTTCTCAATTCTGAAAACGGCAAATTTAAGTTTTCTTTCTCTACTTTTATTTTAGTCCCTGTTAATTTATTAAAGACATTTCTAGACTGAATTATTCACACTTCAATTAGGAGCTTTATTTTTAAATTTTTCTTAAAATAAGACCAGAAACGTCTATAATTGCAGTTTTTCGAAGCGCTAGACCGTACCGCTCTGGCTTCACTCATATTTTGGTACCTAAAAACATATCCCAAAGTTTCATCAAGATCTGTGACTCGAAGCTCATAGCTTCTCCTGGTAGGAATAATTTTAATAAAATACCCATTTTAATAATTTTTTAAATTTTATATTTTCCATTTTTTTATATTTTACGCAAACTACACGGAAATGTCAGATAACAGCTACGCTATATTTGTTACATTAGTAATCAATGTGTGTCGAAAATTTTGAGTTTCCACATAGATGGGCGATGTGTGCACGCCGAATTTCTATGTTTGCGCATTGGCTAACTGTACTGAACTCATAGAAGGTTGTCACACTGATCATCTTTTATTTTCGCACTGCTTGTCAATGTGTAAACATAGAAAATTTTCAAATCTGACATGTATGGAAAAAAAGTAAAATAAAATGAAACTGAGGTTATGATCCTCAATATTAATGAATATCTGAATTGGAAGATAATTGTGACTTTAACATATTAATTATTGCTATTTTAATTATGAAATTTTTAATTCAACCAAAAACATTATTATTAATAATTTTCACTTGAGAAATTATTGCTGTTAGCAATTCAATCATTGAAAATAATGTGCAATTGTATATAAATAATGTGAAAATTATCTTTTTGTAGAATTTTTAAATTTCAAATGGCTTTTTCATAATACTTATTTAAATTGTACAGAAATTCAATTTTTAATTCATGTTTGTTATCGACATGCATTTATTTGGATAAATTATAATCGCTTTGGAATTGTAACAAGTATACATAATACCGTAAAATGATGAAATGTTTCGGGTTTTTTAATGAAATTTTCAACAAGTATTAAAAAAAAATACATTGAAAAACTATATCAGAAATTTCAAAGTACCTCATCATTATATTATTGTCTGAATACTTATTACAGTTCTCAATATAAATGATAATTTATTTGAATAAATACATTTCGATTACAAACATGAATTAAAAACGAAATTTCTATTCAATTTATATAGACATTAAGAATGTGCTATTGGAAATTTTTAAGCTCAAGAAAATAACGAATTTTCGAAACATCTAACTCCACCTACATCATTTTTAATGATTTCAACATTGACTTGCTAACAGCAATAATTTCTCATGTTAAAATTATTAATAATAATGTTTTTGATTAAATTAAAAATTTTATATTTAAAATAGCAGTAATTAATATATTAAAGTCACAATTCTCTTCCAATTCAGATATTCATTGATACCGAGGATCATAACCTTAGTTTTATTTTAATTTATTTTTTTTTCTATACATGTCAGATTTGAAAATTTTTTATGTTTACACATTGACAAGCTGTACGAAAATAAAAGATGATCAGTGTGCCAACCTCTTATGAGTTGAGTGTAGTTAGACAATGCGCAAACATAGAAATTCGGCGTGCACACATCACCTATCTATATGGAAACTCAAAATTTTCGACACACATTGATCACTAATGTGACAAATACAGCGTAGCTGTTATCTGTCATTTTCGTGTACTCTATGAGTTTTCTTAAAAATTTTTATGGAAATCATTTTTGATCGCCAAATTAAAATAAACTTTTGAAAACTGATTTTCTCAGTGCAGTTTTAATTTTAGAACCTTAAGAAAACATAAATCGAACATAAATAATCCAGGTTCCTGATTAGAAATGTAAATACGGGAAACAGTCGTCCCGGATCCGTATCCTAAAGATAATATTCCGGTCCCGATCCGGAATTGAATTATTACTTTATTTGGGTGTGTCACCAGAGAAAGTTGCGACTCTGTCAAGATACTTGATTTCAGTTTTGTTATTCAGGACTATGACAGGACCGGAGTAGGACGGTCTGAAGTACAAAGAAGTACAATAGACTAAATACAAGTCCAGGGGGTCAAAAAAAGGCAAATTTTCAATAATTTTTTTAGAGCACTTTGCTATCATCGATTTATTTGAAAATTTAGTATGTTATCATACAATATTTAAAAAGTTTGTAAGAAAATTTTGGTGCAAAAATATGAAGAAACAACGAAGTTATAGCAGTTTTTCGCCGATGTCTCGAAAAATATTTTTTTTCCGGTGACCGCGAATGTTCATTGCTGGATTATCTAAAATCAAAAAAGTAAATAGTTTTGGTTAGTTAATACCTTTCTCCCTCAAATGACGCTTCGTTTTTTTAATTTTATAAATTTTTTCATGTTTTATATCATTTTTAAGGTAAAAGGTCGATTTTTGCAAAAAAACGACTTATTTGTTATTGTAAAATTGAAAAAAAAAAAAAAAACAAAGCGTCACCTGAAAGCTTTATATGTGTAGAATATGTGTACAAAATTTTAAAACGATCGGTTAAGTAGTTTTTTTGGGACGCTGGTCACCGGCTTCAAAAATGACATGTTTGGGGAAACCAATTTAAAGTTTTGTACACGAAAAAAATGAAAATAACATAGAGCAGAGTAACTATGTTTAAAGGATCGCAAGGTCTTAGCAGCTTCGGCTTTTTTTCCATTTGCACCATGATTCATCGCACTTTTCGTGCTGAGGGTTTTCGTCAGTCGATGAGTAGTGAAAACACGTCGCCCATATAGCGTTCTTCATTTTTTTCAGAAATCATGGTTTCTTCGAATAGCTAGGCCATAAAATACTGTCAACTTATCAATCATAGATGCAGTAAGTTCACCTTTTCCAGACAGAGTTTTCCGCTTAATTTTCTTATCTTTTTTAGTTTCTGTATCAACGACATTCGATTTCACCAAGTCAAGCAGACGTTTACCCATTCTCTTTTGCGCATGGCCAATATACACTCTTTCTTGTTTATAACAAATTTTTCACCATAAGGTTTCGCATTGACAACTCCAGTGTACGTTTTGGAGTCGCCGTCACTAATATAATTACGGTATTTAATTTTGTAGAGATTCATCGAGCGTTGAAACATTTTTACAATAGCATCGACCTCCATATTACCTGCCGGGCCATTGTGATTTGAAAGACATTCTCTTTTTTCTACGTGCTCTTTGCTCCATTCTTCGTATTCTGCAGTGTCTAGTTTGTTATTCCAAGCTTCAAAATTATGACAATATGAACTTTTCACAAATATGTCGAGAACTTTGCCCGTCCAGTAGCCAATCAAGGACGATACACCATAAAGTGAGGAAAATCCTCGTTTTTTCCACGTTCCGTCGCCTGATACTGTCAATCCCGATGTTTCTTTGAGATTATTTTGTTTAGTAGTTTCTTCTTTCTCTTCTTGAACGGCAGTGGCAAAATATTTATTGGCAACAATTTGTATTCTATCGTTCATTTTTTTCATATACTTGTTATATGCAGGTTTTGAAATAAAACTACTCGCAATGTCCATGATTCCACAAAACTTCGTACAACCAGCAAGTCCAAAGCCTAAAACTCACATTACAAATGCAAATCTGTAATTAACTTCGTATGCATTACCATTAATTCTTTCACTAGATGGAATATACTTCGGCTCTTTGCACTTTTCACATGAAACTTTTATTTTAAAACCGAGATTTTCTTTTTTGCACGTTTGAAAAGATACTGCACCGCCACACGTATTACACTTAACTAATGTTGCAATTGTTGAAAAAACAAGAAGAAAATCTACAATTTTGAAGTGTTTGTTATAGTCTTCACTACGACCTTCTCTACCACTTCTTTTTGGCATATTTTTGTTCAGAAATGCACAATCACTGCAAAAACAAACTAGAAACTATACGGAGCAAGAGTTATAAAATCGGAGCTAAAATCAAACAACGCACACGACTGCTCTTCTAAACGTACAATTTTTAACTGAAATATATACTATACATCAAAGATATAGAAAGTACATTACATATTTTGTATACCTAAACAAAAGGGAAGGGATATATACAATACAATAGAGACCCAAACAGCTGCCGCTTACCGCTCGGCACAGGTAGCTAATATGTGCGTAAAACTGAGTTGGAGCAAGGTTCGTTCAAACTGCTATAACTCCGTCAATTTTGCTCGGATTGATCTCAAAATTTAACACAATATTTCTGAGGTGTTATAGATTCAAAATATCAAATAAAAAAAATTGAAAAAAAAGGTTTCAAATTTTACCCCCCCCCCCTTTAATATAGGTTTTTACTCAAAAATATAACATAAAAGTTGTGTATGAATAAAATTTATTCACAACAGATTGCTACACATTTTTAGTAGCTGTTTAGTTAGTTATCACTATCGATACAACTACTTTGATCTCCATCATATTTTTTATATTTAACCTCTTTTTGTTACACAACATATATCTCTCCATTTTCTAAATATGAACTTTATTTAAGAGATTTTTTTAAAATAAAAAAGGAAAATAAAGTTAATTTCACGTTACACTTCAATTCAATTAATTAAGATTTATTAAAGTTACGGTTGGCCGTTTTATGTTTTATTTCCCTAACTCATTTCTTACTTCCTTACTTCCTCTCAGACTTTCTACCTTAAATTGATCATCATTTTCATCCTATTTTTGTAAATCCCTGTCTCTCTCTCTAATTTTTCTTAAATAGAAATTATGTTTTTTACATTGAATTTATATTTTTAAAAATTAAATCAAATTACTCTAACTCAATGAGCTCTATGAGAAAACATTGCGCCAAAGCACTTGGCAGCGTGTCTTAACTCGAAAAGCGGGCCGAAAGAAAGTCATATCTTACGTCTAAAATTTTGCTGGAGAAACGAACTTTTTCCCGCTAAATTAAAAATTTATAAAATTTTATGAATGATTGAAAATTTTTATTAATTATTGTAAAAATTTAAAAAAAAGGCTATATAATTAACTAATATAAAAAATAAAATAAAAACATTTTAATATTAACATTTTATTAAAAAAAATAATATTTAATTTAATAAAAATTAATTTGTAGATTTTTTAAATTGGTTTGAATAATACTTAATAATGAATATATTATTTATTATTTTAGTATTATTAATAAACATACACGGAGAGAAATGTATGATTAAATATTAGCACAAACTTAATGAAAAATTACTATACTGTATAACATCGGAGAGACAAACTCGATATGTGTTAAATTTTAGTATATGTATATAGTAAAATTTCAAAGCATCAAATTTTACTATACTATATATCAAATTTTTCTATACCTTTTAGCAAATTTTACTACACTGCATATTAGATTTTATAAATATAATGTATTAAATATTATGGATATGAATTTTTTTTTAAATTCTAAAAATATTTTTTTCCAATGCTCGTTGACGTTCTGAGAATTTTACTTGTGTTTTCAAATTCAGTTGAGGAAGAATTATTTTGTTTGTGTGTTATTGTTAGAAAGACACTTTTCGCAAATTATGAAACGCTCTTTTCGAAGTTGTATATACTACATTTATCCTAAATTACACACATTACAACAAGTTAATCGCACTCACACGCTACACCTAACGCATATTCTACCTAACGCGTATTATCACGTAAAGCCTCTGTTTCAAATTCTCTTATATACCAACCAAGTACTTCTCTTACCGCTCGCAGGTTGAAAAAATGAGTCGCCACCTAGTGATTAAGCGCGGCAACAGCAGTCTCGTTGTGTCATTCTCTGTATTCATAATTTTTACGATACTGAATAGCAATTTTTGTGAGCGCGTATATCATAAACTCGTAGAAGTATAGTAAATTTTCATAAAAGTATGTTAAATTTCCTGCATATGTCGAGTTTGTCTCCCCATTAGTGAAAAATATAGTAATTTTTAATTATATATTTTTCTCAGTGTAGTTATTTATGAGTTCACTCTGTGTCTCCACAGAAAGTAGACGTGTTTGCGGTGCCTCTCTACGCTTAGTAAACGGAGCGTCTCATAGTTGGCTTAGTATACTGGACTTTGGCCCCTTCAGCTTCATAGCGTGTATAATAAATCCAAAAATTTAACAAAATCGTTGAATAATCCAAAAAAGGATCAATCAACACAAAATGAGTTCAGTTTCAAATCCAATTGTCGCCAAAAATGTTAGTTCAAACATGATAACAGAAAATAATGATAGTGAAAAAAATGTAACAAGTGCAAATAGTGAAAATCAAGTTAGTGTAAACCAGGTTAGTTATGCAAGCACCATACAAAGAAATCTTTTCCCAAAAAATGAACAAGGCCTTATCATAGATTGCGTAGAAGGATTAAATCTAACTGACTGCGCTGTGGCCATCGGCAACATTGTTCAAGCACAAAACGTTATTTATTCGTCAAGAATTTCTAGGAATCGCGTGAGAATATACTTAACAAGTAAACAACTAGTAGACGATATAACAGATAAATATAAGTTTCTAAATATCGACAATCTCAAAGTTCCAACAAGATCACTTGTTTCGAAATTAACTCAAATAATTTTGTCAACTGTCTGTCCCAGCATTCCTCATTGCGTCTTAGAAGACTATTTAGACAACAGGAACATAAAGAGAGGTTCTCCCATAATAACTTTAAAAGCAGCCATAACGGACGAAAAACATAAATATGTGTTGAGTGACCGAAGGCAAGTTTATGTAGAGCCTTCTAATGTATCTAAAATTCCAGAGCTGCTTAAAATAAATTATGAAGGGGAAACATTCTTCGTTTCCCAGCACAGACACCATCAAATGCTTCCTCTGCAAACAAGAGGGAAATATAGCAAAGACCTGCCAACTTCACATTCAAACCTATGCCTCTCAAACCACAAGCGAAGAAATAAACACAGAAAAAGACGTAACAAAAAATTCTACGGACCAGGCTAATGAAAAATCTAACCTGCATATCACCATAGACGCTACCGACAACACAGAAAAAATAGTTAAGGAAATCAACAAGAAAACAGCTAATAATAGTCAACAAAGTGCAACAAAAAATAATAACCCAATAGACAGTCTTACACCGGAAATCAATGATAACAACATGCAAATAGATAACGTGGCTTTCAAAAGACCATATCCCGAATCTCTCGCATCCTTTCAAACACAAAGCATCACCGTAGTAACAGTAACGTCAGAAATAGATTCATATTCAGACGCCTCTCTTGAAGACGAAGACTTATCGGGCAAAGCCACTAATGAATCATAAAATATAGTTAAAAAATCAAAGAAAAAACTAAAAATTTCCGACTCTTCAATCACACCGCCTAACTTGGACAAATACCTTCAACTACTCAAAAAAATAGTGAATGATCAACATCAGGACTTTCCAATAAGTTTTTTAAACTTCAAGAGCTTCATCGATAAAACCTACACCAGCCAACACACAATCCAGATAGCTAAGGAATACACAACGAACCTAGTCGACCTAAAAAATATGCTCAAAACTCTTTACCCCTATCTCGAAACCAAAGGAATGGAAATTAGATTCACCAAGATTTAAAAAAAATTAGATCAAGAAATAGCCAAAATACAACTTACAAACCAATAATAACTTCAACAATAAATCAACAACACAATAAAAATAATAAAACAGAAAAAATAATTCTTCAATGGAATATCAAAGGTTACTATAGTCATTTGCAAAATCTACAGAAATCACTGTCTTTCAGAATTTAGATGATTTTTAGTACTTTCTTGCTGCTAAACTTTGAACAAACATATCTCTGGTTTTAATTATTATTTTTCGATCCTGAAAACGACAAATTAAAGCTTGCTTTCTGTACTTTTATTTTAGTCCCTGTTAATTTATTGAAGACATTTCTAGACTGAATTATTCACACTTCAATTAGGAGCTTTATTTTTAAATTTTTCTTAAAATAAGACTAGAAACGTCTATAATTTCAGTTTTTTGAAGCGTTAGACCGTACCGCTCTGGCTTTACTCATATTTTGGTATCTAAAAACATATCTCAAAGTTTCATCAAGATCTGTGACCCGAAGCTCATAACCTCTCCTGGTCAGATTTATTATGCCTTCAAGAGACTTATTTTAAGCTTGACAATCATGCCAATTTCAGAGGCTACAAATGCTTCCACACTAACAGACTGTCTAATCAAGCAAGTGGAAGAATGGCAACCTTCATAAAGAACCACATCTACAGTAAAGAAATCCCTCTACATACAAACTTGGAAGCAGTTGCTGTTGAATGTTATCTGCCTAACAGAATCTCTATATGTAATATCTACCTACCAAACAGCCAACAGCTAACATCTGATAGCTTAACTAAGTTGAAATCACAACTACCAACACCGTATATAGTCATGGGAGACTCAAATGCTCACAATACAAATTGGGGCTCAATAAATACAGACAGAAGAGGTAAAATAGTGAAAGAGTGAATTAAAAAAGCAAACCTAAACATAGTAAACCTGGGACTCCCTACCCACTTCCACTCCTCTAATGGTACTGAAAGTATCATAGATTTAACAATAGTCACCGCAGACATTACGAAGAATATTGACTGGGAAGTTTGTGACGACCTTTACAATAGCGGCCATTATCCTATTCTTATACACATTTGCCTGAGTAAGGCTACCATCAAGAAGGTAACTCATCATACGAGCCATGGAATTTCAGGAAGGCGGATTGGAGTCTATACAGGTCTGAGGTTGATAATGGCATCCAAGAGTCGAATGATCCTTCTCAACTTACCGAACCAAATATAGACGTATTAATCGACAACCTCAATAACATAATACTTTCCGCTGCTGAAACTAGCATTCGAAAATACAAACCAATTCCAAACAATTATCACAAGAATCCGCATAAGCCATGGCAAACTCACTCACTTTTACCTACTCAACAAAGAACAAAAAAAAAAATATGTAACCTATGCAATATTCCTTTATTCATAGAACTTCTAATCTGCACATGCCCAAACTTCACCACAGCAAGACAACATCATAACATAACCGGAAACATCAAGACATTAAATCAACTCACAAGACAATGTAAAAAAAGTGTTAGAGTTTCTAAAATCAATCAATATGTATAATTCAATTTAAGTGTGTAAGATATTTTTATTTAAATGAACTCTCATTCTATACAACTGTTATAATGTATTATTGTATCATTTTATGTAATCTTCAAACATATATATTTGTATAAAATTATAATTATACTGTCGCTAATAACATATTTGTTGATGCGACATTAAATAAATAAATGAAAAAAAAAATAGTTATTTATTTAAAAATACTACATAGTGCATAACGATTATTAATTATTAAATGACAATAAATATTATAATTGGTTATACAAACTTAAAAATATATAAAATTTAAGTACATAGAATTTAAATGCATAAACTTTAAAAAAATACAATTTATTTAAAAAATAAATCTAATTTTCTAATTTAAATTTAATTAAAATTTTTTTTAATCGAGCCCGCTTTTTTTTAAGTTTAAAAAGTGGCCATGGTTGAGGTAGGAATAAAGCACTATATGCAACTTGGGAGCAAAGTCTATTTCTCCTTAGTTACATAATGTACTATTTTCTTATAGTCACTCATATATAACTAAACTCATGTCTTTTTGTATCTCAATACGTTCAAGATCAGTATAAGGCAATTTGTGAATCAATATCCTAGTGGATGAAATCAGTTGGACTTAAATTAAATAATAATTAAAAATATTCTCATGAATTTACACAAAAAGTTCTAACATATAAGTAAAAGTGCATTTTCAGTTTTGTATCTTGTAATTGATACATTTAAGAAAAAGGTATAGGCATATAAACGATTATTTCGTATTCAGCGTATAAGAAATTACATTTTAATATTGGTTAGTTATACAGTTGAGTTACTTATACTGTAAAAATGCAATAAAAAATGTGATGAATAATCAGTATGAAGCGGACCGTGTCTTACCTCTTTGACTATTAACATTATTCAATATGTAAAAATATTTCATGACTAAAAATTCAATTGATTATTTCTCAAAGTGTTATTGTATCTTGAGATAGATAATGTTTAAATTATCAAAGAAATAGAGCAAAAATGATATCCCAAATCTTTTCCATCAAATAAACAAAAGATATTTTAGTCACCAATCATAATTTTAATGAAATTCCATGACATTTATTTTTTTCCTAATGAGAAAGGCCTGATATCTAAAATTTATAGGAAAAGAAATTCGCATATAGTTACCTGTCACTATGTGTTATTGGAAATATTAGCAGTATGATATAACCTTAAACTATGAAATGAACAAAAATTTTTTGAAATTCAGTATTTAAGTATATTTCTCATATGCTACAGTGGCACATGATTTGTTAAAAATATCTCAAAGTTTGGTCCGCTCTAAATTTTACAGGAGATATTTTTGAATATTTTTTCATTTTTCGTAAAGTATACAACTATTTCTATGAATGCTTACGAAGGGACATCTGCAACCAATGAGTACAAGTTAACATTAAAATGAGTAAATGTAGCTACAAATCACATTATCGATTATTTTTAATTACATTTAAATTTCTTAAATATTTTGCACCATTTCGAAATTCATAAACTATATTTATACATGTATAACCTTCTTTGATGATTTTTTTGGACATGGAATCATGGTTTGAAATCTTGAAAAGTGACATTTCAACGTTTTTAATGAATTAAGCTCAGCGAGTGTCTACATCATTACTTTTGAATTAATTTGTTTCAATATTTAAAATATTTTGAAGAAAAAAGGTTTTTAGTAATAAATTCCTAAAACGCAACCCAACTGAGTATTTTAAGCCTAAAATTAATAAAAAATGTCAAAAATATGGTTTTAGCCCAACTTTGAAGCTTTGAAGCTCTTAAAATATGTATTAAAGAAATCTTTAAAAATTTTTGAGTAGTTCATAATATGGAAAAGAACCATTTTATCAATTTCTGACTGAAAAAAATTTTCCGTTCTTCGATTTGACAGAGAATGGGAGATATATATATATATATATAAGTGGCTCTCTGTCTAATCATCATCAAAAACTTTTTTGTTACATGTTCTTTTTATGTCCTGAATCACCCTGAATTTTTCCAAATTTTTTCCGAACCTATATTAGGAGGTATAGAACATTAAAGTTGGACGGTCTTCTGATTTTTGTGATTTTTGATCATTTTTAATGAATTGCAGCTCCACAACGAGACGTTTTTCACCATAGGTTTTAATTCAGTTTATTTTTAAATTTTCTCAATAAAAAAAAATATTTCCTAATCAATATTAGTTTACTTAAACTGTTATATGTAAAATTCATAACTGAGAATCTAAAAATTTTCAAATTTGATTATCCAGACTAACGTGAAAAAATTAAATTTATGAAGATAGCCTTTTCCAATAAAGAAGTTTTGGCATATGTCAGAGAATAGCAATTTGGCTGTACACTCTGTTAAAAATTAAAATAGTAGTCATATAATACTGAAAAACATTTAAAATGACTATTTAACTCTGATGACGAAGAGTTCGACATCTTTAACTATCTGCAAAAATAACTTTTCAGTAAAAAAATATTTGTGCATGTTCAAACTCTTGGTTATGAGCGTTAAATAGTTATTTTAAATGTTTTTTAGTATAATTTGACTACTATTTTAATTTTTAACAGAGTGTTTAGCTAAAAAGCTATTCTGTGACACATGCCAATACTTTTGTACTAAAAAAGATATCTTCATGAATTTTTCCACGTTGGTCTGAATGATAGAACTTAGCAATTTTTAAATTCTAAGTTATAAATTCTACTTATGTCAGTTTAGGTAAAATAATATTGCTTAGAAGTATTTTTTTTGTAAAATTAAATAAAATCAATTGAAATTTAAAAAAAACTAATTGAAAATCAATTAAAATTTTACACGTGTACTGGCAATCAGATATATTAAATGTGATAATTTGTGTAGGAAAAATCATAGATAAAACAATTCAATTCTATAATGAATGTTTCACTTTATTAACCTTTAGCTGGCATGCCTCTCCAGCCGAATATAGCTGGCCTATGGGGTACTATAGTACCCCAGCGCGAAAAATTGTCGTAAAAACTGAAGTATTGGTTATCTTAACTCAAAAACATTCTGGATGGATCTTCAGAGGTTACTCCAAAGGGTAGCACAGCTTATAAGAGGAAAAATGAAACGGTTTCAAAATTTGATAAGAAAGAGCGTGGGGTACTATAGTACCCCCCTGCCAGCTAAAGGTTAATTAACAATCTGTTTCCTTGTTAACTATTTTCACTAATATAACTAACTACTATTTAATAAATCAAAGCTTAATTGAGAGTTTTGCTTGTAATAAAGAGCGCACGATGTACCTTGGTCAAGGTCTATGAACGACTTAACTATCGGCTTGTCGGAAGCGATCTGAGCCACACAGAAAGCTGCTCGTTTGCTGGTCAATAAGAAGAACCAATGCGGGGCTTGCAACCGTTTCATCACGGATTTGGCTAACACGTGTGCTTGTGCTCTCTTGCACTTTCAATATAGAATGCGAAAGATGCGCAAACTTGACAAAGACGGTCGGCTACTTACTCGACCTGACGAGTCAAAAGGATAATGGCCAAACCACATCGCCCGCCGAAAAGAAGAAAATTACTAATCCCGATCAACAATAGTTTCGTAGTTATAAAGATACGTTTTCATTTATAAAAAAAAATAAATATTTTATGAATTCATTACATTTTAACTAACAAGGTGAGTTTTTCACTTTCGGGTTTCCAATTTTGCTCAAATTTTGGGAATAAATTCTGGATGCTGCGATATGAAGAAAGCCAAAATTTTAGAGGCCAACGCTCAATAATTTTCTAGTTACAGGCAATTTAAGAAAATCACTAAAGAAGTTTCTAGATTTTCAAACTCTTATAGTTCTGCAGTAGTAGTTATAGCACATCGAAATATTATTTTTTTTCAAAATTATAACGTAATAATGATCGGACCCAATTTCAGCTTTTATTATTAATTAATGTTACAAACAGAAAATTTAGCTGCAATCTTTATTACGTTACAACTTCGGAAAAAAATAATATTTTGAGATGCTATAGGTGCTATATTGAAAGGATTTGAGCACAGTTTTTGTTCATTTGAAAAAAGATATATACTTCTAGCCGACAATGCTGAGGAATTATAGGCGTTTGAAAATCTAGTAACTTTTTTTGTGATTTTCTTCAAATGCTTGTAACTAGGGAATATTTTCTGCATCCAGAAAATATTCCCTAAATTTGAGCAAGATCGGTGACCTCTCCTTGTAAGTTCAAAATTAAAAAAACTAAAGAAAAATAGGAAATTTCAATTTAATTAAAATCAAAGAATCGTAAAGAAAATTAGGAAATTTAATGGAATTAAAAAATAAAAAACTATGAAGAAAATGCCCTATGCGGTGTAATAAATAGCCGGACGTCCAACTATTCCCGAAAACGTCGAATTTACTTATTTATTCGTTTCATCTTACTTTTTACTGAAGATCTACAGAGGGAATCCACTGAAACATTGTAACCCTTGTTCGGTTTTCAAGGGCCCAAGATTTAGGCGCAATACTTAAGAAAATATTTATTTAAAATTTGTATTAAAATATTCAAAAGTGGTATTTGAAAGAAACCCTAAATACGATGTTAATACTTTAAACGATAGACTTCTTTAATGAAAAAAAAATTTTTACTTGCTATCAATAACACAGCCCAACAAAAAAAATTGCCAAAACCCACAGACCAGACCATATACATCTTATGTTTCTGGAATTGCTGAATCCGAATCCGTGGTCAGGACCCCATCACCTCAGGGTCAAGGTCATTTGAAGGTCAAATCTACGAAATTAGTGGGAACCATATTTTAGTAGTATATATTTGTGTTTTTGGGATCGCTGAATCCGAATCCGTGGTCAGTTAAACGCCATGACCTCTGAGTCAAGGTCATTTGAAGGTCAAATCAACAAATTTAGTGGGAAGCATGTTTTAACAGTATATATTTATGTTTTTGGGGTTGGTGAATCCGATTTCAAAGTCCGTTTGACCCCATCACCTCAAAGTGATGGTCAATTTAAGGTAAAATATACAAAATTTGCATAACACAAACCAAATTTTATGCCATTTATTTTTTCTTATTATACCTTACACGTTTCTCGTCAAATGATCGGTGCAAAGGTTTTATTTTACGTTTTTTTCAGTAGTTTTGCAATTTCATTTAAACATCTAGCAGTAATCAGTCAGCATACTAGTATCCCATCTACCTTCATAACGCTCCTCCATTGCTTTAATGTCTTGGTGAAAACGCTCTCTCTGTTCTTCACTATAATCTTCACAGATGTCAGGTAAACTATCCAAGTGATTGTGTAGAAAATGTAATTTATAGTTCATTAGGCAACTCATTTTCTCAAAGTTCTCAACCATTTTAGATACGATTTCTTTGTGATTTGGGCTTCTGCGATTACCCAAGAAGTTTTCGGTAACTTCCTGGAAGCCAAGCCATGCAGCTCTTTCAATGTTTGTCATGGAACTAATTAACTGATCATCAGACATCATTTTTCTAATTTCTGGACCATCAGAAATACCTTCCTTCAATTTCGCATCTGATTCATTTAGAAACTTGCTTTCCAAGTATTTGAAGCACTGACCATCTTTATTTGAAGCCTTAACAAATTGTTTTATTACACCAAGTTTTATGTGTAATGGCGGAATGAAAACTTTTTTCGGGTCAACCAATCGAGTAGCTATAACGTTACTTTTTCCGACTTCGAAAGATTTCCTTTCAGGCCATTAACGATTTGTATAGTGCTTTGCAGGGTCTCTACTATCCCATAAGCACAAGAATCATGGCGTCTTTGTAAATCCAGACTGCTATCCTAACAATATTCCAGAAACTTTCAAATCGCCACATATAAGCCATTTATGCTTGTTATACTGAATTTTTTGTATTATAATTTTTAGATTGTCATATGTTTTCTTCATTGAAGTGGAGTGCGCTATTGGAACTGAGGCATAGTGGTTCATGTTGTGTGTTGTACAGCTTTTGAACTCCTGTTTGATGAATCTATGAACAATATCCATTCTTCAACTTAATATAGATTAGGCTTAATTTCATTCACCAAACCTTTTACATCTTTATAATATACTATTTTATCGCCATCATGATTTATTTCTTCAAAATATGGTTCGAAACTTTTGCTTTTTGTTCTGAAAGAAGATATTTTAGTAGAATTTGCCAACTGATTCATGGCTTTTAAAGATGAAGCTAAATGTTCTGCTCCATCTTTAGGTAAGTTGAGCTCTCTAACTAAGTCGTTTATTTTTTTTTTTTGAGTCCATAGCCTTACGTTTTTGTCTTTTTGACCCGCTGGAAGGAAAAGGTTGTCATTGTCGTCATCATCATCATCATCACCGTTATTTTCAATTTCTTCATAACTATTGCTTTCATAAGATTCATCTTTTAAATCATTCTTATCAATTGTATCTCCATGAATGCCGTCATGGACTTCGTTGTTATCTTTATCATCATGTTTTTCATTTTCGGAATCTGATTCAATTGATAACCTCTCAAGAAAATCTAATTCTTCATCTCTTCTCGTTTTTTCGGTAGATTTTTTTAAGGGAATAACATTAGCATAATTCACTGTAGTTTATTTTTTACTATTCATTCCAATAATTTTGGTGTTACAGAAGTAACAATCCTCTATTCTATCTGGTTGATACCATGCCATTGGGCTATCAAAGTTAACTTTGTCATCTTCTTTTGTTTTATCCCACATGCAAAGCATTTTGCGACATTGTTCGGAGATACTACATGGAGTCCACTTTTCTATATTTACATCTGTTTTTAATTTAAAGCAAGTTTTGTAAATGTCTTAAAAACTTTCATTGAAATGTCTTCGATATTTTAGCGGAGTGAATACTCTACAGACAAAACAAAAAAGATTACTGTTCTTTGGACATTTCAATGAAAATTTTTAAGACATTTACAAAACTTGCTTTAAATTAAAAACAGATGTAAATATAGAAAAGTGGACTCCATGTAGTATCTCCGAACAATGTCGCAAAATGCTTTGCATGTGGGATAAAACAAAAGAAGATGACAAAGTTAACTTTGATAGCCCAATGGCATGGTATCAACCAGATAGAATAGAGGATTGTTACTTCTGTAACACCAAAATTATTGGAATGAATAGTAAAAAATAAACTACAGTGAATTATGCTAATGTTATTCCCTTAAAAAAATCTACCGAAAAAACGAGAAGAGATGAAGAATTAGATTTTCTTGAGAGGTTATCAATTGAATCAGATTCCGAAAATGAAAAACATGATGATAAAGATAACAACGAAGTCCATGACGGCATTCATGGAGATACAATTGATAAGAATGATTTAAAAGATGAATCTTATGAAAGCAATAGTTATGAAGAAATTGACAATAACGGTGATGATGATGATGATGACGACAATGACAACCTTTTCCTTCCAGCGGGTCAAAAAGACAAAAACGTAAGGTTATGGACTCAAAAAAAAATAAACGACTTAGTTAGAGAGCTCAACTTACCTAAAGATGGAGCAGAACATTTAGCTTCATCTTTAAAAGCCATGAATCAGTTGGCAAATTCTACTAAAATATCTTCTTTCAGAACAAAAAGCAAAAGTTTCGAACCATATTCTGAAGAAATAAATCATGATGGCGATAAAATAGTATATTATAAAGATGTAAAAGGTTTGGTGAATGAAATTAAGCCTAATCTATATTAAGTTGAAGAATGGATATTGTTCATAGATTCATCAAACAGAAGTTCAAAAGCTGTACAACACACAACATGAACCACTATGCCTCAGTTCCAATAGCGCACTCCACTTCAATGAAGAAAACATATGACAATCTAAAAATTATAATACAAAAAATTCAGTATAACAAGCATAAATGGCTTATATGTGGCGATTTGAAAGTTTCTGGAATATTGTTAGGATAGCAGTCTGAATTTACGGACGCCATGTTTCTTGTGTTTATGGGATAGTAGAGACCATGCAAAGCACTATACAAATCGTTAATGGCCTGAAAGGAAATCTTTCGAAGTCGGAAAAAGTAACGTTATAGCTACTCGATTGGTTGACCCGAAAAAAGTTTTCATTCCGCCATTACACATAAAACTTGGTGTAATAAAACAATTTGTTAAGGCTTCAAATAAAGATGGTCAGTGCTTCAAATACTTGGAAAGCAAGTTTCTAAATAAATCAGATGCGAAATTGAAGGAAGGTATTTCTGATGGTCCAGTCATTAGAAATGATGAGCATTGCTGCGAGTGAGCGTAGGTAGGGATATAGGAAGAATCGAACGCGCTTACATGAACGCGCAGATATACACCCCGTTTTTTAACACATGTAAGCGCACTCGGTAATACATGCATATATTCTTAATATCAAATTTATAAGATGTATATATTACGGCGTCGATAAAGGTATGTGTTGCGAGCGGTTGGAGATGATCCCCGCTATTTAAAAAAGAAAGCCGCAATCAAGTGCCTAAAATGCGAGCCATCGAGTTTCAGCGAGAAGTGAAACTCATCACTCTTGTACGGATCAGCTTACAATAAAGATATCTTTTAAACTTAAATACAGAGTTCTTGTGTAATTCAATTACTATTCAAACTCTCATAGCAGCAAAAGAAATGCCTAGTACGCATTCCCCTACCTGCTCGAGTTTGAATAGCATTTTTCTTAAATAAATTAAATCTTCGTGATTTTCAAGTTCATACAAAAGTGAAGTGGTGATTTCCTTCACTATTTAATAATAATTAACTTTATCATTAGTGTTTAAAGACGCTAAGTGCCTAGTGGTTGTGCCTTGCATCGACGTGCTATATTGTAAAGCTTTGTGTTTAGTGTTAGCACGTTCTTGCAAGTGCGTTGTTTATAATTGCTGAATAATAAAATAAATGATTCAGTACAGGAGGCTAAATTAAGAATCCTCTATACCTTATACTCCCATAACTTCCTTATTTATCTCTTAGGAATATAACTTAGAGGTTTGACGAAAAGTAATGGACCCGAATCTGCAGGACATAGCGTTCCTGTAGTATACGGTCTGGCTTTCGTCAACCTTGTTTACTAAAATGATTTAAGACTTGTATTTCGACGAGTTTGTACGTGCGAGAGGAACAGCGCGGTAAGCTCGGAGTATTAACGCTAACGGCATCCATCTTGTTTTATCTTCACGTTAGATTGTTTCTTATTGCATAACGATCTTGTCAAAAGATAAAACAAGGTGCGAAGTCATTTTATATGGTGATTTTATTCATCATATATTAAATAAACGTACGTTATAAGTAATATGACGTTACAACTGGCGTTATAATTATATATATATAACGTCACAACTGGCGCCCTCCGGTATTTTTAACTCACGACTGAGTAATTTATAAAATAAAGTTAAATTGTATCCGTATCATAGTTGTTTGATAGGTAAATCACAAAGAAAAAATTGTAATTTAATGTATAGAAGCGTTATATCCATAGTAAAATCACGACTAACGCTTACAACGTTCATTTCAAACTCAGATGATAAAAACACGCATTATTGAACAATCAAAATAAGTAGTAAAAAAGATTTTAAAAAAATGAAATTGTATTAAGAAATTTCGAACTTACATATATAGATTAATATCTAAATTGTGTTTTGAAAAATTGAAAAAAGAGAAAATAGTTTATGATTTATAAGTCAAATATAATATTCCTTTTTTCGCTATCAATTTGGCTATTTGAAATATAAAGTGAAAAACTATAAACATCTATTTTAAATGAAATGGTAAGATTAAATGCGGTAGAATTCATTTTAAAAACGAAAGATATAAAAAAACAACAAAAACGTACAAATAGAGAAAATATTAGAAAAAACAAAAATAAAGTTAGAAAAAAGCCAAAAAGATAATAGAAAGAATATTTTATAATAGAAGCAAGCGAAATTGCAGAAATATTAACAAAGGTTAACGAAAATATAGATTTCGCGTATGTAAAAATAAAGAAAAACGAGGCAAACTTAGAGTATATAGACGAAAAATTAAATAAAATATTAGCAAGACAAAGTGATCTAGTTGACAAAATTAATTTAATAGGACATAGATTCAACCATACCATGCCTAGATTGATAGAGCATTTATGCGATCTAGAAAAAGAAATTGAAAAATTAAAAATTTCGAGAGAATAGAACTAAAATTATTTGAAATGCTGTGCGATAGTATATTGAAAACGGATAAAAATTTGAAAAGAGAAAGTTAACGTACAGAAAAGAATTTGCTTTCGAATCGTTTCGCAAGGCACATCAAATGATACATACGAAACACAGCGTATACATTGAGCACAAAAGTAAACAAACGCCCAAAAGTAAATTGATGTTAAGTCCGAATTATCTCGAATAAAATTTAACACGACAAGAGAATAAAATATTAAAATTAAAAGCAGTGACACTCAACTTTGGCAGTGGTACTCAATATTTAGAAAATAAATTGACAACAGCAATTAATAGTTTCAATTTAAATAAAATATAACTAATTAAATAATATAACTATATGTAAAAATTTGTCGTTTTAAATTCTGTTGAGAAATAAATTAAGCATTAAACGTTTAATAGCTAAATTTAATTTTGAAAATTGTAATTTAAATTTTATATAGAGATAAATTAAACGTTGAATGTTTAACATTTAAAATAAATAATTGTAAATGAACAACGCCACAGACATAGAAAAATAAACAAAGATTAACAAACTGATAATTAATAAAAAATTAAACCGTTGAATTTGAAAAACAAAGCAAAGTTTAAATTTTAATTTCAAAAGATTTTATATTTAAAGAAAAGAATTCAATTTATATTATAACTTTTTATTATCTATTAAGAATTTTTAAACCATCAAACATTTTTCTTTTTGGACATTCTTGATTTTTTTCTCAAACTCTTTATTAAGAAACACTCGATTATTTTATTGTATTTGCGTGCGTAAATAAATAATTAGTCAAAATGCCGTCTACACGAAGATCAGATATTATACTACAAGAAATACAAGAAGAACAAGAAAAAGAAGAAACAAAAAAGAAGATAAACCCCAATTTAGTTGAATGAATGCAAGCAGTTACACTAGAGCTTAAAATATTGTCCACACAAAACGACAGTCTTGAAAATTCCTTAAACAGCTCAGGTGACTGGGAAAGAATAGTTAATGTAAACCTAGACAAAGATACTATAAAAGATATGTCGATAAAAGATCAGCTCGAAGTATTAACTGATGCTTTAAAAAAAGTACGAAAAGAAAAAAAAGTCTTGAAAACTGCTTAGAATGACATAAAGAAGAGTAAATAAAGCAAAAACAAGAATATATTAGGGAAAAAGAAGAATTAATACAAGAAAATGAAAGATTAAGACATGAAAATGAAAGATTAATTGATGAAATACAAGACAACGTAACACAAAAAATAAATGAGACTACACAAGAACAAGAGGAAAAAATTGAAGAGCTTAAAGCAATAGTAAATATAAAGAGCACACGTACACAAGCCACCGAAATTCCTAACACAAAAATAAAAATATCAATGCCTAAATATGAAGGCATGAGTGATGAACGTCCCATGAAATTCCTAAACGAATTAACACAATATATAGACTTGAAAGGATTAACGGAAAAAGAAACGTTACAATTATTGCAAACTGTACTACAGAAGGAAGCAAACTCATGGTGGTACATCTACCAGGATAATGTTAAAACAATTGAGCAGTTCAAGAATATGTTTTTAGAACGTTATTGGAATGAAGAAATTCAAAGGTCAACACAAAGAAAAGTAGAATATGGTCAGTACTATGAAAATAGTAAGATTAGTCGTATAACGTACACTATACAGATATTTGGCTTTACAAAGGAACTGCAATTCAATTATTCAGAAAAGAAATTGACCATTAAAATAAGTAAGCATTTCGACAGAAACATCAAGCAAGCTATGAAATGTTCACAAATAAAAAATAAAAACACACTATTTGAAATACTTGCAGACTATGATAGGGATGATAACAAAAGAGATAAAAACATATACAAACAAAAAAGCTTTAAAAATTCATATAAGCAACAATATCAAGAAACAAATAGACAAAGCCAATATAACCAACAACAGCAACAAGATATAAACCAGCAAAAACAACAGCAACAAGATATAAACCAGCAAAAGCAACAGCACCAAGAAATAGACACATACAATGCTAGAAGAGAAAATACAAACAGAAATGCAAATATTCACACATACAATAATCAAAAACAAGAATAAAGGAAACCATATAATAGAAACGAACAAAAAAATAGCGCTAGAATAATAGAAAGATCTAATAAAAATAGAAACATACAGCGCGAAGTACATAAACAACCAGTAAATCAAGATCAAATGAAAGAAGCAAGCAGAGAAATGGACGAAATACCTAACATGGACAACATCACAATGAGAAAAAAGCAGGAAAACTAAATGAAGTTGTATCTGAAAATAAGAGAGAAGGGGTAACAGATACAACGAACAATAATATCCCAACACCACCGGAATGTAAACTAAGTACTATAGAACAAGAAGATGAAACAACAATAAATCAACAAATAACGACATGCCCTGAAATTAGAATAAAACTACAAGGAAAAATTACACAAGCATTAGTGGACACTGGAAGTGAAGTCACTTGTATTTCAGAAAAATTTTTTTATGAAAACTTACATCATTTAGAAACATGCCCAAGATTACCAATAACAGGCAAATATATTAAAACAGCAACAAGCTCCAAATCAAAGAGGATAAAACAGCAAATATTAATTAACACAGATTCTAATGGGCAAAAAGTAAATCTAATATATCTAATAATACCAAATTTGATAAGAGATTGTATCTTACGGTATGATACACAGAAATCAGTACATATGATAATAAACACGTTGCATGAAGAGATACTATTATCCATTAACGATGAATACGTTAATATAAAATGTAATAAGGAAAAGCTCAGTGAGTACGCTCACGTCCAAATAATCGAAACACACGAGAGCCTGATTGACTTGAAGACATGTGTTATCGAAAATAAAGGAGAAGTCATGAATTTCTCTCACTTAGAAAATCATTTTTCAACTCACACTCTCACAGAAGATGAGATTTGTGAAAAAATGAAACAAGGTGAAAATATAACACCTCAACAAGAGATTCAGCTAATAAATCTGATCTCAAAATATAAATCAGTATTAAGTAATGCACCGGGACGTTTGTTATCATATAAGTATGAAATTAAAACAACAGATGATGCACCATTCTACTCAAAGCCATATCCTATACCGATACATCACCGTCAAAAGGTATTAGATGAGATAGACAAAATGCAACAATTAGGAATTATTAAAAAATCCAATAGCTCATTCATTAACTCCATTGTAACAGTAATAAAGAAAGATGGATCTGTAAGATTATGTTTGGATGCTAGAAAGCTGAACGAAAAAATCGTTGATGATTATGAAGCACCGCCATCGATAGAAGAAATATTTTTACGGTGTAAGAAAATGAAATTTATGTCAAATTTAGACTTGACTAGCAGTTATTGGCAAATCGAGTTAACAAAAAATAGTGAAAAATATACAGCATTTAAAATAGACAATAAAGTCCATGAATTCAATGTAGCTGCTTTCGAAATTAAGACTAGCAGTGCATCATTACTAAGGGGTCTTGGTGAAGTAATAAATGATATGCGAGATTTCTTATTAGCATTTGTAGATGACCTACACATTAGATCATCAACATTCGATAAACACTTATTTCATCTAGAAAAATTATTCAAAAAAGCTGCAAAACATAATATAAAATTTAATTTTTAAAAGTCAAATTTTTCCAAAAACAAAATAGAATTTTTAGGTCATTTCATATCAGCTGATGGCATTGCGCCAGACTCTGATAAAATAAGATCTATCAAAGAATTCAAAGTACCAAAAAATCAGAAGCAATTACAAGCTTTCTTAGGCTTTGTAAACTTCTACACAAAGTTCGCAAAAGGATATGCAAATGAGATATTACCATTGATATCTTTGTTGCGAAAGAATGCTCCATGTATATGGACAGATAGACAAAAAAAAGCTTTTGAAAAAATAAAAGGCTTATTTGACAAAAATATCATTTTAAAATTCGTTGATATAATAAAGCCATTCATATTAACTACTGATGCGAGCGACTATGCAATCGCAGCAATACTGTCACAATTAGATGACAACAATTATGAAAATATCATATGTTTTATTAGCAGAACGCTAAAAAGTAGTGAAATTAATTATTTCACAACTGAGAAAGAGCTACTAGCTATAGTATGGTCTTTACAAAAGTTAGACACCTATTTAAAAGGCGCAAAAAATATAATTGTAAAAACAGACCATCAGGCTATAACTTTCTTAAACAAGTGTAAATTCAGCAACAAAAGACTGAAAAGATGGAGTCTAGCTCTCCAAGACTACAATATACACCCTGAACATATACCAGGGAACAAAAATAATGCACCTGATTTCTTAAGTCGTCAGAACTTACCAAAAATCATGAACAAAAAAGATGAAATAATAATTGCTGCAATAGCAAAGAAATTGAATATTAAAAATGATTTAAAGCAAAAATTAAGAAAACCAAACGATTATCAACAAAGAGATGCATATTGTACAAAAATAATAAACAAAATGCAAAATAATAATAATATAAAAAAGACTTATGAATTATCAAATGATATACTCATGAAGAAATCCACAAATGAGAGTAAGTTAATATTACCTCAAGCATTAATGCAAGACATGGTAATAAATACACATGTAATATATGGACATATAGGTCCAAAGAAAACACTTAAAATATTATCAGAAAGTTTTTAAGCTCCTAATCTGAGGAAGAAAACATATTTAATAATTAAAACATGCGAAACATGTCGAAAAACAAAATGGTTACCTGTAAAATATCAATAAAAGGTGGAACCAATTTTAGTTGACAATAAAAATCAAATGTTGTCAATAGATATTTTTGGATCATTGCCCACATCTACGAGTGGTGTTAAGCATATATTAACTACAATAGATACTTTTTCTAAGTATGTACTTATGAACCCTATAAAGAGGGCAAATACCATAACAGTAATTAAAAAATTGCTAACAGATTACATACCGAAATATGGTAAACCAGAGGCAATAATAACAGACCATGGAACCCGATTTACAGGAAAAAAATGCTAAAAGATGAAAACATAAAAATGCTGTTCTCATCTATTCGTCACCTACAAAGCAATATCCTGGAAAGAATTCACAGAGAGTTAGCGAGATTCTTCAGAACGTTTTTAACAGATAATGACAAAAAATGGGCATCATATGTGCCAATAATAAAAAAAATCATGAATTTTGTTCATCATGAAACTACAAAATTCACACCACTAGAATCACACTTCAACACAAAACCAAATAGGTTCTGGTACACATATTTCAACATGAAAGAAAACGATGTAAATTATGACAGAAAAATCTATTTAGCTAGAGAAAACATGCACAAAGATAAAAAAAAACGTGCAAATACACAAAACATGAGAAAAAATCATTACGAATTTAAAATAAATGATAAAGTCTTGGTAAAAGCATTAAATGTATCAAATACAGAGAACAATAAAATAGCTGAATTTTTTCATATATACGAAGGTCCATTTATTGTAAAAAATAAAATAGCAAGTGATACGTACTTGCTAATAAATGAGAAAAATAAAGAAAGAGGAAAATTCCATTTGAATAACCTCAGACCTTTCTTAGAAAATTAAAATTCATATAAGGCAAAAACTATAATGAAAACTAATACAATTAAAATAAATAACGACACACAAACAAGAAACATTAAAGTATGATGAAATACAAGGTATCATCATAAATAAAAACAAAGGTTGCTTCATTGACAAAGTCACAGTGGAAAAACTTGGAAGTAAACTAAAATTCGAAGAACCACCAGTTACAATTTTAAAGTATCAAAATTAAATTAAAAGTAATATTATAAAAAAGTACCAAAAAGAAAAAAGCTATAAGTGCATCTCTCAACGAGTTATATTGTCCATGTAAATAGTAGCATAAGTTTCGTGTATAGTATAAGTGATTAATTAGTATAAATAAGAACAAAAAATGTACAGAGTGAACCCATACCCGTACAAAAGGAAAATAAATTTTATAACACACCCTAACAAGTTCCGGTATTCTGCAACGAGCCCGGATTCATATGTGAACTGCAGACATGTAGAAACGCAGGTAGATGAAAACCTGTTAGAAACTAAGAGCCTAAACATTGTATGGGATGAGTCACTAAATAAAAGCATAAATTATGAAGATAAATTAAGCAAATCGCTAAATGGTTTTACTCCAGCAAGCAATTTCAATGTAGCAGCAACACGAGAAAGCACAACACAAGCTAAAAACAAAAATAAAACAGCAGGAACAATAACAGAGACAGAAGGCTCGAACACATCAGAAAAGAATAGAAAAATAGAATATATGTACAACACAGAAAAACTAATAACAATACCACCAACGGAAATAAATCAAGAATTTTACTTATTAAATTACAATAATCACAAAGAGAAAATTACACTAATACATCGCCAGGAGGACACACTTTATAACTAACGGCTACAGCGAATGGGAATTGCATCCAATTCAGAAGATTTAGCAGATCCAAAACCCAACTTCGACATCTGGCTACGCAAAAGACAGCGATGTATAAAAAGGTAAAACAAAAGATTAGAATAAAATGTAAAATAAGAAAAATCTTGTAAAAACTGAAAAATTCAATATGATAAATTAGATAATGTTAAAATCAGAACGAAAAGAAAAAAGAAAAAGAAAGCTAGTAAAAATGAAATCAAAATTAAATGTAAAGTATAGTGATTAGTTGGCTAGTTTGTCTGTGTGCGTTAAAGAAATAAAGTTTTTCGCACGTATTTTCTCTCAAAAGCAAAAACATTATTCAAAGTGAAAAAGAATAAATTAAGTATAAAAATTTAAATATAAAAACGTTTATTTCAAACGTTAAATACGTGCTAAACACTTCATTTGGGAGGCACGTATAGCCCACACAAACTTGCGCATGTAGAGAAGTAAATTGTTTAAATTGTTTAAAACTAAGGAATAAAATTATTTGCAAAGTTAAATAATAAGGCAATGACAAAATGTAAAAACAAAGAAAAGATATAAGTAAAATTACGCACGATCAGTCGTAACAATGCTTTTTATCAATTAAAAAATATAATTCATATAAATTTATGAAATAAAGTGCATTTTTAAATAGAATCAAAGCCACTTCATTTCAGGGGGGCATTGAGACCTAGCAATTAGATTTTGTATTAGCAAAAGCATTTCTGCGAGAGAGCGTAGGTAGGGATATAGGAAGAACCGAACGCGCTTACATGAACGCGCAGATATACGCCCCATTTTCTAACACATGTAAGCGCACTCGGTAATACATGCATATATTCTTAATATCAAATTTATAAGATGTATATATTACAGCGTCGATAAAGGTATGTGTTGCGAGCGGTGGGAGATGATCCCCGCTATTTGAAAAAGAAAGCCGCAATCAAAAGTGAAACTCATCACTCTTGTACGGATCAGCTTACAATAAAGATATCTTTTAAACTTAAATACAGAGTTCTTGTGTAATTCAATTACTATTCAAACTCTCATAGCAGCAAAAGGAATGCCTAGTACGCATTCCCCTACCTGCTTGAGTTTGAATAGCATTTTTCTTAAATAAAATAAATCTTCGTGATTTTCAACTTTAAACAAAAGTGAAGTGGTGATTTCCTTTACTATTTAAAAATAATTAACTTTATCATTAATGATTAAAGACGCTAAGTGCCTAGTGGTTGTGCCTTGCATCGACGTGCTATATTGTAAAGCTTTGTGCTTAGTGTTAGCACGTTCTTGCAAGTGCGTTGTTTATAATTGCTGAATAATAAAATAAATGATTCGGTACGAGAGGCTAAATTGAGAATCCTCTATACCTTATGCTCCCATAACTTCCTTATTTATCTTTCAGGAATATAACTTAGAGGTTTGACGAAAAGTAATGGACCCGAATCTGCAGGACATGGCGTTCCTGTAGTGTACGGTCTGGCTTTCGTCAACCTTGTTTACTTAAATAATTCAAGACTTGTAATTCGACGAGTTTATACGCGCGAGAGGAACAGTGCGGTAAGCTCGGAGTATTAACGCTAACGGCATCCATCTTGTTTTATCTTCACGTTAGATTGTTTCTTATTGCATAACGATCTTGTCAAAAGGTAAAACAAGGTGCGAAGTCATTTTATATGGTGATTTTATTCATCATATATTAAATAAACGTACGTTATAAGTAATATGACGTTACAACTGGCGTTATAATTATATGTATGACGTCACAAGGTAGGTGGGATACTAGTGTGCTGGCTGATTACTGCTGTACGTTGAAAAGAGATTGTAAAATCACTGAGAAAAAACGTAAAAGGAAATCTTTACACCAATCATTTGACGAGAAACGTGTGAGATATAGTAAGAAAAAATAAATGGCATGAATTTAGGTTTGTTTCAGGCGAATTTTGTATATTTTACCTTAAAATGACCTTCAGCTTGAGGTGATGGGGTCAAACGGACCACGAATTCGAATTCAGTGATTCCAAAAACATAAATATATACTGTTAAAATATGGTTCCCACTGATTTCGTAGATTCGACCTTCAAATGACCTTGACCCTGAAGTCATAGGGTCAAACGGACCACGGATTCGGATTCAGCGATTCCAAAAACATAAATATATACTGTTAAAATATGGTTCCCACTAATTTCGTAGATTTGACCTTCAAATGACCTTGACCCTGAGGTCATGCGGTCAAACGGACCACGGATTCGGATTCAGCGACCCCAAAAACATAAGTATGTACTGTTAAAATATGGTTCTCACTAATTCCGTAGATTCGACCTTTAAATGACCTTGAGAAGTCGTATTTTCTTAGTGTATGCAAGTGTACACCTAAGATTTCTGATGATGATCAGGCTATGGAGGTTGAAAATAAACATTCGTTGGTGGTCCAGTGTTCGTCTAGCCAAGTTCGTGATCGCATAGTGGGTGCAGCCTCCAGACTACGAGAGTTTCCATGCCAGCGTATTTTCAGTTGTGGAGGTAACTCGAAGGGGTCACTACGTGTCTTGTGGCCAAAAGAGGTTTACTCTCTGTTAAAAAAAGCTAAGGTAGCAAAGAAAGAACTTGACTATGAGTGGCCTTTCGTAACTGATTTCAAAGTTCATATGAGACGTACTAAGGACTCTTTTCCTATTCTCATTGCTTCTGAAGTTGATTTAGCCTCTTCACCATCTGATAAAAAATGTGTTTTAAGAGACTCGCAGGTTGCCTCATCCGTTGTGTTGTCCCCTAGTCATTTAAGTAATTATACTTGCTCTAGCTCATTAAACGATTATGTGCGTATTTCTCATGCAAATTTAAATCGTCTCAAAACTCACTTCAATGAGATTGAATTTCACAGAGACTTTTCTCTTGGAATATTTTTTACGGTAAGTTAGGTGGAGATGTTGGCGTTTATGTTTCAAATCACGAATTCTTTATCATTCTGACCCTTCTTTTGATAATACCCCGGAATTCCTCATGTTAGATATAAGCGTTGGCGCAAAGTCTTTATTATTTTGTGTTGTCTGTGTAAGACTTATGTAAGGCTTCTTCGCTAGATAGTCTCCTTAATGTCTTATCTGAGCATGCTTATAATTATAAGAATATTATTATTACTGGAGATTCGAATATCAATTTACTCAAAACTTTTTACTCCGCAAATGCTCTTAGGTTTTATTTTGATTCTCTTTCATTATTCTTGGTGCCGTCAGATGTCACTCACCATGTTTTTACTTATGAAAAGTCTAATATTCCATTTATAGCCGGTCATGATTTAATTGAAATTAAATTTAAGTTTTCGAAAATCTGAAAAAGTTATCAAATCCTTGGTAACTAAAAACTGTAGAGAATGTAATATTGATGCTCTTAAGTCTGTAGTTTCTCAATGTTTTTCTTCATTTTTTCCTGCAAGTCCATTATCTATTTTTTTTCACTATATGCTGTCTAATTCTCAATACTCTTCCGGTTCTAGGTTATTTATTACGCATCAACCGCCTTCTGAACCTAGTGGTCATCTTATTGATGCCAAGGTTAGTACCTTTACCTCTTACTTAGTCAATGTCTTTGATAAGCTTGCTCCAGCAAGAGTACTCGAAATCTCAACCAAGCGCAAACCATGGGTTTTTCATGATTTGCGTTTACTTATGAAACGTCGTGATGATCATTATTGTTTGGCTCGGAGATCTGGCTCAGTTAACGACTATGCTCGCCTTAAAGCGCTTCGTAATGAAGTTTCTAACTTACTGTCTAAATCTAAAAATAAATTCATAGCAAGTAAACTTTTATCTGCACCCACGGCTAAAAATAAATGGTCTGAACTTCGCAAGTTAGGTCTTGCTAGCAACATGCTGCCGTCTCCTCTTAAATATTTTTCTTCCTCGGTGCTTTTAAAACATCACACATCGGTCTCATCTATCAGTCCTGCTTTGACTAAAGCTGACATTGATTGCGTCCTCTCCATTCAGCTCAGATCCGATATTCCAGTTTTTGATTTTGTGACAATAAACTCCAATAATATAATCAATATCTTGCGCTCTGCTAGCTCCAAAGCTGTTGGTCCTGACTAAATTTCTGCTGAGATGCTCAAGCTTGTGGATAATTCCATAGCTGAAAATTTATCCTCTATCATAAATGACTCTCTTGTCCACGGTTATTTCCCAGCAACTTGAAAAAGGGCATTTTTATTACCACTGGCTAAACAAACTAAGATGTATAGTCCATCTCAGATTCAACCTATCGCCAAGCTCTGGGAAATCTCTAAATTTTTGGAGAGGGTGGTACGCACCTTGTTCTCGTCTCACCGTGAGGCTATTTCCTTGCTGGATCCTAATCAGTCTGGGTTTAGAAAAGGTCATAGTACTCAAACAGCTTTATTGCATTTGTTGGATGACTGTAGGACTGCTATCGATCGTCATATGATCATTATGTTACTTCTCTTTGACTTTTCTAAGGCGTTTGATAGAGTTCCACTTGTTAAACTGCTTGTCAAACTGCGTACTATGAATTGCTCGGACATTGTCATCAAATGGTTTGCCTCCTACTTATCAGATAGAACTTATTTGTGATAGATGACTCGAATAACTCATCTGAATGGTCGCAGGCATCATTTGGTATCCCCCAGGGCAGTGTCCTGGGACCACTGTTGTTTCTGGTCTACATAAATGACATCTCTGAAGTCTTGTCATCATCCAATCACATACTTTTTGTTGATGACCTTTAGATTTATAAATCTTTCTTGCCGGTTAATTTGATAGATAAGGTCAGTCTTATAAATCATGAGATTGCATCCGTGGTTAAGTGGTCTGATGATAATGGATTGTTGCTAAATGCGGAAAAAACTCGGGCTATAATTATAGGTAGCGAGCAATATATTTTACGACTGAGGCATAGCCCTGCTCCTAACGTCTTGGTTGGAAATACAGCTATTCCATATTCTTCAGTTAAAAATCTTGGTGTATGGATATCCTCCACACTTGATTGTAATAAACAAGTCTCTTCAACAATTCGCAAAGTACATGCTAGCCTACGATCATTAAAATTCTACCAACATGCCTTGGCTCAGGACATCAGGAAACAACTCGTTGAGTTCTTAATTTTTCCACATTTTGATTATGCAGCAGTCACCTATGATGATCTCCCACAGACATCAAACTGACTTTTACACAGAGCTCTCAATACTTGCATCCGCTTTCCATGGTCATATAGGCGTAGCAGAGTGACGCCTTTTTGTCTTGATTACCGGTGGGTTCCTCTTCAAAATAGATGCTTATACTTGAAAATTTCTCTGGCTTACAACGTAGTTCCAACAGCTGCTTTGCAGCATTCTTTTGCTTTTTCAGCAGCTGACTATTTTAATAAAGAACTCTCTTTATTAGAGTCTTTTTCTCATGAAGATTTCTTTACCTTTAAGCGTTATTTGTATGAAAGACTTCTATTGAATGAATATGAGTCGTATCAGCATGAGATGGGTACTGACTGACTGACTCAGTGGTCACTAAAATTGATAGTTCTCTTGTAGTTGGCAGATACAGATTTGTTAGTTTACACACATGTTATAGGATGTTACAACTGTTCAATAATAGCAATAAATGACACTTAATATTCTTCTAGTATGTAAATTTTTATTGGTAAGTTCATTTAATTTACATCTTGAGTATGCTATGCTCACTTGTTGCAATATAAGTAATATTACTATTATGGTCATGTTTCTGGCTCAAATTGATTATCAACTTACTAGAAGAGTATCAAACCTCCGGATCACGGATTTTGCTCAAACGTTGGAATAAGTTTTCAGATGTCAAAATATGAAAGGAAACAGAATTTTAGACCCCAATGCTCAATATTTCCCTAGTTACAGGCAATTAAAGAAAATCACTAAAAAAGTTACTACATTTTCAAATGCTTACAGTTTCTTAGCATTGATACTTAGGAGCATAAAACTTTTTTCAAATGAAAGCTGAGTTCAAATTCTTTTGAAATAATAGTTATAGCATGTCAAAATATTATTTTTTCCCAAAGTCATAGCGTAATAAACATTCGACCCAATTTCAGCTTTTATTATTAATTAATGTTTTAAAAAGAAAAATAAGGTCCAATATTTATTACGCTACAACTTTGGGAAAAAATAATATTTTGACATGCTATAACTATTATTTCAAAAGGATTTGAGCTCAGCTTTCATTTATTAAAAGTTTCAAGCTCCTAGCTATCAATGCTAAGGAACTACATGCGTTTGAAAATCTAGTAACTTTTTTAGTGATATTATTTAATTGCCTGTAACTAGGGAAATATTGAGCGTTGGGATCTAAAATTCTTTTTCCTTTTATATTTTGACATCTGAAAACTTATTCTAACGTTTGAGCAAAATCCGTGATCCGGAGATCTGATACTCTCCTAGTTAGTACATATGGTTGCTTATTTTAATTTTTGATAATATCTTGTTTTATTATAGTATATTCTATTCTATTGAAAATATTTACTGCTCATAATCTCGGATAGTATTTAAAATATCATACCCGTACAGGTTCTACAACTTTTTTACGGGACACCTCGACCACCTATGTGTTCCGGTGTTTTCACGTTCGAACCCATACCATTTCACCCCGAAAGGTGTGCGTGCTCGGTCGTGCAGGCTTACTCAAGCGGAGAGACTCGTTCTACCCATCCTTTTCAGCGCATCGAGAGCTCACACCAACCCGGCAGAACGTTTCGGCTCAACTATAGTAGTGGACCCTGTTAAAAAAATCAGGTGATAAATCACCTGATTTATCAGGTGATTCATTATGCCAAAACATCATGTAACGATTTTTTTGGTTTTTATACGTTCCGAACCATGCCTAGTCAATTCAAAACAGTTTTTGAAAATTTTTGGAATTTTTGAATTTAGAAATTTTTTTAGATAATTTGGTCTTAGAAAAAATTTTGACTAAATTACAAAAAAATTTCTAAGTTCAAAAATTTCAAAAATGGTTTCGAATCGATAAAGCATTTTTTGGCACGTGTAAAAACCAAAAATATCGCTACATGATGTTTTGGCATGATAAATCATCTGAGAAATCAGGTGATTTGTCACCTGATTTTTTTCACCAGGAGAGCAGTCGCGTTCTCCCTTATCGACCCTCTAATAATTATCTGTGGTTTTTGTTAAAACCGCGGAAAATCATTCGGGGGTGGTCCACAACGGTGTCAATGAGTTTGGAAAATTCTCCACTTTTAATTAAAAATTGGAAAAATCCCGCCCTCACCGGACTTGAACCCCGGCCCTCTGGGTGAGAGTCGGATGTTCTAGCCACCGTGGCTCTTATTTACTGCTTATATTACCTTAACATCTATGTCTCTCTTACTGAATTTAATTTTAATTATTGTTACATTATTTTGTTTAATTTAAATGAAGCATTATTAATTGAAATTCATCGTTGTATTATCTTAATTGTGCTAGACAGGGTTTTTACCCCAAGGCCGAATAAATTATGTCTATGTCTATGTTTTTTCAATCTCCGTTCGCTCTTGGGCTCGTCTTTTCTGGCTTCCTGGGCACAGGCTAGCGCTACGGTGATGACGTTGATAGAAAGGATGCAGCGTAGATTTGGTTGAATAAAAAAGAAAAACGTTTCTCTCACTGTTCGATGAATTTGATAAATTCTCTTCCTTGCTAAATTTCCTTTTACGTTGCAACCCCACTACAAATTGATAGCGTTAAACTCTAATAATTAAATTAATGCCAAGAAAATTTCATACTTACAAGGAGAGTATCACATGTGCGGGTCACAGATTTGTCTGAAACTGTGAGAGATAGTTGATCTTACCTAAAAAACATGTTTCCCAAAAGTATAGAGTCTAACGCTCAATATTTCGCTAGTTACAGGTAATTAAAGAAAATCACTAAAAAAGTTACTAGATTTTCAAACACTTACAGTTCTTTAGCATTGATAGCTAGAAGCTTGAAACTTATTTTAAATGAAAGCTGAGCTCAAATCCTTTCAAAAAAGCACCTGCAGTATGTCAAAATATTATTTTTTCCCAAAGTTATAGCGTAACAAATATTGGACCGAATTTTAGCTTTTATTTTAGCTATATTTTTATTAATGTTGAAACAGGAAAATTAAGGTCAAATCTTTATTACGCTATAACTTTGGGAAAAAATAATATTTTGACATACTGCAGGTGCTTTTTTGAAAGGATTTGAGCTTAGCTTTCATTTAAAATAAGTTTCAAGCTTCTGGCTATCAATGCTAAAGAACTGTGAGTGTTTGAAAATCTAGTAACTTTTTTAGTGAATTTCTTTAATTACCTGTAACTAGCGAAATATTGAGCGTTAGATTCTAAACTTTTAGGAAACATGTTTTTTAGGTAAGATCAACTATTTCTCACAGTTTCAGACAAATCTGTGACCCGCACATGTGATACTCTCCCTGTTAGACATAACGATTAAAATTCTCTCTTGTTAATGGGGGAAAAGGGAAAATTTGGATTTGATTATGATTAGGAGCCGTCTGTAAAAATAGCCCTTTCATTACTTCTCATTACTTTACCGTCATCGCATCCTTCTTTCGACGGTATCCATATATCAAGTTGTTCCTTGAAATCCAGCTTGGTTACATGTGGTCCGTTAACTGTGTTAATAACGCAGCCGCACCTTTGTCTATTTTCATAATTTCCTTTGCTATGCCTGTGTGTTCACAGTCATTATCCTGCTTCCATAGATTTGAGTCTCTTAATCTGATAGCTCCCTTTGAGGCGATTCCTTTTATAACTAGATCTAGCGGTTGAAGATTAGGCATTATCTCCATGGCCGCTTGTGGTGTACTCCTCATTGCTCCAGTTGTGCTTAAGGTAGCCACCCTCTGTACTTTATTTAAGCTCTATTTGCTTTTTTCCTCGTTTATGGCGTACCACCACACCAATACTCCGTATGTGACTATTGGTCTAACAATCGCAGTATACATCCATTGCGTTATCTGCGGTTGCAGACCTCATCTCTTACCAAACATTTTTCTGCATATGTAGTATGCATTTTTTCCTTTTTCCATCCTTTCTTCGATGTTCCGCTGCCAGAGCAACTTCTAGTCAAGTACGACTCCTGGATATTTTGCTTCTTTGGACAGCACAAGTGTGTGCCCTTCAAGTTTTGGCAGTTTTATCTCTGGAGTTTTGTATCTTCTTGTGAACAGAATTAGTTCCGTTTTATTAGGATTTAATCCCAATCCGTTTCGTTCTGCTCACTTAGTGATTTCCACTAGAGCTGACTCCATGATATCACCAATCAGAGTCGTATCTTTGCTCGTAATCAGTACCACCACGCCGTCAGCGTAGGCTACCACTTTTATTCTTTAGTCCTCAAGTCTTTTGAGAATTCTATTTATTACCACCAACCACAAAAGAGGAGATAAGACTCCTTCCTGTAATGTTCCTCTTGTAAATTTCTTTCTGATAGTTCCGTTGCCTAGTTCCGAATTTATGATTCTGCTTTCCAGCATTACCATGATCCGCCTTCGTCGAATCGCAAACTTTTGGTCTTTTGCTCCCTTGAAGGGGGCACGTAACCTTTGGGTGCCACGCTGCAGCTTCTTTGTTCCGCTCTTTGCGGGGGGAACATCGGCCTTCCTTTCGTCCGGTGTTTCCTCCTGTTTCTACGATAGTTGTGAGGTTTGCTGTTGTTTTTTAAACCTCTCCACTATCACTTTGCTCTTCCCGATGAAGTCTCTTTCTCTTTCAGTGACCTTATCCGGGTCTTTTTGGCTCATTTTATTAAGAAATTTGATAGCATTCCGATAGCCTTTCTTTGCTCTCTGAACGCTGCCAATCTTCCTAATTCTTTTAGCTTTACCATCCGTTCCATCCATGTCAGCCTCTCTTAGGAGTCCTCTTTCAGTATCAGAGTCAACAGCTATAACTGTGCTGCCTATTAATGATAGATCATCTTCGACAGCTTTGTCGAGCTGCATACCCTGTAACCGCTCCGAGATACTCCTTGGGCTGCCTTTGGCTTCTGGGATAGTGGTGCTCTCTTTTTCCCTTGTCTCAATACACGTGGTCACCGCAACCAAGTAGTCTATTGCGGGCACCGCCTAACATTGCAATGATGAACCTCCCCCAGAATCCGAATGAGGCTCAGCCGCTATTTCTGCTGGTCGATTTCCACTAGGGTTACCACTTGGGATAATTAATATTCTGTCATTGCTCTCCATCGTGTAAACTCCGCCTTTTCTCTAATTCCATTGTCCGTGGTCGCGTATTTAATATTAGCGACTAAACAGAAAGACTGAGTTTGGTCCACCGCACTCACTGCTCTTTCTGGCCTTTTCACTATCCGCATCCTGTGGACGCGCTCGGTAGCAAAGAAAAGTGCTCTATCCTCTAGAAAAGGTTTCCGAGAACGTACAAATTCTCTATTTGACTTTACACGACTTTTATTTGTACACGTTTAATCTCTTACAAAGGACTCTTTGTCTTATTAAGTATTCGCGACACACATCTGATCTCGCGCGATACTCCCTCTAGACTGACGCCAGGCCTGCACTTTTTTGAACTTGACTACACACGAAAATTTTGATGGGTCAATCACGGTGCTTGTTATGGTTAACAAATTAAAAATTTTCGGGCGCTAAATTTTACATCTTATGATTTATTTAATAATTTATTTGCAAATTACTTAATAATTTATTTGGAAATTATGACAAAATTATTTTTGACATTTACGAAAAATGGTACGCAAAAATCGCGTCAGACTTATTGCTAACTAAAGCCTAACTGATGACTGGCAGTAAAATTAATTGGTTGATAGGTTAACGTAACTAACAAGAAGAGTGTATTGCATTCGGGTCTCGGATTTTCTTCGAGCTTTGGGATATTTTTTCTTACATAAAATCAAGAAAAAGGCCGCGACCAATATTTGCACTATTTTTATTCCCTCATAACTTTTGAACAACTTGAGCTTTCTAAACAAGTTTTTATTTAATCGAAATGTTTTAATCTCAACTTTAATATGCAATTAGTAAAAACCTTATATAATAAGTAGTTTGAAAACTGTAAAACTATAAAGCAGATGCAAATTTTTTAAGAAAACAGACAAAACAGCTCATAACTCGGAAAAAATCGAGCACTGGACCGAATGGACGCGGCTCTTTTTATGATAAAATACAACAAGGAAAAATATCTCAAAGTTAGAGGGAAATGCACGCTCCTTGTAAGACGTAGAAGTCTTAAGATCGACAATTCAACATAGTCCATCAGGTCCAGTAATTAGGTAAGTAACTCTCGATAATGGCCACTTTGTTGGTGGCACTAACTGGTCCTTGAAGAGGTCGAGATCCCCAACTTGTAGTTGTTTGTTTAGTTAAAGTCATTTCTGTCGCTGCTGGATCTTTAGCAGAAATTCTTTTCACCAACGTTGCCAAAAGTGATTTCTAATAGTGATAAAATTTTTGCATCTGGAAGTAGGAAAAAGGTTTTTATTAAAAACATAAAATGGTTTAGAGAGTCACGTCAATGACGCACCAATCAAAAATCGTCCTGATGTAAGGGCAGTGACATCTTTTCCATAGAAGCTTAGTGGACCGAGGGGTCTAGAGTTTAAGGTATCAGGATTAAGTTCAAACCTGAAAAAAAATCGAATTTCAATGTAGACATAATTTTTTTTCTAATGATATTAATTAATGAACACGGTAGTCCTCGAATAGTTCTGACCATGAAGTTGTTGCACCTTAGATTTTCCTTTTGGATATGATTCTAGACACATTTAATATTAAATTCCAACAAAAACCAAAATCGAAGAATGAGTACTTTTTTATTTATCCAAATTTTATTTTTTATATGTATGTTTTTTATGAAAAAATTTTTTATTTATAATTTATTGGCTCAATTTCTAGAATGTTGTTTTTGAATAGAACTATAAATTATTTACACATTTCAAGCTAATATTATTCTAAATATATTCAGGAAAATCTAAAGTCATGTAACAATGTAAGCGTCACGTTAAAATTAAGATTTTTTTGTCAAACATTATAATTATAAAGATTATGAGAAATGATACGTTTTTTAAATTATTAAAAGACGTCATTTAAAGTAATTGTAATTAGAAAATATTGTGTATTAATATTCTATAAGAACACTGCATGTACTTTTGTATTTCAGTAACACCAAAAGTACATTTTCCATGTTTAGATTCAAAGCTTTCACGGTGAACGTTAGACATTGTTAGAGGATTTTTTTCGGATTTTGATCGTGTAGAATGTGGTTTACAATACCAACCATTGTAATGTTCACAAAACGTCGATATTCTAAACTACAACTTACACGCTCGAAATCCAACAAAAACCTCTAACAATCTCTACATTTTTCATATAAAAGATTGTATTAAAGAAAATCAAGGCTTAGGTTTTTACAGCGAACATTCTATGAAAGCGGTCCAATTTGATTTTTCTGGAGCATAAGCTAATACAAAGTATCGTAAAATGATTATCATTATGCAGATAAATTATTAAAAGCAGCCTGCGAATATAATTCACTGTACGCTACTTTGGTTAAAACTATATATATTTATATCTGCATAATTAAAATCATTTTATGATACTTTTTACTAGCCCATGTTGCAGGAAAATCAGAATGGGCCACTTCCATAGCCTGTTTGCTGTAAAAACCTAGGTCTTGATTTTCTTGAATACAATCTTTTATATGGGAATTATACTTTTGGTGTTACTGAAATACCAACAATACATGCAGTGTTCCTATAGAATATTAATGCACAGTATTGTCTAATTACAATTACTTTGAATGTCGTCTTTGGATAATTAAAAACGTATGATTTGTTATATTCTTTATCACTATAATGTTTTACAAAAAAAATCTTAATTTTAACATCATCCTTTCAGTGTTACATAACTTTAGATTATCATAGATATATTTACAATAATATTCACTTAAAATCTGTAAATAATTCATAATTATATTCGAAAGCGGTATTCTAGAAATTAAATTCATAAATCATCAACAAAAAAAATTTTTTTTTTTAAAACAAATATAAAAAAAATTTGATTAAATAAAAAAGTGCTCATTCTTTGATTTTGGTTTTTGTTAAAATTTGATCCTAAATGTGCCTAGAATCATATCCAGAAGGAAAATCTGAGGTGCAAAAGCTTCATGGTCAAATTTACTCGAGGACCACCGTACAGGCTTTCATCAACATTTCGTAAATATTTCAAAACAAGATTTACAACGACCTATTTATTTCTTTCAATGAAAATTTTCATAAATATTTCATGAACATTTCATGAAATATTTATTGAAATATTGTTGAAAGATTCCACTGAAATCTTTCATGAAAGATTTTGTAACGTTTTATGTAATATTTTACATCGGCCATAAGTAGATCATAAGCTGAAATATTTATAAAACATTTTATTAAACCTTTCAGAAATGTTTCAATAAAATATTTTTGGAAACTTTCAAATAAGGCTTCCTGAAATATGTAAATATTTCGACTATATTACTCTGCAAGATTTTTTATTTCTCAAAGCTGATTTGAAATATTGTTTAAATATTTCACTAATATCTTTCATGTGAGATTTTGTAACGTTTTATGTAATATTTCACATCGTATATAAGTAGATCATAATCTGAAATATTTATTAAACATTATATTAAACCTTTCAGAAATGTTTGAATGAAGTATTTTTAGAAATTTTCAAATAAGACTTCCTCAAAAGTTTCTTAAATATTTCCAGAATATTGTTTTGCGAAATTTTTGATTTCCCAAAGCCGACTTGAAATTTTTTTGAAACATTTTACTGAAACCTTTTATGAAAGATTTTGTAAAGCTTTATATAATATTTTATATCGGCCATAAGTACATCAACATCTGAAATATTTATGAAACTTTTTATTTAACTTTTCAAAAATATTTCAATGGAATACTGTCGGGAAATTTGAAATAAGGCTTACTGAAATATTTCATAAATTTTTCTACAATATTTTATTATATTTTTTATATCCTAGAGCCCACTTAAAATGTTGTTAAAACATATTACTGAAATCTCTTATAAAAGGTTCTGTAAAGCTTTGCGGAATATTTCACATTCCACATAGCAAGAGAAATTTCAGTAAAATATTCCAAAATATTTCAGTGAGATGTTTTGAAAAATAGTTTCATAAATATTTCTGAAATATTTCAAAGCAAGATATTTAGTGCAATTTTTTAATCTTTCGATAAAATCTTTAAGAAACTTTTTATGAAATATTTATCGAAATATCGTTGAAACATTTCAATAAAATCTTTTATAAAATGTTTTTAAAAATTTACTGAAGATTTCAGATCAGTTACCTTTGAATCGAATAGCGAAATATTTATAAAATATTTTATCAAGCTTTCAAGGAGCTTTTTACTGAAATATTGCATCAAAATTTCAAATGAAATTTCTTTCAACAATATTAACGTGCCAGATTCTCAATTAAAAAAAACTACCAAAAAATATTGTGAAAACATTTCATCGAAATATTTCATGAACTGTATTTAAAAGCTTTGCTAAAGATTCCACATCAGCGACTTCTAAATCTAAAAGATAAATATTTATGAAATATTTTATCAAACTTTTAAGAAATCTTTTAACGAAATATTGTTGCAGGCTTTTAAATAAAACTACACAAAATATTTTATAAACCTTTTCGCAATATTACTTTGCAAGATCTTCAACTTCTAAAAAAGTACGAAAAAATTTCGATAAAACATTTCACTAACATCTTTTACGAAATATTTTTAAAAGCTTTACCAAAGATTTCACATCAGCGACTTCCAAATAAAATAGCGGAATATTTGTAAAACATTTTATCAAACTCTTAAAAAATATTTCTGTAAAATAATAGAGTAATCATAAGTAGAATCATAATATAATCTTAATTTTCTGAAATAAAGTTGAAATTCAACTTAAATCCGTCATGAAAAATTTTAATCGATGTTAGAATGATGATGAAATATTTAATTAACACTTCGTAAAGGTTCTCTTGAAATATTTGGGCGAATGTTGCTGAAATATTTCAATAAAATTTCATGATGGATTTGTTTGATGGCGAAAATGTTGCAATGAAAGATTGTAGAAATCTTTAATTGCAACTTTTAGAAATATTTTCTTAAAATATTTAAACAATATTCATTTGCAAGATTTTTTATTTCTAGTTCCGCCGTTAGGAAGACGCGCGTTAAATGCGCGTTTTGTCCCCAAGTGGTTGGAGGAGACCTTAGTTAGTATATAAGGCAAAAGCCAGCTGCTTTGTACAAAGACATGTAGCGCTTATCTTATAATAATGTAAACACGAGTAATAAATTGTGACGACCTTGGGATCAGAAAGTCTCACTAAATTTAAAATAAAATGATGCTACGATATAATAATAATTATTACCTAATTAGGTTATTTAAGTAAAAAAATAAAATGCTTTATTCAGTAATTAACACTATTATTGCACGTACGCTCAACATGGACGCCAGCCACGTATCGCGTACGCGACGCCGCTTGTACTACCCATGCTAATTTTAACACGGCAAAAAGGAGAGGTGATAACAACTAATTGCGTGATAAAAAAAAACTTCAATGGGACACGCTCAATAAACACAGAAAAAAAGAGTTGAGAAAGCACTTAGGGAATTTTTATTAAAGAACACGCACATGATCGCCCAACACACGCCGCGATGTTAAATAAATTAGATTCTCTTAACCAACACTAGAAAAATTGCTCTCGCAAACAAAACGAGGCTTTCCTACACAAAAAAAAAAATAAATATCCTTAACGCACTCACATAACAGACTTAAGGTATTCGTATTCGAAAGAACAAAATTAATAGCGAAGTCGCACGCAATTTTTAAGTATTGTATACTCAACGTTGACGACAGAAGGAATGACGCAATGGCGTTTCCTTCGTCTCTAATCAGTCTGGTCTCTTTTGCGGCGCGCGCAGCATGCTGCGAAAAAGCGAGTGCGTTGGTTATATGCTGTACGGTATAACGTGTTCTATATATGTGCGCGCGTGTGTAAAGCGACGAAAAAAAATCTTTATGTATAGAGAGATAAAAAAAATGTAGGGTGCTTAAATTAAGATAACCAGTGTTATCTGCAGCGGTGTGAAGTGTATTTCTGTAATTTTTTCTTCTGCTACACTTGCTGACTGTTTGGATTTAAGCTAAGTAAATTATTTTAATATGTAGGGGTTTTGCGCTGTATGTGTGGGAGCTTAACCTTTAGCTGGCAGGGGGGGGGGTACTATAGTACCCCACACTCTTTCTTATCAAATTTTGAAACCGTTTCATTTTTTCTCTTATAAACTATGCTACCCTTTGGAGTAACCTCTGAAGATCCCTCCAGAATGTTTTTGAGTTGAGATAACCAATACTTTAGTTTTTACGACAATTTTTCGCGCTGGGGTACTATAGTACCCTATAGGCCAGCTATAATCGGCTGGAGAGGCATGCCAGCTAAAGGTTAAAACTAAGAACGACGCAACTAATTTATCCATATGTTAGTTACAAAAAGTTATAAATCTGAAAACTAGTTATCTTAATATCTATTTAATAAAACCACTCATAGCCCACTCTTACATTATTTTTCATTTATACTCAAAAAAAATCTATAATTAATTTTCTATTTATACAAAAAACAATATTGAATATGAGATTATAAAAAAAATTGTACTTACTGAAAGATGACGCTCTGGTGCTATGTCGATGCATGCTAGGTTTTATGATTATTATTTTGCAGCAATTTCTTATAACAAAATAAGCTATTTATCGATAAAAAGAAAAATTTCCGAGAAAAAGATTGGAAAGGTGGCTGGAGGGAATACCTTGAGAGACATCAAGGGGGAAGGGGATTAAGGATGAGGATTCGTGGGATGTACTTGATTAAGGGCATGGAGAGAGTGTAGCTAGAAGAGGTGGTGGTGTTTGGGTTGAAGAAGGAATTTGGTGACAAGGACGAATGAAAGAGGAAAGTATTTTTGTGAGGGAAGCTGGAAGGGATTAACACGCTCTAGTTCATTGGCATCTTTGATTTTGCCAGCCGCCCTCGCCCACTTTAACTCCTCCTGGAGTGGGTGAAAGGTGAAATTGTTGCATCATCTATTACTTGGTCCTACGCGAACCGCTCGTCTCATCTGATGCAAGTTATTTGGCCTTGCTCGTTGCATTTCCAGAAAGGGATGGTGATATTCTAGTGTTTGGTTGTTGTCTCGGTGGAATATATATTTTAAGAGCAGGTCGTATATCTCTGTCCTTTTCTAATCAAAGAATTTATTTTTTTGCAAAAACTAATAATTGTAGCAAAAAATAAGGAAATAGCCCCATCTCGTATAATAAAAAGCAAGATTTTTTTTGATGAGGAAAGATTATTTTTATCGATTCATTTTGAAGAAAACCTTGAAAAACTTAAGAAATAGAAAATAGGATGGACAATTCAGTTTTTTAAGGTTTTCTTAAAAACGAAGCGATAAAAATAATTTTTCCTCATAAAAGAGAATCTTGCTTTTTATTATACGAGATGGGGCTTTCTTCTTATTTTTTACTACAATTATTAATTTTTGTGAAAAAATCAATTCTTTGATTAGAAAAGAACAGATATACTCGATCTCCTCTTAAGATCATTGACAAAAACTTTGGTTTATCGCTTGGTATCGATGTCTTCAACGAGGTATACTACCGGTGAGAATACTTTAATAATTTTAGTCGATCCAATGAATTTAGGCGCTTATTTTGCAGCAAATTTGTCGATAGCCAAGGATAAAGCATGATTTCTACGACTTACGAAATCTCCTGGTTCAAACGTTACATGCTGTTACTTCTTATTATAATATTTAGCTTGATGAGCAGTGACATTACCAGCATATCGTTTTATTAAATCAAGTATAAGGAAGGAAAACGTCCACTACACGAAGAAGGGCGTTAGTGTTTTAAAACAAATATGGCGTGAACCGACAGATGTTTAACATAGGTTTTATATAGGAAAGTTTAGGCTTTTTAAAATTATTTGAATTTTAAGTCAGTGAGTTTAGATATTCTATGTAAATATCGCAATGCAACGCCGGCATCAAGAAATTCGATCAAAGGACAAAAAATAATAAATTCAGGAATGATTATTATGTGTGGAGTAACGGACAGATTTGAAGATAAAATTAAATTATATAACTTATGTTTACAAACTTCAGCTTTCACTGCAGCACCTCATATAATTACTGGGACATTATTGATCAATCATTCAAATGATAAAAGTAGATAGGCTATAGGCATCCTAGATCATAGGCATTCTGTATCACCCCCTCTCTCTCCAAAGTGATACAGTATGCCTACGGATTCTAGATCATTTCAATGATCCAGAATCCGAACATGAGCTAGAATGCCTATATCGTTTTCTACTGTTTTTTTTCTTTTTTTCTTTTTTCTTTCTTTTTTTTTCTTTAATTTTTTTCTCTTTTTTTACAAAGGATTTTTTGAGAGATAGAATAATTTCATGAGTTTGACATTGTGTAGTGCACAGACAGTTTTATAAATTGGATTATGGTTTGTGCATATAGTAACACACTTAAAAGCTGGATTTGACGGATAGCCGTATTGATGTATGTTATAAACGGGAAGCTTGAATCGTAGCATCCATTTTCGTTTGAATTCATTCATGACAAAAATTTTGGTAGCGTTATGTAAATATTCATGGAGTAAGTTTGCAATTTGAGAGTAATCAAGTCCGTCAGTGTTCCAGGCGATTCCATGACTTTGTTTGAGTCGAATGTTTTCTGCTTGCAATTCTTCAGAAAGCCTTTTCTATGAGAAAGGTTTTTTAAACAGATGAACGATAGGATCATCATTGCCGTTGAGAGGAGTGATTGCTATTTCCTTTAGAACATATTCACCACACATTTGCTTAAAACCAATCATATCTACCGCATACTCCATTTTAAAATATGAAATTTTTTTCTTAAGAGTAAAGATAATATGCTATTTAGACAAGCTTCCGAACATCTCCGCTAATAGGATTGTACTGAACGATGCGATCATGTAAGATCATACAATAAGCTGAAGTATTATCAGGAAAGTCAATTTTAGACTCAAATTCTAGACGTACATCGACAGGAGCGCTCTTTAGAGATTCGTTTTGTCGTGAACAGTCAATAACTATGAGTGGTTCAAAGTTGATAAACTGAGACTTCGTCAACAATGGCTGTGAATCTCTTCCGTAATAGCTTTTCTGAAAATTAGCATACATATCATAGAGAATAGCAAACTGATTCTTAGATATGTCAAGATTGAGATTGTTGTACGGATAATATTGCGAATTCAAGAAAAGTCTCACATTACTAATACTACAGTGGTCAAAGCGACTGGCATTTTTAGTTTTTGATCCTTTTTTTCCCGATTGTAATCCAAGAATCACGAAACGTGGTTTCTCCAATTGATTTGAAGTTTTTACCGTCCAGACGTGTTTATTTGTTGTTGGAAGAAGAGGATATTCAAATAACTCCCAAGAACGAAAACTCATAGAAATAGGATTATCTTTGCCAATGAAACTTAACAGCTGGATTTTTTGTTTATCTGATGCAATAACATATGGCATTAACCACTCTATCTTTGATATTTTTATTTGATAAGTTTCATATGTGGTTACATTGTTGGCTACAGTACCTTCCTGTATTATAGCATTTAGATCATTTCTTGATCTTGTGAGAATGAGTTCATGCTTCATATTAACAACAATTTTCTTGTAATCTTCTGCGAAGCCTAAAATCATACTTAGAGGGATAGAAACATCAAAATTTCCATGATCATCTACAATTGTTTTGTTTCCTTCTTCAACACCAAGCCAGCCTGCATTTTCTAATGTTAGAGTCTGATTTGGATTAAATGAAGTGCATCCCTTTATGAGACTACTCAGACCAACATTTTTACTTTTATCTATCTCTACAGCATTAAGTTCATATCGAATTTCATCAAACAGATGGCAAATGCCATTGTTAACGAAATTAGTTTTAGTTAGTGCTTGTCCATCTGATTTTTGTAATTTTCCACATACATGAATGTAACTACATGATGGTAAGAGGCATAAATCTTGATGCTGAATAGAAATACGAATTTTATCACTGTTATTGAAACTTAATGTGGAGTATGGTTGATGTGCGTGAACCTCATAATGAGCAATAGACTCATCGAATGCGACACCTGATTGAATGCTTAGAATTTCGTCCATTTTTCTGAAAGCAGCAGAGAATGATACAATTTATCTTTTTCCACGTACTTTGAGACCTATGCTTTTGAGAAACTGGATGCTCTTCCGCGTTAACGGTTTGAGTACCTTTGGACGACTGATGGTGGGTTGACATGATGGCTGACTTTTATGCACACTTGAATTATAAACGATTCCCATTATACAGATTTTATGTGAAGTCTAACAGTAATTTCCTCTCCTCGGAAATTCACTAAATTTCCGTCTTGATCAACGATTCGGATTTGAAGATGATCTATACTCTTAACATTGAGTGGTAAATATATGACATGCGATGGAACTTCTATGATTTTATATCCTGGAGGAACTTTTGGGAAAAACTCATGGATCGTGTGAACTTTTTTGTCGTTGATGTAAGCACCTATAGTAATATTACACTCTACTCTGAGTGCGTTTATTTTTAATATCTTCACAGGTAAATCAGAGCTGTGATGAATGTCTTCATGAAGAACGCGACGAGTGAAACCGAGAAGACTGCCTATTGAATCGCGAGGACTAAGATCTATCTGATGGCTGCAATAAATTTCACTTCTGAGAGTATTGTTGTTAGCTTTCAAGGAAAACTCGATGTCTTTAGATTTCAAATCTTTTTGCAAAAATTGATTAATAGCATCAATTTCATAACTGCCAGTAGGAATAATAATAATCTTCTCTCCGTTTATATGAAGTTTATTATTCGAATCGTCAACATTGGGAATCGAGTTGAATGTTAAAAGTTCAACTAAACCCAAAACAAAATTCTTATGCTGTGGTAGTTCTATTGAAGGAAAATATTGCGCTTCTAAGATAGAAGATTTGCCTGAAAGACTCAAAGTGAAACTATCTTCCATGACTGATTGAAAAAGAATGATCCTGCTTGTCTGAAAACTCTTCTTTTATAGTCTTTCACACAAGAATTGAAGACAAAGATGTCCACAAATAAATGAGTCAAAATTTTGATATCTTTTATAGTTGTATTTCACTTCTTCCACGTTAAAATATAACATGAGATCTATAGGGGGTTTAAGATCACCAAAACTATCAAAATAAATCACTTCAGAACCTCGTTTTCGATAACATACCCAGTGAGTGCCTTTGTTTTGAAAATCATCTAAGTTAATTATAGCAGATTCGTTATGCCATGGGCCATCAGAAGGTAGATTATTTCTCATGAAAACACCTCGAAAATATGGGATTTGCATCATACGAGCATACTTTATAAGATCATAGTCAGTCAGTGCACGATTTGGCAAAGTTAAATCGAAGTTTTTTTTTTTTTAACTTGACCATTACCGATATGAGGTTTTATAAATAATCCCATTCCAGTTTTATATGGTTTAAGATAGAGACATTTTCCTAGAGCAATAGCTTCCATAGTTTTATTATGTCTCTTACTTTCTTCATAATTTTTCTGTGCAGCTTTAGCCTCATTTACTGCTTTAGCTATTCCAGCAGCTCCTCCAGCCAGAGCACCAGTTGCACTTAGTGCTGCGAACAATGGTATGAGAAAAGGCAGAGCGCCACCTATTTTTGATGGAACAGGTAGAATACGTGGAATGATAATTTTTTTCTTACCGCCAACGATCTTAAGAGCTTCACGTGCACCTTTTAAGGCTGACTGAATAACTTTGCGAGAATGTTTACTTGGTTTTAATGATTTTTACTTGCAGTTACTAATTTACTCAATTTTACACCCATTCCTGTCTTTCCTTTTAATTTCATAGCATTTGCAACAACAAAAGCAGTTGCTTTTTCGCTAAGACTTGCATCTTTGGCTCTAACACGCTGCCAAGCTTTATCAGCGAGCTTCATGTCAGCTACTTTTCGGTCAGCATTTTTATCATAATAAGATATGTCATGTTCTTTGCATGCTTGATCAAGTGGATTGATACCTTTATCACCTCTTTTTAGACGCTTTTTCAGTTTTGTTCCGGGACCACAATATTGATATCCAGGAATATGCATTTCAATAGGTAAGTTATTGATTATTTTATCAAGTAATCCTTTACCCTTGGGGTGCTTCTGTGATTTGTGTACGAGCATCTCTCTTCGAGTGCTGATTTACAACTGATGATCAAAATATAAAACAAGCGTTTATATTTAAAAAAGATCAATCTTAGATTTGACTTTGTTAGAAGTTGCTAAAGCTATACAAGAATATGAGAACAAAGTTGAAATATATAAAGCAGAAATAGACGAAAAATTAACTTATGTCTATGATATGACTCAACGAAATTTTGCAAGTATTGAATATATAATTAAAAAAATGAATAGACGATCGGATATTGCTAAAGCTGAAGTTTAAGATGGAACGTCAAAGAGTAGTTGAAGAGCTACACAAGCCAGCACGTCGAAGGTACAAGCGAAGAAAATATGACATACGCGGATTAGATGAGACATGGCAAGCTGCCCTTGTAGAAATGATACCTTATTTTAAGGAAAACAAAGGTTTTCGCTACTTACTAACTGTCATAGATATATTTTCAAAGTATGCATGGGCTGTACCAGTCAAATCGAAGAGTGGCAATGATGTTACTCTAGCTATGAAGTCAATATTAAAACAAGGACGGGTGCCAACGAATTTACAAACTGACCAAGGAAAAGAATTCTACAATTCAAACTTTCAGAATCTTATGAAAAAGTACAAGATGAATCACTACTCTTCACATAGTAATCTTCATGCAAGCATATGTGAGCGCTTTAATAGAACTTTAAAAAATGTTATGTGGTTAGAATTCAGCAAACAAGGAAGTTATAAATGGTTGGATATTCTGCCTGAGTTAGTGAAAGCATACAATTTAAGAAAACATCGGACAATAGGAATCAAGCTCGAAAACGTTACAAAGATAAATGAAAAAGAAATCAAGAAAAATTACCCAACTGAAAAAAGATCTGTAAAAAAACAAAAATTCAAAGTAGGAGATAAAGTGCGAATAAGTAAGATAAAACAAGTATTTGAAAAAGGTTATACACCAAATTGGTCAACTGAAATTTTCACAATAACAAGAGTTGTAAAAACCAATCCCATAACTTACCACGTCAAAGATTATTATGATGAACCAGTCTCCGGCGGCTTTTATGAAACGGAAATTCAAAAGACTATGTATCCAGAAATTTATTTAGTAGAAAAAGTTTTAAAGAAAAGTGGTAAACGTGTATATGTTAAGTGGTTAGGTCTAAGTAACAAGCATAATAGTTGGATAGATAAAAATGAGATTGTTTGAAAAAATTAAAATGTATTTTACAATATAATAGTGTAATGAATGAAAAATTTAATTGTATTTTGTTTATATTATTTAGATATATTTAAATAGAATATTGTAATATATTTTATTATGGTAATTTAATATAATTATAACTATAGGTGGTGATGATAAATAAAAAAACAAATGTATAATGTTAACATATTTTTATTTATTTATGTATTATTATGTACAAGTTACAATAAATAGTTTTAAAAATCATTTCGTAGATATATTTTTACACCCGATCAAATTTGAAAGAAGTTCCTCCCAAATACATTGCAAACAAACGTAGTTTGTTTGCTTCATCGCAGAGTTTGTAAAAAAATTCTTCATCTTTTAGAATTGCTGATGAAATCTTCTCTGGTAGGAATACTTGAAAACTTTGCTCGAATTCTGCTACAATCTTTACACCATATCGTGTCTTCACCTCTTTAAGTGCTGTTACCATGTACTGGTGATCTTTTTCCAAGTCTGTAACTTTTTTCCTTGGCAAGAAGTCGCTTCCAGCAATCTTATTAAGTGTTGATAAATCCATTCTGAAATCAAAAGAAAAAGTAAAAATTAAAATTTCTGTTAAAGATAATATTTTATTAGGAAAAAAATTGTACTATAAACTTACATGATTAGTTAGTTGACTCTTGGTTTCTTTGTAGGAGGTTGATCGTTCTCAAGCTCTTCGATTACTTGAATGTGCTCCTCATCGTGCTCCGTCCCTTGATATAGCCCATCTCCCACCTCGATTTCTGCCCTTTCCATCGCCACTTGTAATAAATCCCTTCTCTCATCTTCTTCAGAACTTATCCCCTCTATTGATGGATCCCAGTCATGCATGAACTCCTCTAATACGTCATACTCAATAATGATTTGCTCAGCTTCGTTGCCATGAAGTGTCACCCCCCTCGCGCTGCACAATTTTCATCCCCTCTCTCATGCTCTGTATCATTCACCTCCACTTGCATTACTCTATTTTCATTGGATTCATCCCCCCTCTCGATTTCCCCCTCTCTTCTATGCTCTGTAACATCCATCCCCACTCGCGTTACTCTATTTTCATTGGATACTTCGTGTCCCCTCTTCTTTTCCACCTCCTGCTCTTTTTCAGCAGCCATTTTTCTTGTATATTCCCTCTCTACTTCAAGTGCAGCTTGCGCCATCTGTATCTCTTCAATTCTAAAATGACCCCATGGTAAAGTGTCTGTACTATCAGGCAATAAAAATCTCTTATCATCGTGTGGACTTAGTGCAATTTTTCTTTGCTTTTCAGTATGCACTGTGTGTAATTTTGATCGAATATTGCACTGTTCACGGTGTATAATGACAAGATCCTGAAGACAGCTTCGGTAATCTTCGAAAGTGATTGTTTTCTTCACGACGTTAGATTTGATACCTTTAGCTTTCTTAACTGTGTCTCCTCCATCAACCAAAATACTATACATTTTACTCCGCAAACCTATGAATTCAGTCATAATCTTGCCACAGCATTCATCTTTCATTAATCCAGGAATTTTCTTATTGACACGTGGAATATTAAACTGATTATTTTCAGCATAATCAGAAGTATCAAATCTGTGAATGTCTTCCTTCATTGTTTGATATATATCAATGTCTTCAACTTCATATATTAAACTATCCGTATCTGTATATAGAAGTTTACATTTTTGTCCTAGTCGTTGTTTCATATATGAGTAATGAAACTCATATAGCAGTGTTTTTGATGAATCAAGGATGGAAAAACCAACGTATATAGGTTTTTTTTATTGTGATACTCGTTCTCTTCAGCTGAATAGCTACCAAATTCTCATCAAAAATTGCACAACTGTGAAAATTTGGTTGAGCTATACGTGCTTCTGCTCCATATCTGCCTGTGAATTTATTTATTAATCGCACATCAACACGTGACCGCTCTCGTTCGATGCACTTTCCATAGACAGAGTTAATTAATAATTTATAGAAGAGTTTTTCAAATTCATTCTTTGCTTGCTTTCTCTTCTCAGTATTTAATTCAACATAAGGTTTGAGCCAAGCCTTCTGTTCAAAACTTAAAATTCTATGGACTTTCTTTAATCGAAGTCCATTATCTAACGCTTGTTTTAATGTTCGATAATGAATGACATACCTTTTCTTATCGTCCAAAGTAGTAAGTAGTTTTTTTTGCTTCGAGCCTGGTGGTGGACGGTGTTCTGCGCAAAAAGGCATATCCCGATGTTCATCATGGATTTCCACAGGATATTCTAAATCCACTTAAGCAATATAGCCTATATCCGAATCTGGCGGTGTATTGAAGAAATCTGGCATTGTTTCATAATCAATCCATTTAAATTTTCCTATCGGTAAATGTTGTATCATCGCCCAACCATAAAGATTATTAATGTCAAAATATAGAAGGGTCTTCTTTTTCTGATTTCCGTCATATGAAGGACCCATGTATGGATTGTTTGCCTTTGCATACCGGTTACAGCACTGGCTTATTCCTCCACGGATACCTGTTTCGATAAACATTAGCATGTCAATGTCTGTCAAAAGTTCCAATTCTACGTTCGTCATTTTAAGAGCTGCTGAAAACGTTAAGCCTGGAGTTGTGTAGAAGTGAGCAGGACATAAACCATAGGCTTTAAGAGAGGTCTCGCGAAAACTTTCGAAGACGTCAGCCAGTAGCAAAACATCGGTTTTTAAATATAGATCCGAGTACTCTCCTAAAGTTTTTATTTTAAATTCATTCCAAATTTGAACAGCATGCTCGTAATCTTCTTCAGCTATATGAGAATCCGTTAGTTTGTTGTAGAATTCATTTTTCTCTGGCAGCTTTGTAGATGTTAATTTATCTAATCCATCCACAAAATCGTAGGGGAATACACCTTTCCGTCTAAGAAGATTTATCTTTGCATCTGTGAATCCATCTGTTTGAAATTCTGCCATTGCTATTGGCACGTTTTCTAGATATGATGCAAGCTTCTCCAATGATGATGGTAGAAAACGCCAAGAATCTATAAATCTAAAATTGATGTCACTGTTTTCCATATATTTTGTAAAAGAAATGTATTTTTCCTTATTATGAGGTATTAGAGTCATTCGTCCCTTCATCAATGTAGAAGTGCCAATCTCTTTCAGAATAAAATGAGTGTCATAATTGAGATTATGAAAAATAACAGGAATGAATCTTGAAATCTTATAATTCAAATTACATGAATTATGAGCTGCACCTCTGAAACTAAAAAGAAATAAACGTAAAATAACCAAATTAATTTTCTTTATTCAATTATAACTAATTAGACAACTTACCGTCCTGTGAGATGACAATGGTCTCGTACTGCAAGTTCTTCGGCACGGATTGGTTTTCGACATATATGGCAAACTGTTGACCTCTGAAAAGATAATTCTTCTAAATCGGTAAGCTTCATTGGTTTCGGATTCTTGTAGAGTTCATCAATCTTTTCACTAATTGATTTCAATTCTCTAACAAACCATTTTGCAGGTGTCTCTTCACATTCATTATTTCTTCTATATGATTTATAATAAGATAATTTTTCATCAAAACTGCATTTTATATAATACCCAATGCTATATGCTTCATGAAGTTGAAAAGCTTTTTCATTGTCAGTACGTTTCAATAAACATTCAAAATCTGCATACATAACAAAAGGAACTTTTTCACTTTTATTATAATCTTCGAATTTGAGAATGTTATTCTTAGTGTCAGGTAGATTGATTCTACATTTATTTAAATTTTCACAATCTTTTTCATGAGTTTTCAATCTTTCTTCATGATAAAAAATTTGTAAACACCTTTCACAATGAAAAGATTTCATATGAGTTTTAGATAATTGAGACCTCAGTAGTCGGGACATACTTTTAATCCAAACGTAATGATATTGAGGCATGCTTCCATCATCATCATCCTTATTATTTTCTTCATACTCATCTAAGTAAAAATCTTGAATGATAAGCAAATTCACATGTTGAACCTTCTTTTCTGCAGTGATGTGACAAGGTGATACTTCAAACTTTGGGCCGTACTTCTTCAGTATGTATACATTTACTGAAATACTTTTATTCAATTTTTCAAATTTCGAAACATCTTTAAGTTTTACAGGAAATTCAATGTCTCCAAATTCCAGCTTTTTCTCATGCAAACGATACTGAGTCACTCTGTTTGGATTATTTTCACTTGGATACAATGCTGAAAGTATAGCATACTTAAAACACTGGTTGTCATTATTGCGAACATTTAGACACGCTTTCTTATTCTCTATAAATTTTGGAAGAGGAATGAAAGAACTACCTTTGAAAGGTGAATATTTTTTCATATTTATGCACAAACTTATAATACTCTTCAAAGTCCATCCAGAATCTTTTTCTTGAAATTCTTCTAATTGTGTAAGAATAGGCTCTTTGATATGATCCTTAAACCATCCCTCTAAATCTGTCGACATGTATACCGTAGAACTTTCGCTCGTAAAATATTTAGTATCGGTTAATTCCTCAGTATTTTTCTGCACAGCAAATTCTGAGACAAAATCAGAATTTATTTTCAATGCACTGTATTCTTCTAAGCATGCCTGAACCTTAACTTTGAAGAGTTTTTGTGCATCATTCAAAAAACTCAAAATGTCCACATGTTTAATATTTATAACTACACCAGTCCTAATACGATTTTGGAAAGCTGACTCCACGTCTCGCCATTCGACTCTAGCTTCTGTTTCCTTAGATTCTAGATTACCTCCTTGTTGAAGATGTTGTTCCAACTGCACTTGCACACACGAGAGATGTGTTATACAAGTTTGACATTTCTGTTTCTCTCCTCTTCTGAGATTTGGTTGAGCGATTTTTTCGTTTAATTTTATTATAGCGGAATTACACGTGTCTAACCAATAATGAATATCATTACTGCTTAATTCGCTTATACTTCGTAAAGCATCACGAAGTAATTGTACAAGACGTTCAAAAAAATCAATCGAAGTCATCTTTACTTTGTTTTTTTTTTTGTAACACTAAAATAATACTAGAGTAATCACTACAATGTTACACGATAATTGAGAACAAATCTGATTGATTGTGATTTACGAACTGACTAGTCTGAAAAATAGCTTCCCTTTTTATAGGCAAAGAAAAATAAAAGATGGAAATACAAATTTTATTATTCAACCAATAGAAAAAGAAAAATTAGTAAAAATATAAGAGGGGACAAAAATTTGAAGATTCGACCAATATCAAAAAGAAAAGATAATGAAAACATAAGATGAGATAAAAATTTCAAGATTCGACCAATGTGAAAAAGAAAAGTAAATCAAAATATAAGAAGGGATACAAATTTTAAAGCTCGACCAATGTTAAAAAGAAAAGTTAATGAAAATATAAGAGGGGATACAAATTTAAAGATTTGACCTATAGTAAAAAGACAATTTAGTGAAAACATAAGAGGGGATACTAATTTTCAAGATTTGACCAATAAAAAAGAGAAAATTCAATGAATATATAAGAGGGGATACAAATTTCAAGATTCAACCAATAGTGAAAAAAAGTAAATTTAAGAGAAGGGATATATTTTTCTTTTGAACCAAATAAAATGATCATTTTACAATTTTTCCTATTCAGTCTCTAAGATTACTTCTCGCTGAATGAAATTAGAATTGTGAAATGGCTAGAACACATGATTATAATCTAATGGTTAGAAAAGCGATATTACGATCCCCAGAAGAAAATGTTTATATTTGCGATATTCAAGGATTTCAGAGCACATCAGAGAATCCTTTCATTTTTAAAGAAATAAGTTTCTTGAATATAAGAAAAACAGCTTTTCCAACAGCCTATCTCTTTGAGCCTCCAATGACATGGGGAGAACTTAATAAAGAAGAAAAAAGCATGAATTATTGGTTAGAAAGGTATCATCATGGAATATCATGGGACTCGGGAGATATTCCATACCATCGCCTCAAACGAATTTTCGATATCTGTTCGCAAGGAGTTGAAAAATTATTTGTCAAGGGAGAGCAGAAAGCACAGTGGCTGGCCAATCTTTTACCTAATATGTAAGTATTACATTTATAGTTAAACAAATAGTCTTTTTATATTTTTTTTGTCATACTTTTCGATACTTTGATTATACTGTCGTTATACTTGTGATATTTTAATTAAACTCAAAAAAGTATAAAGAAAGTATAGCCAAAGTATCAAAAAGTATGATGAAAATATAACAAGAGTATAACAACAGTATAACCAAAGTATCAAAAAGTATAACAAAATTTTTTTTTGATGATTTTGTTTTATTTTTCGTTACTTTAGTTAAAATTTTTCTTAACTTTTTCTTATATTATTTTCTGTACTTTGTCTTAGGTCAATCATAAATGTTGAAGATTTTGGATGTCCATCACTAGAAAAAATAAAGTATGATGGACGATTTTTTTGCTCCAACCATGTTCTCTGTAAGAGTCGAAGACGTATGTGTGCTGTTGATAATGCTCTTGCAATACGAGCGTGGTTACGAAATTATCTAGATGGTAAATTTAGCAAGGATGAAGTGGATAACATTTTTTAATAAGAATATATTACGAATAAATTTATAAATATAATAAAAATTAATATAATAAAAGTTTTTTATTTCTTGTTTTTTCTAAACCTTATTGTCCTCATCGGAATAAATAATTTTAATTTTTAATGGTTAAAAATTATAATTGGAGATTTCTAAGGTAAAAGGGTGTATTTTGATAACGTATCGTTTTTTCATGTTTCTTAGTGATAATTAATTATGATAACATTATATTTATAGTATAATATTTAAAAAAGAAATATCATCGTACTATGTTTCACGAAATTTTTTTTTTCATGTTTCTTAGTGATAATTAATTGTGATAACATTATATTTATAGTATAATATTTAGGAAAGAAATATCATCGTACTATGTTTCACGAAATTAAATGATAAAAATACTTTTTTTCGAGTTACGCTCTGTTCAAGTAATCAATCACGTCATAATTTTGTTATATAATATTTATTGCAATGACAAATATTTTTAATATGAAATAATTAGAATAAATATTCTGAAATTTTTATGTATTATTAAGTTATTTGAATAATGTATATATGTAGAATGAAGAAAATTTTTTTTGTGATTATATAAATTAACGATGGGATAGGAATGAAAAAAAATTGAAGCAATACATCTTTTCATTTTTTTTTTTTTTTTGTTTTTTATTTTTATTTAATATATATTAAACAAAAATTATATTTACATAATAATTACAAATCATAAGTTTATAATTTCATACTTGATACGTGGTTTGCCTGATTGCGCACATTCCACATCTTGAGGTTGCTTCAATTGTAACCTCTTACTTCTTTCATCATGTTCTCGTATCGATATTTGAGTTGAAGGAAGTATAAAGTTATTCTTGGATCCTGAAAACAAAATTAATAAAAATTATTTTTGTATAAGTAAAAAAAAATTTTTTTTCCAAGTATATTTTTTAAAAATAGTTTTCTTACCTGTACGTGTTGACGAAGTCTCTTGAACTTCTTGTAACGCCTTCTCATCAGCTGCTCTTTTATTTTTTTCAACGTTTTCCTCAGCTGCAAACATAAATTTTAATTATTATAAATTTTTTTATAATTAAAAAAATTATTATAAAAATCGAAAAGGAAATAAAAATAAATTGAAAACATGAAGAACAATACAATTTTTTATAATTATTATATTATAATTTTTATAGTTAAAAAATTATTATAAAAAAATTAAAATAGAAATAAAAATAAAACTTACTTTCCGCCTTTCTTTTTTTGGATGTGGAAACTGCATCATTTGTAGTTTTTTTTGCACTTTTATTTGACTTCGTGTCCGATCCACTCGATGATGTGCGGGAGCTCGAGCTCGAGCTGGAACTGCTCGAATTTGAACTGCTTGAGCTTGAACCGCTCGAGCTGGAACTTCTCGAATTTGAACTGCTTGAGCTTGAACCGCTCGAGCTGGAACTTCTCGAATTTGAACTATTCGAGCTTGAACCGCTCGAGCTTGAACTTGTGCTCGAACCACTCGATGATGATGTGTTTGAGCTTGAACGAGGATTCGACTTCGACCTTGATCTAGATTTCGACCTTGATTCCGATCTCGATCTCTGCGGTTGACATATCCCTTCATTTAATTGCTCCATAGCCGCAGTAGTTGGAAGTATTGGCACTGAAAAAGAAAAGTTGAAAATGAATTTTATTATTTATTATTATTTAAATCAATAAATAATTATAATAAAAAAATAATTCTATTATTCTCAAAAAAAAGTTAAAAATTAATTTTATTGGCAAATTTTAAAACAAATAATTATAATAAAAAATAATTTTATTGTTCTCAAAAAATTTATTATACTCAACTTACATGAATCCACCGCTTTCATTGCCCATGATGCATAATCTAACATCATGATCAATGTAGGTCCATTATTGACGATCCATCTTATTTTTTCTTGCACTGTTTTTATACACTTATTTTGCTCCTCACACATTTTTCTTCTAGTTTTTCTTCTAATGTAGAAAACTCAAAGATGATCGGAGAACTGACGAGTTGCAGCTTGCAACAGGGTAATTATGTGAAAAACTGGGATTCTTATCTTGCTATGATATTATGAAATAAAAATTTTACGATTGGTGGAAAAATTCCCCCCTAAAAATAAATACCTCCCTTGAAAAAATTTTTGTCCATTCAGCATTAGTCCTACATACGCCTAAATTTTTATCTTATTGTTTTCTAAGGATCGAGACAGTAAATGAATTTTATTTTAGATTATAAATCTCATTCCTGAGAATAAACGATCTTCTTTTTTCTCAGATAAATAATTTTTATCATTAAATGATTTTTTTTTTGGTTTCCTCAAGAAAACCGTTAAACATTTATGACCGGAAATTTTAACAGAAGACGGAAGGGTTTCGTAAATTTTTTTCATGATATCATTTTCCTTTTCAAGATAAAGAGAATGCATCTGACTATTTTACTTATTAATTTTTTATGGTTTCCTAAAGAAAACTTTCGAACGTTCACAACCGAAAAATTGTATCTTTTCAGAGCATGAATTTTTTTTTCAAGTTATCATTTCCTTTTCAAGATAAGAAGGAGAATGCATATGACAATTTTACTTATTAATTTTTTATGGTTTCCTAAAGAAAACTTTCGAACGTTCACAACCGAAAAATTGTATCTTTTCAGAGCATAAATTTTTTTCAAGTTATCATTTCCTTTTCAAGATAAAAAGACTTTCATACACTTCCGATCATCTATGATCGGAAAATTTTATCTTTTTAACTGAGGATGGATAGGTCGCGTATATTTTTTTTAACGTACACCAGCAATTCAAAAGAAACCACAGAGTGGGCGGCCCTATTTTTTTCGGCTTAAAAAATAACATGAGGGGGGGGGATCTATGTGCTTCAAAGTACACGCGGATACTAAATCACTGTCGAAAGAGAGGGGGTACTAAAAAACTTGAGAAAAGAGGAGGATCTATACGTACTTTGAGAAAAGGAAGGTGTTTTTAGAACCCATACATTTGCTTTGAAATACGTAGGGTACTGGATCGCTTTGAAAAAGAGGGGAGTGATACAGTATGCCTGCATATGCTTTAGGTTACGTAGGATACTGTATCACTTTGGAGAGAGAGGGGGTGATACAGAATGAACATGACACAGTATGCCTATAGCCTATCTACTGATAAAGATAATGAAAATAATTATCTTATCATTGATGATATGAAATGTACCTGCAAGGCTGGCTGTAGTCAAAGTTGTAAACACATTGTTGCTGTACTACTATATTGCAATAGATATAATTTATTATATATTTTAATAATAATCACTGTAACTGAATATATGTAGATAAATGTGTATTTAGAAAAGATATGAATACTCTGCAACTAGTTTCTTCTACCGATCCAAAATATGCTTGGAAAAAGTATAAAGAGCCAATTTTAAAAAGGGGTGCCGCCTCAAAAATTTGTGGAAAGTTGAGGATTTGCGTCCTTAATCTGCCCCATTTTGCCCAGATTTTTTGGAGTGGTGTGCCATATTTAAAAGTCGAAAAACCCTGTTTTTTAGCTATTTTTTATCAATTTTTTGCTTTTTTTGCTTTGTCAGTAATAGTTACAACTCTCTCTCTCTCTTGCCGTAAGTAGCGCCATACGTATTTTTTTCGCTCCTCTTGAAACTTATTTAAACAGCATTTTTTCACTTTGCGGAGTGAAATTTTTTGCAGGGAATCGTCCTACTTGGAGTCCGAGAGTGTTGACCTCATTCATTTGCATTTTTGCAATTGCATATTGGACTCTGGACGGTTTCTTACTGTGAAAGTGCAGTCTCTCAACATCAACCTGCTCTTATCTCTGACATTGCTGTGGACTCTGCTGCTGCCTGAGAAAGTTGCTGTGGGCCTGCTTGTGTTATTGAGTGTTGTTTTGAGTGCATTATATTGTGCACAATTGCATTGCAATTGGTTTTATTTTTAATTGCAACATAACCTCATTCTTTTTTGGCGCAATTACATACTGCAAGAGGGATCATATTTTTTTAACGCTGATAGCGCCATCTCTTGGATAACGTATACACTAACTTCACTGTTCTTTTGATAAAATCCGCAGTCTCTCAACATCAACCTGCTCTTATCTCTGATACTGCTGTGGACTTTGCTGCTGCCTGAGAAAGTTGCTGTGGGCCTGCTTGTGTTGTTGAGTGTTGTTTTAAGTGCATTATATTGTGCACAATTGCATTGCAATTAGTTTTATTTTTAACTAATGTAACATAACCTCATTCTTTTTTGGCGCAATTACATACTGCAAGAGGGATCATATTTTTTAACGCTGATGGCGCCATCTCTTGGATAACGTATATACTAACTTCACTGTTCTTTTGATAGAATCTAGTGGTAACAACGTGGACTTTGCTGCATGTTTGACTTAATTGCTGTATATTAAAATAGTGCAGTATATTGTATGCAGTTGTACTGCAACTGGTTTTAACTATTGTCTACAACATAACCTCAATCTTTTTGGTGCAATCATCTACCACAAGAGGATTCTTATTTGCTTAGTACTGGTGGCTCCATCCCTTGGATGACCTGTATATTGGCATCTTTGCCCGTCTATGTGATACCTGATGGTAATTTCTCCAGTTAAGACGCTTTTCCACTATTATCTTCTGCTCTCTCTAATCACAGTCAAACGAATCTTGCTCTGTACAAATTAAGCCGCTTTTCCACTTACAATAACTGAAACTTGGAAGCAACTCAGAGTGCATTTGTTAAGCTGCTTTTCCACTTCCAACAACTGAAACTTAGAAACAACTCAGAGTGCATTTATTAAGTTGCTTTTCCACTTACAGCAACTGAAACTTAGAAGCAACTCAGAGTGCATTTATTAAGCTGCTCATTTACTTTTAAATATACAACTGGTACCAAATTTAAAATTAAAATTTAAGATTCGTTTAATTAAGCTATTTCTATCTTGGAGGTCACTATGTCCAATCGGTGTGGTCTCTGTTTTAAAAACTTTAGTGCTGCATCTAAGCCTCAGCTTTGTGGTCGCTGTGGTAAGACCTATCACAGCTCTTGTACCAAATTGCTCTTAGTCAGAGATAATAATGACCAACAAGTAAAGGTATGTAACTTTTGCATAGCAGCTGCAAATTCTGATTGCAGTCGATCACGTTCTAGTTCTGTGGGTTTTATGAGTGATGTCTCAGCTTCTCTGTCTCTGTCGCGTACTCCAACTCCGACACTACCAGCGCTACAAACAAATGAACTTTTGTCTTCTATATTGAAGAAGATGGAGAAATTAGATAAGCTGGATGATATGGATACCAAGATCAACAATATCGGCACTCAACTATTGACACTGGATGGGAGATTTACAAGTTTGGAGACGCGAGTGGATGGTATTGCTGTGGCATGTGAGGAACGTTGTGGAGCAACTGAGGCAAGGCTTGACAAGGTTTATCAGGATTATCGGGAGCTTAAGGCGAAGCTAGAGGAATCTCTCTCTGTTGTGCCTGATCGGGCATTATCTGACCCTATGGCTGCTAAACTACAGGAATTGGACAAGCTCAATAAATCTTTACGGCAACAGTGTGATGTTTTGGCGGCTGGCCAGCAGCGTCTTGAGCGTGCATCAGACTTGGTGTTTGGAGGCCTGGTTCCTAATGAATTTAACGATCTGAAGAACGGTGTCTTTGCTGTATTGGCTTCTCTTAATTCTGGTTTTGCTCTCAGTGACATTGTTTCGGTTCGACCTTTGTCGCGACCTGCTACAGCTCGTAGTACTGATGATAGTACTGCTCCTTCTGCAACAACATCTCAAGGTGGTCCTCCGCTGCTTACGACGCCATTGCTCGTCACTATGAAGAGTGCCTCGTTGGCGCGATCTGTCATCGGAGCAAAGATCAGGATGGGTAGCCTTCATACCTCAAAGATCAGGAGTGACCTTTTGCAGGGAACTTTATCAGTGGAAACACTTACTTCTTCCTTGATCAACATCAATAAATATCTACCACACTCATTGCACCAACTGAAGTTGAGAGTGCTCAGGAAGGCCAAAGATAAGAGGTACAACTTCCTTACATTTGTGCGTGATGGTAAGATCTTCGTCAGAAGGAAGAAGGAGGATGCAGCCATTCGTGTTGCATCGGATGACGACTTGGATGCTTTTTTAGCAAAGCTCTCATTGATATCAACCAACGACGATGTAGCCACTTAACATCTGGCACTGGGGTAAGCTCATTCTCTCTTCCTTCTCACTCTAACACACTTCTTCCTTCTAACAATTCTAACAATACTATTTCATCGGTCATTCATGGTCATTTCACTACTAAGGATGGTCTCAGAGTTTGTCATTTCAATGCCAACTCTATTAGAGCGCACATTGAGATGATTAGACTCTTTTTGGCTTCTCGCCCTTATTTCCACGTAATAGCTGTTACTGAGACCAAACTGGGCCAGATAGTTTGTGATTCTTTGATTGCTCTTGATGGGTATGTGCTTTATAGACAGGATCGTAACACCAGGGGAGGTGGTGTTGCTTTATTTGTACACTGCTCTCTCACTTCTGTGCGTCTCTGTTCATCCTCTGGAAGCTGGAGTGGTAAGCCTGGTTTACCTGAGTATCTCTTCTGTGAGGTCAACTCATCTGACTTGGCTTCACCCATTTTCGTTGGTGTTGTTTATAGACCACCTCACGCTCCATTTTTGGCCAACACAGACTTTATTCCTGATTTGACCACTCATATGCACAATTATAGTACTAAGGTAGTTTTAGGAGATTTCAACACTAATTTGTGTTCTGAATCTGATGATTCTGTGTTCCTGAAGAGCCTTATTAAGGAAAATGCACTTTTTTCAGTGCCTTATGGACCTACGCATCATACTTATTCCTCTGATACGTGGCTCGACTTGTGCCTTGTCGATGCCAATGACTTACTGCTTGACTATTGGAAGACTGATGTACCATTTATTGACGGACATGATTTTATTGCTGCGACTGTGAAGTCGTCTCTCTCTAGGCCTACACTTAATAATTTTACTTATCATGATTATAAAGCGGTTGATGAGGCTGCTCTTCTTGATTATTTTCGATCGCTGAATTATGCTGTGTGTAACGGTGACTCTTCTCTTTTGGCTCGCCTTGAATGTCTTTACACTCATCTTAATGAAGCTATCTCACGGTTTGTGCCTGTTAGGCGTGTTCGACAGAGCAAGAGTCATCGTCCGTGGTTTACCTCTGAGCATCACCGCTTAATCTCTGAGAGAGATAGGCATTACAGACGCTTCAAACGTACTAGGCTGCGTGCTGATCTTATATGTTATAGAGATGCTCGAGATCGGGCCCATTCATGCATCGAATCAGCTAAATTACTGTATTACCACGACAGACTATCTAAGATCACTGACGCAAGACAGATCTGGAAAGAACTCAAGAACCTGGGCGTATGTTCCAGCAGTAGTGACTCTCGACATTCTTTTTCAATTAATGATTTGAATCGGTATTTTGGTGGTGTTGCGTTTGATCCTCTGGTCCCCTCCATTTCTGATTACATGAATACACTTGCTCTAGATGAAGCACTTAAACCCATGTTTAAGTTTAATCCAGTTACTTTGGAGGAGGTATGGATGGCTGTTTGTCATTCAACTTCACAGGCCAGAGGGTTTGATGCTGTTCCTCAATCTTTTGTCCGTGCGGCATTTCCGGTCATTGGGCCTTTGTTATGTCGCATTTATAACGACTCATTGCGTGAGTCCTTATTTCCTTCATGCTGGAAGATCTCACTGGTCACTACAATAAACAAAATCTCCTCTCCTCAAGCTTTTGGTGACATTAGGCCAATTTCTTTATTATCTTTTATGTCCAAGGTTCTTGAACGTCTAGTCCATGATCAACTCTACAATTACCTGACTATACGACAGCTACTGGACCCTTATCAGACTGGATTTCGAACTGGACATAGTACTCAGACCGCACTACTGAAACTAACTGAGGACATTAGACGCAATATGGACAGACGCTACGTGACGTTGCTGTTGCTATTTGATTTCAGCAAGGCATTTGATACGGTATGCCATGTCTCTCTGCTCAGAAAAATGTCTTCTCTTGACATCTTGCATTCAGTTGTGCGGTGGTTTGCGTCTTATCTCTCTGAGAGACAGCAGGCTGTTATTGATGCAGATGGTAATGCATCTGACTATGTAACATTAAATACTGGTGTTCCCCAGGGCTCTGTCCTTGGTCCACTGTTGTTTTCTATATACATCAATGATGTGGCTGCTGACTTCCATGCCGATGTGCAGCATCTTATCTATGCTGATGATCTTCAGGTGTACATTCACTTCCCAATTGCTAAGTTGGCTTCTGTTACTGCTCTCATAAGTTATCAAGCTGTCAGTATTGTTAACTGGGTGACAAAAAATCATCTGAAATTAAATGTGAGCAAAACAAAGGCGATTATTATTGGATCTTATTCCTATGTCAATATGCTGCCCTCATTATACATCACTGGTGTTCCAATAAACGGTGATCTTATTAAGTTTGAATCTTCTGTTCGTAGTCTTGGTGTATGGCTTGATAGTAAGTTGAACTGGAAGGACCAAATTGCGCATGTGTGTAACAGGAGTCACTCATTGCTCTATAGATTAAATTTCTTTCGAAAAAGTACCACCATTGCACTACGTAAGCATCTTATCCGTTCTTTGCTGTTTCCTTTACTTGATTACTGTTGTTTGGTCTATATTGACCTTTCTGCTGAACTCGATCTGAGGCTTCAAAGGGTTGTAAACTCTGGTATTCGTTACATCTATGGTGTAAGTAGGCGCGAGCACATCTCTGTTTATAGGTCCTCTCTAGGCTGGTTATCCACTTTGGGTAGAAGAAACTACTTCGCTACTACCTTCTTATACAAAATGTTTTTGTCATGCTCACCTTCATATCTTTATTCTAGATATTTGTGGAGCCGGCCTGTGAGGACACTGAGGGGTGATGTGAGACCGTTAACCATTCCTTTTTCATCTACCGAGTATCACCAAAGATCGTTCCTGGTTGTGTCATCGCAACTATGGAACGGTCTACCATCATCATTAAGAGATTCTTCATCATTAGCATTATTCAAGGCATCAACATATTCGCACTACCTTTCCCTTGAGAATGAGCCTCTGCTCCGAGCTAGGCTTTAATTATTCTAATTACTGTATCATTATTTTAATTATATTTTTACTTAGTATCTCATTTTATATATATATATATATATATATATATATATATATATATATATACTTACGAATTTGTATTATTTTTGTTGTACAACATAATGTACAGTTAATAAATTTAAATATCTAAATATCTAAATATCATTAGGTTCTAGATATCTTGCAACCAGTATATGAATATTATTGAAATTAGATATTTTATTTATACTTTATATATGACATAAAAACCCTTTTGGATTTTTTTTTCAAATTTCTCAACCGTCAATAAGGTGCCGAAAAAAATTATTTAAAAAAAAACACGTTTTTTTGAGGTTAGGAGTACTGGAGGGGGGAGGGGTAGCAGGTCGCTGTTTAAAATTTCATTTTTGAGCAAACACTAACTAATTTTGGACGAAAATTTGAATTCGGTGATGGGGGGCATTCTACCTATCTTAATGGGGGGTACCCTTTGATTCCGATAAAAAATTAAGAGAAGCAAATGTAATTATATGGGACGAAGCATCAATGATTCCTAAAAAAGCTTTAGAAATAGTTGACAAAACATTAAAAGATGTCTGTCATAATAATGAAATTTTTGAAGAAAAAATTATTATTTTAGGTGGAGATTTTCGTCAAATTTTACCTGTATTAAAACATGGGAATAAAAATACAATAATAGAACAAACTATAAAATATTCAACCCTATGGCCCATGTTTCATATTTTTAAATTAAAAAAAAATATAAGATCTAATGATGAAAATTTTTCATCATTTTTATTAGATATCGGAGAAGGAAAAGTTGATACATTTATTATACCAGAAAAATGGAAAACTAATAATGTTTGCAATAAAATTTATCAAAACATTAACAATAATTATTGTTTTCCAAAAAATGTTATTTTAAGTACGCATAATTAAGATGTGAATATTTTAAATAATAAAATATTGAATTTAATTAATAATGAAACAATGACATATTATAGTATTGATTATGCAACATATAAGGGTGTTGATCAAACAGATGATAATATTCATTTAAATTATCTTATTGAAATGTTAAATAATATTAGAGAAGGATTGCCTCCTCACGAAATTAAATTAAAGATTAACACAATTATAATGTTAATTAGAAATCTTAGTATAACTGATGGATTATGTAATGGAACTAGATTAAAAATAAATAAATTATTTAAATTTAATATTGAAGCTAAGATTATTACAGGAGAAAAGAAAGGAAATAAAGTTTTTATACCAAAAATAACTTTAAGTACAAATGAATCGTCTTCTTTGCCTTTTATTTGGAATGCGATTGAAGGTAGATATGTTATAACTGATAATGTAAATGATCAAGAAATGATGGATAGTTTGAATAATAACATTGAAGATTATTTAAATAATGAGGAAGAGTATGAATATTACTTAAAAAATCTTGCTGATAATAATAGTTCACATAATACTGAAATATCTGTTTTAAATAATATAATAAATTCATATATTGGTGAAGATAATGAAAAAGTAGAATTTCATAATTGAAAACAAGTACCAGAATATTATAAATATTACACTAATAAAAATATAGAATATAAAATAATATTACATGAACCAATAAATGAATTTTATCTAAATCAAAATTACGAAAAATATCCAAGATATTCATTGAACATTGCACACATTTTAAAAAAAATATTATGATATATTTTTTTAAATTATAAATTTAATATTTTTATAAAATGTTTAATATTTTATTAAGATTAATATTTATGAAAAAAATTTTGATATATTTCTAAAATGTAGAATTAAGTAAAAAGATATCAAACAGGAATTATAACAAAATAATCCTTCAAATCTTAAATATCTTGAATACACATTTAGATATATCAAACATTATGTTGAATTAATATAATAAAATAATTAAAAATTATTTTTTTTAATATTTAATGTAATATTTACATAAAATATTAAACATTGTATAAAACTATTGATAATTAATAATCGAAAAATTTTGATATATTTATAAAATGTAATATTAAGAAAAAACATATCGAACAGGAATTATAACAAAATAATCCTCTAAATCTTCAAAATCTTAAGTATACATTTAAATATATCAAATAATACTATTGAAAACTTTTACTAAAAAATTTATGATTTAAAAATATTTCATTAGAAATTTTCTTTTTCATTAATATTTATTATATATTGAAAATTAATAATAATAATAATATAAATTAAGAAAAAGTGAAAATATTTATAAACCCATTCTATATATATATATATATATTGTAACGTTTGGCCTTTTTGCCTCGATTAGATCTTGATATCGTAGGAGTCAGACTTTTAGAGGGCGCTGCAGGTGTTGATTCTCGGAGGCCAAAGTTCAGACTTACATACTAAGCTAACCTAACCTTATTAAATTAATAAAATTAATAATAAGAAAGATAGAGAAATAAATTAAAATAAATTAAAATCCATTTAAATATTTGAAAAGAAAAATATAAATGATTAAGAAAAAAGAAATAATATTAATTAAAAGAAATAATAAATAAATGATCCAAAGCTAATCTATCCTTACGTACTAAGTGATAACGATAATGAGAGGAAGCAGGACGGGTACTGCGGACTGGTGATTAAGTTTAGACACGATAACTTTGGGTTTAAACTTAAAGTATCTTTTCTTTTATATTTATTAATAAAAAAAATAAAAAGAATAACAAAATGATTACAACGCCGATTTCAGTAATACTTAATAACAAAAATAAAAATTATGATTGAGTGAAATGACATTTCGCACGTTGCGAAGGAAATGAAAAAAGATTTTTAGTTCTCTCCTTGACCGCTAGGTGGCGCTATGTCGTATTTATCGGCTGTAACAAATAAAAACGGAAAAAAAATACAATGGTTAATTATATAACAAAAATATACTCGGAGGGTAATGGAGCCAGGTAAGGTAATATAGGAGAACTAGGATGGTAACCCTCTAAACCATAAGTGGAGAAGAGGGGGGAGGCTTTTGGTCGAAGACCGACGGAGGACTCTACCCCGACCAGCGATAGTGGAGGTGGTAACTAGGAGTCAGTGTCGGGCAAACCCACCCTTACACTGACGGATAGATAGGATACTATGCCGGGCAATCCCACCCTTACATAGTTTAAGACAGGAGTATAGGAAAGGATAACTCCCACCGTGCCGAGCAATCCCATTCTTACACAGAGGAAGGGGAGAGAGTCTGATGCTGGCTTGGCGGCTCGCTTATATATGTTATGGAGCTCGCTATTCTCGTTGCGGGAGTAGCGCCTCGTAACGGCTGAGCGCAGGTACTGCGTCTAGCGCGATTTTTGAATCGTCGCAATATATATATATTTATTACATATTAAAAAAATTTTAATTCAATTCACAATGATAAATATCTAAAAGATTTAAAATGTAAGGTGGTGTAAAAACCAGCTTAATCTATATGTTATGAATAATGATTAAAATTTATTAATAATTTTTTTCAGATATTTTATATAATTAATTAATATTATGTATTTTTTTTCATGTTTCTATGTTAATAATAAAAATTTAATGAAAAATGTACAATTATATAATATTATGTATAATATAAAAATATATTACATTGAAATAAATGTTACATTTTATATTGATATGATAACTATAATGGGGGTTGGCGAGTGGAACGAGCAGGGGGTATCTCCTAGTATATATATATATACATATATATATATATATATATATATATATATATATATATATATATATATATCTTTTTCACTTATTTTAACATTTTTAAGATATTTAAAAAATTTTTCATTAAAATTTAGAAACCTTTTTACTTTAATATTCAAAAATAAGTGACGTAATCTTTATTAATATTCATAAGATCATTAAATCATTACATTTCTCTAATTATTTTAATTTGTATGTATATGAAATAAAATGATTGTGAAATATTAGACTTACTTTGTACAATACTAACTTTTATAATTTTTCAATATTTTATATTTTCTTCAGGATATTAGCTAATCTTAATAAATATTCAGAATAACTTCGATGATTTTGATTGATATAATACTCTGCTATCGGTTCGCGAATTAGGATTTTATATTCTATAATTTTATTAAAGTAACATTTATAATATTGCGGTACTTTATTCAAATTATTTTATTCAAGTTTTTTGTCATTCCCGCCAATGTATGAATAAATAATATTATTTAATCGTGAAATTTCTGTATTGATAGCGGTACCGCTACATTATATACATTTTTCTGTTATTTTATATATATATTATATATACATACCTAAATTTCAATAAATAAATACCAACACTAATTAATCATAAAGGTTATATAAACTCAAACTTAATAAATAAACATTAATATTGTTTATGAAGGTTTGAAATATAAGGTGGTGTGGAAACCCGAACCCTCAAAACTATATGCCTATTCTTATTTTAACATTATACAATGTATATAATATTAATAAAATCATTTATTTTCAAAAATCGCTTTATCATAGTGTTGAGGAATCCTAATAAAAGAAATTTTAATCTGCATTCATTAATTTTAGTTAAAATAAACAATATAAAAGAGGGCGGTGGTATAACAGACAAGGTTCTTGCTTTCCATACTGGAGGGCATGGATTTGAATCCCAGCCAAATACCTCTGACATTTTCTAATTTAAAAAAATTTGAATATTCTTATTCATATGCAATACATAAAATAAAATATATTAAGAATATATAACATGGAATGTCATTTGTATATAAATAAATGAATGGGGTTAAATAAAGTTTGGGGGGGGGGACATGGGTGGTCCATGGGGGGTGGTGACTTAATATTTTTTCATACAACTATATAATATAGGAAGATATATATACCCATATATATATATATATCACAAACTTACACAGGGATTAAACTTTACACAGAGAATAAAGTTGAGTATAGAGGAATCGCATTTACTCTTAATCAATTTATTTGCATTAGATTAGAGAATGAGTTGTCTATTTTCGGTAAAATGGTATCTTTTTTTTATATTAATGATGTTTGTATTGTGTACAAAATATGGAAAACTTGCAAAACCTATGAGATATTCAATTTAAAACACAAACAAAGTTATAAAAATTAAAGAAAATCCATTTTAAAAACCCATGAAACTGTATAATGTAGATGAAAAAGATATTTTAGTAAGTTATTATTTTTTTTTATTAATAATTTATGCAAATTATTCAATATAAGGACAATGTAAATAAGAAAATGTACTATATAGCCTGTTTGGCTATTCATTTACGTACGCATCTATGTTTTTATAGATCCACTTTAACATCTATTATTTCATCCTTTTTCTTATTTTTCTTTATCTCTTTCTTTTTATTAAAAATATTCACAGAAAGAAATACTAGAAAGTCATTATTTAATAAACTTTCCAAGTCATCATTATTTCAATTATTATATTATATAACCATGGTAGAAAGGTTAGCATGAATTATGGCGTGTCCACCGACATATGGCCATATTTGTACGGTGTAATTATGCTGTCAAATTTCACCATAAGTTGGCCATAATATGGACTTATCCTAATGTCTGATTTATGCGTACTACTATAATAAACTTGTATTTATAGTATAACAAGTTTAACTTTAATTGTGAACTTTCTCTACTCTTCTTTATTATTTTTTTATTCACTATTCTTCAAATTTTAATTAAAAATGAGTTTTTTTTAATTACAACCTAATTTTCTGATATCACATTATATTCGACATCTTAACCTAACCCTAATCTTTGAAAATAGACGCGCTAATGTAGTTCTTAAGTTTTGTTAGTTAGTTGAAAAACTCAATATTATGTTATATAATAAAACTAATTGATTTGCATTGACATTATGTTATAGCAGAACACTTTAAAATTGTTTGCAAAATTTTAGAACTTTGAGTACCAGACTTTCAAAACGAATATGTGTATTATGAAATATTTTGTTTGTAACTAAACCAAAAATGAAACTTATCACCAATTTTTTCAAAGTGATATTACAATACAATCCACAATATATGGATTTATATTGATATTATGCTAGGCAGAACATTCTAAAGTTATTTACAAAATTTTATGATTGTAAATGCTATGATTTTAAAAACAAATAAGTAAAAATGAAATTATAATATCACTTTAAAAAGCTTGATGGCCAGTTTCATTTTTAGTCTATGTCGAATGAAATGTTTCGTGTGATACTTGTTAGATTTTCTTTTTTAACTATAGTATTTAAAGCTATGATACTCTGTATATTGCTTTAAAATATCTTCCTCCAACATGGTATCAATGCATATAAATTAAATTTATTTTTTACTGTTATTTTGCTTAAAAAAGTTGGTTAGCGGTTTTATATTTGATTTAGTCTATGATAAGTCTTTTCATATGATACGTATCAGACTACTTCTTTTCAAACTATAGAATTAAATGTTGTTTTATTATACAACCTAGATTACATTGATTTGCATTGACATTATGTAACAGTAGGACATTTTGAAATTATTTGCAAACTTTTAGAACTTTGAGTGCCATAATTTTTAAAAGAATAGTCTAACATGTGTATTATTAAATATTTTAGTTGTCGCTAGACCAAAAATAAAATTTGCCACCAACTTCTTTAAAGTGAAATTACAATACAACCTACATTTCATGGATCTGTTTATATTGATATTATAATAGACAGAATATTCTAAATTTATTTACAAAGTCTATGAATAATTTTAAAATATCTGATTCAATGCTTAAAATCCTTTTAATTAGTCAAAAATGTGATTTTTTCAATTAGATGGTTGTCGCAAGCTTTCTCAGTTAATTTTTAACCAATTGTTCGACAAAATTTTTAATTCTTTTTCTTTTTCTTTTAAATAAAAGTGTTATTTTGTGAATATATATAAATTAAAGATCTCTCGAAATTTTGAAGTCAATTCGTTGAAAATTGGCCAAAAGAGCTTGCCAAAATCAAGTGTTTGAAAAAAAGAAAGAATTTTAATCATTTCATGAGATTATTTAAAATCATTCATGGGCCAAAGTCTTATATTTTATATATCTAAGGTAAAAGAACTTTTTTTAAATAATATTATTATAAAAAAATTATTATGGCATTTAAATTTAATTTTTATATTTGGGTTTAATATCTTAAGTTCTTAGTTAATTGATATTTTATATGAGTGTAACTACAATGAATATTAAATAATACCAATATCTAATTTATTTATATTAACACTAAATTTATTCTTAAAATAAATCATAACCTTTAAAGTTTGTATTGTTCATTATAACCTTTGTCTATCATTTATATATATTCGAGTGATATACTAACAATTGTTGTTAATTGTAAATAATGTCAGACTATTAACTATAACTTTATAAATGAAACTTAAATGTGTTATTGTTAATTATAAAAATAAATAGTTTATGACAATAAATAATATATGATGATAATTCATTAAAATAAATCATCTTCTGATAATTCTAAATTATAATTTTCTTAATTATTATTCCAAAATTTTAATAATCTTTTCAAAATTATAAATTTGTATTTCTTGTCAAGTCCATAAGCTGATCATATTCCGTCAAAATAAGACTGGGTTTGTGGCCTTGATAAGTCCATAAGCTGGCCATATTCCGTCGAAATAAGACTGGGTTTGTGGCCATATCATGGTTGCAAACCATAAAATACACCATAATGACACCATAAATCCAGGCTTTTTTCTGCCAGGGAATACAAATAAATTTATAAAATGTACAAATTGTATTGTTCAAAATTTTGTATTATTTATGAATTTTTATGTTAAAATTTTACCTCTGAAAAGTACAAAGAAATTATTTGTAAATTTTAACACAAAACAATTTATGTTCCATCTGTAACACTTATGAGTGTTAAAATTACAAATTTTTTTTCACAGTGTAATAAAACCAATTTTCAGTAGCTTCCTGCTAGACGAAAAAATTGTTTGAAGAAAATGACGCAAATCCATCGATTAGTTTTTGAGATCTTATTGGCTAAAAGAATACAATTTCTTTTTTGAATATTATTTTGAAATTCAAAATGTTCTCGAATCAAAACTATGCTGAGACTAGCTCGCCAAAGAGGTGGCTCACACCTTGGGCTTTTTAGAGCTTCGCTTCGCGATGCAAGGCTTGCAAAAACTTAGCTTTTTACATATAAGGCACGACCTTTATTACTGCTTCCTTTGGTAATTCTTTCGTTAAAAGAAAAAAAATGATTTAAAATAATAATGGCTGATTCCATTCGGATTCATGCAGGCCGTCACTGATCGAATTTTTTTTTTCTTCTAAGTAATAAAAATACCTTTAATTATGTATATAAACATAAAATTTACCTCGTAGAACGCTCAAAAAATTTTTTTTTTTTACTACAGCAATTTTAGTGTTGGATGTAAAAACAAAAATTCAAAAATAGAAAATGAACCTCTACTTTTAAATGACTACAGCTCCGTCATTTTTTAACCTTTTTGAGCGTTCTTTTAACGAAAGTGTGCAGAATTCTGTCTTTTTTTTAATGCAATCTCGATTTTTGTAATACAATTTGATCTTACTGAGTTATTTACGAAAAACCGAAAAAAGCGATTTTTTCAAACACGATTTTCTCAAAAACTATATATTTTTTTTTTTTTATTTTTATATGATTTTATACATAAAAAATACTAACTTTTAGGGTAGGTGAGAATATGCGATTTTGCCTTATTTTTTTTTAACAGATTTTCAAACGTTTTTTATATTTTCGATTTTAAAACATTGATACCATGGCGCATCGTACTATTTTTCCAAGTTTACGTGTTCTTACAACTATTTTTATGCTTTTATTTATTAATATATCAAAAATATCAACAATAATCTTTAAAATAAACCCCAGATCGAATATTTTGATCAATTAGAACCAAAGTTATGACGATTAAAAGTTCAAAAAAAATGCTGAAACTTGAAATAAATATGATATTTACATTGAGGAAACGCAATTTTCGTTAAACATTAAAATCTAAAGATATAAATTTTTTAATTTAAAAAAAAAGTTATTTTGATGAAAGAATACATAATCATTTATCCTCTTTTTATGGTACATTATTATAATAAAAATTTTTTTTTGTTGAAGAATATAATTTTTTTATCAGTTTGAATTTCGCGCCTAGAATTTGAATTTATTTTGTAGGGAGTTGATGCATGTCACTACTAGATGGCGATGATTCGTTCTTTGCATTCTCATCAACGACTTGACGTGTTTAAAAATATAAGAAAAGGAAGATAAAAAATAAAGTTGTTTAAGAAAAATTATTTTTTTCGATCTGTCATTGAACAGAATATCAATAATGGCATCACTGATTGTTAAAATGAAGTGCAAGGATTTAAAAGAAAGGCACAAAAAAGTTGTTTATGATTGCTCCAAAAGTCCGCTTAGAAAATCAGGTGATCTAACGGAGTCTTTGAAGCGCTTGTATCCAAATACTTCTTTCTCTAGAGAAGATAAAGTATGACCTTCGTGTTACAAAATATTATTAGATGAAGTGAAAAATGCGCCTATTTCATCGACTTCAAGCAGTCAACAATCTTCGGAAGATTTCATTCATAGTGAGGCTGTGGTAGAACAGCTCAACGAGACTTCAAGTAATTTGAAATTAAACATTTCACCAATTCAAATGCCTCAAAGTATCAATATCAAGATGCGAGAATCTTATGCTCTCTGAAAAAGAAAACAAATAAACGATGCATTTGATTCATAAATAGCAAGTGAAATGATGAAAGTTTACAATATAGCGGATTTGCCCGCATTGAATGAAAATAATGAATGTAAAACAAGTGATAAATGGCTTGAGAATATTAAAATTACATTAGATAATTGTTCAAATTTTCTTGAGAAAGTGCGATTGTTGAGTATTATACCAAGTGATATTTCCAAAGATTATTTATTATCAGTTTTACCAAATATAACTATTTATATGATTGATCAAGCACGATCATTGGTAAATGATAAAAAAATTTAAAAGCAGTCTGAGAACTATTGTGGCCATTCTTTGGATAGTGAAATTGTAATGAAAGTAAAGGATTATTATCTGAACGATGATTTTAATTGTTCTCGTCAAAGTGCAAATAAAAGCGACACAGTATCTATCAAAGAAAATGGTATAAAAACTAAAAAAGTCAAACGCTTTCTTACGCAAAGTATAAAAGAAATATATCAATTATTCAAAGACGAAAATCCTGAAATGGAAACAAAAATTGGTTAATCCACATTCTACGCTTTAAGACCGAAGTGGGTTATACCACATCCACCCACCGATTCGTGTCTTTGCGTTTACAGCTAGAATCTTAAACTTATGTTAGATGCTTTGAATAACTATAAAAAAGAGAATAAACAAGACATTGCAGATTTGGAATTGAAAATATGTTCTTCACTTTTTTGTTCAAAAGATGATATGAAATGTGTACTAAGAGAATGTAAAGAATGTCCCATTGGAGATTCTATTGATTTACAAGTAATTTCTTTGACAGAAGAAGATTTATATGAAGAAATAATTTATGGTGTTTGGGAAAAATCAAATTTACTGAATAAAACTAGCACAATTAAAAATTTCTTAATAGAGTTAAGAGAGCGCGCTCTCACTGTAAGAGCTCATAAATTGGTCAGAGAAATTTAACGTATAGCAATTAAAAATGTTAAACTTTTAGCGAAAAATAATGACATCCAATTAGTTATTCATGTCGATTTTGCAGAAAATTGGACAGTTCTGCTTCAAAATGAAATTCAAAGCTATCATTGGAGTAAAAACCAAATATCAATAATTACGTCAGTATGCTATTTTGGAAATGATAAAACAGTCAGTTATGTCACCGTCTCTGTCGATATTAAACATGATTCGTCTCATGCCCTAATGGCTATAAATTTAAGTATCGATAACTTAAAACAAAAACATATTGCGCAAGATCTTGATGAAATCATAACCATTTTCGATGAAGCTGCCAGTCATTTTAAAAATAGATATTAATTCTATGAGCTTCAAAACTCAAAAGTAATCAGAAAATGGTTTTTTTCTGCAACAGGTCATGGTAAAGGCGCTTGTGACGGTATTGGTGGTTTAGTTAAACATTATGCTACCACGCATAATCTGTCCAAGAAGAGTGCAGATTTTATTAGAAACGCTGAAAATTTTGCCACTCACGTATCAAAATATGCTCCGTCGATTAACATTCTTGTTATCCGCAAGGATGAGTTAGAAGTTTTTCGACTGACAAAAAGAATGGAATGGTTAGAAAATGCAAAAGAAATTAAAGGTATTCAAAAGATTCACTGTTGGAAAAGTGAACGAGACCCAATCTACACTGCCAAAACTTCGAGACATGAGTGGCAAGTAAATTGAAAGGTTTTATTCAAATTCGGATTCTTTTATTCACATTAGTTCTCAATTCATTAGTGTTCTTTCTTAATAGTATCGCATATTATTTGTTCATTGAAAATGACCAAATAATATATTTTAGTATTTAAAAAACTCACCTTTTTAAAATTCAAATTGAAAATTCAAAATTCAAAATTCAAAATTCAAAGTAAATATATTTATTTAAAGTTTCAGCATTTTTTTTTAAACTCTAAATCGTCATAACTTTGGTTCTAATTGATCAAAATATTCGATCCGGAGTTTATTTTAAAGATTATTGTTGATATTTTTGATATATTAATAAATAAAAGCATAAAAATAGTTGTAAGAACACGTAAACTTGGAAAAATAGTACGATGCGCCATGGTATCAATGTTTTAAAATCGAAAATATAAAAAACGTTTGAAAATCTGTTAAAAAAAAATAAGGCAAAATCGTATATTCTCACCTACCCTAAAAGTTAGTATTTTTTATGTATAAAATCATATAAAAATTAAAAAAAAAAAATATATAGTTTTTGAGAAAATCGTGTTTGAAAAAATTGCTTTTTTCGGTTTTTTGTAAATAACTCAGTAAGATCAAATTGTATTACAAAAATCAAAATTGCATTAGAAACTAGATAGAATTCCGCACACTTCCGTTAAAAGAACACCCAAAAAGGTTAAATTGACGTATGTATAGTCATTTAAAAGTAGAGGTTCATTTTTAATTTTTGAATTTTTGTTTTTACATTCAACACTAAAATTGCTGTAGTAAAAAAAAAAAAAATTTTTGAGCTTTCTACGAGGTAAGTTTTATCTTTATATACATAATAGAAGGTATTTTTATTACTTAGAAGAAAAAAAAATCGATCAGTGACGGCCTGCATGAATCTGAATGGAATCAGCCTAATACAAATAAACTTTAGCAATTCGAAAAAATAGTTAGAGCTGATTTGAAATAATAATCCTTTTAGAAGTTGAAAAAATGATTTTTTTGGTAATAACTTAAAAAAAACAAATTTTCCAAAAAGGTTGACAAAACAAAAGTTATAGAGAAAAAAAACATACATCGTTTTAATATTATACATTTTTTTTTTATAAAATTAATATTTATCAAACTATCATTAAGAAAGTGTAGGAGCGCGGTGGCGTAACGGATAGAGCTCTTGTCTTCAACGCGGTGGGCACGGGTTCGAATCCTGTCCAGGTACCTCCGACTTTTTTACGAAAGAAAATTAGTGTATGTGCTACCCATATCGCGACTCTTAAAAAATCCGACCTCATTGAGTATCGGTTGATTGTTGGTCACAAAAGTGGCTGACCATCCATCGGTAGTCAAAATTTTCGGTATGGTGGGTCTGACAGTCTAGCCTGATGTAATGTGTTAAACGGGTACCGGGCTGGACTCCCTCGACTTCACTATATAAAAAAGGTTAATTATATAGAGGACAAAATCCTTTATATATTCATCTTTTAAAAAAAAAAAAAAAAAATCAGTAAAAAAGTGTTGAATTTTAGTAATTTTCATGAATAATTTGAAAAATATTAACTTAAGAAAAAATGTATGAAATAAAAAGGCAACTGATTTTCAATAACTCCCGCACCAGTTAGACAAAAAAATAAATTATATGCATAATTTGAAGCAAACCCACCTAGTAGTTTTCGAGACATATTGGCTTGATAAATACACACACTCGCACACCCACCCACTCGTGTACACCCGCACCTATCCACACAGATGCACAGGCACATGCACACACACACGCACGCACCTACTCACCTACGCACATCCACCCACACCCACACTCACACTTACGTATATAGGCACACACACACAGACATTTTCTGGAAACCACCTTTTCGACTCTTTGAGTCCAAATATGTACAAATTTTTGAAAAAGTATACAAAATTTTTTTTCTACTTTCCGACTGGAAAGTGGCGACGTCCCGGTCCGTGACCCAAACAAAGTCGCCGTTTTTCGGTGCCATCGAGCAGAAAAACAGTATACAACCCTTGGCCAGTAAATAAAAAAGCCTCAGATCACATGTTAGTTAACCTCGACTCCACCTCGGCTGACAATTATATGTGATCTAAGACCTTTCTTATTTTACTAGCCAGAGATCGTAACATACTATGTTATCGATATAGTGCTTTCTCTATGAGAAAGAAAAAATGTACACAAATTCAAGTAAATTTATGGAATTTATATAGATATCCCATGAATATTTAGAAATGTATAAAAGTTTACAAAAATGTACAAAAGTATTAAAACATGTATGCAGTTTCATATACAATTATTTTTACTGTATTCATAAATGTATATTAGTACTTATTAATGTACTTGAATGTACGTAACTGTTAAAATATGCGAAGAATGGTCTTAATTATGATAAAAATATTCTAGTTTTTTTCTACCTTTCTATTTTTTTTTATACTCTAATACATATTTCCAATTTTCACTAAGGTAATTAATCGAATCGTAAATATATGAATGATTATTTAATTTTTTTCAGTGCTGTAGACAAAGGAGGAGTAGGAGACAAATTTTTTGAAGGAATTATGAATTTGAGTTTCTTAAAAAAATTAAAAAAAAAATTGTTAGATATAATTGAGTATTTTCAAATAAAAGCAGAAAAGGATTTGGATGATAGTAAGCCTATATCAGATGAAAGGAGAGTCTTTTACTTCAATAGTGCCAAGTATGATATTTTTCTTGTTTAATATTAACCATCTCGAATCATTGATCAAATAACTTACTTTTTTTATCATTACTAATAGGTACTACAAAACTCTGAGTTCATGGCTAGAAGAACCTCGACTTAGAGAATCCGGACTTTATTTACCAGCCTTACCTCCTCAATTTATGCCTCAAAAACTAATTATGATATTACAAAATGATCAGGTTATTCTACGTTTAAAATTTTTAATATTGATTTCTTTTCAAAAATTATAGTTAATAACTTCATTTTACTAATTATATAACAGGATCCCTGGCTTGAGTATGTTGATTATTGGTCAATACAACAAATTCAAATGCAATCATTGCGAGAATGGCAGCGTTGTTGTCATCGCGAGTATAATGATTTAAATTTTAAACTACCAAGTCAAACACCTACAACTCTTCTTGAGTCATCTGATCCCTTACAACGAATTTTTCGTCGTCTTAATAGTTATGAGCAACCAATGACACCTCCTCTTCTTAGTCATTATACACCTATCATTTGCCATGTACCTAAAGAATATCTATGTGATTCTAATGCTGTGATTGAACTCATTAAACCACATCTCAAGGTAAAAAGAAAAATTAACCAAATTAAAGAACCATCTTATGCAATTATGTTCTGAAAATTTTTAACCATTTGGAAAATTAAAGGGAGTCACTTCAATTCATGATTAAAATAAATATTACTCTCTCCAAATAGTAGGGCGCTACGAGCCATAACAGCTCATGCGTAAGAGTAATATCTATTCCTCGAGTGAGTATATTGACTATAGCTCTTTATAAGTTATAGACTTAGACTCCTTAACCCTCTGACTATCGTGTCACAGATTTTTACACGGTACTTCATGCAAAATCTTAATCAAGAAAGTTAAAAAGCAAATAATTCTCGTATATATGTGCCCTTTTTTAATAAAAGAATCAATTCTTTAGTGGTAACTATAGCAAAAATCAATAGTTAGCCTTATTTTATGTCATAAAAAATAATTTCTTTCTATTTGAAAAAAAAAGGTTTTTATCGCTTTGTTTATAAAAAAGATTTGTAAAACTTGAAAATTAGAGATAAGTTGATTAATGTTTATGGGTATCGTGATTATATATGTCAGATGTAGGCAGATACTACTTATAAGTGAAGAGATATTTACTTACTTAGTGGAGAATGATATTTATTATTTAAATAATTAAGCTCCAAAACCTTGAATTTAGAGCTAAATATATTTATTTCCTTCAGCATGTTAGGTTCATAGATGTAATCCTTTTTCAAGCTGTGAAAAGCGAAAATTGTACAATTAAATACAAAATCATCGTAAAAACGTAAGGTAAGACTACACAATTTAAATGAATTTATAGCTAAATGCCAAAAAAGTTCAATATTGAAATCCTACGTTTTTAATTCATCTCTAGAAAATAAATTTAAATAACTCAATAAGACAAATTACGAAAAATGAACCGTCAACTTTTAAATATACATAGAAAATTAAACTTAAAAATTAGTAATAATAAAAAAAATTTTTTTAAACATTTTAAAAACACGTTTTTATAATGGAGAAAATACACTAAAAAGTATTAAATGAATAAATTTACTTCCTTGAAATTACTTTTATACAGTTCATTGCAATAATTAAGAGAAAATTTTACAACAATGTATTTTCTCCATTTTAAAAGCGTGTTTTTCAAATGTTTTTTTAAAATTTTTTATTTTCTACTTTTTAGTTAAAATTGAATTTTATTTTAGAAATTTTTTTAAGAAGCTTGAATTTAATTGTATCTTCTATACATTTCCCTATCCCTTATATATTCCCCTATCCTTTATATATTTACATATCCCCTATACATTCTTATATTCCCTATATATTTCCCTACCTTTTATATATTCCCCTACCCTCTATATATTCTTCTATCCCCTGTTATTCCCCTATCCTCTATATTTTTCCCATCCGCTAAGCATTATCTACAACTATCAACTCAACAACATTCTATCAACTCGCCTCGACCCAGAGATAGCCTCCCCCTTAAACTTCCTCGGAGATAACTTTGCACACCCGTCATCGCCGACTTGACAACGAATTATTGCATTGTCATCGGAGACCAAGGTCTGTGTAGAATTTCAGAAATTTCCATCGTCAAAAAGTGCCTCAAATCGAGCGTGCAAGATTTGATTACGGACAGACAGACAGACGAGAAAGCAAGCTTAATAAAAGCGTGTAAAATAATAAAACTAAATGGCAAAGTTTCGCAAATAACACATACTGTATACATTAAAAATTAAAAACCAATTCTAACAAAAATAAAAAAAATTATAATTATACAAAATTCTACCTTGGAACAACCAATCAAAATACATGAAATATAGTTAACGTCAACATCGACATATCAGCGTAATATATAAAGCAAAAAGATAATCAAGTAAACATATAATCCAGATTGAGATATAAGGAGAATCCCCTTTACAATAAGTAATACAATTAGATAGACCAGTTCATCTCTTTGTTTTCGCTAATACATTCGCTGATAAAGCCTCACACATTCCGACATCTAAAGAGTCAATGTAGTGATGATTTTGCATATAAAATAAATAAGAACAATGATTAAACTACCAGAATGATGATAGATAAGAGTAAAAGTCATATTTATTCTGATTTTCCTTTTCAACATTCTCAATCACATCAATCTTTACATGTATTTTTTAAAAGTTATGTATCGCGACGTCAGATGACGTCAAATTATTGATGATTTTATTGATAAATTTGATTCGATTGTAAGAGAATACGAAAATAACAATCCAACAGAGGTGTTGTCCGAAGAAGAGAAGAGGTCAGCATTCTATCAGGTGGTTTCTGGAAACTTTCCAGAACTCAGATCCGCTTCACTGATTAGAAGGCAAACTAATAATAATGAAATGAGTTTAGAAGGTATGAAAAACTCCTTATTGCAGCTTGAGGCAGAACAAAGGTCAGAAAAGAAGGTAGAAGTTGCCGCTAATTTGGCTTACCTAGGTTGCAGTACGGCCGTTGTTTTAGATGCAACAAGGAGGGGCATCTGCAAGTCGCTTGCCCGCTGGCAGAGTACCACTTGTGGTACTGTTATTACTGTAAAGCGATAACAGGCTACAAGGGGAACGACTGCTTTCAGGCAGGAAGTGGCACGTCGGGAGAACGTCCCAAGGACTCAGGAGACAGGTTAGTTCACAAAAATAACACAAATACATACAGAAATAAGGGAGGAAATACACACAGGAACAAGGGGGGAAACACATACAGAAAAAACAAAGAAAATTATAGAAATAACTCTGGAAGTGTTACCAAAGCAAAAACCAGAGTGCTTAGGAAGTCTCAAGACAAACCAACTAAGGAGAAGAAAAATCAGAAAAATGCAGCCAAAGCTTACATTGCAGGTAACAACCAATCAAGTAACATTAACAACTGAAAAATATATTTATCAGCAGACTCTGGAGCAACTGAACATATAGTTCAAAAAGGACTAATCGTAACCAACTTTGAAAAGTGTTCAAATAAAATAATAAGAAGTGCCAACAAAAACAAGGCCGCAGATATCACCATAGATGGTAAAGGCGATCTACTACTCACTTCAAACACAAATAACTCAGAAGTAATAAAACTCACAGACATCTTGGCAGCTCCAGATGTCTCTTAAAATCTAATTTCTTTAAGAAAATTCGTAGATGTTGGACTAGGAATCTATCTAGACGATGAAGTTCTAGAAATCTTTGATAAGCAAAACGGAGAAAAATGTATAACCGGAAAATACGTAAAACCAAATTGGTTGGTTACATTAGAAGTTATAAGAAGTAACCATAACTCAACAACAGAAGACTATGAAGAACGTCAATATGAAGCAAGACTGGTCTCACTAGAAGACTTCATACAACAATCTCAATCGGAGAATATAGAACCTCAAGGAAGTGCAGCCACACCGTCTGAGATTGGGAGGGAGAATGAAGAACATGAAGTCCCAGAAAGCGAAGATGACGAGGAAATACAACTAAAAAACAAAATTATAGACATAGACAACGTAAAATATGTACAAATGCTTGATGGTCTACTAACAAGTGAAACAAATCCAAAAGTCACAAAAGACCAATTAGATGTAGGAATGTTATGGCATTTAAGGTTAGGACACATGTCTTCAAGATACCTAAAATACCTACAAAAAGACTTAGACTGTCTAAAGAAAATCAAATTCAGAGAAAATATGCTAGATTGTGGATCCTGCATAATGGGAAAAATGGAAAATCTCCCATTCAGGGAAATCAGAGATAAGGCAACCAGGTGTCTGGAAATGATCACAGACGTAATGGAACCAATCAAACCAGCATCATATCTAGGAGGCAATAGATTTATAGAAGTTTTTATAGATGACTACTCCAGGTTTGCCAAAGTATACTCCATGAAACATAAAAACGAAACAGGAGATTGCTTGGAAAAATTCCTCAAGATGTCTAGGAACATGTTAAGAGAAGATATAAAAGTATGCTATATAAGAGCAGACAACGGGACAGAGTTCACTGGAGGTAAATTTGCAGAGGTAATGATAAAAGAAAAAATTGAGAATAACTTTGGACCGTCACATACACCGCAATATAATGGGACCGCCGAAAGATTCAACAAGACGATCCAAGGGAAAATAAGGACTATGATGATCGACTCAGGTTTACCAGCAAGTATGTGGATTCTAACATTAGAAGCAGCTGTGCATATATATAACAGGACTCCACACAGCGTACTTAAATATAAAACGCCGATAGAAGTAATGCTCCTAGGAAAGAAACATCATCAAGAAGAAATCAGAAGGTTTGGTTGCATAGCATATGCAAAAATAACTGACGTCAAATCAAAATTTGAAGTAAGAGCAATAAAAGCAGTTCTAGTGGGTTACACAACCACAGGATATATTTTATGGCATCCTGAAACCAGGAATTTTCTCAACTCCAGAAACGAAAAATGTAATGAGAAGTTAGTCTATAAAGACGAATACAAACTTTATCAAAAATACAAAAGAAAATTTTCCGCGGTTTTCTAAATCGTGATTGTGTGCGGTCCAAACGTTATTAATTTGCTTTTTATTTCATAGTTTTTTTCACGACTAAATTGTTCATTTAAATGAACACTTTTCAATTTACTATAAAAATCACAAATGAGATTCTTATAACGATTTCTTTTCTTCGTTTATTTCTTTTTACACATAATTTATCATAAAAATATAATTCAAGGCAAAATGTATTCAATTTTGGAAATTAATTTTTTATATTAACATGAGACAAATTAATGAAAAAAAAATGGTTATACGAATTTCGTTATTTAGGTTATTTTATAAAACCAGTTTCAAATTTTAAAAATGATTAATCATATGTTATTGATAATGGAAAATTATCATGAGATAATTATACGGTTTATTTTATAGAAGTATATTTTGTGTCTGTTTTATATCATTGTCATTAGAGAAACTGAAGTTTTTATAGAGCGAGTGGTTTAGTCAAAATTTAATGAAAATATGTTTCTCAACTATGTCGAAAATACTCGTTATATGTTATATGTATGTTTAAGATATTAATAGAAGAATGATTCTATTTCAAAAAAAAAATCTTTATGCTCAACTACAAAAGTTTATCTATTTTAGAGAAAAACATTTGGTTGTAAAACCTTTTGGCGCAACTTTGTAAAAACTTTTTACCTTTATTTTTGTGTAATAAAAATCTGTCTTTGCCTGTTCGAACGATTTAGGAAACTTCGAAAATTACGATCGTTAAATATATGTTTTATTTCTAATTCTTTGTTTATACTTCACTGTAATTTTAACCAAAGAAACTTTTCCTCTTTTAGTTACTTTTCTTTTGGAATAATGCAAGTACGTATTGCTGCACTCATTGTAAAAATCAAAATTATATATTTTTTAAAAATATTTTGTTAAATTTAACTAAAAAGGTTTACTACTTTTTGAGAAAAACTTTACATAATAAAACTTCAATAATTTTGAAAAACTTATAGAAATTTTGCTATAGATATATATATTTTGTTTACTGAGAATTGTATTATCAAAAATTTTGATAATTTAATTTATATTACAATTTTATTTGTTTAAATTTTTGCAAAATCATATATTTTCTTTAAATCTTAAAAGAGAAAAATATTTTCAATATACTTCAAATCAAATTTTTAAATCATTCTTTTATTTTTTTAATTATAGAAATATTGCAGTTATTTTCTTATGTTTATAACATGACATGATTAGCATCGTTCCATTTTCGAAAAAATCTCCTTGGTTGTAAAAAACACAGAAAATTTCGCCAAAGAACTTTACTGGGTTTTTGTTTTTCTTCGTTTTCTATATTATTCTTTTTATATATTTTTATATTTTGAAAATTTTAAACTTTTTGCGCGTTTTGGCAATACTTTTACCCTTATCCAAAATAACAGTCAACTTTAGTAAAAATTTTAACACAAAATCATTGCTCGCAAAATCATACTTTACAAAATTCTTCTATATATTTACTATTAATTATTCAAAATAGTTTCATTACTTGAATCCTCATCACGAAAAATATTCATTAATTTTTTTTTATATTATTGTTTAGTAAATACTTTCTTGTATTAACAAAAGATTTTTTTGTATATGTATTAGAAATGTTATTTAAACGACTGGATTAATTTGTTTCTCAGTCAGCTTTCAGTTAAGTTGCACACTTATATTTTTTTATATATGTATATTAACTCTCGTCGCTGTACTAAAACTTGTACTTTTTCATATTGATGGTTTTTAATTAAAAAAAAATTCTCTTTTTAATTCACCGCATTTTACTTATTTATAATATCAAATTTTAGAATTTTCTGACTGTTTTTTTTTTTTTTTTAATAGAATTTATTTCTTTTTACTCACAAGTAGCAAAATATATAAAAAACAATTTGGAGAAATCTTTGCATTTAATGCACAAAAATCGTTTCTATTTCTATATTTTAAATTCCATTCGTTAGATTTTATTTTAAGGTAAACTCTTATTTGTACTATATTTTTTTTTACTTTTTGCTTTTTATTTTAACCAGCAATTCAAATTCGTCTATTGGAAAAATGCATTTTCTTTTCGTTATTTTCGTTTCTTTTCATGAAACACTTCAATTTTTATTTTTTTATTTCCATTTTGAATACTTTTTCACTTCACTTTTTTTTTCACTATTGCACTTTTCTCTCATCCCACGGGTCGCAGTGCGCAACGGCAAAAACTCTACAGGTCCGCTCGTATTGCGAATCAAAAAAGAAAAAATTTTTTTTCTCTTCTGTTTTTACAAAACCAGCAAGTTCTTTATTTTTAAACAACAAAAAACCCTGCCATTGCCCCATCTGTTGAGCGCCAAGTGTAACGGCTTATTTTTCAGAGGGTTTAATCTCTGCAAAATCTGCCGTTGTTCTTTATTTATATATATTTATTTGACCCCAAAAATAATTGATACAAATTTAATGCAATAATGAATTCATTACTTCATGTTACGAACCTTTATTCTCCTAATATTTGTAGAAGAATAAAGTATTAAACATTCAATATAAAAGTATTACCGGGTACTTCTCAAATATTTCAAAAAAAAATTTTAATAGAGTGATAACAATACGAAAAGAAGGAAAACATGTCGTAATAATGGATGTTTTACATTGGATAAAGAAAATCAAAACAAACTTAATAATTTCTCTTCATTTTCAATTAAGTCTTAAATTTTATTATGGCTTACATGATAATGGAGAAACAGAAAATGGACACATTTTATTCTAATTAAAATGAAAATTTACATTTTTACCCAAATAAAAACCCATACAATAATAGTTCGGTTTAAATACAAAACATTTACGTGCATGAGTGCAATGACTATATTTTTATTAACTTTGTACATGCATAAAAAAAAATTTATTAAACTAAGGAAGAAGATTTTTTTTTCTTATTTTAAACAAAAAAATTCCTTGCATCAGAAATATTAATGTATCGAGATTTTTAGTATAAAATTCGGTTTAATGATATTTATTTGAATAAAATTATACTTTTAAATTTCTATTCAAGTTAAATTGGATGTTTAATTATTGCATCTCAATTGTTTATATATTCATTAATTTTACTAAAAATAACACTTATCTGTAAAAACAAAGTTTATATATTCCGCTGGCCAGCGCAAACAGCATTGCCGGCATTCCAACGAGCAGGCAGACTCACGCTCTTCCCGTTGCTCTGCACTCGTTGAATTACAGTTCACTAGGTCGTATTTTCGAGTCATCCTTACAGCTTAAATCCGAAATTTTAATCAATTTAGCCAGTAAAAGAGAATAAAAGAAAACGTTTGTTATTTCAAATTTCCAGAAAAACATATATTTGAAAATAATGTCAAAATTCTGTGAAAACCCGCAATATCCAGTGAAATTTTTAACACCATAAAAGTTTTGATATGAATTGATAAACTTCCTATGAACTTTATTTTCTTAGCATGAAATTACAACAAAAATATCTAGATTTGTACATGTAAATTTAAATAAAAATGTTAATTTGTTCTCTGAATTAAAAATGGCTAATAAAATATAAAATCTAAAGCTGTCGTACTGCCTCTTGGCCAAGTCTACGCGCGTCTGATTCTTCAATCTACAACGTTAACGCTGTTGCACTTCAAACAGCGTCAACGGTCAAGAGAGAGAACAGTGAGAAAGAAAGAGACAACAATTCTTTCCTTTCTTGCTCCTCCTCCATCGTTGTGCATGAAGTTTTTACTCTTCCAAGCTTTCTACTTTCTTAGCTACGTATAGCGGAGAGAGAGAGAGAGCGGGAGAGAATATACTGTATTGAGCGATAAGGAGTGTAAACTCTTGGCCTTAACTGCTTTTATGTCTTTATAAATTTAACATAGGAAAAATTTTTATACGTTTACTTTAGATTAAATTCTTATTTATTTAAAAAAAATTAAAATCTAAATTTTGTCACTTAACATGGTCATAGAAAACTATAAGTGTCGTAAAACTGATCTACAGTCCATACTTAGATGAATCCCAATCTTTTTAATATTACTATCATGGAACTGTTGTTATTACACTTTTTGTTTATGTTATATCGTAAATGTAATGCTAAATATAGATATTGGAAAAATCACTAAATTTATAAAAATATTAGAAAGATTTGAAGTTCTAAGCGCGTTTCAATATAAATATTCTATTCCAGAAAAAATAAAAAGGGATTAAAGTACTTTAATAACTAACAAGGAGCATGTATATAATACAATATACAAGACTCCATCTAAAAGTATAGACGGCACAAAGTACATAGTGTAGACTCGGCCTAATACTAATATTTTTATTAACATGAAAGATCACTTTATAAATAATCAAATGACTGGCAGCTTAACAAATAAGCTTCTTATTAGTTCTACGCACGTCAAAATAATTTATTAACTTCAAATTTATATTTGTTTCTATAATCTAACAATAATGCAGTCGAAGAATAGTATACGATGGCTGTGTTGAAAACTTGTGAGAAGTAAAAAAAAAGAGAAAGTACGTGTAACATATAACATCGATCTAGATTCCTACTGCATATTAAATCGATTTAGCCCGAAAACTTTTCCAGGAATACCCTAAACATTTTCACTGACAGCCCGGAAACTATTCGGGAACAGCCCGAAATCTGTTCCGGCACAGCCCGAAAACTGTTCCGGGATAGACTCATTTTTTGACCGGAAATTACTGTTTGTCATATATTTTTTCCGAGATATTCCGAGATCTTGAGAAAATCCCGGAAACTTTTATTAGATTACGAATTTCGTCCTAGAACCATCGATTAGATATATATATACATGGAGGCAGCCTGTTATATGGAAAAATTGTGGCTATTTTAACGATGATGTGAGAGAGAAAAAAAATAACTTCTCACATACTATCTCTCTCGTGCAGCGCTTACGGGAGTGTTATGCGATTGAGATAGGATGTAAGTTATTTTCTTGTTCTCTACCCAAAATTGCCACCACTTTTTAACATGGCATGCTTTCTCCATAGTGGTATATATGCTCTAAAGAACAAATTGGGAAAAGTGACAACTACTTTTCTGAACGTACAGAAAAAGCATTTATTCACAGTTTATATCAAAGATCCGCATTGTTTGTTTCTTAAGTATCATAAAAAAGTATGCGAAAAATATTACTTAAAAATAATAGAACAGAGCATTAATTTATTTTGTTACAGACTGTTTTCAAGTACGGGATTTAATATAAGCCAAACGCATATTCATTGATTTTTAACAATGGATAATTACTGAATGTACTTCTATAAAACGAACTATTTTTGTCTAAAGCTGATTGCATTGGACATATTCTGGATCACAGGAGAAAATATAGCAACCTAAAATATTACATTTAAGGTAAAGGAACAGATATAGCATTCACATTTTTAAAAAAGATTCATATTTTTATAGGCCAGAGTAGGGCAAGTGATTTCAGTAGTGAACTCAATAACACCGTATAATGCATAAAAAAGTTTCCGTGCAGCCCGGATAAAGCACCGAAGTTTTCGGGCAGCCCGGATAGAAAATCAAAAAGTTTCCGGGCAGCCCAGATAAAACATCATAAAGTTTCCGGGCAGCCCGGATAAAGCATCAAAAAGTTTCCGGGCGATTGGATAAAACATCATAAAGTTTCCGAGCAGCTCAGATAAACATAAATAAGTTTCCGGGCAGCCAGGAAACTACCATTGTAGGTACAGGTTTTCCGGGATGCCAGGAAACTTGGCAAAGATCCCGGAAACTACCAATATGATTCGAAAATCAGTCCGGAAACTACCAATACTTATATATATATTTATTTATTAAAAAAAGTTTGTTGTAAAAAGAACTAAAATGAAAATTATTTTGAGTTATTTCTAATAATTGTATTCTTGAATTTATTTACAGTTATTTACGGATATTTGCAGTATCTACATTTAAAAAATGTGTAAATGATAATAAACAATTATTATTTATCTCCAGCCTAACGCTTTTTCATTGTTATTTACGGTTTTCAATATTTTCTTATAATCATTTGTTTATTCACAGTATTATTCTATATAAAAAAAATTATTTTCATACAAGGTAATGAAATATTTAATCATTAGATAATATATATATATATATATATATATATATATATATATATATATATATATATATATATATATATATATATATATATATATGTTGCATATCACAAGAAAATTTACACATCAGAACTAATTCTCTAATGTAAAGAATACAAAATTAAATTAATAGAATTTTGAAATTTTGATATGGGAATACTTTTTAAAAATAACTTTTTAATAACTTTGAAAAATGATAAATTTTTTAAATAACTTGTGGTATTAAATGCTAATTAAATTCAGTTTTAACATGAAGATAATTATTCAAGCTGGAAATGTATTCAATGAAATAATATAACTATTTATAAGTTATCACTTAAGAAGGTACCTTCGTCCACCACTCGAGTCAAATTTTCAATATGCTTATTTGATAAAAAGTTACTAGATATCTCCCCTCCCCCAAGAATATATGTTTTGTATAGTGATTTTCACATACTCGATAGAATTAGCATCAATATAAAAAAAAAAGAAATAATTTTTATTCAAAACTAAAAAATTAAAATTAATTAAAGAGCTAAGATCATCATCTTTACTGTCGAAATCATTTACATGCTCTTTTTACGAAATTTGAAAATTTGAGGTTACGGTGTGTTTTTGCCACCGTCCGCTATGTACGATAAAAGTAACTAGATTCGTACATAAATGAATAATTTATTCATTTATATTTCCGTGTAAAAGTAATGAAAGTTTCTGAAAATTATTTTACACGTTGCCAGTAATATTATGTTTATCCTCAAAAAATTTCATTTTATTCTGTTTTTTTATTTTAAGATCAACTACAATATCAACGTTTCCCCATAAGAACCAATGTTATATAATTATTCTAATTTCTCATTAACGAGATAACGAGTCTTCATGAAATTTTATATGTGCATTTTAGACATAAAAACAAACAGTTTTGCATAGTTTCGACCAAATCTGTTTTGTCATACTAAAGCGAAGGTACCTCGTTAATAATAATTTTTTAAACTTTTTATTCATAGTTTAAAATAATATTAAATATATGATTATCATTTCAATAGTTTTTCTAAAATATTATGTAAATTTTATAAGTATATATTATTTAAGGAGATGTTAAATGGACAGTACACTTGCGCCGATAAATATTAACTATATTTCGATTGTATTTCAAAATTTTGAATAAAGAGATGCATTAACATATAATATGTATTACGAAGATTATTCAGTTAAATTTTTAAATAAATCTACTCATTAGTTATTGAGGAGTTAAGGTTCCAATATTATTTACAAATATTTTTCTATTCGGAATCAGAAATCTGAATATCTTGAAAACTAATGATTAGAATAATTTGAAAATTTAAATAAATAACCATCATGGTATATACTACACTTTGAAAAATTTTCTGGTAACTATACCAATTTCCTGTAAATAATTACATGTTTTAGCGATGTGAAGTTACATTTTTATGTAACTTTACATCGCTAAGCGTAGGTCCTACGATGATCGCGGTATTTTCCCGTGCCTAGCAGTGTAATGTTACAGTCAATATCAACACGGCTATGCGGTAAAAATACATGACATACGTGAACTTTCGCGACAGTAGGAACACATTTTAAACACAATAAGAAATATTTTATCCTTATTAATTGATGTTTAATATAAAGTTATTAAATAATCTTTTCAAATTTCATAGTGTCATGAGTAATAAACGTTCAACGTATATTTTTTATTAAATTATATCAAATGTAGGTTAGAAACGATGGATTATGTAATTTTACTGGTTTTCATGTGTATTTAACACGCTCAGCAAGGGTTCCGAAACTTACCATGCTCAGCGATGTAAAGTTCCAAAAAATTTTTTACTGAGTACGAGTTAATACATTCCTTTTATGGTAATTCAGAAATAGAGTGGAAAGACATCAGTTAAATATGACAGTTAATTTTTATATCTTCTCATAGTGAAATATAATCAAACTTTGACAACAAATTCAACATAATAAAATAATTGTACTTTCAATTATCATATTTAATACAAATTTTAGAGTGATATTACAAAATACTATTTTTTCCCGCATTTATAATAAGTGTTTCGCAAATAATAAGTAAATTTTCTTTTAAAATGTTTACTTTTTTAGGGAAAATTTCACTCCCATCTGGACAGTTCATAAATATAAATTCATAATTACAGACATAATGAGAAAAAATCATTCATATTTCATATATTTTCCTATCTTTATAATTGACTATTAGAACAAATTTAATATCAAATAAATAATTTTTTTAAAGTGTATTTCATAAAAATTATGTTCAAACGATATTAAAGAAATATTTTTGTATCATGTGATGATAATTTTTCAAATGAGGTAATTTGATGTATTTTTAAAATTAATATGTTTCTCTTATTAAAATTATTATTGCTTTAATGAAATAAATTTTAATATATTTAATTGTTAACAATTTTTATATAAATGACAATTCATTTAAATACAAACACGTGTACAAATGAAAATGTAATTAAGGTAAATATAATTTTAATATTTATAATGTAATTTGTAAATGTAAGGTAAATATAATTTCAATATTGTAAGGTAAATGTAATTTTAATATATTTAATTGTTAACAATTTTTATATGAATGAAAAATTATTTAAATACTAACACGTGTACGAATGAAAATGTAATTAAGGTTAAATGTATGTCATTTATAAAAAATTGTTAACAAGTAACTTTTTGAATAATATATTTTCATGAAAACTAATTTAAATACTTTATTCTCGAAGATAACTAAATAAAATTTTAATTTAATAAATTTAGTCGTACAATTATAAATATATAATATCTATATAACTGTTCATCAAATAAAATTATTATTTTTTTAATATATATATATTAAAAAAAGAATTATTACAATAGATTGTAGTTAAATAAAAATGTGTATTTTAATAATTATAGCGTTGAAATTTACATTGATGAAAATGTTATTTGATTGACATTTACAGTATTATTTTAACTATATTTGAAAGGTCACTTGTCATCAATGGAAAGATATTTAATTATTTAAATCAATAATTTATTAATATCAAGAATTTTCTAAAAATTATAATATTTATCATATGCAAACCTTACTTGTGATACATACACTTTGTAATATTTGTATATCATAAAAATTTTATATTAGATGCTAAAAGGATCGTTAAGTAATTGCAAATAGTTATTTTATTATTCTGAAATATTCAAATTTAAAATTAATCAGAAATGTGTATTTTAATCTTATGGTTTTTTTTATTTAAATTTCGTATTTTATATATATTAAATATATTTGTGAAGATATTTTTATTAGAAATAAACACAGAATTTTTTTTAAGCATGTTTCACGTAAGAATTAATTTCATAATTCAAATTCATGGTCATATATTAAGGTCTGGAAATTATAGTTGTTACTCAGTTCCCAGTTCTCAGTTTATTTATATTAAATATCGTACTATCTTTGTTTTTCTTATGAAACTAGATTGAAAAATAGTCACTTGATGAAATGAATCATACGCTTTTTTACTTTAAGCACATGTGTACATATATTTTTATATTATGTTTCATCAAATTATTTTTAATTTTATATAGTACTCAAAATTAACTTAAATTAATTAATTCTTATTTACTTAAAATTAGTCATTTATACTGTAACGGTAATTTACTACGCGTTACAGAAGAAATTAGATTTTTTAATTCCCATTTAACTTTAACTAAGTCTATGTATTTTTGTTAGAATACGGAGCTGCTAGAATTTATATTAACTATGATAAACTAGCAACAGACTCCGGTAAAGCTAGTTAGTATGTTAGATTGATGCGCGACGGAGCATATTTCCATCAGCTCGTCGCTGCGCGTCTCTCTCTCTCTTTCTCTTTCTCTTACCTGATCGAGAGACGCGTGGCCAGTAGCGCAGTTTTCCTTCGTGAGGCAGTTCCAAAATACGTTATATTAAAATATATGATATTACGTAATTAAATAATTTATAACTGCTCACAAGGACCGCGGAGGCGTCGGAGTAAGCAACGGGAAATATATATTTTATGATGAATATAGTCAGGCAATATAAATTAGTTGAAAGCACGTTTTAATAGAAAACAAACTAATTTATTATAAGACAAAAATATAAATGTAATAAAGATAGAGTATGAATTAATCGAGAATGAAATAATATAATATATGAAATGTAATGTACGCGTCTAATGAGAGAGTGAGCAAAGGCAGGGCGCGTCGCGAACTAAATAGTACTCGCTTATGACGCTGACCAGTTATATCACCGATGATACAATATGCCCGAACAAGTATCTCTCGAGGAAGAGACACTTAGATATCGCACAGTATAATTATACTCACAATAACGCACTGGCCAGCTTACACTAATTACCTACGTGCACGTAGACGCCGCTCGCCCGTTATCGAAGCTTCTCCCCTGTACGTAACCAATACGTAGATGCTCTAGACTAGGTCGGTGGAAGACGTCTCTTCCCGATCCTTGAATTCCGCTGAGGTCCTCCAACGTGGTTGCCTGGACGTAGATCGGTGGAATCCTATGCACGCCGATCAACGTATTTGTTGGCACTTAATGGCTGACCGCTAAGAAGCGCGAAAAGCGGTCAAGCAAAACTCTACAGAAAAAATTTTTGAGAGTTGCAACTATAATATAATACGCTAGTCGATATAAATTAACGACTTTTATTCAAGACAACGTTTCGCGCTATCAGTTGCGAACTTAGTCTACCGTATTATATGACCACGTGACGAAATTCTTTAATAAGCACAGCGCGGCTTAGGTTTCGTGCTAACGCAACGGTAGCCGGAAACTCTCTGAAGCGTCTCGCGGCCGGCTTGCTTCTCGCTCGCGTGTCGGTCGTCAAGATACGCACTTCTTTACTCGGCTTAGACGAGATATATGACCAAGCGTTTATTCTATTTTAATACCTAAGCGCGCAAGATTCAAACACGGTAGAATACCGTTACAATACATAATAATATAATACGCTAGTCGATATAAATTAACGACTTTTATTTAAGACAACGTTTCGCGCTATCAGTTGCGAACTTAGTCTACCGTATTATATGACCACGTGACGAAATTCTTTAATAAGCACAGCGCGGCTTAGGTTTCGTGCTAACGCAACGGTAGCCGGAAACTCTCTTAAGCGTCTCGCGGCCGGCTTGCTTCTCGCTCGCGTGCCGGTCGTCAAGATACGCACTTCTTTACTCGTCTTAGACGAGATATATGACCGAGCGTTTATTCTATTTTAATACCTAAGCGTGCAAGATTCAAACACGGTAGAATATTGTTACAATACATAATAATATAATAAAAGAAAATTCAACCGAGCGACGTTAGGAGCGAAAAATTTCAATATAATTGATATCTATCAACGTAAAACCCATTAAATTGTGTTACCATTTTCAACAGTTGATAAATATAATGTAAATCATATAATATATATATCACTATTCAAAACTCAAAAGTAGCTATTTTAAAACGGAATATGGAAGATAAACATGTATCGTTTTATTCCTTAAAAATCACGAATTAAAATATTAATTATTAGTAATTTTAAAGTGTTATAAATTATGTAAATAATTCTATATTTAATAATTTTTAATTTTAGTAACAGGAAAAGCCGCCCAAAAAGAGATTAATAATTACATTTTCTGCGAAATATTGCCCTCAAATTGAGTAGATGAAATATCAGTCTTAGTTCCAAAAAAAGACACTAAGCATCGCAAATTTACGCTCTTACTTCATAATATAATAGTACCAACATTGGTCCTTAAAATTCAAGCTATAGTACTACTTGAAATTATATCGCCACTCTTTTTTTAAGTACCTTAGTACATAAATTAGATATACTTGATTTAGAACCTATTTTAACAATACTTCCCTTTCTCCGTGCAGTTGTTAGTTCTAGTAAACGTCAAATACCGTTTACGATTATTTTATGGTTCGTGATTGAAACACGTGATTGAACAGAATGAATTCCTATTTTATTTTTTCATTGATTCTAATGCAATTTAGTAGAACAAATTCTTAATTCATCATGATATAATTTGTATTTATACAATTTTTATGTACATTGTAACTTCAATTAATCTTTTTTATAAAAATATTAAAATTTAATTTAGTACAAAACTACAATATCAAAATTCATAAGTTGCGGCAATGCTATTTTATTTTGAAATTGGCTAATATACATAATAATATAATATATGAAAATTCAACCGAGCGACGTTAGGAGCGAGGTATTTTTTGTTAGCTACATATTAAAATGAAACTACCTTTTTCTACAGTCCTTGGCTCCTACGGATCTGCGCATTTTATCGTAATAAGAATAGCAATTTTTATTGAGTCCTATAAAATGAGTAATTATCATATACAAGCACTTTTTTGGGCCTCTTTCTTGGGTCTTTTATCCTGAAGGCCAATTTATCCTGCTTCTGCTAAATTTTAACTAAATTTTAGCTAACTTTTATACAACTTTAAGCTATTTTTTAACCAACTTTTAGCTAATTTGTTACTCCTATTTTAACGAAATTTTAACTAACTGGGGCCACGATTGATTCTTATACGCGACAGCAGCGTCGGTAACGATGGCAGAAAACTTTTTATAATATGATAAGATATATATCTTCCTATATAAAATAGTTTTTAAAAAATTTTAGTTGTTGAGCCCTTATATCTTACCCATAGAACTCTTATTTTCCACCCTTTTATTTGATAAAACCCATTTTCTACTCATTTTACACCCATTTTCCACTTTTTTCAACTCTACACCCCACCCAACAAAAATAACTGCTAATACCCACGTGAAGATACTGGAGTTCCAAGTTATACTCAATACTGAAATGATGTTTATGAATTCGAACCTTATAGACAAATCTCAATCTTGTGAATACTGAAGATTATCAAATTCCAACCTTAATCTTGAATTTGCACATGCGCACACAGAGAAAGGAAAATACCTAAAAAAAATGTACTAACTTGAGTCAGTAGTCAAAAAACATTACCAGTCGTTTTTTAATTGATACTCAGTACATAAATCAAGACAACCTATATTAGTACATCTTTCAACGTGTCTTACCCCAAAAATTATTTGGTATAGTACCGAATTTTTTCGTACGACGGAACTTAATTATCTTATACTAACATATTACCTATATAATGCGCACTGCGGCGCTGTCAAGTATAAAACTTCAATATAATTAATACTCAATAACGCAAAAACCATTAAATTGTAAAACAATTTTTAACAGTTGATAAATATAATGTAAAGCATATCATATATAACAATTTTGAATTACTAATAATTAATTCTAAACTCAAAAGCTAACTATTTCAAAACGAAGTATGGCAGATGAACATGTATCGTTCTATTCCTTAGATATCACGAATTAGAAAATTAATTATTAGTAAATTAAAAGTGTTATATATTATAATAATAATTCTATATTTATTAGTTCTTAATTTTAGTAACAGAACAAGCCGCACCAAAACAGAATAACAATCACATTTTCTGGAAAATATTGCCCTTGAATTAAGTAGGTGAAATGTCAGTCTTAGTACTGAAAAAAAAGACACTAAGCATCGAAAATTTTTGCTCTTGCTAAATAATATAATAGTACCAACATTAGTTCCTAAAATTTAAGCTATGTACTAATTGAAATTATATTGTCACTTCTATTTAAAATACACAAGTACATAAATTAGATATACTAGATTTAGTACCTATTTCAACAGTACCAACGAATATAGACGCTCATAGAAGCGTACTCTTAAATGGGAAATTTCTGCCAAAAATGAGTTACCCAGCTACTGAGGGCGCCACTAGATCCCATGTATTTTTATATCTATATATATAAAATTTTTCATATGTATAGATATACGAACAATGTTAAAGTGTTACCTAGGTTTTCGGACGGAAAATTTAACCCAGAAGAATCCTTTTATAAGCGTCTTTCTTCTTTGACAGTACTTTCCTTTCTTTTTGTAGTTGTTAGTTCTAGAAAACGTCAAATACTGTTTTCGATTATTTTATGGTTCGTGATTGAAACACGTGATTAAAAAGAATGAATTTCTATCATATTTTTTCATTGATTTAAATGCAATCTAGTAAAATAATTGTGACATTAATTCATCTTTTTTATAAAAATATAAAATTTAGTACAAAACTGCAATATCAAAATTCATAAGTTTAATTCTTTTTCATTTTAGAATTGGCTAATTTACACATAATAATATAATATATAAAAATTTAACTGAGCGACGTTAGGAGCGAGGTAAATTAAGCTAATACAAAAATTAAATATAACAAATAAACAAATAAAATCAAACATATTTAAAACTCTAATATAACATTGAACATAGAAAAAAAAAATTTCAAAGTAGAGTTTAGCGCTGTGTGGTGAAAAATCACGGCTGTTATTGTTAGTACTGTACCATTAAAAAAACACGATTGCTTATTTAAATGCTGTGTAATCAGAAAAAACGTGGCTGCTTTTGTAAGTGCTGTAATAGAGGGGAAAGCTAAAACTACTATAAGTGCTGTATAATTAGGAATTCGTGACTGCTATTCGAGCATTATCTCGTTTAAACACGCAGTTACTATTTTGAGAGCTGAAGATAAAAAATGCAATAAATATTGTAATCGATGTGTAATTGAAAATTCGCGGCAGCTATTATAAGCACTGCGTAGTTAAAAAAACGCGGCTGCTACTGTGAATTCCGTGTAGTTAAAAACCACAGCGACTATTGTAAGCGATGTGTAACAACTAATCCACGACTGCTATTGTAAGCGCTGTGTTATAAGAAATTCAAAGTTGCTATTTTGAGCGCTATGTATTACGAATTCGCGGCTGCTATATTGAGCGCTGTGTGGTTAAAGATACGACACTGCTATTGTAAGCGCTGTGTAATTGAGTATTTATGATTCCTATTTTGTAACGCTGTGTAATTAAAGAAACTCGACCGCCAATATGAGCACGGTGTTATTGATAAAACGCGACTTTTATTGTAAACGTTGTATAATAAAAATAACACAACCACTATAAGCGCTGGGTAATTAAAGGAACGCGAATATTAATATCAGTGCTAAGTAAGTGAAACCTAAAATTATCATCAAGAAGAACCTTTAAAACCAAATCTGTTATAAAAAAAACAGTATAAAAGAATCAAATAATACGAAAAAATGTAATTCAAAAAAAATCACTGAAGAATCAGGCCTTGATGTGCCCTCGATAAAAGTTTAAGTTGTTGATTTTTTAAAATGCTCTTAATTGATAACGGATATAGGTTCCAAAATGAAAATATTTATCAAAAAATTTTTTTTATTAATATAAACTATAAGAATAGCTATATGTTTAGATTGTCTTCTTTTACAAAGTTTTACTGATGAATCCTATAAACAAATCAGATACAAAATAACAACAAATCGGATATAAACCCATGAACCATAAACCCATAAACTCATAGACCATAAACCCATAAGCCCATAAACCATAAACCCATGAACTGATTGACCATAAATACATAAACAATAAACGCATCAACTATAAACCCATAAACCATGAACTTATAAACTCTGTACCCATAAATCATAAACCCATAAACCATAAATTCATAAGCTATAAAGCTATAAGCTATTAATCCATAAACCATACAACCATAAACCATTAACCATAAACCCATAGACTATGAACCCATAAACCATAAACCCACAGACCATAAACCTATAAACCATAAACACATAAGCCATAAACCCATTAACCTACAAACCATAAACCTATTAAGCATAACCATAAACTCATAAATTATAAACCTATACACCAAAAACCCATTAACTCTAAACCCATAAAACATAACCCATGTACCATAAACCCTTAAAGCATAAACTTGTGTAACCATAATTCCATAAACCATAAATCCATAACCCATAAACCCATAAACTATAATTCCAAAAACCATGAACCCGGAAACCATAAACCAATAAACCATAAACTCGTAAATTATGGGCCCATAACCATAAACCTATAAACCATATACCCATAGACCATGAGACCCATAAACCGTAAACCCATCAACCATATACCATAAACTTTAATCCCATAAACTATGAGCCCATGAACCATAAACACATAGACCATAAACTCATAAACCATAAACCCATGAACTATAAACCAATAAACCATAAACCCACGAACCATAATCCTATTAACCATAAACCGCAAACTATTTATCCATAAACTATAAACCCATGAACCACAAACACATAAAATATAAACGCATAAACTATAAACCCATGAACCATAAACCCAGAAGCCATAAACCATAAACTATTGAGCTATGAACTATAAACCCATTAACCATAAACTCATGAACCATAAGCTCTCAAACCATGAGCCCATATACCATTCACTGATAGACTATTAACCAATAAAACATAAACCCATGGACCATAAACACATGAATCATAAACCCATACATCATTAAGCGATAAACTATAAACCCATAAACCATACACCTATTAACCCATAAACTCATAACCATAAACTCATAACCCATAAACCCATTAACCCATAAACTCATAAGTTATAAACCTATAAACCCATAAACTTATAAACACATGAACCATAGACCTATAAACCATTAACCCATAAACCATTAACCTATAAACTATGAACTCATAGACAATAAACCCATAAACCTTGAACCCATAGACCATCAACCTATAAACCATAGACCTATAGACCATTAACATATATACCTTAAACCTACGAACCATAAACCCATAAACCACAAACTCATAAACCCATGAACCATAAACTCATAAACTATAAACCAATAAACCATAAACCCATAAACCATAAACTCATAAACCGTTGACCCATAAACCATAAATCATAAAGCCATAAACCATAAACCAATAACCCATAAACCATAATCCTATAAACCCATGCACCATAGACCGATAAACCATAAACACATAAACCATAAATTTATGAAACATAAACCCATGAACCATAAACTCATATGCCATGAACCCATCAACCCGTAAACCCATAAACCATAGACCTATAATCTATTTACCCATAAACCATCAACATATAAGCCATGAACCCATAGACCATAAACTCATAAGCTATGAACCCATAGACCATCAACCTATAGACCATAAACCCATAGACCATGAACCTATAAACCTTCAACCCATCAACCATAAACCCATAAACCATCCACTCATAAACCATAAACTCATAATCCATGAACCCATACAACCATGAACCCATATATCATAAAGCCATGGACCATAAACTCATAAACCATAAACTCATAATCCATGAACCCATACAACCATGAACCCATATATCATAAAGCCATGGACCATAAACTCATAAACCCATAAACCCATATATCATAAAGTTATAAACCATAAACACATTAACCAGAAATTTATAAACCAGAAACCCATAAACCATAAACCCATAAACTATCAGCTTCGAAACCATAAACCCATAAACTATGAATTCATAATTCATGAACTCATTGACCATAAACACATAAACTATGAACTCATAAATCATGTACTCATGAACCATAAACACATTAACCAGAAATTTACAAACCAGAAACCCATGAACCATAAACCCATAAACTATCAGCTTAGAAACCATAAACCCATAAATTATGAACTCATAAATCATGTACTCATAGACCATAAAAACATAAACTATAAACCGAATAACAATAAACACATGGACCATAAACACATGAATCATAAACCCATATATCATTGAGCCATAAACTATAAACCCATAAACCATAAACTCATAAACCATAAACTCATGAACCATAAACCCATATACTATCAACCTATAAACCATAAATCATAAAGCCATAAACCATAAACCAACAACCCATAAACCCATAAATCATAAACTCATAAACCATAAACCCATTAACCCATAAACTCATGAGTTATAAAGCTATAAACCCATAAACTTATAAACACATGAACCATAGACCTATAAACCATTAACCCATAAACCATTAACCTATAAACTATGAACCTATAGACAATAAACCCATAAACCTTGAACCCATAGACCATCAACCTATAAACCATAGACCTATAGACCATTAACATATAAACCTTAAACCTACAAACCATAAACCCATAAACCACAAACTCATAAACCCATAAACCATAAACTCATAAACCATAAACCAATAAACCATAAACCCATAAACCATAAACTCATAAACCGTTGACCCATAAACAATTAATCATAAAGCCATAAACCATATACCAATAACCCATAAACCATAATCCTATAAACCCATAAACCATAGACCGATAAACCATAAACACACAAACCATAAATTTATGAAACATAAACCCATAAACCATAAACTCATATGCCATGAACCCATCAACCCGTAAACCCATAAACCATAGACCTATATTCTATTTACCCATAAACCATCAACCCATAAGCCATGAACCCATAGACCATAAACTCATAAGCTATGAACCCATAGACCATCAACCTATAGACCATAAACCCATCGACCATGAACCTATAAACCTTCAACCCATAAACCATAAACCCATAAACCATCCACTCATAAACCATAAACTCATAATTCATGAACCCATACAACCATGAACCCATATATCATAAAGCCATGGACCATAAACTCATAAACCCATAAACCCATAAACCCATATATCATAAAGCTATAAACCATAAACACATTAACCAGAAATTTATAAACCAGAAACCCATAAACCATAAACCCATAAACTATCAGCTTCGAAACCATAAACCCATAAACTATGAACTCATAATTCATGAACACATTGACCATAAACACATAAACTATGAACTCATAAATCATGTACTCATGAACCATAAACACATTTACCAGAAATTTATAAACCAGAAACCCATGAACCATAAACCCATAAACTATCAGCTTAGAAACCATAAACCCATAAATTATGAACTCATAAATCATGTACTCATAGACCATAAAAACATAAACTATAAACCGAATAACAATAAACCCATGGACCATAAACACATAAATCATAAACCCATATATCATTGAGCCATAAACTATAAACCCATAAACCATAAACTCATAAACCATGAACTCATGAACCATAAACCCATATACCATCAACCTATAAACCATAAATCATAAAGCCATAAACCATAAACCAATAACCCATAAACCCATAAATCATAAACTCATAAACCATGAACCCAAAAAACCCATAAACCCATAACCATAAACTCATAAACCATAAACCCATTAACCTATAAACCATAAACTCATAAGTTATAAACCTATAAACCCATAAACTCATAAACACATGAACCATAGACCTATGAACCATTAACCCATAAACCATTAACCTATAAACTATGAACCTATAGACAATAAACCCATAAACCTTAAACCCATAGACCATCAACCTATAAACCATAGACCCATAGACCATTAACATATAAACCTTAAACCTACAAACCATAAACCCATAAACCATAAACCCATAAACCATTAACCCATAAACCATTAACCTATAAACTATGAACCTATAGACAATAAACCCATAAACCTTGAACCCATAGACCATCAACCTATAAACCATAGACCTATAGACCATTAACATATAAACCTTAAACCTACAAACCATAAACCCATAAACCACAAACTCATAAACCCATAAACCATAAACTCATAAACCATAAACCAATAAACCATAAACCCATAAACCATAAACTCATAAACCGTTGACCCATAAACAATTAATCATAAAGCCATAAACCATATACCAATAACCCATAAACCATAATCCTATAAACCCATAAACCATAGACCGATAAACCATAAACACACAAACCATAAATTTATGAAACATAAACCCATAAACCATAAACTCATATGCCATGAACCCATCAACCCGTAAACCCATAAACCATAGACCTATATTCTATTTACCCATAAACCATCAACCCATAAGCCATGAACCCATAGACCATAAACTCATAAGCTATGAACCCATAGACCATCAACCTATAGACCATAAACCCATCGACCATGAACCTATAAACCTTCAACCCATAAACCATAAACCCATAAACCATCCACTCATAAACCATAAACTCATAATTCATGAACCCATACAACCATGAACCCATATATCATAAAGCCATGGACCATAAACTCATAAACCCATAAACCCATAAACCCATATATCATAAAGCTATAAACCATAAACACATTAACCAGAAATTTATAAACCAGAAACCCATAAACCATAAACCCATAAACTATCAGCTTCGAAACCATAAACCCATAAACTATGAACTCATAATTCATGAACACATTGACCATAAACACATAAACTATGAACTCATAAATCATGTACTCATGAACCATAAACACATTTACCAGAAATTTATAAACCAGAAACCCATGAACCATAAACCCATAAACTATCAGCTTAGAAACCATAAACCCATAAATTATGAACTCACAATTCATGTACTCATAGACCATAAAAACATAAACTATAAACCGAATAACAATAAACCCATGGACCATAAACACATAAATCATAAACCCATATATCATTGAGCCATAAACTATAAACCCATAAACCATAAACTCATAAACCATGAACTCATGAACCATAAACCCATATACCATCAACCTATAAACCATAAATCATAAAGCCATAAACCATAAACCAATAACCCATAAACCCATAAATCATAAACTCATAAACCATGAACCCAAAAAACCCATAAACCCATAACCATAAACTCATAAACCATAAACCCATTAACCTATAAACCATAAACTCATAAGTTATAAACCTATAAACCCATAAACTCATAAACACATGAACCATAGACCTATGAACCATTAACCCATAAACCATTAACCTATAAACTATGAACCTATAGACAATAAACCCATAAACCTTAAACCCATAGACCATCAACCTATAAACCATAGACCCATAGACCATTAACATATAAACCTTAAACCTACAAACCATAAACCCATAAACCATAAACCCATAAACCATAAACTCATAAACCATTAACCCACAAACCATAAATCATAAAGCCATTAACCATAAATCAAGAACCCATGAACCATAATCCAATAAACCCATAAACCATAGACCTATAAACCATAAACAGATAAACTATAAATTTATATAACATAAACCCATATACCATAAACCCATAAACTATCAGCTTAGAAACCATAAACCCATAAACTATGAACTCATAAATCATGTACTCATAGACCATAAAAACATAAACTATAAACCGAATAACCATAAACTCATGGACCATAAACACATGGATCATAAACTCATATATCATTGAGCCATAAACTATAAACCCATAAACCATAAACTCATGAACCATAAATCCATATACCATCAACCTATAAACCATAAATCATAAAGCCATAAACCATAAACCAATAACCCATAAACCCATAAATCATGAACTCATAAACCATGAACCCAAAAAACCCATAAACCCATAACCATGAACTCATAAACCATGAACCCATTAACCTATAAACCATAAACTCATAAGTTATTAACCTATAAACCCATAAACCCATAAACACATGGACCATAGACCTATGAACCATTAACCCATAAACCATTAACCTATAAACTATGAACCTATAGACAATAAACCCATAAACCTTAAACCCTTAGACCATTAACATATAAACCTTAAACCTACAAACCATAAACTCATAAACCACAAACTCATAAACCATGAACTTATATACCATAAACCGATAAACCATAAACCCATAAACCATAATCTCATAAACCATTAACCCACAAACCATAAATCATAAAGCCATAAACCATAAACCAAGAACCCATGAACCATAATCCAATAAACCCATAAACCATAGACCTATAAACCATAAACACATAAACCATAAATTTATGTAACATAAACCCATAAACCATGAACCCATACACCATCAGTTTAGAAACCATAAACCCAGAAACTATCAACTCATAATTCATGAACTCATTGACCATAAACACATAAACTATGAACTCATAAATCATGTACTCATAGACCATAAACACATAAACTATAAACTGATTAACAATAAACCCATATACCATAAACACATGAATCTTAAACCCATATATCATTAAGCCATAGACCATAAACTTATAAACTCAGAAACCTATAAACCATTAATCTATAAAGTATTAACAAATAAACTATAAATTCATACACCAAAAATTCATAAACTATGAAAACATAAACCATAAACTCCTTAACCATAAGCCCATAAACCATAAACCCATGAACCATAAAATTATAAACCATAAACCCATAAACCATAAACCCATAGACCATAAACCCATAAACGATAAACCCATAAACCATAAACCCATAAACCATAAACCCATAAACCATAAACCCATAAACCATAAACCCATAAACCATAAACCCATAAACCATAATCTCATGAACCATCTACCCATAAACCATAAACCACAAAGCTATAAACCATAAACCAATAACCCATAAACCATAAACCATTAACATATAAACCATAAATTCATAAAACATAAACCCATAAACCATAAACCCATGAACTATCAGCTTAGAAACTATAAACCCATAAACTATGAACTCATAAATCATGTACTCATGGACCATAAACACATAAACTATAAACCGATTAACAATAAACCCATGGACCATAAACACATGAATCATATACTTATATATTATTAAGCCATCGACCATAAACTCATAAACCCATAAACTTATAAACCATTAACTTATAGAGTATTAATTAATAAACCATAAACTCATACACCAGAAATTCATAAACTATAAACTCATAAACCATTTACACATAAACCATAAACCATAAAGCTATAAACCATAAACCAATAACCCATAGACCATAATCCTATTAACCCATAAACCATAAACCCATAAACCATGAACTTATAAACTATGAACCCATAAACCCATGAATCCATATATCACAAAGCCATGGACCATAAAACCATAAACCCATTTACCATTAACTTATAAAGTGTTACCCAAAAAACCATAAACTCATAAACCATGAACTCATAAACCCATTAACCATAGACCTATAAACTTTTAACCCATAAATTATTAACCCATAAACCATGAACCCATAGACCATAGACCCATAAACCATAAATCATCAAGCCATAAACCATGAACCAATAACCCATAAACCATAATCCGATAAACCCATAAACCATAAACCCGTAAACCATAAACACATAAACCATAAATTTATAAAACATAAACCCATACACCATAAACCCATACATCATCAGCTTAGAAACTATTAACCCATGAACTATGAACTCATAAATTATGTACTCATTGACCATAAACCCATAAACTATGAACTCATAAATCATGTACTCATAGACCATAAACACATAAACTATAAACCGATTAACAATAAACCAATGAACCATTAACTCACACACCAAAAATTTATAAACTATAAACACATTAACCATAAAATCCTAAACCTTAGACCCTCAAACCATAAACCCATAAACTATAAACTGATAAACCATAAACTCATTAACCTCAAACCCATAAATCATAAACCCATAAACCATAAACCCATAAACCATGAACCCATAAATCATAAACCATAAAGCCATAAAATATAAACCAATAACCCATAAACCATAATCCTATAAACCCATAAACCATAAACACATAAACCATAAATTCAGAAACTATAAACCCATAAACTATAAATCCATAAAACATAAACACATAAACCATAAATTTATAAACAATAAACCCATAAACTATAAACCCATAAACCATCAGCTCAGAAACCATAAACCCATAAACTATGAACTCATAAATCATGTACTCATAGACCATAAACACATAAACTATAAACCGATTAACAATAAACCCATGAACCATAAACACATGAATCATAAACCCATATATCATTAAGACATGGACCATAAACCCATAAACCTATAAACCATCAACTTATAAAGTATTTACCAATAAACTATAAACTCATACACTAAAAATTTAAAAACTAGAAACACATAAACCATAAACTCATAAACCATGAACCCATAAACCCATAAACCCATAAACCATCAACCCATAGACCATCAACCTATAAACCAGAAACCCATAGACCATAAACCCATATACTATGAAGCTATAAACCCTAAACCCATGAATTATGAACTCATGAACAATAAACCTATAAACTATAAAGCTATGAACTATCAACCCATGAACCTTGAACCCATGAGCCATAAACCATGAACCCATAGACCATAAATCTTTAAACTTTAAACCCATAAACAACAAACCCATAAACCATAAACCTATAATCTATAAAGCCAATATTAATATCGAATACTATATTATCAACAATATCGAGTGAAAAACAGAAATTATAATTAAAGTACTCGCTATATAAGCATGTTTATCTTATGAGACATACATAAACTATAATCCTTTTTAAATTATGAATCTAGTAAAAACAATAAATTTTACATCGACATTCGTTTGACTGCTACTCAAATAATATATGCACAAAAAATAACTATGATGTCTCTATTATTTCATTAGATATTAGTTTATGTATTGATTTATCGTTTCACTGATCCTTCTGATGTGATTTGTAACACATATATTTAATGCAGCATTAAAAACCTGATGGTATTATAAAAATTAATTTATATTGATAATTGATAGATTTTTAGAAATGTAATTCTGAGATTAGTATATGTTTCATGTGTTGTGTACGATGACTTAATTTGAAATTATAATTTTTATAATCTATCAATCATCAATCTAAATTAATTTCGATAATGCTATTTGGATTTTAATATTTCAATAAATATATGTTCTAAAAATTACCTTAATACGATCAATATAACAAGAATTGATACATAATCGATTATCTATTGATCCAAGAATAATATCAGGGTGATTTTTGGTATCAATATTATTTAAATAGTAAGGAATCGAATGAAATCGTGAAATTTCATTTTCTATCAAATTTTGCGATTTCTAAAAATTGTAGTTCTTGCATAACTCATTAGATAAGATAAGTAACTCTGTATGCTCTATTCTTCTAATGATACCTACAGTACCGTGCAAAAGTTCGGAAACATTTTATTTTCAAAGACTCAAATTCAAATCGCGATATCTCAGAAACGTTTTGAATATCGATTTCGTGTGTAGAGTTACAAGCATGCGAAAATGAAGCAAATAACAAAATAATTTTTCAGGTGCAATGAAATATTCCATATTTTTTTCATATTTCGGCATCTATTTACAAAATTATATTGTAAATTCAATGTATACACAATTTATATATAAACTACAGTTGTAAGCACACCAAAACATGAAGAAACATGGAAAATGTTATTGTACCTAAAAAATAATTTTCTTATTTGCTTCATTTTCGCACACTTGTATCTCTGCACACGAAATAGATATTAAAAATTGTTCGAAAACAATCTTTTAGGAAATTTCCTCTACCTTCCAATCGATTTTGAATTTTTTAATTTCATCAATCCTTTAAAAAGTTACAGTTGATTGATCAAAATTCAAAAATTCGTAAATATTAAAAAATTTTCAATCATTAAAAAATTAAGTTAAAAACGCTGCCAAGTGCTTTGGCGGAATGCTTTCTCATAGAGCTCTTTGAGTTTCATTAATTTTTTTATATTTATTCAAATGTGATTTTAATATATAACTAGTGGGCATATATTTGCACTTGACTTATGTAATTCTTATATAATTCTGGGGTAAAGTGCTGCTGCAAGGTTCTTACGGAAGACTGCTTCAATTCTGCTGCAAGTATGCGTGTTTATTCTCGTCATATAATTGCGCTTAACTTATGTCATACTTATGTAATTCTGGGGTAAAGTGCTGCTGCAACATTCTTACGGAAGACTGCTTCGATTCTGCTGCAAGTTTGCGTGTTTATTCTCGTCATATAATTGCACTTAACTTATATCTTTCTTATGTAATTCTGTAGTAAATTGCTGCTGTAATATTCTTACGGAAGACTGCTTCGATTTTGTTGCAAATTTGCGCGTTTATTCTTATCTTTGAATCGCACGTTTTGATTGGCAATCTGTTACAAATCTGTCGCACGTTTCAGTCGCAATTAAATTTCAGCAGATATGCATTAAAATGTGAAAACAGACTAAAATTTTCTAAAATGAAAACTACGCTAAAAAGATCGGTTTATAAAAGTTATCCTTCTTTTGGCAGATGCAAATTATTCCCATGGAAATCTCAAAGCAAATTCATCAATTAACTTACGTAAAATACAAAAAAAAAATTAAAAATCGAAAATTTTTTTAAATTCTTAAAATGGCTCTATAAAAAAAAATACACTATGAATACAAATTTTCAATAGCTTTCCGTCTAGTTATACAAAAACATAGATGGTATACAAAATTTGAAGCAAATCCATCGAGTAATTTTCGAGATCTAACTGGTTAAATAAATAACATTTTCTTTTCAAAATTTCTTTTTAAAAATTTTAAAAATGCTCTAAAATTAAAACTATACCATGAAAATCAATTTTTGAAAATTTCCCTTCTTTTTGCAGTCGCAAATGATTTCCCTGCAATTTTTAGAACAAATCTATCGAGTACTTTACGTAGAATAAAAAAAAATAAGAAAAGAAGAATCAAAATTTTTTTTTAAATCTTTAAAATTTTCTAAAATTGTAACCACTCTAAGAAAATTAGTTTTCAAAAGCTAATTTTTTTCAGACAATAGCGAATTAATTGTATGAAAATTTTGGAGAAAATTTATAGTATGGTTAACGCAAAAAAGAAAATAAATGAAAAATAAAAATTTGTTTGAAAATTTTCAAAGTGCTCTAAAATTAAAACTGCGCTGAGAAAATTAGAATTCCGAAGCTTGTTTTCTTCAGATAGTAGCGAATTAATTGCATACAAATTTTGGAGCAAATCAATCGAATGGTTTTCGTAAAATAAAAAAAAATTAAAAATAAAAATTTTTTAAAAAATTTTAAAAATGCTCTAAAATTAAAAGTGCGCTAAGAAAATTAGTTTACAAAATTTTTGATAATTTTGGCAGTCGAAATAAAGTTCCATACAAATTTTCGAACAAATTCTTCGAGTAGTTTACGTAAAATACAAAAAAAATGAAAAATCGAAATTTTTTAAAAATTCTTAAAATGATTCTAAAAAAAAAAACTGCGCTAAGAAAACCAATTCCCAATAGCTTCCGCACCAGTTCATCAAAAAATTGAATTGTATGGAAAATTTGAAGTAAATCCATCGAGTAGTTCTCGAGATACAGTTTACTAACTGAATTCATACATCCACACACACACACACACACACACACACACACACACACACACACACACGCACGCACGCACGCACGCACGCACGCACGCACGCACGCACGCACGCACGCACGCACGCACGCACACACACACACACACACACACACACACACACGCACACACACACACACACACACACACACACACACACACATACATACAGACATTTTCTGGAAACCACTTTTTCGACTCACTGAGTTCAAATATGTACAAATTAATGAAAAAATAGAAAAAAATTTTTTTTACCGATACAATGCTTTCTCTATGAGAAAGCAAAAAGAGTTTAAAATATTCTACAGCTTATAAAAAGATAGTATTTTGTCTGATCTTTGAAACGCCTTTTGAATTTTCAAATTCATTAAAGCGTTTCTGAGATATCACGATTTGAATTTGAGTCTTTGAAAAAAAAAAATGTTTCCGAACTTTTGAGCGGTACTGTACAGGCGTATAGTAACATTAAATTATTTTTATAAACCAATTATTATAAAATAAATTTTTATAAACTAGATGTATAAACTTTAATTTATTTATTTATTATAAAAATAAATATGACATTTCTAAAAAATTTTTATTCGAAAATGTTTTAATTCTTAAATTTTGTGTATATCATGAATTGAAGGCCCGGATGCAATAAGGGCATTTACGCTCGGAGCACGCAAAACTGAAGTCACTTGGTAGTAAAAATTTCATTTTTTTCAAATAAATTTCAAAAAATTTGACGTTGTAAAACTCATCATGCTGCATCTTTTTTATATTAACAGTTTTTTTATAAAATTTTTATTTTTCAAGAAAAAAATTAAAAACAAGAAAATTTTTTACATTAAATTTCAATACTTTTTTAAACATAAATCGTTGTAATTCGAGTAAATATTAACCGATTACGCTGAAATTTGAAATATATTTCCTAAATATCATAGCAAAACTTATGATGATTATAAAAAATGTTAATTCTCAAATTGTTAGTCGCAATTGTTTATTAATTAATACAAATTACAAATTGTGCGTTTATAATGTACTCGAGAAAAAAGTATCGAGGGAACTTTCAAGTACAAGAAACTTGTAGCGAGAAAGTTTTTGGTTTTTGTATAAAGAAGATTTGTGGAAAGTTTCAAATCGATTGATAAATAATTAAAAAAGATGTAACAACATTTACAAGTAGCGCGCATGCGGTCGAGCGCTGCAGTTTTCATATAAGTTGGATTCTCAGTAAAGATTACGTCAACTGAATGACCCTTGGTAATATTATTTGGAAAAAGCAATAATAGAAATATAACAATATGATATAAAAGTAAATAAACATATAAATAAACAAACAAATAAATAAATAAACAAAAATCTGTAATGTAATTATTTAATAATTAAATAATTACATTACAGATTTTTTTTAATACTGATTTTTTTATTGTTTTAAAGGATTTCTTTATTATTTTGTCTCTTAAAATCTTTTTTTCTTCCGCATTAGTAATATGAGTTTTCTAAAAACATAAAGTGTAATATTTTTAAACAATATAATGTTGGGATTTATATTTATAAAAGTAAACATATATGCATGTGTACGTTCACTCTTCTTCTATTAGGCAGTTTGCTATGCAAGCTCAGAGTAGGTGGCGTTCTGAGCTCTAGCGCTGTCATGGCGGCACACTCCACGTATGTGTGCATGGATGAGCATATACGTGTAGCTGTGTGCGTGCGACGACGCGCAACGCTCTGCTATTAGAGAAGGGGCTTCCCCCACTACTTTCAGATGTGACGTCATTGAATACACACGGATAGACTCATGAATACACTTATACATGTTAACATAGCAAGATTGTCGTAGTGTGACCGCCATGACAGCGCTAGAGCTCAGAACGCCACGTGCTTCGAGCTTGCATAGCAAACTGCCTAATATAAACATTATTATGAATTTTGTTCGTATATATATATGTACGATTTAGGCAAGTGCTGTGGTCTTAACATATAGGAATATTTTGCTACCAGTCTTCTTTTGTTTTACGTTTAGACTTGTGAAATTGTATACCATGGGGAATAATGGAATCAAAAAACGGTCAAAAAAGAACAAGAAATGATACATCGTTCTTTTCCGACCGTTTTTTGATTCCATTATAAGTATAAAATAATTTTCATTCCTCGTGATGAACAATTTTACAAGTCTAATCGTTATACAAAAGAAGACTGGTAGCCAAATATTTTTAAAAGTAAACGTACATACGCATATATGTTTACTTTTATAAATATAAATCCCAACATTATATTGTTTAAAAATATGACATTTTGTATTTTAGAAAACTCATATTACTAATGCGAAAGAAAAAAAGATTTTAAGAGACAAAATAAAAAAAAAATACTTTGAAACAATCAAAAAATCAGTATTAAACAAAAATCTGTAATGTAACTATTTAATTATTAAATAATTACATTACAGATTTTTGTTTATTTATTTATTTGTTTGTTTATTTAAATGTTTATTTACTTTTAATAAATATCATATTGTTATATTTGTATTATTGCTTTTTCCAAATAATATTACCAAGAGTCATTCAGTTGACGTAATATTCTCTGAGAATCTAACTTATAAGAAAACTGCAGCGCTCGACCGCATGCGCGCTACTTGTAAATGTTGTTATATCTTTTTTAATTATTTATCAATCGATTTGAAACTTTCCACAAATCTTCTTTATACAAAAACCAAAAACTTTCTCGCTACAAGTTTCTTGCACTTGAAAGTTCCCTCGATACTTTTTTCTCGAGTACATTATAAACGCACAATTTGTAATTTGTATTAATTAATAAACAATTGCGACTAACAATTTGAGAATTAACATTTTTTATAATTATCATAAGTTTTGCTATGATATTTAGAAAATATATTTCAAATTTCAGCGTAATCGGTTAATATTTACTCGAATTACAACAATTTAAGTTTAAAAAAGTATTGAAATTTAATGTAAAAAATTTTCTTGTTTTTAATTTTTTTCTTGAAAAATAAAAATTTTATTAAAAAACTGTTAATATAAAAAAGATGCGGCATGATGAGTTTTACGACGTCAAATTTTTTGAAATTTATTTTAAGAAAATGAAATTTTTACTACCAAGTGACTTCAGTTTTGCGTGCTCCAAGCGTAAATGCCCTTATTGCATCCGGGCCTTCAATTAATAAGTGGTCAAAATCGTAAAGAAGCTTTTGTATTTACATGAGCAAAAGACGTAAGAGTATAGAAGAGTAGATTTTTATCACGCAGTATGATTCTGAGAATCATATAAATTATTTTAATTCTGATTTCTGTTTTTACTCACTATTTGTAACAAAATGTTATAAGCATTGAATACAAATTCGAAATAAATAATTTTGAAATATATTAAAATTCAATTTATAAGAATATGTACAGGAACGAATTACAAATAAACACCTTTTTTTGTTTATTAAAATATCAAATATTAATAAATATTAATATATAAAAAATAAATTTTAATAATTTTTAAATTAATCTTTCTCTTCATAAAAATTTATTATTAAAATTAATTAAAATTAATTATTAAAAAATTAGTTATTAAAAATTAATAATTAACAAAAATAATGACTTACCTTGTCTTCAAAGGTAATTATAATTTCATATAATACCGGTAACTGCTCCCATCCTTGCCGTTTTATAAATTCAACAGCTGCTTGATGAGCTGCATAACAACTATGGAATAAACTCTGATATAATTTGGCTATTTTCTGTGGTCTGTAAAAACTCAAAAGAAACCGTATTTCTCTTTTTAGTAAGGCACTATAATCTTTTAATGCGTTGTCGCCAAAGTAAATCACATCACTTTGATACAGAATGATACCGGTATTTCAGTTGACGCGATAAGCGAAAAACTGTATTACGTAAATCCTTCTTATCTTAATTCAACATCATTATTTGCATGATGACGACTGATGATAAATTATTTAAGGGTTTTTTTTATACCCTCTTTCTAAATAAATTGTGGTGCGGAATAAATTATTAATAACAATAATCTTTATGGTGATATTATTAATTTTATCACTATCTAAAAATTTAAATTTTTTTCTAAGAAATCTTAATAATTTTTTAAGATATCTTTATTATGTGAAGAATATTTTTATAAATATCCTGCCGGAGTTTGCATTGTAAATTTTTCTTGTTGGTAAAGAAATATCTTCTCTCATAGGATCAAAATTATCTTTATCAAAAAATAATATTGGAGGGCGCATTAAATGTTATCAATCTTCTTCTTCGTTAAAATTTATATTTGTTCTAAGAAATCTAATTATTTTTTCAAAAATGTTTTTATCATATGAAGAATATTTTTATAAATATCCTGTCAGTGTTTCAATTCAAAGTTTTGGTTGTTGGAAAGGATATCTTCTTTCTCGGGTTCAAGAAGTGAAAAAAATATTTTTAATAAATAAAGAATATTTTCATTCACCACCTATATTAAATTATTGTTTTTCAGAAGATGAAATTTCGTAGGAGAAATATAAGATATTTTTTAATTAATTCGTTGATGAAAAAATATCTTTTCGCTCTCTCCACCGTTTGTCACCCAAAGAAAAAAGAGATCTACTTACACTCTAAAAAAGAGATAAGAGTATTCAAACATAATTTTGAATTTATAGCAGCCTGTTTGTACCTATAAGATTTTTGACAACAATCACCGATGCTCAATTCAGACAGTTGTTAGCTGGAGGGCCATCCAGCAAGATGGCTCTAAGAATAAAATATAACGAACTGTTAATACGCGAGCAAGCTAATGCGGTACAGTGTTTAAATCAGATCAGCGTATTAAGGAGAGCAATCAAGAAATATAAGATTATTAAAAATTAGAAAAATTAAAAATTAAAATTGACAAAGTGGCAATCGAATTAGTTGAAAGTGAAATTTTAATCGATGAAGATGTTTCACCTCTTCTACGTAGAGGTGAAGAATGCATCATATGCCATAAAAAAATTTTCGTGGCTACTAGGAGAAATAAATGGGTGATTTATGAACACTGTTAAAGATTCCGCTGCGTTGCATGCAGACATTCATCATGTCCATGTAGCAAGCTCATGGAATCACCTGTGTCTCCACCCATAGAAGACCATGAGGAGATAGACGTAGTGAACTAAAAGTTATAAAATAAAATAAAACTGTCTTAATCAAAATACTTTTAGAAGATAAAAATAGTGTTAGTGTAATATAATAGTGTAAGTGTTTAAGTGTATTTTTTACTGTATTTAACGTGTGTTTTTATAATGAACATCACCAGCTATTCACCACAGGATATAAAAAGTAAGTCACATTTTCTTGTGTCCTTCTTAACACTCATATATATATACACTCAATTATTATTATATTGGTTTGTTTATATTAACAAACCAATAAATTGAATGTTTATTTATTTACGTAAATAATAAATATAATCTATTGGAACATTCATTTTTCTTACCATAATCGGTCCTTTTCAGGACCACCAATAAAATACGTAAAAACTTCTATTTTTACCTTAAGTGTATGCATTGTTTGTGTGTGTGTGTATGTGCGCGTGTGTGCGTGTGTATGTGTGTGTGTGTATACATAAATACAAAGTTACCTTAAATGTTTATTTACATAAGTAATTATCATATCTTAATTGTTTGTTTAAATAATTAAGTCATTATCGTATCTCAATGGGTTGTTTATGTAAACATCGTTATCTTATGTAAACATAGACAGGTATAGCGGATGACGTCGTTGTTTACGTCTCGCTATACCTGTCCATATACTACTTTGAATTTTGCACTATTTCGAGTATTTCCAATTGCCTGGGTATCAAATATATTATAATGAAAGTAAAATAAATAAGGAGGATGGAGTGGTAACATACATAAGGGGAAGTATTATTGCAAACACTAAAATAATTGAAATAGATAAAATGAAGGTCTTGTGTACAGACATCTTAATGAATAATAATGAAAACATAAGAATTTCTGCAATATACAGATATTATGATATTAATAAAAGTAAATTTGTAAATAGAATTAATAAATATCTTAAATTTAGTGTTAATATAAAGAGTCATATGATAATAGGTGATTTTAATATAAACATTCAGTATTGTAATAATATAAATAGTGATACTATTGGTCAAGAATTTTTAAATAATTTTTTTTTTAAATTAAAAAAAAACATTTTAAAAACACGCTTTTATAATGAAGAAAATACACTAAAAAGTATTAAATAAATTAATTTACTTCCTTGAATTATACAGTTTATTGCAATAATTAAGAAAAAATTTTTGTTGTAAAATTTTCTAAAAGAAATACCCATGTTTTAAAGTTTAAAAACATTTACTAATAATAAAGAAAACATACATTACAACGTAGCATTCATACATCATATTACTGTGTAGACATGATAAATAATGAATTCATAATGATTATAAATAAGTCTTGTTTTCCTAAAATGAGATTATTATTTTTTAATGATTCATCGAGATCATTTACAAAATTATCATTTATACTAGACATTATACTTTTTATATCGCTTGAATCACAGTATACATATTGAGATTCTTGTCTCCGTTCTAATACCTTTTTCATATGAATCACCTTTTCCTTGTAATATATATAATCTATAGATTTTGCAACAATTTTTGAAAATGGAATTCTATAATTTATACATATCGATAATTATTTTAGACGTTCAAATGTTACACGTTCAAATACTAACGATCAATTATATTGGTCATGTTTTTTCGGTGGTCCACTACTCTCTTTTGCCTTGGGTTGAGCATCATTGGGTACTTATTCAAAAACTTTCCTGTTAAAACTAATCATGAAACGGATAGTGTATCCAGGTATAGAGAGTCGCTGATCCAACATAGATTCCTCATTGTAAAAAGTAAAAAATTCTTCAATTTCATCAAACTCCTGCTTCAATTCCTCCCAACAGTCGACTGACAGTGGTAGACCTTGAGAATTGGATCTGCAAAAGCGCACTACAGGAACAAACTTCATTTTTTCTTCTCCTATCTTCTCCAGCCCTGCCTGGATAATTTTTCCGAAAGAGCTGTTTAATCCGTAGACCATTGGCAGAACCCGCTGCCAATAATTCTTTCTGCTGTTCTGTTTTATTAAACATGTGAAGTCGTTACCAAATGACTGCTCCAAGCTCCTCTTTTAATCAGCTATCTTGCTTGAGTTTTGTTGTTGTTATTGGTAGCACCGTCGCGTCGCTGTAGCATTAAATAAAATTTTATAACGATGTAATGATAGATATCCTGTTTACCTACAGACTGATAAAGGTTTATCGGTCGAAATTTGACGTTGCGTTACAGCGAAAAAAAGCTGTTTTGAGTAGCTAAATACAGCGTTGGTGATCTGGTTCGTGTCAGTCGTGCCAAGGGAACCTTCAGGAAAGCATATGAGTGTAACTGGACTCTGGAGCTGTTGAAAATTGTTAGAGTCGACACAAAATGACAATCACCCGTCTATACTTTGACAGATCTTGGTGGAGAAAGAATCAACGGATATTTCTACGAAGAACAATGTGGCAGAGTGCGCAAGGATTTAGATGGTGAAGCGTTTGAGGTCGATGAGGTTTTAAATAGCAAAGGTAGAAGATCGGAAAAACAATATTTGGTCAGGGGGCTTGTAGGAAAATTCAATGCTTGGATAGTAGCTAAAAATTTGAAAAATTGACAAGAAAAAAGAATTTTATATAATATTACCGAGCACCAGCAGCAAGTTTGTTTTTCTACACAATGTGGCGACACATTTTACTACACAATCATCACAAAATTTTTATCTTGATTACGACTGGTGTATAGGGGTCACAGAAATGTAAATACCTCTCATATTTCAGCATACATCAATAGTTAAGCAGGAAGGAGTCATTTCTGTTATAACCGCCAATCGTAAAGTGAGAAATGTTTTGCGAGAAAGAAAGTAGACTTAGAAAGCCGAGGTGTTTGGCAGAGTTAAACCTGGTGTTTATCATGACAGTAAAAGTCTTTTAGAAGAAACAAATAATCTCGAAAATGTGAAAAATCATTTTTATTTTGAAATTCAAGCTGCTGGCTATATACAGATTAGATGTCGACGTGGTGAAGATTGTACAACTTATATGCACACGTTTACACTATCAAAGAAATTCTAGGTCTGGAAAATGTACCAATTTTTTTTGCAAAGGTAATAAAAAACACTACATTACCAGGAATCGTTCAGCAAATCTTGTAAACGGATCACCAACCGTATTCATGGTTTACAGCTAGCTGATTCCATTCAGATTCATGCAGGCCATCACTGATCGAATTTTTTTTTCTTCGTGCGGAATTTCGTTTAGTTTTAAATACAATCTCGATTTTTGTAATACAATTTGATCTTACTGAGTTATTTACGAAAAACCGAAGCGATTTTTTTCAAACACGATTTTCTCAAAAACTATATATTTTTTTTTTTTTTTAATTTTTAAATGATTTTATTCATAAAAAATACTAACTTTTAGCGTAGGTGAGAATATGCGATTTTGCCTTATTTTTTTTAACAGATTTTTAAACGTTTTTTTTATATTTTCGATTTTAAAACATTGATACCATGGCGCATCGTACTATTTTTCCAACTTTACCTGTTCTTACAGCTATTTTTATGCTTTTATTTATTAATATATCAAAACTATCAACAATAATCTTTAAAATGAACCCCGCATCGAATATTTTGATCAATTAGAACCAAAGTTATGACGATTTCAAGTTTAAAAAAAATGCTGAAACTCTAAATAAATATATTTACTTTGAATTTTGAATTTTGAATTTTAAATTTTGAATTTTGAAAAGGTGAATTTTTTAAATACTAAAATATATTATTTGGTTATTTTTAATGAACAAATAATATGCGATACAATTAAGAAATGGACACTAATGAATTGAGAACTAATGTGAATAAAAAAATCCGAATTTCAATAAAACCTTTCAATTTACTTCTTGTCACTCATGTCTCGAAGTTTTGGCAGTGTAGATTTGGTTTCGTTCACTTTTCCAACAGTGAATCTTTTGAATACCTTTAATTTCTTTTGCATTTCCTAACCATTCCATTTTTTTGTCTGTCGAAAAACTTCTAACTCATCCTTGCGGATAACAAGAATGTCAATCGACGGAGTATATTTTGATACGTGAGTGGCGAAATTTTCAGCGTTTCTAATAAAATCTGCACTTTTCTTGGACAGATTATGCGTGGTAACATAATATATAACTAAACCACCAATACCGTCACAAGCGCCTTTACCATGACCTGTTGCAGAAAAAAGCCATTTTCTGTTTACTTTTAAGTTTTAAAGCTCATAGAATTGATATCTATTTCTAAAATGACTTGCAGCTCCATCGGAAATGGTTATGATTTCATCAAGATCTTGCGCAATATGTTTTTGTTTTAAGTTGTCGATAGTTAAATTTATAGCCATTAGGGCATGAGACGAATCATGTTTAATATCGTCAGAGACGGTGACATAACTGACTATTTTATCATTTCCAAAATAGCATACTGACGTAAATATTGATATTTGGTTTTTACTCCAATGTTAGCTTTAAATTTCATTTTGAAGCAGAACTGTCCAATTTTCTGCAAAATCGACATGAATAACTAATTGGATGTCATTATTTTTCGCTATAAGTTTAACCTCTTTAATTGCTATACGTTGAATTTCTTTGACCAATTTATGAGCTCTTACAGTGGGAGCACGCTCTCCTAACTCTGTTAAGAAATTTTCAATTGTGCTAGTTTTATTCAGTAAATTTGATTTTTTCCAAACACTATAAATTATTTCTTCATATAAATCTTCTTCTGTCAAAGAAATTATTTGTAAATCAATAGAATCACTAATGGGACATTCTTTATATTCTCTTAGTACACATTTCATAATATCTTTTGAACAAAAAAGTGAAGAACATATTTTCAATTCCAAATCTGCAATGTCTTGTTTATTCTCTTTTTTATAATTATTCAAAGCATCTAATATAAGTTTAAGATTCTTGCAGTAAACGCAAAGACACGAATCGGTGGGTGGATGTGGTATAACCCACTTCGGTCTCAAAGCGTAGAATGTTGATTTACCAATTTTTGTTTTTATTTCAGGATTTTTGTCTTTAAATAATTGATATATTTCTTTTATACTTTGCATAAGAAAGCGTTTGACTTTTTAGTTTTTATACCATTTTCTTTGATAGATACTGTGTCGCTTTTATTTGCACTTTAACGAGAACAATTGAAATCATCGTTCAGATAATAATCCTTTACTTTCATTACAATTTCACTATCCAAAGAATGGCCACAATAGTTCTCAGACTGCTTTTAAATTTTTTTATCATTTACCAATGATCGTGCTTGATCAATCATATAAATAGTTACATTTGGTAAAACTGATAATAAATAATCTTTGGAAATATCACTTGGTATAATACTCAACAATTGCACTTTTTCAAGAAAATTTGAACAATTATCTAATGCAATTTTAATATTCTCAAGCCATTTATCATTTGTTTTACATTCATTATTTTCATTCGATGCGGGCAAATCCGTTATATCGTAGACTTTCATCATTTTACTTGCTATTTGTGAATCAAATGCATCGTCCATTTGTTTTCTTTTTCGGAGAGCATAAGATTGTCGCATCTTAATATTGATACTTTGGGGCATTTTAATTGGTGGAATGTTTAATTTCAAATTACTTGAAGTCTCGTTGAGCTGTTCTATCACAGCCTCACTATGAATAAAATCTTCCGAAGATTGTTGACTGCTTGAAGTCGATGAAATAGGCGTATTTTTTACTTTATCCAATAATATTTTGTAACACGAAGGGCATACTTTATCTTCTCTAGAGAAAGAAGTATTTGGATACAATTGCTTCAAAGACTCCGTTAGATCACCTGATTCTCAAAGCGGACTTTTGGAGCAATCATAAACAACTTTTTCGTGCCTTTCTTTTAAATCCTTGCACTTTATTTTAACAATCAGTGATGCCATTATTGAGATTCTGTTCAATGACAGATCGAAAAAAATAATTTTTCTTAAACATCTTTATTTTTTATCTTTCTTTTCTTATATTTTAAAATACGTCAAGTCGTTAATGAGAATGCAAAGAACGAATCATCGCCAAAAATACCATACAAAATGAATTAAAATTCTAGGCGTGAAATTCAAACTGATAAAAAAATTATATTCTTCAAAAAAAAATTTTAATAAAATAATGTACCATAAAAAGAGAATAAATGGTTATGTATACTTTCATCCAAATAACTTTTTATTTAAATTAAAAAATTTATATCTTCAGATTTCAATCTTTAACGAAAATTGCGTTTCCTCAATGTAAATATCATATTTATTTAAAGTTTCAGCATTTTTTTAAACTTTAAATCGTCATAGCTTTGGTTTTAATTGATCAAAATATTCGATCCGGGGTTTATTTTAAAGATTATTGTTGATTTTTTTGATATATTAATAAATAAAAGCATAAAAATAGCTGTAAGAACACGTAAAGCTGGAAAAATAGTACGATGCGCCATGGTATCAATGTTTTAAAATCGAAAATATAAAAAAAACGTTTAAAAATCTGTTAAAAAAAAATAAGGCAAAATCGCATATTCTCACCTACGCTCAAAGTTAGTATTTTTCATGAATGAAATCATATAAAAATTTCAAAAAAAAAAAATATAGTTTTTGAGAAAATCGTGTTTGAAAAAAATCGCTTTTTTCGGTTTTTTGTAAATAACTTAGTGAGATTAAATTGTATTACAAAAATCGAGATTGCATTTAAAACTAGACAGGATTCCGCACACTTTCGTTAAAAAACGCCCAAAAAGGTTAAAAATTGACGGAGCTATAGTCATTTAAAAGTAGAGGTTCATTTTCAATTTTTGAATTTTCATTTTTACATCGAACACTAAAATTGCTGTAGTAAAGAAAACAAAAATTTTCGAGCGTTTTATGAGGTAAATTTTATCTTTCTATACATAATAGAAGGTATTTTCATTACTTTGAAGAAAAAAAAAATTCGATCGGTGACGGCCTGCATGAATCTGAATGGAATCAGCCAACTACATTTGCCAGCTGTACGTAACAGGTGTTATGCGCACGAGCTTACTGCGTGTAGTTTTGCTTCATTTGCGCGATTACGTTTACGGAGGCGTCAAAATTGAAAACTTTTCACCATCCATGTACCTACCACTGCCGACGGCTATCCCACTGAGCTTTTCGAACGGTCTCCTGATATGTACTTATTATCTGCGTCCTCGTCGCAGTCGTCGGACAACGTTATCCTTAGATAGTGGCCGAAGATGGGAGTTTACCTTAGAGTGCAGTTGCTGCCGTGTAAATGGCACTGTTTTCTTTCTCAAATGCCTTATTAAAAAGACATAGCCAAAATCTTTGACGGATTCGGGGTGTCTGCACATAGCAGGTCACGCTGTCTCTGTGCGGGACGGACGCTGTGTCAGTCTCAATAGGTGCGTAGAGGAATTCCCAGCATGGTCTGAACTATCACTTGCGTGGCTAGGGAATCGAACGAGCCTTGTAACCGAGAATGGGGGTCTGCGATTAGCGGAGGACTCAAGGAGGATTCTTCTTGATGGATGGACTTAGTGTTTAACGCCTCGGTATAGCCCATGAAGAGGATGAGAGGCCCGAAGATACGGCAAGCCTAACAAATAACAGAGTAAAGGGCGGCTTAAAAGAGCTGTATGTGGTTTGCGAAAACTTATCGGAGGGTGTTAAAAAGACAAAGAAGCAGATGTGCAACGAGGATATTGGCAAAGTCACTGATATGCTCCAGGAGGATAATGTGATGGAAGAAATGGCAGAAAGAAAAGGAAAGGAAAAGAAAGAGAGAGAAAAAGAGGCTTACCCAGAGAAGGAGGCTATCCCCGTGGATCATGCCAAGGAGGCGACGAGGATAGCAATGGATCTTCGAAACCTTGTTCTCAGTGAGAATAACAAGGTGACAATGTGGATGGGCCTTCGGATTATGTATCAATCCGCGAGGTTCGAGGCGTTGGTTCAGTCTTCTGGAGAATGTGAACCTAAGAGGAAGATTGCAGGAACGAGAAAGGATGATATCTGGGATAATTGCAAAAGTGGATGAGAGCGTCAAGAGTATGAAATGCGCGGCTGACAGGATGAGCGCTATTATGACTAAGATGAGGGGTATGGTCGAAAATGTAGAATGCATAAATAAAAGTGTGAGGAAAATCAAAGAAAGCGTGAATAGTACGCCTGCGAAAACTGATGCTGCCATGGATATGAATGAAAAGAAGAGCTTCGCCGTTATTTTCAGAGATGCTCAGGAAGAGCTGACGATGGCTGAAGTTAAAAAACGTATGGCTGAGAGTGTGTGCCTGAACGTGGATGTGAGGGTACGTGCTGCAAAGAGTGTGAAAAAAGGTGGTGTAGTAATAGAGACGCCGAGTAAAAGAGACCGTCGTCTCATCACAAAATATCCAGAATTTTAAATTTTTTCTTTGAGTAGACAGGCCCAAGATGCCTGATTGAAATGCATGAAAAGAGCCTAGCTGAAGTGATTAGAATGGATGACTGGAGAAAAAGTATGAAAGTAGTAAGAAGGTTTGTACAAAAAAATAATAAGGTGTGTAATATGATAGTGGAATTGCCGTACACGTGTAAGGAACGAGTGTACGTGTGTTGGTGTATCTACAAAGTGCGAGCGTATGAGAGGATTCCGAAGTGCTTTGTGTGTCTGGGATTTGGTCACTATGCAAGGAAGTGCAAGTCAGAGAGATTGTGATGGCGCTGTTCAAAGCCTGGACATGGCGCGGCGACGAACCACAGTGCGGAGGACTGCGGAAACTGCAAAGTACGGAAGCAGCCCTCAGGTCATACGGCTATGTCGCCGTCGTGCCCGGAGTACGAGTGGCGATTACAGATGCTGCGTGCTCGATTCAATAATAATGATGGTTGAAGGTACAAATGAGATCACGAATGTGGATCTTAATGTGCTACAGCTGAGTTTCCAGTACTCGTATCTGGCGATGAGTGATATGAGAGAATGTATCCTTGAGAATGGGCTGCAGGTATGCCTTTTTCAAGAACCGTATGTTTATAGGAACAAAGTATATGGCATGCCTGCAGAGATGCAAATGTTCCTGAGCGAGTCTGGTTACGTAGCTGTGGTTGTATGTGATGAGAACTACGAGTGCATGGGAATTCAAGAGTGTGAGTTTATTGATGAAAATATCAGAATGAAAGGAGAAAAACGGATGACCTAGAGCGTGAAAGGCAAAGTCCCAGGAATGGATGGAATAACGGAGCGAATTATAAAGCGCGCATGGCGATGTATATCCGAGTTTATAAAAGGAATGTATGATGCCTGTTCCAATGAGGGTCTCTTCTCTATGTGCTGGAAGGAAGCGAGAGTGCTACCCTTGCTTAAGGGGTCTCATCGTGACAGGATCTTGCCAGAATCTTATAGGATTATCAGCCTACTAAGTGGTCTTGGCAAGGTACTTGAGAAGATGATGGTTGGACGTTTGATGGAAAGCATGAATGGCAAGTGGAATGAATGTCAGTACGCCTTTATCGGTGGTAGATGTACTGAGGACGCATAGCACAGAGTGATTGAATAGGTGAACGAGCCTGAAGCACGCTATGTGATCGGTGTGTTTGATCATTTTTAAGGTGTATTTAATAATCTTTTATGGAGTGTGTTTGTGCAGAAGTTGCGTGAGGCTGGATGTGAGAATATGAACTTGCGAATATAGGATGCATATTTTAAGGATGGATGGGTATGTATGTGCAATATCCGCAGGGACCGATCTCTGGGCCGAAAGTATGGAAGCTGTGTATAAACGGATTATTAGATGATCTGTGTTGAATGAATGTCAAAGTAATAGCGCATATGGATGACTTATTGATGCTGATTGAAGGTAATAGAAGGCTGGATGTTGAGGAAAGTTCGAGTGTGGCTCTAAGAGTGGTGTATAACTGTGAAGAGAAAGCCGGTGTGGAAGTGTCAGATAAAAAGACAGAGTGTATGACTCTCAAAGGTGTCCTTGATATGTTAAATAGAAGATTGCATATGCGGATGAATGATGATACCATGAAAACTATAAAGTTTGTTGAGAAAGTGAAGTATCTTGGGATCTTAGTGAGTGTGGACATGGATTTCAGAGCGCATGTGTATGGTATGCGTGTGAGAGTGAATGGTATCATCGGCAAATTGAGAAAAGCGCTAAGGAAAGAATGATGCCTGAAAAAGAGTGCATGGAGTATGCTTGTATAAGGTATGATTCTACCGGCGATAATGTATGGTGCAAGCTTATGGTATGATGAACTATAGAGAAAGCGTATGTGTAATGAGTTAGTGAAATGCCATAGATATGGGGGTATCTCTGGAACTTTTTAATTTTGAGATGCCGACCTGACAACAATTGAAAAGTCTATAATACAAGTTTCTGGAGTGGCACACACTTCAATAAGGGCTTGAATGAGAGCTTTATCATTTTCAAATTTTCTGAGCATAATGAATATGGTAAAAACAACAGTTTGAGCCTACCCTGATACATGTGTCCCTCTGTAGGTAGCTGTTTGACTATTTTTAATGTAAGTGTAATTTTCACCTCAAAATAACACTTACATTAAAAATAGTCAAACAGCTACCTAAAGAGATGCACATGTACCAGGGTAGGCTTAAACTGTTGTTTTTACCACAGTCATTAAGCTCAGAAAATTTGAAAATGATCAAATGAATGGTCCTCTTTTTATAGCTCAAGAAACACACGTAGAAAAATATAAAAAAAGTATCATTTTTGACGTATAAAATTATGTATCGTAAGTACCAATTTTTCAATCGATACCAAAATTTAATTACATATTTTACTACAAAAAACGAGTAATTTAAGCCCTTATTAAAGTGTGTGCCACTCCAGAAACTTGTATTATAGACTTTTTAATTGTTGTCAGCCCGACATCCCAAAATTAAAAAGTTCTAGAGATATCCCCATATGTGTTATATGCCTGCACGAATGTATGTAAGACGGTCTCTATGGAGGCAATGCAGGTCCTAGCTGGATCGTTTCCATGAGACCTAGAGTGTAAGAGATAAGCCGGTAGATACAAGATCTGAAAGCGAATGGGAATGAACGAATTGGATATATTGAGGAATAATGAGATTAATGGTCTAAACGAAGTAGAATGCAAGAAACTATTGGATGTCAAAGCGAATAAAACATGGCAGCAAAGATAGGATGCAAGTATGAACGGCAGAGTATTTTATAAATGGATAAAGGATGTAAGCTTTTCAACTAGATCGACTGGTTTCGATCCTAGTTTAAGGCTATGCTCCGTTCTCAGGCGCCATGGGAGTCTCAACATATTTCTCCATTCAAGAAATTTTTGTGACTCCCCGGCCTGCGTGTGTGGCTTTGAGAGAGAGGACTGGTTGCATGTAGTGTGCGAATGCAATATGTATGCATATTTCTGGGACTTAGAGAGCATGGCAATTAAGAGAAGTGCGAATGAGTGGGATGTTAGTGAAATATTGAGTATAAAAGAATTTTATTAGTGTCTGTGTAAGTTTGAGGAAAGAGGTTATGGGGTGAGGCAATCTGTCATTGCGAGAATGGATGCCGAATGAATGGAATCGAGTAAAAATTTTAAAACTTGGGTAGGATTTTCATCGCGCTGGTTGAGCGTAACTCAACATCGATGTCCATGGGGACCGTGGGAGTTAAGCCGTAAGGCAGGTATCCCACATGAAATAAAACTATACTTAAATGTACCTACCACTGCTGTTTTCAGCATTTCAGTCGATCAAAATAGATATAAGAGACGAACACGGATTTCCCATTCCATTTGACTGGGGTACGTTGACTGTAACACTTCACTTTAAGCGCATCCGATAAAATGACTGAGGTTGAAGATTTTTTTAATAACCAAATGGTTGGTGGTCGGGGTGAGTGTGTTAGAGTTGGTAAACCTTGTTTTGGCTATCACCAGTTGGGTGTAGGAGTAGGTAGTTTTTTAAAGGGTCTCTTCCGAGCAGATATATCAAAGATCAAGCAAGGTGCAAAAGCCTTCGGTATAGAGGCTCTATGAGCAGGTGAAAATATCCTATGATGTCAATCTAGGTGACATACCTGTCAAAGAAGCGGGCAAAGAGCAAATTCGCGAGAGTGCTAAAAATCTCAAAAGAAAAGCTGACGTTGTTCTGGACGAATTGCTCTTGGATGAGGCAAGCGCGAAAGAGGGGGAGGAATCTAAATAGAAAAAGAGGAAGAATGAGACATCATCAGCTCAATCGCCAAGTGCACCTGGTACTACAAACACCTCAGCAGCTGAACGTTCAAAAAGTTGTCAAGTTGCGAAAAAGAAGAAAAAGCAGAAAAGAAAAGCACGTGTAGCTAGAGATATTTTTGAGAATTAAAATTTCAAAATGGCATTGTTGCATACAGAATCTTGTCAGTCAATCAAGTCGGAATTATCACTCTTTGAAATACCTTTGACACAGACAGCGATTGAAGATTCTTACTGTGTTCAGTACGAACCGATATTTTTTCTCAACGACCAATCACCAATTGAATTTACCATCCCTGGCAACACTAAGTATCTAGACTTGGCTCACACAATGTTAAATGTAAGTGTGAATATAACGTTTACTAATGCTAAACCACCTAAAAAACATAATGTTGGACCAATAAATAATCTTTTGCACTCGTTGTTTCATCAAGTTGACGTGCTATTCAATCAGAAACCTGTTGCACTGCCAAGCAATGCTTGTGCATACAGATCTTACATTAAAATATTACTGAATTAATGCCAACAGCTAAAAAGTGTCACTCAGCGAATGGCTTGTGGTACAATGATACAGCAGGAAAAATGGACGATACCACAAGTGGTAATGCAGGTTTCATTAAACGTAAGGCAATAATGATTAACAGAAAGATTGATTCACTCAGGCATTTACATTGCGATGTTTTTAATCAAGACAAATTATTACTAAGTGGTGTTGAAGTTGGAGTAAGGCTCGTGCGTTCTCTTGATGGCTTCTGTCTCATGGATCTCGCTGGTGCTTTTACAGTAAGTATTACCGAGGTTAGACTTTTTCAGCGTTAAGTAAGATTAAATCCATCACTTGTACTAGCACATGAAAATCTATTGTCGCACACTACTGCAAAATACCCACTGACACGTATAGAAGTTAAGGCTGTTACGTTACATAACGGTGTGCATGTAGAAACAATCGACAATGTCATATTAGGTAAACTGTCGAAAAGAATTATACTCAATTTTGTTGAAAATAAAGCTTACAACGGAGATAAAAGTCTTAACCCGTTCGATTTTAAGAATTTAATATAAATTTTTTGTGTCTGTGCGTTGATGGAATGCAAGTGCCATTGAAACCCTTACAGCCAGATCTAAAAGAAAGCAAAATGTACGTTGATACCTATCATACACTTTTTTCCGGCACAGGTATTTACTTTATGAATTCAGGCAACTTGATTACCCGTGAAGACTATCCAAACAGTTACTTCCTATTCGCTTTTGATTTGACACCTGATTTATTGGCAATTGATAGATTTGATAAGAAATCATTGAAATTTGATAAAAAATGGTAATGTACGAATTAATATTAGATTCGATGACCCGCTAGAAGGCGCTGTAAATTGTATAATTTGAAATTGACTCGTCAAGACAGGTTGTTGTGGATTATAGCGGTTGAGTAGTGGTGGTGGTAGTGGGGGTACATTTCTCGTTATTTCAGTAATGCAAAAGCTATCTTTATCATCTCAGTCGGTGGGCAACTTTCATTGCAAACAGTATGGATCTGGTGATTGACGCACAGTTTCTCAAGGACAAGAAAAATCGTTTAATTCTAAAGGAGGTGACTGTAAAAAAATCATACAAAAATTTGGAAGATATTTGCAAGTATTATCGTAAAATTTTCGTGCGAAGTCGAGAAAAAATTTAACTACTTTCCAAACTGATTACTTGTGAGATTGTAAATTTACAAGAAGAACAAGATTGTCCAGCTTTTAGAAATTTAAATTCCAGTAGTGTACAGTGCATGCATCATTACATAAAATCACCTAATTCAAATTACGCGTGTACACTGAATAACGTTGCTAATCTCAAGCATAAGCTACTGAAACTTGATGCTGGCATGAAATCGCTGATCGTAGAAGAAATTTTTGAAATTCTCTGCGATGAACTCAAAAGAGATTGTTCGATATCTGATACGGATTAAGTTTCACGCAGTAGGCGTTTATCTAGCAGATCGGATTCATCTGATGTGGGTAAAACCGTGTGCATTTGTCCTTAATATGCAAAATTATAACCATTGTGGTGCGCACTGGATTGCCATATACGTTGATAAGAATGGTACAGGTACGTACTTTGATAGTCTTGGTAAGTCACCGCAAATTCCACAACATTCACGACATATTCAGCAGAATTGTAAAAAATTTAGATGGAACAATTAACGCTTACAAAGCGAATATTCCAACGCTTGTGGTTATTATTGTATCATGTTTCTGTATTATATTTTTAGCGGATTGGGTTTTCAGAAATTTTTGGAAAATTTCTCACAGAATTTGCAAAAAAATGATACTATAGTCAAGAATTTTGTAGAAAAAACTTGCTATGCGTAATATGATTTTTGACTGTCTATGATTGGTTGCAGACCACCTTTTTGGGATATCCCCACCAACTCTTTATAGTACAAAAGAAGCGGCATCCACTCAGTCTAGCCACAGTTGTGTGATCAACGCGTCCCTGCTCTATGCGACGTTTTAACTTGTAAAAATGGGTTTATTATAGTCTAATTTTTTTGTTTGAAATACGATAAGTGCTTATTGAAATTAAAGATAGCAAAAAATAGTATTATATTGTATAATTCTCATTCAAATTTAGTATAAAAAATACGGAAATCGAATTTTTTTATTTATAGGTAACATAAATTTAAGATTAAACAATCATTAAACAATATTATTCATTGATGATTTAAATACTTATTGTTATTATGAAAATGAAATAAAACAAGATTCATTTTATCTTTTATTTATAAAAAGATCACATGAATTATTAATTAAATAACATTTTATTGAATAATTAAATACATCTAGTCTAATTTTTATAATTTTTTCAGTAAATAGAAATGAGAATTGTGCAATTTTGTATTATTTTTGTTACCTTTTATTTTAACAAACATTTATTGTACTCTACACAAAAAAAATTAAACTAATAAACCCATTTTTACAAGTTAAGAAATCGCACAGAGCAGCGACGGGACCAAAATGCGTGGAAACAAACTCTTTTAGTCAGCGAGTGGGGGTAACGCACGAGCGCGTCGATGAAGAAGAGCGCGGGGAGACTGAGATCGTCGACTGTAAAAAGATACTCAAGTAAAAACTACTACTCGCATCATAACTAATGTGCATGTGCATGGTCTGTCTCCATGTGGTTTTGTTCCATTGCATGTATCTTATTAAATTTCACTGATCCTCGGTAGGGAGTAAATTTTTGTGAATTTGATATTCATAGTCAAAGTAGAAAAAATGAAAAAAATTAATGAATATCAATCTAACATATTTTTACTCTCTACTGAGAATCGGTAAAATTTAATAAAATGTATATGGAATAGAACAGAACCACATGAAGACAGATCATGCACATACACATGGGATGAGTCTGGTCTTAGCCTTACATAAGTTATGATTTGAGTAGCAGCTTTTACTTGAGTATCTTTTCAATTCCAAGTAACTTTTTACGATCAAACCTAAAAGTATATATGCCTACCCATAATGCACGGACATAAAATATATACATACTTTGGGACATCTGTAACTATGGTTCCAAACATCGTAGATAAACTTTTTAAAGCTTTCTAGAAAGATCTACTACTATATTTAAATGAATTATATTAAATAATTATTTTATGACACTAAGAATTTGCAAGATATGATAAAGACGTGCCAGCAATTTCACTTCACTTATAGGCTTGATACAGGAAAAGTAACGTTTTTTAACGGCTTGGAACTCTTAGAAAGCGTTTGATAATATAAACCGGACTGGTCTGAATTCGTTATAGTATGTTAAACAGTATTTAGATAAATTTTTATAACAATTGCTTCATATAGAAAGCATTCCTCTGAGCGTAAAATTGATAAAAATAATCACTTTTAGAAAAATTGTAGACTTTGAATCATTGTAGAAGGAATACAGATTCATCATTTTTAGTTTTGTACACCATCAAAATTTAGGATTTTTTCCCATTTTTTAAATAATAATAGGCAGTTTATGATTGACTTCCAATGAATCGTTGAAAATAGCGCTTAAAAACACATGAAAAATAAAAAAAAGTGATTAAACAAAGGTGATATTTATTATGAGAATTTTAAAAATAGTCCTAATTAAAAAATAGTCCTAATTAAAAAATAGTCCTAATTAAAAAATAGTCCTAATTAAAAAATAGTCCTAATTAAAAAATAGTCCTAATTAAAAAATAGTCCTAATTAAAAAATAGTCCTAATTAAAAAATAGTCCTAATTAAAAAATAGTCCTAATTAAAAAATAGTCCTAATTAAAAAATAGTCCTAATTAAAAAATAGTCCTAATTAAAAAATAGTCCTAATTAAAAAATAGTCCTAATTAAAAAAATTTTAACAGAAAGATGGAGCTTAGACAAAAAAGCCATGTTTTAAAGTCCAAAAGAAGTACGACCAGTGTTTAGAAAAAAAATCCCGAAAAATAGTGAAAATGGTCTGAAAAAAGATCTATTTTTTAACTTTAAACGGCTTTATTTCTATAAGTTTTGCACCTAGAGAGTGAAATTTTGCACAGATTTTTAAATTTTTATAGCACTAAAGCATATCTCGATATAAGCCAAAGCCATGATCCCCATGCGACGAATTTTTCAATGAGATGTTATACTTACCCATATATATATATATATATATATATATATATATATATATATATATATATATATATCGCCCGTTCTCTGTCAAATCGAAGAACGAAAAATTTTTTTCGCTTAAAATTGGTAAAATTGTTTTTTTCCATATTATAAACCACATAGAATTTTTTTAGATTACTTCAGTATATATTTTTAGAGTTACAAAGCTTCAAAGTTTGGCAAAAACCATATTTTTGTCATTTTTGACTAATTTTAAGCTTGAATTACTCAGTTTGATTGCATTCTATAAATTTATTACTGAAATACTTTTTCCTTTAAAATATTCTAAATTTTGAGAAAAAATTAATTTAAAAGTACTAATGTAGCCATTTGCTGAGCTAAAGTCATTTAAAGCATTGATATACCACTTTTCAAGGTTTCGATCCATGATCCCATGTCCAAGAAAATTATCAAATTAGGTAATATACGTATAAATATGACCGACGAATTTCGGAGTGGATATCCTGGGTGATCCCTTACAAAAAATAAAAATATAATCGAAAATAATGAAAAATGTGATTTTTAGCTATATTTACTCATTTCAATGTTAACTTGTACTCATCAGTTGCAGATGTCCCTTCGCAAACATTTATGGAGATAGTTGTATACTTAAAAAATATTATAATATATTTTTTTAATAAAACATGTGTCACCGTAGCACACGATAAAAATACTTAAATGTTGAATCAAAAAAATTTTTTTTTCGTTTTATAGTTCAAGTTTATATAATACTGCTAACATTTCCAATAACACATGGTAACAGGTAACTATATGTAAAATTCTTTTCTTATAAGATTCAGAATGAATCAAGCCATTTTTATTAGAAAAAGATTGAATGTCATTGCATTCCTTGAAAATTATGATTGGTAACTAAAATATCCTTTGTTTATTTGACTGAATAGATTTGGAAAATTATTTTTGCATTATTTCTTTCATAATTTATACATAATTCATCTCAAGATACAATAATACTTTAAGGAATAATTAATTTAATTTTTAGTCAAGAAATAATTTTACATATTGAATAATGTTAACAGTCCAAGAGATAATAAGACACGATCCGCTTTGTACTGATAATTCATCACATTTGTTATTACGTTTTGAGGGTAAAAGTAACTTAAATTTATAACTAACCAATATTTAAATTTAACTTCTTATACGCTGAATACAAAATGATCTGAAATTATATATAATTATTACTCTAACATCATTAGATTAAATGACAAATTTTCAGAAAATTTAATTTACGATAACCAATTTCCATAGAATTATAATTTTTATTATTAATATAAAAATAATCAAATACATTAAAAAAATATAACAAGAATTAGAATCAATCATTTTCTAAAACCGAACTTAATAATAAGATCAGTAGATACTTTAATCTTAACAAAACTGATTCAATGAAATTCAAATCAGTGTGTGTTATACGCTCAATCTATATAAGAATATTATCATTTACTTGCTATTCGCATCCATATCATAATATTATTTACCTGTACTGATATAACAAGAATGCTCGCTTGAAAGGTTTTGAATATACTTAAAAGATATGCATGTTTATAATTAAAATATAGATTATTAAATTCTTCATTTACCGTATATTTAAAAATTTAATACTAATATTATAACCTCTACTCCGTTCCTAATCCTGAAAAAGGTAGCACAAAGTGCTCATATAAAAGGTAAGGATATGGAATAAGGGTATTTTAAACTAGACCCGTTTTTAGCACAGGCGTCATGCTGTGGCTAGTCCGGGGTCTTTATGTTTTTGTGGTTAGTCGTTAGTAAGGGCCTCTTATAAGCCATCAAGCTCCAAAGACTCACAGTCTTATAAAGAGCGTTTTCCAATAAGCAATTTCAATTAAGCTAATACTAAAAATGATCATTTATGATTATTATTCATTTCTCATTGTCTATCTCAAATAAAGTAATAACGAGATTAACGAGAGTTAAAAACACTTTTAGAAACATTCACGAAATAGAATATAAGTGAATGTACTTATTAAACTTAATTTTCACATAATATCAAGTAAACTAAAATCAAACTTAAATTAAAACACTTTAATACATTTACAAAAAGAAATATATTGAATGTAATATTTAGTTAATTTTTACCAAAAATAAAACTTTGATTTTAAATTTAAATAGTTATTTCGTTGTTACTACATCCGGTACGAAGCTGGTGTTTATCCAGCTCCTCGCGGACCTGCAGAATAATCGAAAATAAAGAACACGAATATACAAGTATTAAATTTAAATTAAACTTTATTAAGCGAAAGCTGGCCAAAGAGTGCCGTACAAAATTAATCACGACGACTAGATTGCTCTCGCTTGAGCCGCCGTCGCCGCTATCTTCCTCCTCTTAGTTTGATTTACATTGTGGGGGAAAGATTGCGCTAATTTTAGCTCGCGTTCTGCGCGAGTCCAGCGTTTCCATATTATATTTCGTACACCGAGCCTCTCCTCCTCGAATCCTGTGTACTGTCTAAATAGGGGAGAGATCTTTATTACATATCTATCTTACAATAAAGGTGCGCTTGCATGTGTGCCGGGAATACGTCATCATATAGGCGTTTATCAGCACACATACAAGCGCGTACATATCTTATATTAATTTCTACCTTGCGCGTTGGCATAACGTTTAATTGTTACACCGCGTTGACGCGCAAGATAGAAAGAGACACAATTATGGTTTTATTCTCTTTGCTTTTAACATGATCATTTGAATTTGAGAGAGAATTATTTTCATTTTAAGTTTCTTTTATTTTATTCTTTTTATTTTCTTATTCTTTCTCAAATTCTCATAATTTACTAACTTTATTATTTAATTTTCTTTTTCTTTAATACGTGAGGTCACAATATATAAAACAGTAAAATCATAGATATAATAATTAATAAATTATGTTCACTTCGATAGAGTCTACAGAACAAGAAAATAATTTACGTTTTACATTGCCATCTTCGATTGGATTTGATTTAATCAGTTTTGTTAAGATTAAAGTATCTACTGATGTTAGTATTAAGTTCAATTTTAGAAAATGATTGATTCTAATTCCTGTTATATTTTTCAAATGTATTTGATTATTTTTATATTAGTAATAAACATTATAATTCTATGGGAATTGGTTATCGTAATTTAAATTTTCTGAAAATTGGTCATTGAATTTAATGATGTGATAACAATAATTATATGTAAGCATATATAAAAACTTGCAATCAATTTAAACATATAATTACAATCAACATATAATAGAGATTAATATATATTAATATTCAATTAATTTTTTTTTATACTCACCCTGGTGAAAAAAATCAGGTGATTTATTACCTGATCTTTTTTAACAGGGCTGTGATATATAACTGAACTCATGTCTCTTTGTAACTCACAAGGAGAGTGTCACATCTCTGGATCACGGATTTTGCTCAAACTTCAGGATAAGTTTTCAGATGACAAAATATGGAAAAAGCTAAAGTTATAGTCACGAACGCTCAATATTTCTCTAAATACAGGCAATTAAAGAAAATCACTAAAAAAGTTACTAGATTTCCAAAGACTTATAGCTCTTAAGCATCGATAGCTAGAAGCTTTCAAAAAAGTAGTTATAGCATATAAAAATATTATTTTTTCCCAAAGTTAAAACGTAATAAAGATTGTGCCTGAATTTTCTTTTAGAAAAATTAATTAATAATAAAAGCTAAAATTAAGTGTAATCTTCATTACGTTATAACTTTAGGAAAACATAATATTTTTATATGCTATATCTACTTTTTTAGAAGGCATTAATCTCAGCTTCAATTCAAAAAGTGTTTCAAGCTTCTAGCTATCGATGCTTAAGAGCTATAAGCGTTTGAAAATCTAGTAACTTTTTAGTGATTCTCTTTAATTGCCTGTATCTAGAGGAATATCAAGCGTTTATGGCTATACCTTTAGCTTTTTTTATATTTTCTTATTTAAAAACTTATCTCGAAGTTTGAGCAGAATCCGTGATCTAGAGATGTGACACTCTCCTAGTGAGTACGTTAAAGATCAGTATTAGGCAATTTGTGAATCAATATCCTAGTTGGTTAAATCAGTTGGACTTAAATTGAATAATAATTAATAATATTCTCATGAATTCACACAAGAAGTTTTAACATATAAGTAGAAGTGCATTTTTAGTTTTGTATCTTCTAACTGTTACATATAAGAAAGAGGTATGGGCATATAATCGACTATTTTGTATTCAACGTATAAGAAATTAAATTTAGATATTGGATAGTTATAAATTTGAGTTACTTCTACTGTAAAAATGCAATAGCAAATGTGATGAATTATCAGTACAAAGCGGATCGTGTCTTATTATCTCTTGGACTGTTAACATTATTCATATGTAAAATTATTTCTTGGCTAAAAATTAAATTGATTATTTTTCAAAGTATTATTGTATCTTGAGATAGATTATGTTTAAATTATGAAAGAAATAGAGCAAAAATAATTTTCCAAATCTATTTAATCAAATAAGCAAAAGATATTTTAGTTACCAATTATAATTTTCAAGAAATTCAATGACATTTAATCTTTTTCTAATAAAAATGGCCTGATTCATTCTGAATCTTATAAGAAAAGAATTTTACATATAGTTACCTGTTACCATGTGTTATTGGAAATATTAGCAGTATCGTATAAACTTGAACTATGAAACAAAAAAAAAATTTTTTTGATTCAGCATTTAAGTATTTTTTTTATGTGATACGGTGACACATGATTTATTAAAAAAACCTTAATGGACGGTTCACTCTAAATATTTCAGAATATATTTTCTAATATATTTTAATATTTTTTAAGTATACAACTATTTCTATAAATGTTTGCGAAGGGACATCTGCAACCGATGAGTACAAGTTAACATTGAAATGAGTAAATGTAGCTGAAAATCACATTTTTCAATATTTTTAATTATATTCTTATTATTTTAAGGGATTGTCCAGAATGTCCACTCTGAAATCCGTAGGTCATATTATACATATATTACCTACTTTGATGATTTCGTTGGACACGCACTGAAAGAACTTTTTGTATGCTGAATGCCAAAGCATGAGGACGCAGTATGCTACAATCAGTGATGCCATTATTGATATTCTGTTCAATGACAGATCGAAAAAAATAATTTTTCTTAAACAACTTTATTTTTTATCTTCCTTTTCTTATATTTTTAAACACGTCAAGTCGTTGATGAGAATGCAAAGAACGAATCATCGCCATCTAGTAGTGACATGCGTCAACTCCCTACAAAATAAATTCAAATTCTAGGCGCGAAATTCAAACTGATAAAAAAATTATATTCTTCAACAAAAAAAAATTTTTATTATAATAATGTACCATAAAAAGAGGATAAATGATTATGTATTCTTTCATCAAAATAACTTTTTTTCAAATTAAAAAATTTATATCTTTAGATTTTAATGTTTAACGAAAATTGCGTTTCCTCAATGTAAATATCATATTTATTTCAAGTTTCAGCATTTTTTTTGAACTTTCAATCGTCATAACTTTGGTTCTAATTGATCAAAATATTCGATCTGGGGTTTTTTTTAAAGATTATTGTTGATATTTTTGATATATTAATAAATAAAAGCATAAAAATAGTTGTAAGAACACGTAAACTTGGAAAAATAGTATGATGCGCCATGGTATCAATGTTTTAAAATTGAAAATATAAAAAACGTTTGAAAATCTGTTAAAAAAAAATAAGGCAAAATCGCATATTCTCACCTACCCTAAAAGTTAGTATTTTTTATGTATAAAATCATATAAAAATTAAAAAAAAAAAATATATAGTTTTTGAGAAAATCGTGTTTGAAAAAATCGCTTTTTTCGGTTTTTTGTAAATAACTCAGTAAGATCAAATTGTATTACAAAAATCGAGATTGCATTAAAAAAAAGACAGAATTCTGCACACTTTCGTTAGAAGAACGCTCAAAAAGGTTAAAAAATGACGGAGCTGTAGTCATTTAAAAGTAGAGGTTCATTTTCAATTTTTGAATTTTTGTTTTTACATCCAACACTAAAATTGCTGCAGTAAAAAAAAAATTTTTTTGAGCGTTCTACGAGGTAAATTTTATGTTTATATACATAATTAAAGGTATTTTTATTACTTAGAAGAAAAAAAAAATTCGATCAGTGACGGCCTGCATGAATCCGAATGGAATCAGGCATTATGATTTTAAATCATTTTTTTTTCTTTTAACGAAAGAATTACCAAAGGAAGCAGTAATAAAGGTCGTGCCTTATATGTAAAAAGCTAAGTTTTTGCAAGCCTTGCATCGCGAAGCGAAGCTCTAAAAAGCCCAAGGTGTGAGCCACCTCTTTGGCGAGCTAGTCTCAGCATAGTTTTGATTCGAGAACATTTTGAATTTCAAAATAATATTCAAAAAAGAAATTGTATTCTTTTAGCCAATAAGATCTCAAAAACTAATCGATGGATTTGCGTCATTTTCTTCAAACAATTTTTTCGTTTAGCAGGAAGCTACTGAAAATTGGTTTTATTACACTGTGGAAAAAAATTTGTAATTTTAACACTCATAAGTGTTACAGATGGAACATAAATTGTTTTGTGTTAAAATTTACAAATAATTTCTTTGTACTTTTCAGAGGTAAAATTTTAACATAAAAATTCATAAATAATACAAAATTTTGAACAATACAATTTGTACATTTTATAAATTTATTTGTATTCCCTGGCAGAAAAAAGCCTGGATTTATGGTGTCATTATGGTGTATTTTATGGTTTGCAACCATGATATGGCCACAAACCCAGTCTTATTTCGACGGAATATGGCCAGCTTATGGACTTATCAAGAAATACAAATTTATAATTTTGAAAAGATTATTAAAATTTTTGAATAATAATTAAGAAAATTATAATTTAGAATTATCAGAAGATGATTTATTTTAATAAATTATCATCATATATTATTTATTGTCATAAACTATTTATTTTTATAATTAACAATAACACATTTAAGTTTCATTTATAAAGTTATAGTTAATAGTCTGACATTATTTACAATTAACAACAATTGTTAGTATATCACTCGAATATATATAAATAATAGACAAAGGTTATAATGAACAATACAAACTTTATAGGTTATGATTTATTTTAAGAATAAATTTAGTGTTAATATAAATAAATTAGATATTGGTATTATTTAATATTCATTGTAGTTACACTCATATAAAATATCAATTAACTAAGAACTTAAGATATTAAACCCAAATATAAAAATTAAATTTAAATGCCATAATAATTTTTTCATAATAATATTATTTAAAAAAAGTTCTTTTACCTTAGATATATAAAATATAAGACTTTGGCCCATGAATGATTTTAAATAATCTCATGAAATGATTAAAATTCTTTCTTTTTTTCAAACACTTGATTTTGGCAAGCTCTTTTGGCCAATTTTCAACGAATTGACTTCAAAATTTCGAGAGATCTTTAATTTATATATATTCACAAAATAACACTTTTATTTAAAAGAAAAAGAAAAAGAATTAAAAATTTTGTCGAACAATTGGTTAAAAATTAACTGAGAAAGCTTAGGACAACCACCTAATTAAAAAAATCACATTTTTGACTAATTAAAAGGATTTTAAGCATTGAATCAGATATTTTAAAATTATTCATAGACTTTGTAAATAAATTTAGAATATTCTGTCTATTATAATATCAATATAAACAGATCCATGAAATGTAGGTTGCATTGTAATTTCACTTTAAAGAAGTTGGTGGCAAATTTTATTTTTGGTCTAGTGACAACTAAAATATTTAATAATACACATGTTAGACTATTCTTTTAAAAATTATGGCACTCAAAGTTCTAAAAGTTTGCAAATAATTTCAAAATGTCCTACTGTTACATAATGTCAATGCAAATCAATGTAATCTAGGTTGTATAATAAAACAACATTTAATTCTATAGTTTGAAAAGAAGTAGTCTGATACGTATCATATGAAAAGACTTATCATAGACTAAATCAAATATAAAACCGCTAACCAACTTTTTTAAGCAAAATAACAGTAAAAAATAAATTTAATTTATATGCATTGATACCATGTTGGAGGAAGATATTTTAAAGCAATATACAGAGTATCATAGCTTTAAATACTATAGTTAAAAAAGAAAATCTAACAAGTATCACACGAAACATTTCATTCGACATAGACTAAAAATGAAACTGGCCATCAAGCTTTTTAAAGTGATATTATAATTTCATTTTTACTTATTTGTTTTTAAAATCATAGCATTTACAATCATAAAATTTTGTAAATAACTTTAGAATGTTCTGCCTAGCATAATATCAATATAAATCCATATATTGTGGATTGTATTGTAATTTCACTTTGAAAAAATTGGTGATAAGTTTCATTTTTGGTTTAGTTACAAACAAAATATTTTATAATACACATATTCGTTTTGAAAGTCTGGTACTCAAAGTTGTAAAATTTTGCAAACAATTTTAAAGTGTTCTGCTATAACATAATGTCAATGCAAATCAATTAGTTTTATTATATAACATAATATTGAGTTTTTCAACTAACTAACAAAACTTAAGAACTACATTAGCGCGTCTATTTTCAAAGATTAGGGTTAGCTTAAGATGTCGAATATAATGTGATATCAGAAAATTAGGTTGTAATTAAAAAAAACTCATTCTTAATTAAAATTTGAAGAATAGTGAATAAAAAAATAATAAAGAAGAGTAGAGAAAGTTCACAATTAAAGTTAAACTTGTTATACTATAAATACAAGTTTATTATAGTAGTACGCATAAATCAGACATTAGGATAAGTCCATATTATGGCCAACTTATGGTGAAATTTGACAGCATAATTACACCGTACAAATATGGCCATATGTCAGTGGACACGCCATAATTCATGCTCACCTTTCTACCATGGTTATATAATATAATAATTGAAATAATGATGACTTGGAAAGTTTATTAAATAATGACTTTCTAGTATTTCTTTCTGTGAATATTTTTAATAAAAAGAAAGAGATAAAGAAAAATAAGAAAAAGGATGAAATAATAGATGTTAAAGTGGATCTATAAAAACATAGATGCGTACGTAAATGAATAGCCAAACAGGCTATATAGTACATTTTCTTATTTACATTGTCCTTATATTGAATAATTTGCATAAATTATTAATAAAAAAAAATAATAACTTACTAAAATATCTTTTTCATCTACATTATACAGTTTCATGGGTTTTTAAAATGGATTTTCTTTAATTTTTACAACTTTGTTTGTGTTTTAAATTGAATATCTCATAGGTTTTGCAAGTTTTCCATATTTTGTACACAATACAAACATCATTAATATAAAAAAAAGATACCATTTTACCGAAAATAGACAACTCATTCTCTAATCTAATGCAAATAAATTGATTAAGAGTAAATGCGATTCCTCTATACTCAACTTTATTCTCTGTGTAAAGTTTAATCCCTGTGTAAGTTTGTGATATATATATATGAGTATATATATCTTCCTATATTATATAGTTGTATGAAAAAATATTAAGTCACCACCCCCCATGGACCACCTATGTCCCCCTCCCATACTTTATTTAACCCCATTCATTTATTTATATACAAATGACATTCCATGTTATATATTCTTAATATATTTTATTTTATGTATTGCATATGAATAAGAATATTCAAATTTTTTTAAATTAGAAAATGTCAGAGGTATTTGGCTGGGATTCAAATCCATGCCCTCCAGTATGGAAAGCAAGAACCTTGTCTGTTATACCACCGCCCTCTTTTATATTGTTTATTTTAACTAAAATTAATGAATGCAGATTAAAATTTCTTTTATTAGGATTCCTCAACACTATGATGAAGCGATTTTTGAAAATAAATGATTTTATTAATATTATATATATTGTATAATGTTAAAATAAGAATAGGCATATAGTTTTGAGGGTTCGGGTTTCCACACCACCTTATATTTCAAACCTTCATAAACAATATTAATGTTTATTTATTAAGTTTGAGTTTATATAACCTTTATGATTAATTAGTGTTGGTATTTATTTATTGAAATTTAGGTATGTATATATAATATATATATAAAATAACAGAAAAATGTATATAATGTAGCGGTACCGCTATCAATACAGAAATTTCACGATTAAATAATATTATCAATTCATACATTGGCGGGAATGACAAAAAACTTGAATAAAATAATTTGAATAAAGTACCGCAATATTATAAATGTTACTTTAATAAAATTATAGAATATAAAATCCTAATTATTTTATTTCATATACATACAAATTAAAATAATTAGAGAAATGTAATGATTTAATGATCTTATGAATATTAATAAAGATTACGTCACTTATTTTTGAATATTAAAGTAAAAAGGTTTCTAAATTTTAATGAAAAATTTTTTAAATATCTTAAAAATGTTAAAATAAGTGAAAAGATATATATATATATATATATATATATATATATATATATATATATATATATATATATATACTAGGGAAGATACCCCCTGCTCGTTCCACTCACAACCCCCTTATTATAGTTATCATATCAATATAAAATGTAACATTTATTTCAATGTAATATATTTTTATATTATACATAATATTATATAATTGTACATTTTTCATTAAATTTTTATTATTAACATAGAAACATGAAAAAAAATACATAATATTAATTAATTATATAAAATATCTAAAAAAAATTATTAATAAATTTTAATCATTATTCATAACATATAGATTAAGCTGGTTTTTACACCACCTTACATTTTAAATCTTTTAGATATTTATCATTGTGAATTGAATTAAAATTTTTTTAATATGTAATAAATATATATATTGCGACGATTCAAAAATCGCGCTAGATGCAGTACCTGCGCTCAGCCGCTACGAGGCGCTACTCCCGCAACGGGAATAGCGAGCTCCATAACATATATAAGCGAGCCGCCGAGCCAGCATCAGACTCTCTCTCCTTCCTCTGTGTAAGAATGGGATTGCTCGGCACAGTGGGAGTTATCCTTTCCTATACTCCTGTCTTAAACTATGTAAGGGTGGGATTGCCCGGCATAGTATCCTATCTATCCGTTAGTGTAAGGGTGGGTTTGCCCGACACTGACTCCTAGTTACCACCTCCACCATCGCTGGTCGGGGTAGAGTCCTCCGTCGGTCTTCGACCAAAAGCCTCCCCCCTCTTCTCCACTTATGGTTTAGAGGGTTACCATCCTAGTTCTCCTGTATTACCTTACCTGGCTCCATTACCGACCGCGCCGAACTCCGCCGATAAAGTAGGTCGCGAATTTACCCGCCGAGTATATTTTTGTTATATAATTAACCATTGTATTTTTTTTCCGTTTTTATTTGTTACAGCCGATAAATACGACATAGCGCCACCTAGCAGTCAAGGAGAGAACTAAAAATCTTTTTCCGTTTCCTTCGCAACGTGCGAAATGTCATTTCACTCAATCATAATTTTTATTTTTGTTATTAAGTATTACTGAAATCGGCGTTGTAATCATTTTGTTATTCTTTTTATTTTTTTTATTAATAAATATAAAAGAAAAGATACTTTAAGTTTAAACCCAAAGTTATCGTGTCTAAACTTAATCACCAGTCCGCAGTACCCGTCCTGCTTCCTCTCATTATCGTTATCACTTAGTACGTAAGGATAGATTAGCTTTGGATCATTTATTTATTATTTCTTTTAATTAATATTATTTCTTTTTTCTTAATCATTTATATTTTTCTTTTCAAATATTTAAATGGATTTTAATTTATTTTAATTTATTTCTCTATCTTTCTTATTATTGATTTTATTAATTTAATAAGGTTAGGTTAGCTTAGTATGTAAGTCTGAACTTTGGCCTCCGGGAATCAATACCTGCAGCGCCCTCTAAAAGTCTGACGCCTACGATATCAAGATCTAATCGAGTCAAAAAGGCCAAACGTTACAATATATATATATATATATATATATATATATATATATATATATATATATAGAATGGATTTATAAATATTTTCACTTTTTCTTAATTTATATTATTATTATTATTAATTTTCAATATATAATAAATATTAATGAAAAAGAAAATTTCTAATGAAATATTTTTAAATCATAAATTTTTTAGTAAAAGTTTTCAATAGTATTATTTGATATATTTAAATGTATACTTAAGATTTTGAAGATTTAGAGGATTATTTTGTTATAATTCCTGTTCGATATGTTTTTTCTTAATATTACATTTTATAAATATATCAAAATTTTTCGATTATTAATTATCAATAGTTTTATATAATGTTTAATATTTTATGTAAATATTACATTAAATATTAAAAAAATAATTTTAATTATTTTATTATATTAATTCAACATAATGTTTGATATATCTAAATGTGTATTCAAGATATTTAAGATTTGAAGGATTATTTTGTTATAATTCCTGTTTGATATCTTTTTACTTAATTCTACATTTTAGAAATATATCAAAATTTTTTTCATAAAATTTAATCTTAATAAAATATTAAACATTTTATAAAAATATTAAATTTATAATTTAAAAAAATATATCATAATATTTTTTTTAAAATGTGTGCAATGTTCAATAAATATCTTGGATATGTTTCGTAATTTTGATTTAGATAAAATTCATTTATTGGTTCATGTAATATTATTTCATATTCTATATTTTTATTAGTGTAATATTTATAATATTCTGGTACTTGTTTCCAATTATGAAATTCTACTTTTTCATTATCTTCACCAATATATGAATTTATTATATTATTTAAAACAGATATTTCAGTATTATGTGAACTATTATTATCAGCAAGATTTTTTAAGTAATATTCATACTCTTCCTCATTATTTAAATAATCTTCAATGTTATTATTCAAACTATCCATCATTTCTTGATCATTTACATTATCAGTTATAACATATCTACCTTCAATCGCATTCCAAATAAAAGGCAAAGAAGACGATTCATTTGTACTTAAAGTTATTTTTGGTATAAAAACTTTATTTCCTTTCTTTTCTCCTGTAATAATCTCAGCTTCAATATTAAATTTAAATAATTTATTTATTTTTAATCTAGTTCCATTACATAATCCATCAGTTATACTAAGATTTCTAATTAACATTATAATTGTGTTAATCTTTAATTTAATTTCATGAGGAGGTAATCCTTCTCTAATATTATTTAACATTTCAATAAGATAATTTAAATGAATATTATCATCTGTTTGATCAACACCCTTATATGTTGCATAATCAATACTATAATATGTCATTGTTTCATTATTAATTAAATTCAATATTTTATTATTTAAAATATTCACATCTTAATTATGCGTACTTAAAATAACATTTTTTGGAAAACAATAATTATTGTTAATGTTTTGATAAATTTTATTGCAAACATTATTAGTTTTCCATTTTTCTGGTATAATAAATGTATCAACTTTTCCTTCTCCGATATCTAATAAAAATGATGAAAAATTTTCATCATTAGATCTTATATTTTTTTTTAATTTAAAAATATGAAACATGGGCCATAGGGTTGAATATTTTATAGTTTGTTCTATTATTGTATTTTTATTCCCATGTTTTAATACAGGTAAAATTTGACGAAAATCTCCACCTAAAATAATAATTTTTTCTTCAAAAATTTCATTATTATGACAGACATCTTTTAATGTTTTGTCAACTATTTCTAAAGCTTTTTTAGGAATCATTGATGCTTCGTCCCATATAATTACATTTGCTTCTCTTAATTTTTTATCGGAATCAAAGGGTACCCCCCATTAAGATAGGTAAAATGCCCCCATCACCGAATTCAAATTTTCGTCCAAAATTAGTTAGTGTTTGCTCAAAAATGAAATTTTAAACAGCGACCTGCTACCCCTCCCCCCTCCAGTACTCCTAACCTCAAAAAAACGTGTTTTTTTTTAAATAATTTTTTTCGGCACCTTATTGACGGTTAAGAAATTTGAAAAAAAAATCCAAAAGGGTTTTTATGTCATATATAAAGTATAAATAAAATATCTAATTTCAATAATATTCATATACTGGTTGCAAGATATCTAGAACCTAATGATATTTAGATATTTAGATATTTAAATTTATTAACTGTACATTATGTTGTACAACAAAAATAATACAAATTCGTAAGTATATATATATATATATATATATATATATATATATATAAAATGAGATACTAAGTAAAAATATAATTAAAATAATGATACAGTAATTAGAATAATTAAAGCCTAGCTCGGAGCAGAGGCTCATTCTCAAGGGAAAGGTGGTGCGAATATGTTGATGCCTTGAATAATGCCAATGATGAAGAATCTCTTAATGATGATGGTAGACCGTTCCATAGTTGCAATGACACAACCAGGAACGATCTTTGGTGATACTCGGTAGATGAAAAAGGAATGGTTAACGGTCTCACATCACCCCTCAGTGTCCTCACAGGCCGGCTCCACAAATATCTAGAATAAAGATATGAAGGTGAGCATGACAAAAACATTTTGTATAAGAAGGTAGTAGCGAAGTAGTTTCTTCTACCCAAAGTGGATAACCAGCCTAGAGAGGACCTATAAACAGAGATGTGCTCGCGCCTACTTACACCATAGATGTAACGAATACCAGAGTTTACAACCCTTTGGAGCCTCAGATCGAGTTCAGCAGAAAGGTCAATATAGACCAAACAACAGTAATCAAGTAAAGGAAACAGCAAAGAACGGATAAGATGCTTACGTAGTGCAATGGTGGTACTTTTTCGAAAGAAATTTAATCTATAGAGCAATGAGTGACTCCTGTTACACACATGCGCAATTTGGTCCTTCCAGTTCAACTTACTATCAAGCCATACACCAAGACTACGAACAGAAGATTCAAACTTAATAAGATCACCGTTTATTGGAACACCAGTGATGTGTAATGAGGGCAGCATATTGACATAGAAATAAGATCCAATAATAATCGCCTTTGTTTTGCTCACATTTAATTTCAGATGATTTTTTGTCACTCAGTTAACAATACTGACAGCTTGATCACTCATGAGAGCAGTAACAGAAGCCAACTTAGCAATTGGGAAGTGAATGTACACCTGAAGATCATCAGCATAGATAAGATGCTGCACATCGGCATGGAAGTCAGCAGCCACATCATTGATGTATATAGAAAACAACAGTGGACCAAGGACAGAGCCCTGGGGAACACCAGTATTTAATGTTACATAGTCAGATGCATTACCATCTGCATCAATAACAGCCTGCTGTCTCTCAGAGAGATAAGACGCAAACCACTGCACAACTGAATGCGAGATGTCAAGAGAAGACATTTTTCTGAGCAGAGAGACATGGCATACCGTATCAAATGTCTTGCTGAAATCAAATAGCAACAGCAACGTTACGTAGCGTCTGTCCATATTGCGTCTAATGTCCTCAGTTAGTTTCAGTAGTGCGGTCTGAGTACTATGTCCAGTTCGAAATCCAGTCTGATAAGGGTCCAGTAGCTGTCGTATAGTCAGGTAATTGTAGAGTTGATCATGGACTAGACGTTCAAGAACCTTGGACATAAAAGATAATAAAAAAATTGGCCTAATGTCACCAAAAGCTTGAGGAGAGGAGATTTTGTTTATTGTAGTGACCAGTGAGATCTTCCAGCATAAAGGAAATAAGGATTCACGCAATGAGTCGTTATAAATGCGACATAACAAAGGCCCAACGACCGGAAATGCCGCACGGACAAAAGATTGAGGAACAGCTTCAAACCCTCTGGCCTGTGAAGTTGAATGACAAACAGCCATCCATACCTCCTCCAAAGTAACTGGATTAAACTTAAACATGGGTTTAAGTGCTTCATCTAGAGCAAATGTATTCATGTAATCAGAAATGGAGGGGACCAGAGGATCAAACGCAACACCACCAAAATACCGATTCAAATCATTAATTGAAAAAGAATGTCGAGAGTCACTACTGTTGGAACATACGCCCAGGTTCTTGAGTTCTTTCCAGATCTGTCTTGCGTCAGTGATCTTAGATAGTCTGTCGTGGTAATACAGTAATTTAGCTGATTCGATGCATGAATGGGCCCGATCTCGAGCATCTCTATAACATATAAGATCAGCACGCAGCCTAGTACGTTTGAAGCGTCTGTAATGCCTATCTCTCTCAGAGATTAAGCGGTGATGCTCAGAGGTAAACCACGGACGATGACTCTTGCTCTGTCGAACACGCCTAACAGGCACAAACCGTGAGATAGCTTCATTAAGATGAGTGTAAAGACATTCAAGGCGAGCCAAAAGAGAAGAGTCACCGTTACACACAGCACAATTCAGCGATCGAAAATAATCAAGAAGAGCAGCCTCATCAACCGCTTTATAGTCATGATAAGTAAAATTATTAAGTGTAGGCCTAGAGAGAGACGACTTCACAGTCGCAGCAATAAAATCATGTCCGTCAATAAATGGTACATCAGTCTTCCAATAGTCAAGCAGTAAGTCATTGGCATCGACAAGGCACAAGTCGAGCCACGTATCAGAGGAATAAGTATGATGCGTAGGTCCATAAGGCACTGAAAAAGTGCATTTTCCTTAATAAGGCTCTTCAGGAACACAGAATCATCAGATTCAGAACACAAATTAGTGTTGAAATCTCCTAAAACTACCTTAGTACTATAATTGTGCATATGAGTGGTCAAATCAGGAATAAAGTCTGTGTTGGCCAAAAATGGAGCGTAAGGTGGTCTATAAACAACACCAACGAAAATGGGTGAAGCCAAGTCAGATGAGTTGACCTCACAGAAGAGATACTCAGGTAAACCAGGCTTACCACTCCAGCTTCCAGAGGATGAACAGAGACGCACAGAAGTTAGAGAGCAGTGTACAAATAAAGCAACACCACCTCCCCTGGTGTTACGATCCTGTCTATAAAGCACATACCCATCAAGAGCAATCAAAGAATCACAAACTATCTGGCCCAGTTTGGTCTCAGTAACAGCTATTACGTGGAAATAAGGGCGAGAAGCCAAAAAGAGTCTAATCATCTCAATGTGCGCTCTAATAGAGTTGGCATTGAAATGACAAACTCTGAGACCATCCTTAGTAGTGAAATGACCATGAATGACCGATGAAATAGTATTGTTAGAATTGTTAGAAGGAAGAAGTGTGTTAGAGTGAGAAGGAAGAGAGAATGAGCTTACCCCAGTGCCAGATGTTAAGTGGCTACATCGTCGTTGGTTGATATCAATGAGAGCTTTGCTAAAAAAGCATCCAAGTCGTCATCCGATGCAACACGAATGGCTGCATCCTCCTTCTTCCTTCTGACGAAGATCTTACTATCACGCACAAATGTAAGGAAGTTGTACCTTTTATCTTCGGCCTTCCTGAGCACTCTCAACTTCAGTTGGTGCAATGAGTGTGGTAGATATTCATTGATGTTGATCAAGGAAGGAGTAAGTGTTTCCACTGATAAAGTTCCCTGCAAAAGGTCACTCCTGATCTTTGAGGTATGAAGGCTACCCATCCTGATCTTTGCTCCGATGACAGATTGTGCCAACGAGGCACTCTTCATAGTGACGAGCAATGGCGTCGTAAGCAGCGGAGGACCACCTTGAGATGTTGTTGCAGAAGGAGCAGTACTATCATCAGTACTACGAGCTGTAGCAGCTCGCGACAAAGGTCGAACCGAAACAATGTCACTGAGAGCAAAACCAGAATTAAGAGAAGCCAATACAGCAAAGACACCGTTCTTCAGATCGTTAAATTCATAAGGAACCAGGCCTCCAAACACCAAGTCTGATGCACGCTCAAGACGCTGCTGGCCAGCCGCCAAAACATCACACTGTTGCCGTAAAGATTTATTGAGCTTGTCCAATTCCTGTAGTTTAGCAGCCATAGGGTCAGATAATGCCCGATCAGGCACAACAGAGAGAGATTCCTCTAGCTTCGCCTCAAGCTCCCGATAATCCTGATAAACCTTGTCAAGCCTTGCCTCAGTTGCTCCACAACGTTCCTCACATGCCACAGCAATACCATCCACTCGCGTCTCCAAACTTGTAAATCTCCCATCCAGTGTCAATAGTTGAGTGCCGATATTGTTGATCTTGGTATCCATATCATCCAGCTTATCTAATTTCTCCATCTTCTTCAATATAGAAGACAAAAGTTCATTTGTTTGTAGCGCTGGTAGTGTCGGAGTTGGAGTACGCGACAGAGACAGAGAAGCTGAGACATCACTTATAGAACCCACAGAACTAGAACGTGATCGACTGCAATCAGAATTTGCAGCTGCTATGCAAAAGTTACATACCTTTACTTGTTGGTCATTATTATCTCTGACTAAGAGCAATTTGGTACAAGAGCTGTGATAGGTCTTACCACAGCGACCACAAAGCTGAGGCTTAGATGCAGCACTAAAGTTTTCAAAACAGAGACCACACTGATTGGACATAGTGACCTCCAAGATAGAAATAGCTTAATTAAACGAATCTTAAATTTTAATTTTAAATTTGGTGCCAGTTGTATATTTAAAAGTAAATGAGCAGCTTAATAAATGCACTCTGAGTTGCTTCTAAGTTTCAGTTGCTGTAAGTGGAAAAGCAACTTAATAAATGCACTCTGAGTTGTTTCTAAGTTTCAGTTGTTGGAAGTGGAAAAGCAGCTTAACAAATGCACTCTGAGTTGCTTCCAAGTTTCAGTTATTGTAAGTGGAAAAGCGGCTTAATTTGTACAGAGCAAGATTCGTTTGACTGTGATTAGAGAGAGCAGAAGATAATAGTGGAAAAGCGTCTTAACTGGAGAAATTACCATCAGGTATCACATAGACGGGCAAAGATGCCAATATACAGGTCATGCAAGGGATGGAGCCACCAGTACTAAGCAAATAAGAATCCTCTTGTGGTAGATGATTGCACCAAAAAGATTGAGGTTATGTTGTAGACAATAGTTAAAACCAGTTGCAGTACAACTGCATACAATATACTGCACTATTGTAATATACAGCAATTAAATCAAACATGCAGCAAAGTCCACGTTGTTACCATTAGATTCTATCAAAAGAACAGTGAAGTTAGTATATACGTTATCCAAGAGATGGCGCCATCAGCGTTAAAAAATATGATCCCTCTTGCAGTATGTAATTGCGCCAAAAAAGAATGAGGTTATGTTACATTAGTTAAAAATAAAACTAATTGCAATGCAATTGTGCACAATATAATGCACTTAAAACAACACTCAACAACACAAGCAAGCCCACAGCAACTTTCTCAGGCAGCAGCAGAGTCCACAGCAGTATCAGAGATAAGAGCAGGTTGATGTTGAGAGACTGCGGATTTTATCAAAAGAACAGTGAAGTTAGTGTATACGTTATCCAAGAGATGGCGCTATCAGCGTTAAAAAAATATGATCCCTCTTGCAGTATGTAATTGCGCCAAAAAAGAATGAGGTTATGTTGCAATTAAAAATAAAACCAATTGCAATGCAATTGTGCACAATATAATGCACTCAAAACAACACTCAATAACACAAGCAGGCCCACAGCAACTTTCTCAGGCAGCAGCAGAGTCCACAGCAATGTCAGAGATAAGAGCAGGTTGATGTTGAGAGACTGCACTTTCACAGTAAGAAACCGTCCAGAGTCCAATATGCAATTGCAAAAATGCAAATGAATGAGGCCAACACTCTCGGACTCCAAGTAGGACGATTCCCTGCAAAAAATTTCACTCCGCAAAGTGAAAAAATGCTGTTTAAATAAGTTTCAAGAGGAGCGAAAAAAATACGTATGGCGCTACTTACGGCAAGAGAGAGAGAGAGTTGTAACTATTACTAACAAAGCAAAAAAAGCAAAAAATTGATAAAAAATAGCTAAAAAAACAGGGTTTTTCGACTTTTAAATATGGCACACCACTCCAAAAAATCTGGGCAAAATGGGGCAGATTAAGGACGCAAATCCTCAACTTTCCACAAATTTTTGAGGCGGCACCCCTTTTTTAAAAGTTTTTAGAGAAATTTTAAGAATATTTTATTGTTTTTAGGTTAGTTTTTGACGTCAAAAATAGCTGAAAAAATTCCAGTAAATGCGTATTTTTATATAGAATATGCTCAATTTTTTTCAAATTTCTTAACCGGCAATAAAGTGCCGAAAAAAATTATTTTTAAAAAAACACGTATTTTTGAGGTTAGGAGTACTGGAGGGGGGAGGGGTAGCTGGTCGCAGTTTAAAATTTCATTTTTGAGCAAACGCTAACTAATTTTGGACGAAAATTTGAATTCCGTGATGGGGGCATTTTACCTATCTTGATGGGGGGTACCCTTTAAAAATGTACTTTCAATATTGTTTAAGTCTAACGGTAATCTAAAAGTTCGGTGACTGGTTAAACCTTTTGGTAATAAAATTGAAGCAATACCTGTCCAAGCCATTGATAAGAATTTTTTTTTTATTGTTATAAAATAATATATTAATGTTTTATATAAAAATGTTTTTCCAGAACCTCCTGGTCCATCTATGAGAAAAATTTTATGATTATTATTTATTATTTGTTCAAAAATATGTTTTTGATCGTTATTCAATTGTTTATACATTTTATCAAATTTTTTTTTACTAAAAATTATAATTTCATCTTTAATTTCTTCGTTTTCCTCGATATAGTTTTCATTTGGTTCAGGTAAACCAAAATTTTCACATGACATTTGTTCTGAATTTAATATTTGATTAATATAGGATAAAGCTTTGTTTTCTTTATTTTCTTTAAAATCTTTAATAAAAAATTTTTTATATTTTTCCCAAATAATGTTACCTTGAATATTTTCACATAGTAAAAAACATGCAAAAAATTTACGTAATCGTACTGGTAACATAACATGGCATGCTTCTTCAAAAATATAATAAATTTGTTTTTCGTGTTCTATTAAATTCATCCCAAGAGCAGTTTCTTTATAAGTATCATAAGTTAAATTTTCATAAGTTCGTTAATCTTTAAAATTTTAGATAAGTATATTTTTTTATTATATTATAATCAGTTTATATTAAGTTTATTTTTTAATATTATACTTTAAAATAATATATAATTAAAATTTAAAATACTTATAATTTAATATTTCTTTATAAATTAATTAATTATGATTTATTTTATTTTAGATTGATTTAAATATATATTAAAAACAATAAAATAGGTAAGAAAATCATAATAACTAGAGTTATAATTTTAAAATAAATATATTAAAAATATATTATAAATTTATATAAAATCGTTTTTTAAAGAATTAAATTCAATTAAATTGTTTATTTAAATATTAAAAAATTAATATCACACTCTTTATATAAAAAATTTATAATTTGTTATATAATTTATATTATAACTGTTTAAATATAAACAAACGAAAAGGATATAAATATATTCCTTAAAATATTGAAAATATTAGAGAAAAATAAAATAAAAATTATATAACTTTATTTATTTGTATAAAGAGTATAAAAGATAAAATTTTACATTAACAATATAATTTTTATTTTTACTTTTTTATAAATAAATGAATTAATAATTATTATAATTTTTATCTTTTTAATTAATAAAAAACTTACAATAACATGTTTACTTTTGACATTTAAAGAAATGTGAAAAAATTTTTTAAATTTATATTATTTTAAAAGTGGTTATGTAGGGCTACTAGCGAAGGGTACCACTTTTATTGTTTAATTTTTCTTTATAAACAAAAAAAACCTGACGCGCCATTGACAATACCTCGTTAAACTGATAAAAAAAATAAAAACTTCTACTTAAAACTTTCACAAGATAAACTCAAGACAACAAGAAAACAAATTTAAGCTAACCTGAAAGAAGAATCTTTTAGATGTAGGAAATTTTTTAATAAGTTTTTCTGACCAAGACAATCAAGACAAAGTAAAATGTGCTTTACTTTTAGGCAAATACAGCTTGGACCCAAAAAAAAGTGAGCTTAAATGTTGAAAGTAGAAGTTTTTTTTTTTGTCTCAGTATGGGTGGTGTGGAAAGTTGTCTTACGAACGTAGTTATTATTTGATTGTTAAAAAATAATTATATCAATAATCTATAATATTATTAACTATGTATCAAATATATATTCCATTATATAGCCTTAAGTAAGTATATCATAAATATAATATTAAAAAACTTTTTTCTTAATAGTTTATATTTTAAATAAATAATTGACGTTTAAAAATAAAAAAAAGAATCAATATATTTAAGATAATTAAATACCAATATTTTTCATAACCAAATTTGGTCTCTAAAGTATTGGAGTCATCAAACAAGAAGGTTTTTTAAAAAAATATTGGTAAAATTTAAATATTCAATTAACGATATAAAAATAAACACTAAATGATTATGAATAGTGTATTAGGGACATGAGGGGTAGCAAGAGGGGTGACGTGGGTAGTGAGGGGGTGATTTGTGGATGGAGGGGTAGACTTGGGTAGGAGAGGGGTGACTGGGGTAGAGGGGGAAATCTTTTTTTTTTTTTTTTAAAGACATTTCAAGAGACATTTTTACGTTAATTTGAGGGGTGACTTGATTTTTTCGGAGAAAAAAAAATGAGGGGTAGGAATGATGGGGTAGTAGTGGAAAGAGTGATGGTAGTATAGAGAATGAGTAACAAATACATTGATAAAATAAGGTTAATTATCTGAGGAGCGGGTGAGTGACGTACGAGGGGTAGCAAGAGGGGTGACTTGGGTAGTAGAGGGGTGACTTGGGTAGTAGAGGGGTGACTTGGGTAGTAGAGGGGTGTCTTTTTTTCTGAAAAAAGATTATTTCTAGACAGATTTTTACGTTATTTTGAGGGGTGGATTGTGATGTTTTAACCATACAAAAGAGGGGGAGGAAAAATAAGGAGGTTTTTTTTTATATAACTATATAATATAGGGAGATATATATATATTTATATATCATCCTATATTATATAGTTATATTAAAAATTCAGTTTCAGCCCCCCACTCCCCCCGCCCCCCCCCGTGCCCCCACATCTCCCAATAATGTTTTGTAAGAAATTCCTACAAAATAACGTAAAATTGTTTGTAATTCTACGATATTTTGTAACCATTTACTTCCTGTATAGGTCTCCCATCCTCCCGTGCCCCCCCATGCCCCTCGTGCCCCCCGTAGCCCCCCCGTTGGCCCCCCACATCAACCCCCACTGCCCCCCCACTCGTGTAATGACTCGTATAACATTTTATATTATTATATAACTTGTATGCATTATTATGTTAATTAATATAATGTGGTATATCTAATGAAAAACGAAATTATATTTTTAATAATAAAATTCTATTATATAATACTTTGATATTTATACATTAATAAAATTATTAATAGATAAAAAAATTTGTTCTTCATATTATTAATTAATGAATTAAGACTTCTTGTTAAAACATTTACATGAAGAATAAGTAATTATATTTATAAAACACATGATATATCTGAAAAAACAAATAATAATTTAATTATGATTGTTTATTTATATAAATAAACAATCGAGTTTCCACACCACCTTACACTTTAAACCTTTGTTATACGTTTATAATAAATTATTTTTAAAATTAACATTCAAATTTTATTATTTTAAAAGTTAATATTTAAATTAACAATAAATCTGTAAATATATTAAATGAATATATAGAAAATAGGTTTATAAAAAAAAAAATGATTTCGAATATTTTTCTGCTATTACTGATGGTAATTATAAATTAGAAATATTAATCATAACAGATGATAAAGAAGCATTAAATATTGAAAGAGGAAAAAAATTAGAATTAATAGGAGATTTACAAGAATATGGTACATATATTTAATTATTGTTATATTTTACATTTAAAAAAAAAAAATTTTATTAATATTATATATAATTCTTAAACAGGAAATTCTTTTATATTAAAAATAAAAAATATTGATCATATAAAAATTTTAGACGATATTAAAAAAATGGACTTGGATAATTTAATTATAGGAAATGAAATTTTTTTTAATGAAGTAAATATTTTAAATAAATTGAATATTAACTTATACTCAAAAATTTTTTCTTTTTTTCAGATAAAAGAAAATGATCAAGAAAATAATGAGTGAAAACAAGTTTAAAAAAATAATTTTATAATTTTTTTTTTTATTTTATAATAATATATATATTTGAATTTATATAATAAATATAATTTTTAATTTTCAGGTAATATATAAGTAAATTATTTATAATTTTAACAAAAAATATATTTATTTATTTTTCAACGTAAATTATTAAAAAATATTTATATGCAATATTTTACACATAATCATATAGTTATTTTTTAAAATATTTTTATATAAATTTAATATTATATAATTTTTTTTTTTTTAGTAAAAATAATATAAAAATAATGAATAATCCAAATTCAATAACATGTAAAATTTGCAATTTAACATTTGCAAATGAAAATTATTATACTATTCATATAAAGAAGAATCATTCAATAATTGATGCAACATGTACTATTTGTGGATTAATTATGAAAAATAGAAAACATTACAAAAGACATATAGATAATCATGATAAAAATAATAAGGAATTTATTTGTAAATATTGTACAAAAAGTTATTTAAGATTAGATCATTTAATACGACATTTGAAGATACACCAAGATATATATTCATATATATGTGAATATTGTGGGAAAGGTTTCCATAGATTAGATTCTTTAAAGAAACATAAAAAGATTCATGATACTATAAGTGAAAAAAATACATAAAAAAAATTATTAACAGTAATATTATTTATATTTTCATAAATACATAATGTTTAATCTTATCCATTAATAATATTTTTTAAAATTTTAGTAAAAACATATATAAATATTGTATATATTTTTTAAAATGTTTATCATTTCATTAAAAATATTGAAAAAATTATGATATATCTTTTAAAATGTAAAAGCAAGTAAAAAGATATTACATAGGAATTATAACAAAATAATCCTTCAAATCTTGAAAGACTTCACAAACATTATGATATATCAATTATTATATTTAAATTTTTTTCAATTTAAATTATACATTGTGATTTAAGATTTATTGAATAATTATATAAAATGTTAAACATTTTAATAAAAATATTTATAAATTTTATTGAAAAAATAATGAATTATATGATATATCAATTATTATATTAAAATTATAAAATTTTTTCAAACACTAGTTATTTAAAACATTTTTCTAACTTTTAATATATTACAAAATACAGTGAAACATATACAAAAACTATAAGATAAAATAATATATATTATATAAAAAGTGGTTTTTAGGGCTACTGGCGAAGGTTTTCACTATAAAAAAAATCACAACGCGCCGTTAGCGATACCGCTACATTATAAACCTATTTTCTATATATTCATTTAATATATTTATAGATTTATTGTTAATTTAAATATTAACTTTTAAAATAATAAAATTTGAATGTTAATTTTAAAAATAATTTATTATAAACATATAACAAAGGTTTAAAGTGTAAGGTGGTGTGGAAACTCGATTGTTTATTTATATAAATAAACAATCATAATTAAATTATTATTTGTTTTTCAGATGTATCATATAATTTATAAATGATTAATTTTTCTTTTATTGGTAAAATATATGTAGAATATGAATAATCACCAATGGGGGTTGGCGAGCAGAGCGAGCAGGGGGTACCCCCCCTAGTATATATATATATATATATATATATATATATATATATATGGGCGTGTCCAATACTTTTTTAAAACATCGTGTATGGGGGGTCCGAATTTTTTGCCGCCCTTGAGATATGTTAATGTACTACCCAAAACATGAACCTGTACAAAATTTCAGCTTTCGAAACTCCCAATTTCGTCCAGATATAACCTAAAAAAGTCGAAAAATCGTCTCTTTTTCGGTGATTTTTTGTCAATTTTCGAATGTCTGCCATTCATCGAATTTTCAGCGCAATCGAACCGGTGAGACGGCATTCTCTTCGTTTTGAATTACACTTTTTTATGCGTTTTATTCGGATTCGATTGGTTATCAAGAGCTCTCTACATAACCTCAAACGCAACTACCTCGATTTTCGAATTTCTCCACTTTTTACCATTTAATATGATAACCAAATTTTTTTTTGCATAATCTGAAAACGGCTCTGGATTCGTCTTTGAAAGACCTTCAATTTGCATTTTTGAACGCTCATAAATGTGAAAATTTGAGGAAGATATGAAGGTTTACAGTTTGCAAAATCTGTAAAAATCGCGTTTTTCACATTTTTCAGGCGCGTAAACGAGAATGTATGGTATTTTTTTTTCTTTTTTTTTTGCTTTAATTGTTAGTTTTAGTGTTATTCTTTCATATAAAATTGTTTCCAGAAGACCGTTTTTCGATTTTTACATTATTTTGCACCCGTTTCGTTACTGCCTTTTTTTAGATAAAAGCCACTTTGTATACGCAAAACATCTGGGTCTGTCTAACAGTTCCTTAAATCATTGTGCACGGGAGATCTTCGGAATTTGACAGAAAAAACTACGTTAATATACTGCACAAAATAACATTTTAAACAAAGTTTTAGTTCCCAATGAAGCATTTGCAGTAGAAACCGAGATGTCACTTTGTACATTTCAAAAAAATAGGCGTTTTTGGCTATAATAACGTCTACTGTGGGTTGGTCAACATGCTTCCTCTTGATGTCTTATTTAATAGGCTTCGCACAATGCTAAGAGAGAATGAGGTCTTTTAAACGCAAAAAGAATAGAAATAGGAACAATAAAATGTTATGGAATCATGTTATCTATGTATGTTAGGAATCGTGAAATATAAAGCTGTTCCTATCTTACATAAATATACTATCCCATACTTTTTTACTGTACCTGTTTCTGTTCTTTCTCCAGTATTATCCATAAGACTGAAGGTTATATATATATATATATATATATATATATATATATATATATATATATATATATATATAATATATATATAAACCAATACTAATTCTTTACGTTTTATGTCTTACATTCTTTCGTGAAAACGGCCTTAATTCGTGCCTTAAATGTAATCAATCCTATTTCTCATTCTTATTTATTATTCGGAATTGTGTAATGGGCTTCTACGGCTGTAGTTATTATTAAGACCCGTCACACGCTAAAAGATACAGAGGCAGATACAGATACAAGAACAAGAAATGTATGGGATAGTATATCTATACACATGAGATACAGTTACAGATACACGTATTTATAGATATACTATCCCATACATTTCTTGTTCGTGTATCTGTATCTGTCTCTGTATTTTTAGCGTGTAACGGGTCTTATACTTAATGCGTGCTATAGCCCTAAATATCTGAATATAGTATATTTATTTCTATGAGAAAATAAGTGTGCATCACATGTACGAACCAATAAATATTGTTAATATATCCGTGAGATATTAAGAGTAATTATTATATAGTGAATATTAAATTAATTAATAATAAATAATAAAATAATTATTAGGCTTTTATGGCAATTAGATACTATGGCAAATCAGTGTTGCCTAGGAAAAATATTTAATATTAATTGTGATTCTGGAGGGAAAAAAATCACTGATCTTCAAGATGATGAAAAAACTTTATTGTGTTTGAGAGTGCCAGAATTTAATAAAAATAGTGAAGGATTAATATGTCCTCTTTACTACAGAGAATATATAGCTTTTTATGAACTAAATCAGAAAAGTTGCTGCGATCCATTTAATAAACATAAAAAGAAAATTCAGACATCGTTACAGGCACTAGATTTGAATTTTTCTATCAAATTAAGAAATGCTTGTGGTGTTGATGTTCCACCAGGAAAAAAGTTATGTAAATCTTGTCATATTAATTTAAGTAAAACAGTCACAGATTTTCTAGAAAAGTCTAAATGCTGTGCTAATCCATATCAAAAACACAGACAGAAAATAAAAATGAATTTGGTTAATATTGATCAAGATATTATAAATTATTTAAATACTGTACATCAAATAAAATTAAGTAGTGAAGAAAGCTTATGTGAAGCATGTAGCATAGAGTTACAAACAGATTTATCTGAATTCAAGAAAGAAAATGCTGCCGCTGTTAAATTTAGTCCAGTAAGTACTCAAAATACTGTAAATACAAGTGAAAGTGATACTCCTGATGAAACTTCCAGTAGCGAACAAACAGTATATGAATCAAGTAGTCAAATGAAACGTCGTCTTGATGAGGTGCTTAACGTATTAGGTATACCACCATTTAAAAAGCAAAGAATGTCTAATCAACAGGTAGTAAAGAGTTGCGTTAATATATTAGGACAAACCGTAACCAATGTTTCTGAAGTTTTTGAAAAAGCATGCGACATACAATTACCAAAATTTGATGATCTAGAAAATGTATTAAATCAAAGCAATTGGTTTGCCAATATGATAAAGGATATTCAGAACAAGTACAAATAAGAATCTAGTATAAATGAAAAAATAGTTTTACTAACTTTATTACCTGATGAATGGAAATTTCCCATGTTTAATAAATATTTTGAGTGTACTCGATACATGTACTACGAAGCAAAAAAGTTAAAAAATAAACATGGTACGTATACGCAAATAATTAAATATTATAATTAATTAGAATCTTCTAAATTTTTGACTTAATTTTCTTGAATCACTTCTGTGTAATAAACCTTGCAAACGTAAGCTTGTACGAGATTTAGACATGTTTTTAAATACTAAAATTTTTCAAATTCTGTAAATAATTATATCATTATAGACAGGGGTGGGCTAATTAAGTATTCAATTCTTTAAATACAAATACAAAATACATTTTAAAATACAGTATTTAAAATACTTTTTAAAATACAGTATTTTAAATACTTTAAAAAGAAAAAATGTATTTGAAATACTGTATTTTAAAAAAGTATTTAAAATACTTTAAGTTTAAATACTGTATTTGAAATACTGTATTTCAAATACATTGATGCAGCAAAAGTATATAAAATACTGTATTTGAAATACTTTGATACAACAAAAGTATTTCAAATACAGTATTTAAAATTTTATATGCCCATCCCTGATTATAGACGTATTCAATGATAACTACATACGCTATGGTGAATAAGATATATGAGCAAGAAATACACAAAATATTTGAATTGCTTTCTCATAGAGAAAGCATTGTATCGGTAAAAAAAATTTTTTTCTATTTTTTCATTAATTTGTACATATTTAAACTCGGTGAGTCGAAAAAAGTGGTTTCCAGAAAATGTCTGTATGTATGTGTGTGTGTGTGTGTGTGTGTGTGTGTGTGTGTATGTGTGGATGTATGAATTCAGTTAGTAAACTGTATCTCGAGAACTACTTGATGGATTTGCTTCTAATTTTGCATGGAATTTAGTTTTGTGACTAACTTGCTGGGAAGCTATTGATAATTTGGTTCTTCCAGCGTAGTTTTTATTTTAAAGTTTTTAAAAAAAAAAAAAAATTCGATTTTTCGTTTTTTGGTTTTTTTTTTGTTTACTACTCGATGAATTGGCTTCAAAATTTGCATGGAATTTATTTCTGATTGCCCGGATAAAATAAATTTTTAAAAACTGATTTTCTTAGCTCAGTTTTAATTTTAGAGCATTTTGAAATTTTTGAAAAAAATGTTTCTATTTATTAAGCCAATAAAATCTTAAAAACTACTCGATAGATTTACTTCAAATTTTCCATACAATTCAATTTTTTGATGAACTGGTGCGGAAGCTATTGGGAATTGGTTTTCTTAGCGCAGTTTTTTTTTAGAATCATTTTAAGAATTTTTAAAAAATTTCGATTTTTCATTTTTTTTGTATTTTACGTAAACTACTCGAAGAATTTGTTCGGAAATTTGTATGGAACTTTATTTCGACTGCCAAAATTATTAAAAATTTTGTAAACTAATTTTCTTAGCGCACTTTTAATTTTAGAGCATTTTTAAAATTTTTAAAAAAATTTTTATTTTTAATTTTTTTCTATTTTACGAAAACCATTTGATAGATTCGCTCCAAAATTTGTATGCAATTTATTCGCTACTATCTGAAGAAAACAAACTTTGGAATACTAATTTTCTCAGCGCAGTTTTAATTTTAGAGCACTTTGAAAATTTTCTAAAAAATTTTTATTTTTTATTTATTTTCTTTTTTGCGTTAACCATACTATAAATTTTCTCCAAAATTTTCATACAATTAATTCGCTATCGTCTGAAAAAAATAAGCTTTTGGAAACTAATTTTCTTAGTGTGGTTACAATTTTAGAGAATTTTAAAGATTTAAAAAAAAATTTTGATTCTTCTTTTCTTATTTTTTTTTATTCTACGTAAAGTACTCGATAGATTTGTTCTAAAAATTACAGGGAAATTATTTGCGACTGCCAAAAGAAGGAAAATTTTCAAAAATTCATTTTCATAGCGTAGTTTCAATTTTAGAGCATTTTTAAAATTTTTAAAAAGAAATTTTGAAAAGAAAATGTTATTTATTTAACCAGTTAGATCTCGAAAATTACTCGATGGATTTGCTTCAAATTTTGTATACCATCTATGTTTTTGTATAACTAGGCGGGAAGCTATAGAAAATTTGTATTCATAGTGTATTTTTTTTTTATAGAGCCATTTTAAGAATTTAAAAAAATTTTCGATTTTTAATTTTTTTTGTATTTTACGTAAGTTAATTGATGAATTTGCTTTGAGATTTCCATGGGAATAATTTGCATCTGCCAAAAGAAGGATAACTTTTATAAACCGATCTTTTTAGCGTAGTTTTCATTTTAGAAAATTTTAGTCTGTTTTCACATTTTAATGCATATCTGCTGAAATTTAATTGCGACTGAAACGTGCGACAGATTTGTAACAGATTGCCAATCGAAACGTGCGATTCAAAGACAAGAATAAACGCGCAAATTTGCAGCAAAATCGAAGCAGTCTTCCGTAAGAATATTACAGTAGCAATTTACTACAGAATTACATAAGAAAGACATAAGTTAAGTGCAATTATATGACGAGAATAAACACGCAAACTTGCAGCAGAATCGAAGCAGTCTTCCGTAAGAATGTTGCAGCAGCACTTTACCCCAGAATTAGATGAGAATTACATAAGTCAAGTGCAAATATATGCCCACTAGTTATATATTAAAATCACATTTGAATAAATATAAAAAAATTAATGAAACTCAAAGAGCTCTATGAGAAAGCATTCCGCTAAAGCACTTGGCAGCGTTTTTATTATATTATGAAAAAGTAAGAGCCTAGCGTAAAGTGTTATTTTATACAACATAAAAATTTTCACCAAAATTATTAAGTCATTCTCTCACTGGTGTCATAAAGTAGATAAAAGCTGCCAGTCTAGCTACAAATATTTGTGATTTAAAACTATTTTTTTTATAATAATTATTTTAAGCAAGTTCTGAAGGAAGAGCATTTTAATATTATTATCCCACTTTTATTTAAAATTTTTATTTACATAAATTGAAAATATTATAAAAGGCTTTTATACATTAATGAAAATAATTGGTGTAAAAACTTTAAGAAATTGTAAGTTATTTTGTAGGTTTCTGTAAGAAATTGTAAGAAGTGTCCAAAATTACAGAATTATCCAATTACAGAAACTTACAGAAAGTTACAAAAACTTATAATTTCTTACTATTGTATTTCCATTAGAAATTCGCATATTTTAAATTAAAAATTATCAAGTAAAACTATTTAATATGAATCTACAAATATTTATACCTGATTTTGTTTCAGGTATTTTGGGTAAGCGCATAAGAAAATCTTATTTTCGATATACAGACGAAGTTAGGAATGAAATTAAAAATTTTTATTTAGACGATGCAAATAGCAGAGCGCTTAGTGGTATAAAGCAAGTTTACATTGAAAAGATTCCTGGTGAACAGTCTATTCCAAAACCAAAAAAGTTATTACTGTATGGTTTGAGAGAATTATACCAAAAATAGATGGCAGAAACCAACTGCAATGAAATACCTTGTTTCGTATTTTTTGCTGATCTTAGACCTGTAAATTGCGTATTTGCTGGAGAGCCTGATACTCATATGATTTGTGTATGTTCGCTACATCAAAATGTGAAGCTGAAACTGTCAGCTTTAAATTCTACAATAAATTACAGAGAAGCTATTGAAAATGGTGTATGCTTCATAGATAATAAAGACTGTATGCTTCACAAGTGTGAAAATTGTGGAAAAGCTGATGGAATATGCACATTTTTAAAATCTAAGATTAGCTCTAATGTAGAAAATGTACATTATAAGAGTTGGATTTCAGAAAAAAGAAAAAGCAAAGATACTTCTAGCTCATCTTCAAAAATAATCTTTAAATCTTTCGAAGTACCTATAACTTCTTTAATCGAAGATCTTACTGAAGACATCTGGAACTTAACTGATCATCATTTTATATCTGAGGAACAAAAAAATTACCTCAAGTTTTCCAAAAATGCATTAGACAGTAATACAGGGCTAATAATTTCTGATTTTGCAGAAAATTATGCATTTATAGTGCAGGACTCTGCACAAGCCTGGTACTTTAATAATACTGTAGCTTCACTGTTCACTGTTGTTTTTTATTATAAAGCTGGCAATGAATTAAAAAATCAAAGTTTTTGTGTGATTTCGGAAAGCACTAAACATCAAGCTTTTTCTATTCATATTTTTTACGAAAAAATATTGAATGAAATTAAAATACATTTTCCAGAGATAAATATGATGATTTATTTTTCTGATGGTGCACCAACGCAGTACAAGAACAAGTGAGTAATATAATATTTTATAAATAATAATTAAATTTTGGTTCAATTATTATACATTATATAAACCGAAAGTTCTCTTGATATAAAATAAAAAGAAATCATTTGTTGTAGGAATTACCTTATTAATATATGTCACCATGAAGAAGATTTTGGGATAAAATTAAAATCGCACAATTTTTTAGCAACTCCTCATGGAAAGAGCGCATGCGATCGCATCGGAGCAGTTGCGAAAAGTTCTGCTAGAAGAGCTTCCTTGCGCGGTGAGAAAATCACTACTAGAAAAGAAATGTATGATTACTTGAATAAAAAGGTTTCAGGAGTCAGGTATTGCTCCAATCATGTTATTTACTAATCACTGTAAATTTTAATTAAAAACTGAGCATTCATATAAAAATGTTTCAGGTTTCTATATGTAAACGACAACGATGTGTTACAGAGAGGTAGAAAACTTGAAAAGAGGTTCGCTTCTGCAAAGACAATAGAAAATACAAGGCAGTATCATTGCTTTGAACCTCTAGATAAATATGCACTACGAGCCAGATTATATTCAACTGATTCTGACTCAAAAATATTGAGAATTCAGTAGTGAATTTATATTCGAAATGTATATTTTATTAATTTATAAAAATATTGAATATAATTAATATTTTATAATTTGATATTGCTTTCTATATTTTCTAAACCATTATTCACAAAAATTTGGTTGTAAACGTTTGTAATTTAGGAAAAATATCGTTGGGAATAAACAAACTCTAGATAAAATGATTATTTGAAACGGTCAAAAGAATATAGCTAGATAATAATCGAAAATTTTTAGACCTGGGTAGGTGACAGATAATGAGACTTTTTGGAATAAAAAAAAATTTTGAAAAACATTTTTCACATTATTATCGTTTGACATTTTATACCATATCAAGTTAAAATTCGATCATACAAATTTTCTACAGTAGTTAAAAAAATAATACGGCTGCAAAACAATAAAAAATATAAAGTTAAAAAAAGTACACCTTACCGTAAGTAACAAGTGTTTGAAAATGGGAGAAAATGCTATTCTTGCGATTTTCGTCTAATTTAAACTCACGTCCTTAATGATTTAGAATAAATTGTTTTCTCGTTTCCAAAGAGGATAAAACTAGTGGTGCAGATTATAATGTTGAGTATAAAAAAATTTATGACGTTATAAATATGTGCGAAAATTAAGAAAAGTACATTTAGTTGCAACACGTTTGAGGTTATATAAAGACTTAGTCTCTAGTCGCAAAGCATATTAAATAAGACATTAATCAGAAGCTTGTTAAAATACAAAGAAAAACAGCTTTATTGGATAAAAAAAGCTTAAAATGTCGTCTTTTACAAGCGATTAAATATTAAATTACACTAGACGTTATTATAGCCAAAAACGCCTATTTTTTTGAAATGTACAAAGTGACATCTCGGTTTCTACTGCAAATGCTTCATTGGGAACTAAAACTTTGTTTAAAATGTTATTTTGTGCAGTATATTAACGTAGTTTTTTCTGTCAAATTCCGAAGATCTCCCGTGCACAATGATTTAAGGAACTGTTAGACAGACCCAGATGTTTTGCGTATACAAAGTGGCTTTTATCTAAAAAAAGGCAGTAACGAAACGGGTGCGAAAATAATGTAAAAATCGAAAAACGGTCTTCTGGAAACAATTTTATATGAAAGAACAACACTAAAACTAACAATTACAGCAAAAAAAAAGAAAAAAAAATACCATACATTCTCGTTTACGCGCCTGAAAAATGTCAAAAACGCGATTTTTACAGATTTTGCAAACTGTAAACCTTCATATCTTCCTCAAATTTTCACATTTTTGAGCGTTCAAAAATGCAAATTGAAGGTATTTCAAAGACGAATCCAGAGCCGTTTTCAGATTATGCAAAAAAAAATTTGGTTATCATATTAAATGGTAAAAAGTGGAGAAATTCGAAAATCGAGGTAGTTGCGTTTGAGGTTATGTAGAGAGCTCTTGATAACCAATCGAATCCGAATAAAACGCATAAAAAAGTGTAATTCAAAACGAAGAGAATGCCGTCTCACCGGTTCGATTGCGCTGAAAATTCGATGAATGGCAGACATTCGAAAATTGACAAAAAATCACCGAAAAAGAGACGATTTTTCGACTTTTTTAGGTTATATCTGGACGAAATTGGGAGTTTCGAAAGCTGAAATTTTGTACAGGTTCATGTTTTGGGTAGTACATTAACATATCTCAAGGGCGGCAAAAAATTCGGACCCCCCATACACGATGTTTTAAAAAAGTATTGGACACGCCCATATATATATATATATATATATATATATATATATATATATATATATATATATATATATACTAGGGGCACCCCTGCTCACAAAACTCGCCAACCCCCTGTCGTCATATTTCACATACACTGAAAAAAAAAAATCAGCCTTCATTACTAGGCACTCTGGCCGTCACTACCGGAGTCGCTCTGGCAACGAGTATACAGCCTATATTACTGGTGAGACTAGCAGTGTTTACTATGTAACATAGAGAAACTGTCAACGACGATGTAGACGTAACTGTTAGTGAAATTATTTAGCAATTGAATATATTTATAATGTTCTAAATGGAAATCATTTATGTAAATAATTTATTTGTTACAATATTGATATTAATTTAACCTGAAAAATAATTACAATGTGGAAATAAATAATAATGTAAACTTAACCTAAAATATTATTTTTATGAATTGCAATTTTTTCTTAGTAGCAAAAAAAATTTTTTTAACAATTATAAAAAAATAGTAAATTATGATTTTGAATATGAAAATACATCATTAGAATATGTTATAAAAATTTTTTTAATCTATTTCCATTTAAAAAATCTATTTTTTTCTCAAAGCATTTACTATTATCTTTGTCATTTTTATCAAATGATTCGAATAATCTATATTCATAAGCATAATTTTACGGTTTTTTATATTTATTAAAAACGTTATTTTAGTTATTATAAAAAATCGCCACTCATCAAAATAATATTTTCAGGTCAAGTTTACATTATTTATTTCCATGTTAAAATTATTTCGGGTTAAATTAACATTAATATTGTAACATATAAATTATTTACATAAATGATTTCCATTTAGAACATTATAAATATATTAAATTGCTAAATAATTTCAGTTACGCCTACATCGTCGTTGACAGTTCCTCTATGTTACATGGTAAACACTGCAAAAAAGTAATGAAGGCTGATTTTTTTTCCAGTGTATATCTTACTAACCATAGGTCGCTTTATATTATTTTAAGCAATATTTTTTTCTATATATAACAAAAAAAATTAATAATTCCTTTTTTTAATTTTTTTAATTATTTTATCATAAATATTTTTTTACATATATATGTTATATATTGCTTATATGTTATACATTAACTAAAAATTTTGTTACATAATACAATTTTTTTTTAGTATCTTATACTTAATTCTATTTTTGAAAATGTAATTTTACATTTAATTGTTTATCCATACAAAAAACAAGACATATAGTCTTGAGTGACGACTTTTCACACCACTTTACATTTCAAACTTTGATTAATATTATGATGAATTGCATTAATTTCTTCGATTTAATTTTATAAATTTACTCAATTTTTAAATATAATTTTTAATTTAAGTAATGCATTTCAATTGTGTGAAATATAGAGGTAATTATGGCGTGATTTTTTTATTAGTAGAAACCCTCACCAGGAGTCCTAAAAACCACTTCGTTTTATATATTATATGATATCATGTTATATATTTATAATCTAATTCATTTTATGTATTGTATATGAATAAAAATATTGATATTGTACGAAATATATATGAAAAAATAACTTAAATTATATCAATGATATAATAAATTTAAAATCATAAAAAAATGTTCAAATAATTACTTTTGATAAATTACTCTTTTAAAGCAACTTTACTTTTTCACCTTACGACAATCGCATCTAAACTTATTCAAGTTAAAAATTTTTTCAATTTTTTCATTTTTTTATAATATTGTTTGAGAAGTCACTTTATGGGTTTTAAAGATGAAATAAATGGCTTTACGACGCTTTTATCCAAACTTTAACATCGCGTTGGAATTTTCACTCTACGACTATTGGTTATGAAGTTATAAAACTTTTTGTGTTATCAAATTTTCATCTAGGGATGGCAAAAACATGTGTAGGGGGTTGTATGTGTATGTGTTGTGTGTGTACGTGTTGTGTATGTGTATGTGTATGTGTTGTGTCGTGTATGTGTGTATATATGTGTGTATGTGTATGTGTTGTGTGTGTATATGTGTATGTGAGAGATCATATATTTGCGTGCGTATGTATGTGTGTATGTGAAAGTGTATGTGCACATGTAAGAGTACGTGTGTATCTGTATATGTTGTGTGTGTATATATGTATATGTGTTGCATGCGTATGTGTGTGTCTGTGTGCGTGTGTCTCTATGCATATGTGTGTGTATATTTGTATGGATCTCTTTTTTCTTTTTTCATTTTTTTTAATACAATTTTCATATTTTTTTAAGAAATTTCTATTCTTATATAATATCTATATGAATATTATCTTGCCGATCTCTATCTTCTGCATCTCTCGTTATGTTAAGTAGATTGTCATCTGGATATTTTACATGAGGCTGATGTCTATCCAAGATACCATAATACAGTGGTTACGTGAGCACATGTAGGGGAAGAGGTTCGGTTGTGGGCATGGTTTGGTTGTGGACACCCCTGTCTTTCTATTTAAAGAAGGCAGATGAGGTTTTTCTGACAAATGGCATTTATGTATTATGGCAGCACTTCCTCTAGGGGTTGTAGGACCTTGTAGGGTGCCTCGTAAGAGGACGGTGAGGAAGCTTAGCCTTGGAGGCTTGGGAGTCTAAGATCTTCTCGTGCGGGGGAAATTGGGTCGGTGCCTCTCTGCTTCTGTTTCATCCTGCTAGGCAGGCTCTGGGGACGTGGGTTGGGGGGCGCTCGTGCTGCTGGCGCTGACGGCTTCTGGGGGTCCTGGCGGTTAAGAGACGCGGGGCACCTGGGGTACGGGCGTCGGGGGCGCAGGAAATCCGGCTTGGCATCGTCAGCCCAAGGGTTCGCCTAGCTGAATTTAGGATGGCTAAGCAGCCTGAGGTGACTAAGAAACAATCCCCGACTCTCTCTGGTGGTGGAGAGATGTCGGGCGTTAATAAAATACATCACCCCCTGACTAAAGGTGTAATTCGAACCGTGTCGATGTTGTTCGTGGCTAAAGGGTCACAGTGGGTCTCAAACGGTGCCTCGTAGATACCGGGCGACCTCTACGAGTATTAATGCCTTACCTCTGCATGTGGGGCTCTGTGGTGGTGGACCAACCTTTCCCTAGCTACTTATGGGACTCAAAATGGATGTTCAAAATAATAATTAAAATTTTACGCAGCCTGGTAGTGTGAAAGGAAGGAGAACCGCTCAACACGAGCTGGTGACCCAACCAGAAGCGCAACCAGTGCCTGCCAACACGTCGGTGAACCTGGAAAGGGGAACCCATAACGCGCCGGTGAACCTAGAAGGGGGAACCGGAACTACGCCAGTGAACCTGGAAAGAGGAACCGGAACTATGCTGGTGAACCTGGAAAGGGGAACTCTCAATAAAACAAAGAGAATGGGGAACAAGCAGAGGAGGATAAAACGTCAAGAAGGCACGCCTTCCTCCTCTTTGCCCTTGACCCCCTCCCATATCAAAGGAGTCAAAATACCCAAAACATCATGCAATACTCCACCGGAGGGGCAAGGACCCTCTAAAAGAAACAACGTTGGATCGGGAGAAGGCTCCCTGTCAATTGCACAAAAGACAAACCCACTCACGGTAGTGGTGGTTCCGGTGGAGTATCCAGATAAGTACTTCTCGTCAGGTGATCTAACAAATCTTCACAAGGAGATTGAGGAGCGCGTAAACCAAATAGAGGACGGACAACTGCCAAGATTCGAAGACTCTATGGTAAAGAACGGTGCAATGGTCGTCGTGCCAGCAAACCGATTCAGCAGAGAGTGGTTTGTGCGGCAGATGGGTGAAAAGAGTCCGCCAGGTGCTCCCATCCTCAGAGTAGGGGGGATTGAACTCCTCCAGCGTCTGATTAGGGCCACGATTCGGCTACCTACAAAGGTAAAACCGCGAGTGGCGCTGAAGAGGCTGGGGAGGCTCAATCCGTCACTCAAGGTAGATGGCTGGATGCTGTACGCAATCTCGAAATCTCAGAAGCCAAGCAAACTGCAACAATAACAGGGTCCAGTAGAACCGAAGGACCAGCAGAGGACGCAACCGGACCAAGGGTCAACGGACGGTAAGTTAGACGAAGAGGGAATGATGCTTATAGTCGGCATTCCCGAATCATCTATCAAAAGTTTGAGTTTATCAGACAACAAGGCTTACCACGGTATGGGCAGAGTTGAAGTTAGATACTCAGTCAAGACCGTGGAAGCATCAAGTAATCAATAGGAGAACTTCCAAATGGAGGAGATCCTTAAAATTACTCAGATTAACTTGCACCACAGTAAAGACTCCTCAGCTCTTCTTGCGAAGAGTCAGTCTGCGGCGCACACATATGTATCATTGATACAAGAACCATGGACCGTCAAGGGCTCTATCAAAGGACTTGAAAGAGGTGGCAAAATTGTCAAAGATCCAACAGCAGTCAAACCCAGATCATGTATCTGGATCAAAAGGCTGGAAAATACGCCACTTATGACAGTCATTACTCGAGATGTAGTGGCTACTAAGGTAAAACTCTCCATAAGAAGTGTTTCAAGGAGGTAGTACTAGCTTTAGTCTATCTCCCCTATGAGGAAAAAATTCCTACAAAAGAGGTAATTAAGTTGGTGGACTATTGTGGCGAGAGGGGGCTCCCTCTGGTTTTGGAATGTGATGCCAATACACACCATACGGTGTTAGTATTGGAAAATCAGGTATCTGGTTCTGTAACCTATGCTATTGACCATGTCTACGTATTAAATTCTTAGCTTTGACTCTAGCTTAAACAATGTTAGGTTCGTTTCTTTTTCTTAGGATGTTTCTTGTCATTTGTATTGTTGCATTCCTCATATTAATAAGAGGGAAATATATTTTTATTAGAGCATCAGCTATCCTGTAATAATCTCCTATATTCTTCGCATTTTAAATGTTGAATACGTGATCAAATCAACTTTAGGTGCCCATTTCTTGATTCGACGATCCATCTTACTTTTGTAACAGTGCGAGAATTGTTAGCATCTCTTATTGATAGCTGCCTTTGACCTCTTGTAAGTAAAGCAGGCATTTTGTGGTCAATACCGAGATTATTTTGTAAAAGAACTGCATCTCTGTAATCTTTATCAACCAATAAAATATCTCTATCATGAAACCAATTTCTCAAATCTTGTGCGTTCCTTTCAAATTAATTACAAAGAATGGCGGCATCATTGTTATAGTTATCAGAGAAATATGGGCCTAATATAAATAATATATATTCATCTGGTACTATTATAAGCATTGGTTTTAATAAGTGTCTACCTTTGTGTTGTAAATATGACTGCCTGAGAACACGAAAAATACTACTTTTGTGGATATAAGCATAAGTAGCATCGCATATAACAATAGTTTTTGGTACACTAAGATCATCATCTTATAGTTCATTAGCGAAATCTGTTACATGTCTATTAATGAAGTCTTCTCTATTAATACATTAGAAACCGATGTTTATTCCTACGAACCTTCCTCTAAGAGATTCTTTGACTATACTTACTGCTAGACTAAAGGCTTGCCTAGTGGAATAATTAAATATTACTCATAAAAATTCATTTGAAATACCTTGTGTTAACTTACACAAAAATACCATTAGATCACGTCTATTAACATTTCTCACACTCCCAACTATAGGCGCTGGATCACAATACAAAAAGAAATTTTCAAATTGTTTCTTACAGATTGAGAATAAACATTTGAATTCGTTTTTGCTTAACCTATCGACATTTTTCAATCTAAATTCAGTTTTTGCTACATTACGTACTTGACCCAAGAAACGTTGTAAATAATGTCCAGGAATAACATAAAGTCGGTCAACATAGCGCAATCCAGGTAATATTTCCAAAACAATCAAATTATTTTGATTTAAATTGTGTTCACAACATCTAGAATATAAATATTTTGTTCTACAAATACAAAAACTCTACAATCCGAAAAGAGTCTTTTTTAACTATTTTCATTACTACATATAATGCACGCTCAATTTCTACGTCGAATTATAACATTTATTTGAAGAAATGGAGGATCATTTTCAATTGCTGCAATTTCATTGTTGATAGACTGATTACAATTAGAACAGATTCTTTTATCCTTTCCAATATTTATATTTGGTAAATTATTAACTTCACGTCTGTCTATTGCGATCTGCTGTCTTCTATCATTGACACCTTTTTGAGGCATTTTACGTGCATTACCAGCTAAATTGCATATAAAACATAGTAGTCTTTGTGCCATTATTTTCTATTAAGATGAACGCTTTAAAATAGATAAATAATCGACAAAACCTCCAAGATTTACGCATACTTGCCGATAAGTTTTAGCCATATCTGTCATTAAAAATGAGCATAAATACATCAAATATACGCTTTTACATATGTAAGTGGAAAATCAATGTATAGTGTACAAATGTGAAAAAAATGATACCTTACGAGTTTCTGATGTTCTGCTTGGTATTAATACGATTAAAAAATAGATTTTTAAAGCTAACGTTTGGTATTTTCATCCGTCTTTAACAAAAATCTCTCACACACACATACATACACACACGCACGCATACACACACACGTACACATACACACACCACACAAACACCACACACACATACGCAACACATACACACAAAAACAACACATACACATACACACATGCATACACATACAATACATACACACATCACATATACACCACACATATACACATACATACATCACATGTACACATACATACATCACATATACACATATACACATACACACACACATATGTACACATACACATACATACACACACGTTACATATACACAACACATACACACATACACATGCACTCTCGCATATACATATACTCACAAACACACACATACACATACACACATACACATATCGATGTTACGATGGACAAACACTTCCATGCTAGTGCGCGCTCCTCCAGGTTGCAGATTGGAATCGACCAGCTTTTGCTGGTTAGGTAGAAATAACCGTTTCCTGATTAAAAACTATTTATTTTTGAACATTGCACCCATGAGGACTTTTGATAGGAACATAAAATACTACGAAATCCCAAAGTTTGAACAGAGGGCCGTTTCCGATAAGATTTGTTCGGGGTCCTTTTCAACTTATTTTATTAATTAACAAATACTTTTTAATATATTCAAAGAATAAATATGATTCGGGAAAATAAATGAAGTCGACCAACATAATTTGCAACGAAATCATTCTAATTGAAAAACATTCTCTATTAATTATAATCTATGATGCTAATCATGGATCAAAATGTTTCAGAGAAATAATCAGATTTTTATGACTATTCCATCAATAATACTCAATTTATTTGTTGCTAAGATGTTGAACCAACAATAAATACAAGGCGATGTTTGGACCGTCTTGGAAAAGAAACTTCCCCGGTCCTCTTCAGGCCTTACATGGCAAAATGTCAAAGTTACACGTGTTTCATAAAAATCATAAAAATCTGATCATTTTTCTCAAACATTCTATATTAGCTACATACATATTTATTATAAGATTTAATCAGGATAAAAAATTAATTTTACAAAGTCACAATTTTAAATCATATGATATCTTGATAAATTAATTCATTAAACAAAACTAAACAAATCAATTTTTATATTTAAAAAGTTAAAATACCTTGAAAGGCGACTGTTTGAATAACAATTATAAATACAACCAAGTGAGCTTTAACGAGCGAGATATTTTAAGCTGGTTAATAATTATTTCAATTTCTTGTTTGATATTTAAAATTATACTTTTTTATCATTTCAATCATTATTTAATTCTAAATAGCAATTTATTTATTGTCAAGCAAAGTGAAATATTCTATTTCTTTATTTGTATTTTATTTATTACGTGTATTTTTAACATCATTGTTTTCCATATTTTATAACTAATAATTGATAAAATTAGTAGTTATTTATTTAAAAAAGAATTAGAATATTCCATCATTATTCTATGTATATATATTTGAATGTCACTTTCTATTTTATCGACCCTTGATAAATAGCTATGTAAGCGTATAAGTTTTCCTAATGCATTTATACATAAATTACTAGTGATTATTGATAGAAATTAAGAGTTGTCCGCAACTTGTACGGTGAAAATCAATATTTTTTCTAATGAGAACAAATTAATTTTGATGCTTTGTTTTGAAGAAAAGTTTGACATTCTTAAACATCACATTCTCCAGCCTAACTTATGATTTTGTAAGTATGTTAAACTTTTCTTGAAAACAAATCAAAATTAATTTGTCCTAATCAGAAAAAATATTGCTTTTTACTGTACAAGTTGCAGATAACTCTTAATTTCTATCAATAATCACTAGTTTTTCCAAAAACCTACATTTTTGAATTAGAAAAAGATAGAGAGATCTAGCGTCCTCTTAAGACGAATGAAATGATTATTATTGTAAAATAAATATTAAAAGTTAATAATTATTGCGGGTCTTTACAAGTTAGTTGACTTTTAAGGTATGTCGTTTTTATTACTGCCATAAATTTATTGTATTAATTTATTTTCTAGAATTTTATTATTACTATTTATGCTAAACCAAGTTATTTCTTATGGAATATATTATTTTGATTATGTTTTAATTTATTTGATTATGTTAACTTTCATGATTTAATTCAGTTAATTATTTATTTAGTTAGTATTCTTCCATCTTATCTATTTTTTCTGCCGATCCTTAAAAACTCTTGAAAATTTTTATCTCACTCTCGAGTTGACTTTTCATCACTAAAATTTCAAAGAAAAACCATCGCCCATTCATGGAAATAAATTTAAACGGTATCGCAGGCCATAAATAACAATTTTTTTCAAATTTTTCTATATTATTGCTATTTTGAAAAAAAAGAAATTATTTTTCCCGCTAAAACAACTTTTATTTTCTATCGTCGTTTCAAAAATACGAAAATCCATTATTTCTAGCTTATAAAACAAGGCCAGTGAGAGGAAAAGAACAGAGAAAAATCTTCGAAATGAATAGAAAAACATTTACTTATAACTAATAATTTATTCTTAATAAATATTATAATTGTTGGTTATTTTGGGTAGAATTTTATACTTATTTTGATTGATTTTATATATCTGTGTTGCTGTACTAATCCTCACAGAAGGCATATCGATAGTGGATAATATTTGCGTTTTAAGGAATCATTATTGTTCTCTAAGTACTATTCAGAAACCACAAAATTTTGCATACGCGTATCTTGTAGCCTTTTGTTAAACCATATAAATTTTCGAAAAGCTACACTAACTTACAGGAAGGGTGTCAGGGTATTGGTACGCAGATTTTACTCAAATTTTAAGAGACGATTTTGGATGTAAAAACATTAAAAAAGCCAAGGTACTAGATTCTAACGCTCAATTTTTCTCTATCTACAGGCAATCAGAGAAAATCACTATAGAAGTTACTTAATTTTTAAACGCTTATAGTTTTTTAGCATTGATAGTTTAAAACTTTCTTAAATAAAAACTAAACTCAAATCCTTTCAAAATAGTAGTTACAGCATATAAAAATATTATTTTTTTTTTAAGTTATATGAGGATATTCACAAAACTTTTAACATTTTAATAAACTCTGAAACGCTTAATTAAAAATACTCTAACTCAGCTTCCTGACCAGGTACATGAACCTAATACTATTCAAATTAATAGTTTTGAAGCCAATAAATAGATCATGGTATTTTTGTGATAGTATATAAAAACTTATTCTCAATATCACGAAAATTATCGAAACGAGTAACCATTTTACGTGACAAATCATATAACAATGCAAAATTTTCGAAGATTTATGGAAATATTTAATTTAATGTATTGGATAATCCAAAAAAATCATAAGGAATTATTTTTTGACTTAATTACGAAGAATTTAAGCTGAGTCAAACTTGTGTACCTTATAAAAATGTTGAGCTATCTTAAATTTTACCAAAAATATACTTCATATCTTCTCCAGGCTGCTAATCAACTATTTGAGCAGGTACACAAGTTTGACCCAGCTTAAATTTTTCGTGATGAAGTCAAAAAATCATTCTTTATGATTTTTTTGGATTATCCAATACATTAAATTAAATATTTCCATAAATCTTCGAAAATTTTGCATTTTTATATGATTCGTCACGTAAAATGGTTACTCGTTTCGACAATTTTCGTGATATTGAGCATAAGTTTTTATATACTATCACAAAAAATACCAGGATCTATTTATTCGCTTCAAAACTATTAATTTGAATGGTGCTAGGTTCATGTACCTGGTCAGGAAGCTGAGTTACAGTATTTTTAATTAAGCATTTCAGAGTTTATTAAAATGTTAAAAGTTTTGTGGACATCCTTATATATGAAATGTTGAAAATTAATAATGAAAATTAGACTAAGTTTTAGCATTTATTATTAGTTATTAGGGCACCATGGACCTTCAAAACTAGCCCCCACTTTATCACCCCAAAAGCTATACTGACCATAGGGTCCATGACCTCAGAGAAGATAGTGTGAGGATGTTGTTATAACGTTATATGATGCCCCTCAGACATAAATAAGAAAACTTTATTTTTAAATTTTAATAATTTATTCATACATATAAAATATAAAATACGATTAAATAGAAAACACACACACGGACACAAATTTTTATTCATTTAAAATACAAACACACTTCACCTGGTAATGGCTTAAGCGTAAAGCAAAAGACCAGTGAGCATATAAAGAAAAAGAAATAAAAATACAAACACACACATCCATACACACACTGAAAGAACTTTTTGTATGCTGTATGCCAAAGCGTGAGGGCGCAGTATACTACAAGTTTACGGGAGACAGAAAAACAAATATTGGCGTTTTGAAAGCCAACCAATACCAGACACCGGTGCGCGCGCAACTCATAAGTAACTTTTGGCATTCAAAACGCCAACATATGTATTACTGTTCGCCGCTGAGTATGAGCGGACTGTATACCTCCCCTCTTGGTTGGCAGTTTGCTAAGGCATCTATCCGTGCACGCGTATTATTTAACTGAACAGTTAATAATACAAGCACTTAGCATATACTTTAAAGTTAAAATTGAAAATCCACACACATTATTTTATACATATAGTATGAAAATTGATTCACATTATTATTCTATATTTAAAATAAAAAATTATATTTTTAAATTGTATTTTCAAATTATACATAGAAAATAATAAAAAATTTTTAACACTTACAAAAACAAACCGATTTAAAAATCACTTGAAAATACACACACACAAACGCACACAGAAACTAAAATTATTTTAAGTACACAGCATATGCTTTAAAATAAAATTAAAAAACCAAACACATTATTTTATACATAAAGTATCAAAATTACGAAAACTCAAATTATTTGAAGCACACAGCATATACTTACACACCTACGCACTTATATGATATTAGCATTTTAACAGTGCACCGGTTTTTTCTGCACAATTCGGACACAGCCAAAGGCCACAATCATCACACCGGGATCACAGACGAATTCCTTATTTATAAAAACGTCTAGCGTTGCTCCAGCAGACGTCCCAATTTCGTTGTGGTTTCTATATGGTAGGATCCTAGCGTCGTTGCCCCCGTGGTATGATCCTTTCTGTTTCTTGCAGTCTAGCCTTTGATCAGCGTCACCATCGCTTAGCCCGACGAACGCCACTATCTCGCTCCAGACGAAGCTTGCGTGCCCTGGTGTGCTAGTACTTTTTTATAACTCCAACTATGTGACACTAGCGAAATTCTTGTGTTCTCTCGTAATAATATCTCTGCATGACGTCCTCCGTTTCTTTTTCTTCTTCTTCTGCATCGGGCATATGATCGGGATGGTTGTCACTAGCAACGCCCTCCGATTCCATACCTGAATCATCTGCTTCTTTTTTATTATTGATTACTATTGCCTCTTAATCACTTCTACAGGAGCAATTTCTTGGTGATTAAAATTATTTTCCTCTTCGAGGGCAAATTTTTATTGTTGAATGCCGACTTGATCCAGCATTCCATCGTCGACCAACTCCTGATTTGCGTTTATATTTTCTATTACCCCATCAGCGACGATCACTGGCTCCTGGTGTATCAGCCAGTATTGATTTATGCGTAACAGAAATGGTGCACCATGATTAACAAAGTTAATCAATGGTGCGATATCCACCACTGGGTTAACCTCCTCTATAATGACTACACTATCATCGTCACTGATCGTAATCGGTAACTCTTCGTGTAAGTTCGCGAACATTTTTAAAAATTCAATTTATAAAATTTAACTTTAACTTTTAACATTCGGTCTTGTGAGAGGTAAAAGAGACTGATTATCGATTTAATTTTCAAAATTTAACTTAAACTTTTTAAAAATTTTGTCTCGTAAGACAGTGTAACGTTTAGCTTTTTAACGGATCGCTGTAGATTCATCAGATTTTAATTTTTACCTGAGGGTTGATGCTAAAATAATAGTCTTCCGAAGATTTAAATTAGACAAAGTTCAGAACTTATAAACTTAATTGGAATTACTGAATTCAATAATGAAAAAAAAGGTAAATTTAATAGCAAAAAAAAAATGCAAAACAATCAAACTGTAATTGATATTAATAAGAAGATGAAAAAAATTAATTATTGTATTTAAATAATAATTAAATTCATGAAATAACTAATTTTAAAACTAAAATGATAAACGACGGTGCAGAATCACAGGAAAGGTTTAGCGGAACTGGTAAACGAGTATGAGTCGTGCAACTCATATTTTTCACAATAAATATTCTTTGCATGTATTTAGTGGAACTTAAAACTAATACAAGGTTAATTAATTAATAAACTTGGGAAAAGGCTGAAAGCGGTGGCATGCAAATATGAATAATCAGAGCAAACTAAGATTTAATTATATTTTTTTTCTAACGGTCGGAATTTATTTTTAGTGGCGACGCAGTTTAACAAAATTATACTTATCAATAACACCGGCACACAAAAAAAAAGTGGTCTGACATCGGAACCAGATCACCATACCTGTATGTTTTTCAGGTCAATTCGAATCCGGGGTCGGTTTGACCCCCTCACGTCAGGGTCAAGGTCAGTTTAAGGTCAAATGGAGAAGAAATGGTTTATTCCGAGAAAAATGCCATACCTTAATGTTTTCCGGGTCGCTGAATCCGAATTTGGGGTCGGTTTGACCCCATCACGTCAGGGTCAAGGTCAGTTCAAGGTCAAATCGAGAAGAAACGGTTTATGCCGAGAAAAATGCCATATCTTCATGTGTTCCGGGTCGCTGAATCCGAATCCGAGGTCGGTTTGACCCCATCACGTAAGGGTCAAGGTCAGTTCAAGGTCAAATCGAGGAGAAACGGTTCATGCCAAGAAAAATGCCATACCCTTATGTTTTTCGGGTCACTGAATCCGAATCCGAGGTCGGTTTGACCTCATCGCCCACAGTTTTGCCACGATTCATATAAAATATTAAAAATACCAGAACAGTTTTTTCATCATTATTAGGTCACATTTGCAAACCTTTTTTTTGTAATGATTCACGCGATCTCTACTATCCCACAAACACAAGAAACACGGATACTTTGTAAATCCTGATTGTTGACCTAGAAGGATCGTTATAATTTTCAAATCACCACAAATTTGCCACCTATGCTCATTATAACGAATTTTCTCCAATACATATTGGAGATTTTCGTAACAATCTCCATTCTTCAGGAACATAACAGTCCTGCTTCATTTCATTCATCAAACCGCTAACATCCGTACAATATACCAAACTGCCCTCTTCATCTTTGTTAAAGTATTTGCGGAATGTCTCCTTTCAATTCCTGTAGAAAGTTGACTTCGTTTCCTGTTTTAGCATTCCACGGCTTTTCAGCTCCGCAGCCATATACTCAGAAACATCTTTGGGTAGACACAGGTTTCTGATAAAATCGTTCAAACTGTCCTGATTAAATAGTTTTAGCGGTTTATTTTTCGTCCCTTTTGGAATATATTCCTCATCTTCATCTCCTTTGTCCCAGCTATCTTTAGGTTCTTCTTCACTAACTACAATTTCTTCTGTATCTGTTGCTTCAATACTCGTTAAAGCTTCATTCATTGAAGTGCTGAAATCCATATTTTCAATATTAGACTCCCAAATATTTGCTGGTACTATTGAGTAACATATTTTTGATTTTGTCTTCACAATCCCTCTACCGCTGTATTGCAAAAGTAGCAGTCTTCTTGTGATTCAGGAATAGACCATATTACTGATAAGCTGTACTTTAGAACTTTATTGTTTCTTTTTCCATTCCATCATCTCAGCATGTTGTAACAAGAGTAGCAGATACTATCTGGAGCAAACGTATCATCTTGACTGGAAAGTACACTCTTATAACATTCACGATATATACTTCTACATTCATTAGTCATTTTACTGCGCAATTTGCTTACTTCATATCTCCCGCAAACAAAGCAGAACATATTTCTGTCGCGACAACAGTCATGGTTGGTTAAGCCATGAGTTCTTCTTGTAGCCTCATACTCCTTATCAGCCAAGTCGCCAACCAATAAGAAGCTGCTGTCGCTTGATGACGACGCCTGCGGGCCCGCTTTCTCACCCAGACCAGCCGCCGATACTGGGGTTCCGATCCCCTGCATCGTAATAGGTAATCCACCCGTGCCTGCCATGACGGCATTAAAGATCCTTTAAAAACAAAAGAGAACGTTACAAGCAAAAGAAGGACTAAGCAGTTTTCTCAACTGCAATATCCAGCGCTTCGATTAGAAGAGACTTAAGTCTCATAAAACTACAATAAAGATAAAAAGTTACCAAAATACCACGTCAAAATACATGCAAATGTGACCTAATAATGACGAAAAAATTGTTCCGGTATTTTTAATATTTTATATGAATCGTGGCAAAACTGTGGGCGATGAGGTCAAACCAATCTTCCAATTCGGATTCAGCGACCCGAAAAACATAAAGGTATGGCATTTTTCTCGGCATAAACCGTTTCTTCTCGATTTGACCTGGAACTGACCTTGACCCTGACGTGATGGAGTCAAACCGACCCCGGATTCAGATTCAGCGACCCGAAAAACATAAAGGTATGGCATTTTTCTCGGCATAAACCGTTTCTTCTCGATTTGATCTTGAACTGACCTTGATCCTGACGTGATGGGGTCAAACCGACCCCGGATTCGAATTCAGCGATCCGAAAAACTTACAGGTATGGTGGTCTGGTTTCGATGTCAGACCACTTTTTTTTGTGTGCTGGTTTAATTTTTATCAGAATCGGTTACAAACTAGAGTAAAGGAAAAGTTAACTATTTACAGGCGACGGTATTATCGACGATTAGCACGGTCGGAATCTACCTTACCGACAGTAGGTAATACGAACAGCGTCTCCGTGACACTCGATAAGGCCAGAGGTATAGGTTGGTGTCAGAGGAAGGAAGGGAAGATTACCTCCAAGTTTCAACGTAGACATGGAGGGGATGTACTAGTCGTGCTACTCTCATCGACTAGTGGAGGACCTACCCCGACCGAGAAGGTAGAGGTAGTAATCGGAAGTCTGTCTTGGGCAACCCCATACTTACACTGACGGAGAAGTCGGAGGCTACCACCCTTGCGTCTCTCGATCAGATCAGAGAGAGAGACGCGGTAAGTACAGCAAGCGACAAGTGTATCAATCAAGGTCTTGTCATCCATCAATAGTTTTACTAGCTAACACAATTGGAGTTCGCTGTGTAGTATTCAGTAAAATTCTTTTAGTTCTCAGCGACTCTTCATATAATTAAATTTATGAGTTCGATAAAGTTAGTTCTTTTTTTTGTAACGTGAGCAAAATAACCGTTACAATAAATGACAATTCATATAAATACGAACACACGTAATGAATATGTAATGAATATAAATGTTATTTATGAAAAATTTATTACAAGTAATTTTTTAAATAATAATGTGTTTTCATAAACTTAATTTAAGTACTTTATCCTCTGAATGATAACTAAAAAAAACTTTAATTAAATATATTATGTTATACAATTATGAACATATAAATTTAATTAACTGTAACGAATCAAATAAAATGATTATTAATTTAATATATTATCCTTACATGTATATTACACAAATAATAATAACAATAAATGATAGTTAAATAAAAATATTTATTTTGATGAAAATGTTATTCAATTGACATTTTCAGTTTTTTTTTTAATAAAAATATAACTATATTTTGAAAGGCACTTGTCATCAATAAAAAAATATTTAAATTGTTCAAATAATAATTACTACTATTATATTAAAGTGGAGAATTAAGACTTTTTTTTCTTATGTGAATATCTCTTGCATTATTGTCACATACCTACATACGCATACACACGTGCAGCATTAACATATACTAATCCAAACATATACACATACACACATACACACATATACACTGAGAAACTTTTGCACGATATAAGATGGTGCGTTTTGAAAACGCACCACAAGGTGGCACGCACACACGATGTTTCTTGAAACCCGCACGACAAATAACAATGCGAGTCTGATCTATGTTTCTTGAAGCGTTTTGCTTTACATTTTGTCAAGCGTGCACAATATTTTTCGATGCAAAGTATAGAATGCATAAAGTTTTACAGTGCATGAATGCGATATATGAAACTCGTATATGTAAAATATAATTTATAAATAGATATGGATATAAAAGTTCAAAATTTGTTATCCACTTGGAAATTAGAAAAACTGCGCTACAAATTTTTTGATAAGATCTATATTGTTTATTTCAAGGTTAATTAGTCCTTGTTTTTTAATGTGAATTTTTTGTAATCAAAAACTATTGTTTTATAATGTTTTAATAAAATCATTGTAGATTATAAGTTTTAATTATTTTCTTCTTTATTTTCTATTGTTAATATCCAATTTTTATTCTTATACAAAATTTAAATACAACTTTAAATAGTCATTTTAGAAAGTTTTGTACTTAATGCTTTGAAATTTTGACCAATATTTTATATAATTATTACAAACTTTCTGGAAAAAAATTCAGACTTTCAACTTTCAGAGTATTAAATAAAAAGATTTCTTAAATATCATTTAAAAGCTGTGTGTACGAAAAGACATGATACGATGAAAATCAAAATAACATAATTAATTGTAATTGAGGAAGTTTATGAGTTTAAAGTCTGAATTTTTTACAAAAAGTTTGTATTAATTAATTAAAATAGTGGCCAAAATTTTATTTCACTAATCAAAAAACTTCCTGAATTAACTAAGAGAATCTATTTTTTTTAAATCTTGTAATCGTGGTGTTCAAAATTTTCATAATTTATTAAAACTTTGGAAGTTTATTTGCTACTAGTTTGAATTTTTGTCATATAATTTATAATAACAAATTAAAGTAGCAACAAAAATTTCAAAGCATTAAATGAAAAAATTTTAAAAATAACATTGAAAAACTGTGTAAGAAAATACATAAAGATGGTTTTTCAAGTTTTTCAATCAGTTTTCAACAAATTGACTTGAAAATTTTTAGAGATTTTTAATTTCTATATCTTCACAAGCTTATTGTACTAGAATTTTGATAAGACAAGTTCAAATAAATGTTAAATTAAGTTACCTACATTAAATTTACAAAAATATCTAATTTTTCTAATATTTTCAACTTTTGACTGAATTAACTTTTTTAATTCTTTTTTTTTTTAATTAAACTATAAACTTGTGAAGACATAAATTGAAGATTTCTGAAACTTTCAAGACAATTTGTTGAAAATTAGCTAAGAAATCCTGCGGTAAGTAATAAAATAGAAAAATCAAGACTGAGCGAAGAGAAGGATTTCAAGCATCGCATGAGATATTTTAAAATTATTAATGGATATAAGTATTATATTTAAAATGAAAATGGAGAAAAATTTGTAGTGAGTCGTTATGCAATTTGAATAATTGAAAATAAATTTTAAGCATTTTCTTGCTTGTAATATATGTATATATATATATATATATATATATATATATATATATATATATATATATATATATATATATATATATTATTGCAAATTTTAATAAATTTTTATAATATAAAAGAGGATATTGTAAGTATATTATACTAATTTAAGACCAGTTTATGATTGTAATTTGATTTTTCGATGAACAAAATTAAATAATATATAAATTTTTGTATTAAATTGAAGTTAATGATAGTAAATATTTTAATAATAAATTCAAATTTATTGATATATTGTCGAAAAAATTTATTATTCTGATTTTTCATAATGTTTCAATTGTCTTTTTACAACTACAAAGTGTTTTAAAAATCTAATTATGTATTATGACCATGAACATCATATTTGCAATTATTCGACTAAGTTATTAATATTATTTTGTATATTATAAATTTTATTTGAAAAGATTTGTAAAAGGACAACCGAAACGCGACGTAATTTAAATTTATTATATACAAAATTAATTTTTGTTATTTGTTATTAAATTTAATTTTATTATTTCATATAAAATTATTTATAATTTATTAAAAAGTATTTTTTAATTACTTATAATTTATTAAAAAGTAATTAATTATTCATAACGTTATATGTTAATGTTTTTCTAAAATAAATATAATAAATTTATAAAAATAATACATTCTACCATAACACCGCGCGCCACTTCAGTAAGCATTTTGTCATGTAAAACGCTTACTGCACGACAAAAAGTTGTGCATGCTTTATAAAACGCAAAGCAGGACGCATCAGTAAACATAGAGCAGTTTGCAGCATTATTTGTTGTACGCGCCCAACAGTTCGCAGCGCACGCACGCCACCACGTAGTGCGAGTATGTATTACTTTTATAATGCGATGAGCACCACGTTTATTAAGGCAAAAGTTTCTCCGTGTACTAATCCAAACATATACACATACTCATATACACACACATACACAATATCCGTCACCCCATCTCTCAATCTCACTCTTCGTCTCTCCATCTCTCCGTCTTTGTCTCTCCGTTTCTCCGTCCTTCCGTCTTTGTCTCTTCGTCTTTGCCCCTCCGTCTCTATCTTTATGTCTCCGTGTGCCTCCGTTTCTCTGTCTCCGTCTTTTTGTTTCCGTTTCTTTGTCACCATTCTCCTGTCTTTGCCTCTACGTCTCCGTTTTTTCGTGTTTGTCTATTTATCTCTATCTCTCTGTCTTTGTCTCCTTGTCTCTGTTTATCTCTCTTTGTCTTTTTGTTTCCGTCTATGTCTTCATTTTTCCGTCTACGTCTTTTTGTCTCCATTTTTTTGTTTTTATTTCTCCGTCTCCTCCATTCCGTCTCTCTGTCTTTGTCTCTCCGCCTTCGTCTCTATGTCTCCATCTATCTCCGTTTCTTTGTCTCCTTCTGTCTGCCTCCGTCACTTTGTCTCCATTCTTTCATCTTTGTCTTTTCGTTTCTGTTCCCCCGTCTTCGTCTCTCCGTCTCCGTCTCTCTGTCTTTGTCTTCCCGTCTCCATCTATGTCTCCGTCTCTCCGTATATGTCTCTTCATCTCCGCCTCTCCATCACATCGTCTCTTTCTCCCTTTCTCCATCTCCCTCTCCGTCTTCGTCTCTCCATCTCCGTCTCCGTGTGTCTCCGTCTTTCTGTCTCCGTTCTTCCGTCTTTATCTCTTTATCTCCGTTTTTTCATCTTTCTCTTTTCGTTTTCGTTCCTCCGTTTGTTCCTTTGTCTCTCCATCATCATCTCTTCGTCTCTTCGTCTTTGTTTTTCCGTCTCCGTCTCTATTTCTCCGTCTCTCCGTTTCTCTCTCTGCACCTCTCCGTCTCCCTCTCCGTCTATCTGGCTCCCTCTCCACCTTTGTCTCTCAATCTCCATCTTTCCGTCTCCGTCTCTCTGTCTCCGTCTCTTCGTCTTCGTTTTTCCGTCTTTGTCTCTTCGTTTCCGTTCTCCCGTTTTTGTCTCTCCGTCTCCGTCTCTTCGTCTTTGTCTTTCCGTCTTCATATCTATGTCTCCGTCTCTTCGTATCCGCCTCTCCACCTCCGTTTCTCCATCTTTGTGTGTTTCCGTCTTTTTGTTTCCGTTCATCCGTCTATGTCGCTTTGTCTCTGTTTTTTGATCTTTGTCTTTTTGTTTTTGTTCCCCGTCTTTGTCTTTCCGTCTTAATCTCTTCGTCTCTTCGTCTTTGTCTTTCCATCTCCATCTCTATGTCTTCATCTCTCCATATCCGTCTCCCCGTCTCTCTCTCTCTCTCTCTCTCTCTCTCTCTCTCTTTGGTGATCAAAAAAGTTCTATCTGCTTTTTGTGCCTGCATTGGATTTTTATACATTTTGTGGTGATATTTTGGAGGAGGTTATGTTGGCTTGGCGGCATGGCTGAGAAATTTTATTGACTTTCACGCACCATTGAATATTCCTGGTACTACTATTCACCTTATTTAATACCAGCTGTAAAGGAAGTTTTCTACTTAACCAGCTACAGTGATCTGCATTCGACTATACGCCACGTTTTTTCGATCGGCACAGTGCTGGTTACCCGCTTGTTACCTGGGTTAGGTCTGGATAAATGATATTTATGTTCACAGAATTTAAAACTTTGTTATTTGTATTTATTTTTAAATAATGATATTTATTAAAATTTATTATAAATGTTGTACAAAAATCTTAACAAGTAAGTCGCGCGAGTTTACAGCGATAAATTGAAGAAACCTTGGTAGCACGTTATTTATTATTCGTTTGATTGAAAAAAAGTAATAAATTTCGTTTTTATTGTTAACACACCTTTTTTTTGTAGCAAGTTGTATAAAATTATGATTTATATTGAAACGACTTGTTAAATTAAGCGCGCAATTGAGTTAAGTTATTTCCCTTGTAATAGAATTTTAGAGGAAATAAAATGCGAGTTACAAGTGTTTTAATGTTACAATTCTATGCTTGGTTTATGTGCAAGAGGAAAAAAGGTGTTACCCTTGCGAGGTCTAGCTGCGGACTAATTAACAATAAATTTTTTTCGCTGCAAGGTAGATGCGAATTTTGAAGAAGAAAAGAGACAAACAATATAACTGGTTGAAACTTTAAAAGAGTCCCATTGGCCAGTTCGGCCGTGAGAAGCTCTTCAAAGTCTCAGATTTTTTGACAGAGGATATCTTCTTATCTCGCCTAAAAATGCTGAATAGCATTCGCGCCTCGCTAACTGACTGAGTTTTACGAATATAAAGAGACTTAAAATTATTCCTTAATATTAACTATTCAATAGAAAATTCATTTTATTCATGTTTATATGCATGCATAATGTATATGTGTATATATATTTTATATATGTACGCACATATAACAAAAGGTTAAAAAAAAGAAATTAGAATGAATAATAAAATTTTTAATTTTTACATTCGGGGTTATGCGGATGTAACACCCCCACCGTGAAAACAAATCAATAAGATCTTAATTGTTTTGCTTTGGGGTTCTCAACAGTTTGAGCTTGATGTCTCGGATAGTTTTTCTTGATGGTAGCATGGAGTTAGATCTGCTGACCCCTCTTCTTGCCTGATTCAACGATTCCACGGATCCGTTGTCCGTACCACGTTCTGACGTTTTATCTTTTTGCGTATGTTCTGTTTTGGCCAAGCTTGTGAGTAAGTGTGTTATGGAGCCAAAGATGGCTCGCAAGAGTCTTGTCCTCCATTCATATACCGTGTATAGAGTGTATCCGCGGATTATGGTGTTAAAGATTAGTTTGATTATTTGGCATATCAGGATGATCATTAATATTCCTGCCGAGATTTAGCCAAATCTTTGAAACCCGTTCCACATTACACGGAGAAAGTTTTGCCTCAATAAAGATGATGCGCGTCGCACTAAAAAAAGTGATGCCTTTTGCACCGTGAATCACGAATAATGCTTCGCATTTCATAATTCATGCATCACTTTTTGTAGTGCATAAGCGCCGAAACACAATGCGCGAGGAGGCGGCGCACTGTATTTCGTCGCCTACGGTGGCGCCGCATCGAAAAACGTGATGCATGTTCGATATTTATCGTGCATGCGAGCCACTTTGTGGAGCGTTTTAAAAACGCACTATCTTTTATGATGTGAAACTTTCTCGGTGCATAGCGTCTCTTCCCCGGTGTTAGTTAAACCAAAGTTTATCTTCCCTGTTGAGTTTCTAAAGTAGATTCCGGGAGCGTTCGAATCGTGATTAACCATACGTGTTCCTATACCTTCGTATAGCATGGTGAACTCATCGAATTTGCATGTAGACCCCGCTACTGGAATCCAGAAAATACAACTCTCTTCTTCATCAATGCACCTACCGCTGGTGTAGCTGCATCGAGTTCCGGTGTTTAGAATCACTATATTTTTTTCTTTGTTCACGGTGATTTCGTAGTCTGCTGCCTTAATCTCTAGCTTTGCTGTTACCACTACCTTTACGTATCCGTATCCGTTATCATTATAAGTTGTGCCCTCACAATATTCAAAAGTAATTAAATCGTCAATTAAATCTTCGGCTGACCTTGAGTCGCCTACATTGGCTTGTTGAGAAATAAGAGAAGGTGCTTTATTTTCGCCATTGACTTCTTTTATATTTTCTGTATCTGAGAAGAGAGAGCTATCCTTGACTACAAGATTTTTCTTGTTATACGATTGATGATATTTTTGCGTTGGTTCTAGAGTTAGCGGCTTTATCTTCAAGTCGATGTCAAAAATATTTGTATTCAATACCTCTACGTCGACGTATCCTCCGTCGTCAAATGCCATGACGTTTCCTGACACTATTCCTTTTTCGCTGAATTTCATTTCCTTTGTATAGCCATATCCTTTTTCTGGGTTATTCAACATGAAAGGTACAGTGGCGGTTGCTAGAGCAGGTATTCTTTCAACATCTTTTAAATTTACAAGCGGCAAGAATTTTTCCTCAAAGATTAGTGCTTTTTGATAGAAATCGAGGCTTGCGCTATGCTGCTTACAAAAATTTGAACCTATAATTGTTTCTGTTTTCATTGGGCAATCGTTGCCGACTAGAATAGCCTCTGTTGGAGATCCATATACGTCGATGACACAGGTACCGATCGAAGGTATATCGTTACCTGATATCCCTCTTAACAGTGGTTGGTTTGATTCGTCAACCATTACGTCGCCATAAAGAGCACCTATTTTAGCTATGTTAGGTTGCGCGCCTAAATCGACCATAACTACTACGAAATTATATAGAAATTGCGGGGATTCCAGGATGACGATTGGCGTTGTTTCGACTAGATTTATGGTGTAGATGTAAGTTCTGCTATAATCGTGTTCACTGGACGCGCTTTCTCGGTTGTCACTCTAGGAGCGCCCTCCGCTGGAGCGTTTGTCTCGATTTTTTGCTGCTGTTCTTGGACCCATTTCAATTTGCGGCATTTCTCTTTCATGTGACCTTTTCTCTTGCAGTAGGCACATATCTTTGTTTGGTACCTGCTACCCTGACCTATGGTCTGGTCATTTGATTGACTGCTGGTTTGATTGCGCTATCCCTGATCAGACGAGGCTGCGCGTGGTACGTTTGACGTTACGGATGTTTCTTCGTTTGCGTTCTGCTTGTTTTCATAGGAGTCCTTATTTCTTCCATTGATTTTATATCCGTGTTTGGTATTGTCCCTGTCGATTTGCTTATCGACCGCTATTGCGTCGTCAAATACCTCGGCTAGAGATAGGTTTGTTGGGCTTTATAGTCTTTGCCTAAATGCCAGCGGTAGACCGTCTCAAAATCCTTCGACAATGTCCCTTTCGATCTCATGAAGTTCATCGCGAGTTAATTCGATGTTGATATCGAAACGTTTTCGATCGATAATGGCTTCTTTATGGTCAACTATTCGCGTAATGAAGTTTAGCAATGGCTCGTCCCTTCCTTTCCGAATCCGGTCGACTTTACCTCGCAAATTATTTAGAGTCTCCGTGGGGGCAAAAACGGATTTGAGTCTATCGATGAATTCGTCCGAAGTCCCGAAATTATTATGTTCGAACGCGATGTATGCTTTGTCTTTGAGTTTATTTTCTCATAATTTTAACAACTCCTTTTCGAGGTGTGCGGGAACCATTTGGGTTGTTCGTTTGCAAGCTCTGACGAAGGGTATTAAATTCGTTCCATCGAATTTTGGTATACTATTTAAAGCCTCCTTAATATAAATGCTTGGCGGCACAGTCTATAGATTCAATGGTTCTGAGAAATTGTTGTTAGACCTCGATGGTGGGTCTGATGGTAATGCTTGCTGTCCTTGTGATGCGAGGAGCGTTGAGCGATTTGTTCGCATTTGATCTGTTTCACGCTGCATTGCTGCTAACTGCCTCAACACATCACCCGTCGGCTCCTCATTTTTCTTTATTGTCTCTAATCTTGCATTCACTTTATTCTGAGATCCTAGTCCTATTTTGCTGGTCAGACTTGTTGTATAGTTTGACGCGATAGAAGCCGTATCCGATCCCATTGTAATTTCAAGGTTTTCACGAACTTTTCTTTTTCTTTCGAGTTCTTTCTCGAGGGCTTGAACACAGTCCTTTTCCAGGCTTAACCCGTCCATTGCGTCTTGCTTTAGCCGTTCCGATTCTCTTGTATTTTTTTCTCACGGTCATCAAGTGTCTGTTCTAGTTCTTGTATTCTTCCTTCACGTTTTTTTAGATTGTTAGCATATAGCTTTAAATCTGTTTCTGCGAGTGGTGAATCTTTGTCGTCAGTTCTTTCAGTAGCCATTTTATAAGATATTTAAAATCTGTTTATTTCACTTTTTCTTTTTGTAAAGTGTCGGAATCCTTGGAATGATTAATTTTTTTTAATTCAAGTTTAGGCTATTGTTTGTGCAATTATTATTATGAATTGTTATATATATATAAAGATTGATTTCTTAAGTTAATTTTGAGAAAAGGGAAAAAAATTTTAATTAAATACTTCTTATTTATAGAAGAAAAGGAAACGCGATATAAGAAAATTTTTTTAATCGATAGTAATTAGATTATTTTCCGACTGCATATGTTGACCGGCTTGGCCAACTTGTAAGGGCGATGGTGGAGCTGGTGCGGGTTGTACTTCTTTAAGACTCAAATTGATTACAACACGCTGTTGTGAGGGTCGTCGTAGCTGGGTGGGAGTTATTAAATGTTCGGATGGTGTGTCAATTACGTATGGGTTGACAATTAAAGCCTTTTCGGTCCGATTTTTTTTTCCGGTAAAAGAAATTTTGGCTCTAAGTCGATGTCCTTTTCTTTAATCCACCTTATAAACTGCGCTCTGGTCTCTCCTTGCAGATTTAGCTTATCTGCTGCTTGCCTTGATTTAAGGGCAAGACCTCCTCTTTTATTGTCTGTCATGGATTGTCGAAAAAGAATAGAGGAGAGAAGAAAGAAAAAAAAGAGAGAGAGAGAAAAAAGGAAAGGAAAAGAAAGAGAAAAAAAATACAAGCAAAGTAAGATTCCAAAGAAAGGAAAAACTAATAAAAGAGAGAAAAAAAACTGTGTATGAGAGAAAAATTGCTCCGACACCCGATTGTCTCTTTTCTCTTTCCAAGTCTTTTGCCGCTGTTAAGCGATAAAAGAGAGCTAGCACTATATGCCGTGAGGCTCAATAGATACACACCCAAAATTAAAAATCAACTTTTAGATATAGGGTCAGCTTGTTCTCTTTTCTATTGTCTTCGAGATGAGCCCTTTATGCTGTTAAGCAAAAAAAGACGAATTGCAAGTTTTATGCCGTGAGGCTCAGAAATTGTAAATCCTGTCAGAGAGAGAATGAGAAAGAGAGAGAAAAAAATTTAGTTAAAGAGGTAAAAAAAAGATAAATTAGTGCAAAGTTGTGTTTGCAGAGAAAAAAAAATAATCCATTTGACATAAGTAAGAGAAAGGAGTAAAAAGAGACAAAAAGAAAAATATAAGCATTAGCCTTATTATGCGCCTTGCTTTAGATAGGACGATCTGTATGATTAATTTGGTTATTTGTAGAAGAGAGAAGAAAAAAAAATATATTGTTATGACATTCGAATATTAGCCGTAAAGTTGAAAAATGAGAAAATATTTTACTTATTTGTTAGTTTATAAATGAATAGATTTAGAAAAAAAAGAAAAATGCTAGTTCTGCATTCATCTAAGACAAGTATTTCGTCTAGCTTTTCCCTGTTATAGAGAATGCTTCGAACTGCGCGTTTTGGTTTTTTTCTTTTTATTTGATTTCTGATAATTTATTAATAAAAAAATTTAGGGTTGAGAAATGCTAGTTCTCCGTTCATCTAAAGCAAGTATTTCGTCAAGCTTTTCTCTGCAATATAGAACGTTTAAAACGGCATGTTTAGATTTTTGTTTTCAAATAAATCAAGAGGCGTAGTAGCGCCTCGACGGCGAGTTAAGGTACGAATACGAAAACGTCGAGGCACTCCTCTTATACTTTGAATTAAAGTTTTCAAAATTTTAAAACTGAATCCTATTAAAATAAAACCCAATCTTTGAAAAATAGAAATTGATATTTAAAGATTTTTATATTATCTTTCATTTGAAAAAAGTTTTATTACGATCCATTTAATCAATTACGAGAGAACGTAATCTAAAATTTTAAAGTAACATATTCGCGTTATGAAAATTCTTCTTCGTCATCAGTCCTTCAATTTTTGTTTCCAGCCAGTGACGTCACACTTTAATATTGTAGGAGAGCTATAGGCATATTTTTTATGTTTTTCGGCTATAGTATAAAAGTTAGTATGGTGCGTGCGGTTTGTATTCGAGTTAGTATATCATGCTGTAATATATATATATATATATATATATATATATATAATATATATAAATATATAAACATATATATAAATATATAAACATATATATATATATATAAACGTATATATATATAAACATATATATATATATATATATATATATATATATATATATATATATATATATATCGACGGCCAGTTAGGGTACAATACGGAAATTATTTATACTTATAATTAAAATAATATTTTCGTATAAACGTATTCTATAATTCTAACATAGTATGATTTTTTTATTATCAACTAAACACTTTTTTGTGAATGATGTTTCGTCAACCTGGAGGTCCTCCAACTCACCTAAACATCATCTATAGAAAGTGACAAAAATTCATATATTTCCAATGATAATACTAAATGTGTTTCCTCGTGGATGATGTTTCGTGATCCTGGAGACCATCCTGGCTATCTGAACACCATCTCCAGAAAGTGACAAAAAATTTTAAATTATAATACTAGGTTCACTTTCTCGAGAATGATGTTTCGTCGACCTGGAGGTCGTCTAGGTCACCTGGACATCATCTATAGGAAGTGACAAAAATTTATATATTTCCAATGATAATACTAGATGTGTTTCCTCGTAAATGAGGTTTCATGATCCTGGAGGCCATCCTGGCCACCTGGACATCATCTTCAGGAAGTGACAAAAAATTTTTAATTATAATACTAGATTCACTTTCTCGAGAATGATGTTTCGTCGACCTAGAGATCATCTAGGTCACCTGGACATCATCTATAGGAAGTGACAAAAATTTATATATTTCCAATGATGATACTAAATGTGTTTCCTCGTGGATGATGTTTCGTGATCCTGGAGGCCATCCTGGCCACCTGGACATCATCTCCAGAAAGTGACAAAAAATTTTTTAATTTCAATTATAATACTAGATGCACTTTCTGAATGATGTTTCGTCGACCTGGAGGTTGTCCAGGTCACCTGGACATCATCTTCAGGAAGTGACAAAAATTTACGTTAATTTGTAATTAATGTATTCAAGCGTCTACTAAAAAATCGTGTTACGATTAATTAAACATACAAAAATTAATTGAACATAAATGTTTAATTTAATTAAAAATTTCATCAAAATTTGTTCACTTTCTATTTTTTTTGTTTTGAATATTTAACTGTCTATAATTTCTATATAAATTTTAAAAAGATTTTTTGTTATATTTTGTATCTAGTTTTATAGAGTTATACAAAAGTTATATATAATCATTTTCAGATACAAACTATATCCAGTAAGCTATATATAAACTTGACACAATAGTTTCACGTAGGTATGTCTTTTAGTAATAAATCTGTGAAAAGATATGAGTAAAAGTTCAATTTTCTAAACTTGACATTTTTATACTGAGTGATCGTTTTAATTACTTTGATTAATGTCTAAATGTAAAAATAGTTTTATTTTACTGTATTCAACAATAAAATATTGAAACATATTCATGGAAGACACTTCGATCATTTTTGATCTGAAAAATGTAAATTTTGAGAATTTAATATTATCCTTTTTTTTCACCAACTGTGTAATTCTTTGTAACTAAAAGAGATGGAGCTCTAAAATTTTGTAGGTGCTTTTGAAGAATATTAATTTAACAAATTAAATATTTAAGAATTATTTAAATTTTATTATTTTTGTTAAATTTGCTTACGAACTAAAATGTATTTTGTTTTCATCATATTAATATGAATAATACTAAATTATGTGCTATTTAATATAATAATTTTAAAAATCTTTTTCAAATGAATATATTAATCTTAATCTGAATACTTTTAGATTAAGATCAGGATTATACGTGATGTTATCAACTCCCAAATATGTCATTAAATCCAAAGGAGGTTGGAGATCACCAAAGCTATCGAATTACACAACATCGTTTCCTCGTTTGCGATATGCTACTCAGTGCGTTCCAGGCCCATCCGCATCATCGAAATTAACAATAGCTGATTCTCTATAGCGCGGTCCGCTCATAGGCATAGCATTCCTCATAAATACTCCTCAAAAATTTAAGAGTTTTAGAATTTTTGCATACTTGATGAGATCAGCATCGGTGAGTGCTCTTTGAGGTAATTTTACTTCGAGGATCTTTTTTTTTAAGAATTCTTTGGTTTCAGACGAAGACCAAGACCATTTTATATGGTTATCAGTGAAAAATTCATTATCATTCAAATCATTACAAGTAAAAAAAGACCTTTACCATGAGCTATTTCTTCCATCTTTATATTATGTCTCTTATTTTCTTCCAATTGTTGTTTAGCAGCTTTGGAATCGTTTACTGCTTTAGCGATTTCAGCAGCACCTTTAGCAATACCACCGATAGCACTCAAACCTGCAAAGATTGGTATCAGGAATGGTAAGAAACTTCCTACTTTCTTTGGAACTGGTAAAGTACGTGGAATTTTTTCATTCTTTTTACCACCTGCTTTTTTAATAGCACTTCGTGCACCTTTTACAGCTGACAGAATAGCTTTTCGAGCACATTTTGTAGGAACAACTGAATTAGATGCAGCCTTGACTATTGCATTGAAAGTGGTAGAAGGCCTCTTCTTCTTCATACCCATTCCGAATTTAGACTTTACTTTCATGATGTTCTTAATTGCAAACGTAGCTGCTTTTTCTCCAAAGCTAGCGTCTTATGATGAAATTCTTTGATTAGCTTTTTGTGCTAAAATTTTATCAGCAGTGTTTCTGGCATCTACGTTTTTACGATTCTGCGAATAGGCAATGCCGTGCTCTTTACAAGCTCTGTCGAGAGGATTGATTCCTGGGTCACCTCTAGCTAATAGTTTAGCTAATCTTGTACCGGATCCACAGTACTGGTAACCGGGCATATGAAGTTCGATTGGAAGACTATTAAGAAGCTTGTTGACAAAACTGTGACCACGTCGTTGTCTATATACGATCATTACACTTGGAAGACTTAATGAAGACTGAGGCGTTGAGTATATAAGCCTGGTATTTATAGTTGATTACGCATTCGTACATCAGACGTGCTGTCATGATGAATTTTAAAAAACAATTCGTTAGGCTGCTGATAGAAAATTTCGATACATTTGTGGAGCATGAGAAGAAATCAAAGAGGCATGGAGACTTACTTTCAAATAGCGTTCGAGCTGTATATAGCGGTCCATCAAAATGTGGTGAAACCAATAGTCTCTTAGCACTAATAACGCATCCTAATGGCCTTGGGTTCGAAAACGTTTACGTATACTCCAAGTCTTTGAATCAACCAAAGAACAAGTTTTTGAAGGACCTCCTAAAGCCCTTAGAAGGTGTGTAATACTTTCCCTTTAGTGAGCACGAATCTGTTATAGCCCCTGATAATGCGCTTCTGAATTCTGTCATGATTTTTGATGATGTAGCCTGTGAAAAACAAGATAATATCAGAGCTCACTTCTGTGTGGGTAGACACAAACTTGTACTTTGGTTGATTCAGAAACTTGGAGTATACGTAAACTTTTTCGAACCTAAGGCCATTAGGATGCGTTATTAGTGCTAAGAGACTATTGGTTTTACCACATTTTAATGGACCGCTATATACAGCTTGAATGCTGTTTGAAAGTAAGTCTTCATGCCTCTTTAATTTCTTTTCATGCTCCACAATTGTTTCAAAATTCTCTATCAGCAGCTTAACGAATTGTTTTTTAAAATTCATCATGACAGCACGTCTGGTGTACGAATGCATAATCAACTATAAATACCAGGCTTATATATTCAACGCCTCAGTCTTCATTAAGTCTTCCCAGTGTAATGATCGTATATAGATAATGACGTGGTCACAGTTTTGTCAACAAGCTTCTTAATAGTCTTCCAATCGAACTTCATATACCCTGTTACCAGTACTGTGGATCCGGTACAAGATTAGTTAAACGTTTAGAGCTATAGGTGACCCAGGAATCAATCCTCTTGACAAAGCTTATAAAGAGCACGACATTGCCTATTCACAGAATCGTGAAAACGTAGAAGCCAGAAACACTGCTGATAAAATTTTAGCACAAAAAGCTAATCAAAGAATTTCATCAAAAGACGCTAGCTTTGGAGAAAAAGCAGCTACATTTGCAATTAAAAACATCATGAAAGTAAAGTCTAAATTCGGAATGGGTATGAAGAAGAAGAGGCCTTCTACCACTTTCAATGCAATAGTAAAGGCTGCATCTAATTCAGTTGTTCCTACAAAATGTGCTCGAAAAGCCATTCTGTCAGCTGTAAAAGGTGCACGAAGTGCTATTAAAAAAGCAGGTGGTAAAAAGAATGAAAAAATTCCACGTACTTTACCAGTTCCAAAGAAAGTAGGAAGTTTCTTACCATTTCTGATACCAATCTTTGCAGGTTTGAGTGCTATCGGTGGTATTGCTAAAGGTGCTGCTGAAATCGCTAAAGCAGTAAATGATTTCAAAGCTGCTAAACAACAATTGGAAGAAAATAAGAGACATAATATAAAGATAGAAGAAATAGCTCATGGTAAAGGTCTTTTTTTACTTGTAATGATTTGAATGATAATGAATTTTTCACTGGAAACCATATAAAATGGTCCTGGTCTTGGTCTGAAACCAAAGAATTCTTAAAAAAAAAGATCCTCGAAGTAAAATTACCTCAAAGAGCACTCACCGATGCTGATTTCATCAAGTATGCAAGAATTCTAAAAATCTTAAATTTTTGAGGAGTATTCATGAGAAATGCTATGCCTATTAGCGGACCGCGCTATGGAGAATCAGCTATTGTTAATTTTGATGATGCGGATGGGCCTGGAACGCACTGGGTAGCATATCGCAAACGAGAAAACGATGTTGTGTAATTCGATAGCTTTGGTGATCTTCAACCTCCTTTGGATTTAATGACATATTTGGGAGTAGATAACATTACGTATAATCCTGAGAGATATCAAGACTTTGATACTTTTAACTGCGGTCATCTTTGTCTAAGATTCTTGAATAACACTCTTGATATATAAAGAAAGGAATGATGAATATTTGTTCATTATGAGTTTAAAAATCATGGCAGATTCATTGACTTTAAGTCTTTCGAGTAAATCATCTGTGCTGGAAAAACAGTATTTTCCACCAATTGACTTCTCACCCGACAAGAATTATGTTCTTGGGTTAGTTGCTTTTATGACATTCAACTCCATACCTAATATCGACAAGGGTAGTCATCTATTCTACGTTGGACAGGAAGAAATGGCTTGGCCAACTGGTACAGTTATGAAATTGAAGACATAGATAACTATCGCAGTGGAACATTGACATCAAAAGATATCTCAATCGGTATTAAACCAAACAAAAATACACTTCATAGTGAAATAAAGAGTAATCATCCGATTGATTTTTGACCAGAACATTTGATGGGACCTTTATTAGCCTTCGCAAAACGTGTTTTTCCTGCTGACATCACGAATCATTCAGACTTACCTGTAGCAATCCTAAAGGTCAACGCTCTTCGAGTCGAGTGCAATTTCGTCTCTGGTGCCTGTATAAATGGTCGACGAGTGCACACGATAAATGAATTCTTTTCTGCAGTTCCACGAGGATATATGATCACTGGAGTGCTATCACAAGTTATTTACCTTCCAGTCATCGTCAAGAGCATAGATCATTTACAAGTGCGTATAGTCGATCAAGACGGAAATTTAATAAACTTTTGTGGAGAAACTATTACAGTTAGATTACATATTATATCAGTATAATAAATTGGGTGGTTTATAACAATAAAAATAACAAAGAGTATATAAGTAAATCAATATGGCAGTCGAACATCAGTCGTCATCGACAAGTCAAAGTATTAACACGTTAGAACATTCAGTTTTTGAAAAGCCAAGGCTTAAAAATAAGTGCTGTTGGTGGAAAATTACGTGTTTAATTTTTTGTTTTTTTTTAAAGAAATGGAGGAAATTCTAGACATAAATTAACTCAACTAGATGGCACTGCTGCAGCAAGAACTAACTTAGTCAATAATGGCATCTGTCATCTATTCGAGGAAGTTCGCTATGAAATTAATGCTATAGAGATCAATCGCTGTAAGAATGTGAAATTGACTACTATTATGAAAGGTTTGGTATCACTCAACCCTAGTCAGAGTTTGATTATAGAAAATGCTGGTTAGATTGATATAGGGGAAACTCGAAAGATCATTAAGAATGATGGCTATTTTGATATTTTCATACCTCTCAGTATGATTTTAGGCTTTGCCAAAGATCATTGCAAAATCATAGTCAATGTTAAACACGAACTTATCTTCACGAGATCTAGGAACGATATTAATGCAGTAATACAAACACCTAATGCTCACGAAAATTTCCAAATAGATCTTTTAAGGATCGAATGGCTTACACCTTACACACAGTTATCCAATGAATGTAAAATTCGCATGCTTCGACGAATTGAGAAAAATAAACCTATCTCAATGAGTTTTAGTTCCTGGGAATTATACGAATATCCATTATTACCTGCATCAACGAGACATGTATGGACAGTTGAAACATCTAATCAGCTGAAGAAGCCTCGTTTTATCATTCTTGGTTTTCAGATGAATCGAAAAGGACAAAAAACTGCTAATGCTAGTCATTTCGATCACTGCAATTTGAGCAATGTAAAACTATTTCTCAATTCTCAATACTACACTGTAAAAAATTTTGTGTAATTCGTGAAATTTTATTTTGTACAAATATTTTTATATTAAAATTTTACAAACATGTTTGTAAAATCTACACAAAAAATTTTGTAATTTAAAAATATATGTGTACTTTTTGTAGAATTAACATACAGAGTTTGTAAATTTTACAAACATGTGTGTACTTATTAATTTTAACACAAAAAAATTGTATTTCATCTCTAACACTAATGTGTGTTAAAATTACAAATTTTTTTTCACTGTGTACCTTTACGAAAATATGAATCTCGATATTGTCAATAATCAGTATGCAATATTATACGATATGTACGCTAATTTCCAAAATGCATACTATGGAAAGGAGTCCGAGCCAATGCTGAAAAAATCAGATTATATCAATCACATGCCACTGATAGTCATCGAGTGTTCAAAACAAAATGATTCCCTGAAGAGTGCTCTAGTTGATGCTCGTCTTGGATTCGAGACCAAACAAAACTTTCCAGCTGGAACTTCAGCTTACTGTCTGATCTTACATGATAGAATTATAGAGTACAATGCCATAAGCGGTGATGTCAGAAAATTAGTCTAAAGGAGTGGAGATAGTATGCGCAGTAGCCACGATTTAACCTCTATTAAGAGAACTCCCGAAACAGCTCGAGTTATTCATTCATCAGACTCTGCTAAGTAAACTTAGAATTCTTTATCAAAGAAATATGGATCTTGATAAATCCAACGAGGTAGCTCGTGGACGCGTCAGTCGTGCCATTGGGAATATATTCCCCTTGAAGAAAGATCAGACTTATTATGTGAGTGAGTTCAGGCCAGTTAAAAGAAAGGATAAGTTTAGATTGATGAAAAATCTATTTCCAATATCGAACTAATACTCGATAACTTATTAACGGTCAGAAAATTTTGCAAGGTAATACTTATATGTTCTAAATACAATGATAAATCTGAAAATATCTTTCACAAAAAATATTGATATTTAATATTGGGTCAATAATCTATAGATTTTTTATTTACTGTCAGAGAATTCCGCGGGATAAGTCTTTTTTGTAGTAAATAAAATAATGAATCCAAATTTATGTTTTACAAAAAAATATTAATTTCCAACATCAGAGTAATACTCGATAACTCACTTATGAACGGTCAAAAAATTCTGCTAGATAATACTTCTATGTTGTAAATCCAATGATGAATCTAAAAATATGTTTCACAAAAAATATCGATTTTCAATATCCGGTCAATAATCTGTAGATTTTTTATTTATGTTTGGAGAATTTAGCGGGACAAGACTTTTTTATTGTAAATAAAATAATAAATCCGAATATATGTTTTTCAAAAAAAAATCTATTTCCAATATCGAAACAATACTCGATAACTTACTTATTAACGGTCAAAAAATTTTGCAAGGTAATACTTATATGTTGTAAATACAATGATAAATCCAAAAATATTTTTTACAAAAAATATTGATTCTCAATATTAGGTCAATAATCTACAGATTTTTTATTTACACTCAGAGAATTCCGCGGGAGAAGACTTTTTTGTTGTGAATAAAATAATAAATCCAAATATATGTTTTACAAAAAAATATTGATTTCCAATATCAGAGTAACACTCGATAACTTATTTAGCGGTCAAAAAATTTTTGCGAAATAATACTTTTATGTTGTAAATATAATGATAAATTCAAAAATATGTTTCACAAAAAATATCGATATTCAATAGTCCATAGATTTTTCTTTTATGGTCACAGAATTTCGCGGGATAAGACTTTTCTGTTTAAAATAGTGCAACTTTAACAGATATGATATTAAACATTTTTCATACTTATAAAACATGACGGAGAACGGTGGTCAGGATGAATTACTGATTAATCTTCTGTCAGCAGCAGAACAACTGCCTAGTTCGAGAGATCCGGCGTTACTACTACCCACCGAAGATGTACGAGAAGTTATACACTCCTAAGATGATTATAAGACTTATGATCATAGTACTTTAAGAGGGGGCCAAATTATCTGTCTTTATCTAAAAGCATTTTTTATCATTTATATAAATACCACCCGTTGTAACAAGAACAAAATAGCAGCCCCTGCTAGATATTAGTATAATAAGTAAATTTTGTAATAACAACCAAATTTTTTTATCTTTTGGTTTTTTAATAACATGGAACCTACTGACAATCTAGAATATAAACCATCTTTTTTGGTAGGTCTCATATTATTCAAAAACTACAAGGTAAAAAATTTGGTTGCCATTATAAATTTTACTTATTATACTAATATTTAGCAGGAGCTGCTATTTTTTTCCCGTTACAACCAGTGGTATTTATATAAATGACGAGAAACGCTATTAGACAAAGACAGATAGTTGGGCCCCTTATCAAACACGATGTTGGAGGAGGTCATTGCTGATACTGGAACGCCACCACTACCTAATGAACCGTTGCCTGATTGCTCTTATTGAAATGACCATGATAAACGAACATCGAATAAAATGGTTAAACTTGAAATTACATTATCTGCGATATCGACACCAGGTACAGAAGATCTCGATCATGACTATAAGCTACTTATTTTTACGGTTCTAAAACTTGTCGAACACTAACTGACACCTCTGCTGTTGCTTTTACTTTTATAGTGGAAACGCGGGGTGACGGTGATCGTAGTGGTGATGGGAGGTACATGTAGTGATGGTGGCGAGCGCTTTTGAGCATTAAGAGGTTAATATTTGTTAAGCTCTTCCAGCCATGTAGCTAAAGAGTAGAATAATGCTGGCATTAGCCAGCTATATGGCTAAACAGCTAAACGATTAGCTAGTGCCCTCATGATACTACTCGCACACGCGCACGTGCCACCGCCGCCTTCCACTCTAGCTTATCACTACTAATGATCGTATATGTAAAGTGGTTCGAGGATGTGATGACGTTAGTAGTAGAAGTTTAGCAGTAGCGGTAATATGGACGTTTGCAGGTGGGTGCATCCGTAGACTTTGATGATTTGTGGACCCAGCCCGTGTGATAAAACAGTATTTGTGAAGAATTTTTTGCATTACATTGATCGCGTGAGTGATACAAAATTCGAGCGTATACTGTTGTACTATACCGAGTGGCAGCCAATTCACAAGGAGTTGGGTGAGGAAATCAAATCTCACGAGGGTTTACCAAAGAGCAAAGATTAAAAATCTTGATTCTCGACGACCTGATGAGAAAATCATCCAGCAAAGCTGTAGTCAATCTCCTTACCAAAAGCAGTCATCACAGTAACTTGAGCGTGATCTTTATCTCGCAAAATCTCTTTCAACAAGGTCAGCGAGAAATTTCTCTAAACTCTAATTACATTGTGGTATTTAAAAATCCACGCGATCGAGCGCAAATAAATCATCTGGCACGTCAAGTCTATCCCGAGGAGCTTCGTTTTTTGCAAGATGCATATCTCGATGCAACAGCACAACCACGCGGCTATTTGTTCCTAGATCTGGAGCTAGGAACCCCTTAAAACTTGAGATTTCGTACTTGTATATTTCCGTTTGACAAACATCAGTACGTTTACTCGCTCGAATAATCTACCAGTCATGCGATTGTAATGGAGCAGGCAACACGTAGTCGTAGCAGACCGATTCCAGAAAAATAATGAATTCAATTACATTTTTTGTGTAAATCGAAATTTATAAACTTAAGGCCATATTACTCGAAGCAAATTCTAAACTTATTACGTACATTTGCGAGTGTGCTTTGAACATTTTACGTAGAAATATTCCACTTCGCAAGTATTATAAGAGACAATTGCGAAAATTCGCACCTCTGTTGCGAAAACTCGCTAAACTGGGTAGTTTGGAGGTAAAAAGAAAACTGATATTAAAATCAGCATATCTAGTGCAGCTAATTGTGAAACCTGTTTTGTCGGCATAGAGTACGCAAGAAAAATAATTTTACTAACGCAAAAGTGTTTGCAGCAATAGCATCAGCAGCAGCATGACGTAGCATCTACCAATCATACACCACCAGTATCCAGTGTACAGATACCTGGTACAGCCAAGACACGCCTCGACGAGGAAATGAGTAAAATTTCACATTCTACGGGTGATGAGCGCCAAAATTCTTTGCAATATCAGCAAATCTTGCAGCGTTATTTACATCTAAAGCAGGAAGAGAAGGATGAGAGTGAGGTTGTAATACGTCCACACGATACAACATTATTAGAAACGGGAACGACAACGGATAGAGACAATGATGATGAAATCGACGACGAACAGCTAGTCGAGTCGGAGACACAAAAATTTCGAAGCAATGCAAGGCATGTCATTAAATATTTGCGGCAAGCTGGTAATATTGAATGGAATAGTCGTGGTATAATCAAGCTAGATGGCGCTGTCGTCAAGGGTACTAATATTGTCGATTTAGTAAACGAAGCTATGAGAAGTAGAAAAAGATCACTACCGCGCGGATACAAACAGTTTGCACGCGTCTTGCGACTAGTTAGTATACCTCGAGAATTTATTGGTAACAATCAACTGTGGCGCACGATTGCATCCTATAGCCCTAAGTCATCGCTGTTATAGTCGTCAGCAAACGAAGGTTAGTACACTCCAACAGCTACTAGTCAAACGAGCGTCAAGGAGAAAGAAGTTAAGAGTGCGAAAGAACGTAAAAAAGTTAGTAGCGAATTGGCAGCTACGCTATTGATTCCTGCAAAAAAGAGTCACACCGAACAGCTAAGATGGACCACTATGTAAAAACATAGAAGGATGTGGGGGGGTGGAGGAGGAGGAGGGGAAAACTGGTACTTTTATAGACTGATTGATTTCAGTTGTACCCTTTGAAATGTATCTACCAGGCTACCAGTTTCTTGGTCCTGGCACGCATCTCGAAGAGCGTCTCAAACGTGGTCAGAGAGGAAAAAATCCTCTTAACAATGCCTGTTTAGAGCACGATATTTCATATTCAAATAAAAAAATAACGAATCATATAAAAGCCGACAAACTGTTGGCTGAACGAGCATTTTCACGCATGCTCTCGGAGACTGCGGATGGTAATGAAAAGACTGCAGCTAGTATTCCTTTTTTGTGCATGATCAGCAAAATTGCGTTTGATAAATTTTTGAAACGCATTAAAAATACATTTAAAAGACAGCAAAAGAGAGAGAAAGCTAATTTGTAAGAGGAGGAGGCGAAGGAGCAATGAAAAAGAAGGAGAGAAAGAAAAAGGAGACGACAAAGCCGGACGATCTTAAGCATTATTACTATAATCTTTCTGCCCCATCAGCGTATGCTGGTGCTTATCTACTTAAACGCGCGAAACCCAAAAGATTCAGGATGCACATACTTTAAACTAACTCGTAATACATCGTTATCCTCGTCGACATTACAACGTTTGCAGCCCCTTTGAAGTGTGGGAAGCTGACTTGGCAGATTTTAGATCACTTAAAACCTACGATGATGGGTACAGCTATATTCTTATTGTCATGGATGCACTTTCAAAGTTTGCTTGGGTAGAGCCTCTTCTCGACAAAATCAGCCGAAGCGTCGCTGTAGCATTAGAGAAATTTTTATCACGATGTAATAGTAGACATCCTATTTACCTACAGACTGATGAAGGTAAGGAATTTATCGGTCGAAAGGTGCAAGAGGTGCTAAAAAGGAAACATATTACCTACCGAGTCGTCAGGGATCCTGATACAAAGGCAGTCATTGCCGAACGCTTTATTCGAACTCTCAAAGGTCATATCTGGCGATACTTTCCTCATTTACGAACAAGGCGTTATATAGATTTTTGCAATAAATTATTACGTATTACAACAAGTCGAGGCACAGTGCCATGAAAATGCCCCTTTCCAAGGTAAACTTATATAATGCTCACGTGGTACGTCAAAATTTGACGTTGCGTTACAGTGAAAAAGAGCCGTTTAGAGTAGCTGAATACAGCGTTGCTGATCTGGTTCGCGTCAGTCGTGCCAAGACAGCCTTCAGGAAAGCATAGGAGGATAGTTGGACTCTGGAGCCGTTTGAAATTGTTAGAGTCGACACAAGACGCCAACCACCCGTCTATACTTTGGTAGGTCTATATCTTGGTGGAGAAAAAATTGCCGAATATTTTTACGAAGAACAGTTGAGCAGAGTACGCAAGAATTTAGCGAAGTGTTTAAGGTTAATGAGGTTTTAAAGAGCAGAGAAAATGGGTCAAAAAAAAAATTCTTCGCCATACCCCGCCCGAAAGCACAACTTCGTCCCGGCACCGAAAAACAAAAGTTGTATTTTCGGCCCGGGTATGGCGAAAAATAGCATACACACCACGGGAGGTAAAATGGCGAGCCCATAGCCCATATTTGCCACCCTCGCCTTCAGCTCGAGGTGGCAATTATATGTGCTATGGACTCGCCAGTACTTTACCTCCCTTGGTGTGTAATATACTATTACATGGTTTTACCAAGCAACAGCAGCAAGTTTGTCTTTCCATATAATGTAAAGACACATTTTACTACACAATTATCACAAAATTTTTAAGAGACAAACACGGATTTTCCATTCTGTTTGATTACGGTACGTCGACTGTAACGCTTCACCTTAAGCGCATCCGATAAAATGTCTAAATTTGAAAATTTGTTCAATAACCAAATGGTTAGTGGTGAGGGTAAGTGTTTTAGACTTAGTAAATCTTGTTTTGGTTATCACCAGTCGGGTGCAGGAGTAGGTAGTTTTTTTAAGGGTCTCTTCCGAGCTGCTATACCGAAGATCAAAACCGAAGGTGCAAAAGCCGACGTAAAGAGGTTCTCCGAGCAGGTAAAAATATCCTAGATGATGTCACTCTAGGTGGCAGACCAGTCAAAGAGGCGGCAAAAGAGCGCATTAGCGAGAGTGGTAAAAATCTCAAAAGAAAAGCTGACGTTCTGGACACATTGCTCTTGGATGATTCAAGCGCGAAAGAGGAGGAGGAATCAGGATATAAAAAGAAGAACAAGACATCATCAGCTCAGTCACCGAATGCACCTAGTACTACAAACACCTCAGCGGCTAAACGCTCGAAAAGTGGTAAAGTTGCGAAAAAGAAGAAAAAGCAGAATAAGAAAGCATGCGTAGCTAGAGATATTTTTAAAAATTAAAATTTGAAGATGGCGTTGTTGCATACAGAATCTTGTCAGTCGATCAAGTCGGAATTATCACTCTTTGAATTACCATCGACACAGACTACAATTGAAGGCTCTTACTGGGTACAGTACAAACCGATATCTTCACTCAACGACCAATCACCAATTGAATTTACCATCGCTGGCAACACCGAGTATCTAGACTTGACTCACACAATGTTAAGTGTGAGTGTAAGTGTAACATGCACTAGTGCTGAACCAATCGAAGATCCAAACGTTGGACCAATAAATAATATTTGTATTCGTTGTTCAATCAAATCGACGTGCTATTCAATCAGAAATCTGTTTTACCGCCAAACAATGCTTATGCATATAGGGCTTACTTTGAAATATTACTAAATTATGGCCCAACAGCTAAAAAATCTTATTTAACAAGTGAATTGTGGTACGATGATATAGCACGGAAAATGGACAATACCACAGGTGGTAATACAGGTCTCAGTCACCGTAAGGCGATTATGATTGACAGGAAAATTGATTTACTCGACCATGTACATTGTGATGTTTTTAATCAAGACAAATTATTACTGGGTATTGTTGAAGTTAGAGTAAGGCTTGTGCATTCTCGTGGTAGGTTCTGTCTCATGGATCCCGTTAGTGTTTTTACGGTAAATATTACCGAGGCTACACTTTTTGTGCGTCGAGTAAGATTAAATCCTTGACTTGTGCTAGCACACGAAAAACTACTGTCGTAAACTGCTGCAAAATACCCACTGACACGTGTAGAAGTTAAAGCTGTTACGTAACGTAATGGTGTGCATGGGGAAATAATCGACAGTGTCATATTAGATCAACTGTCAAAAAGAATTATACTCAATTTTGTTGAGAATAAAGCTTACAACGGCGATAAAAGTCTTAACCCGTAAAATTTCCAAAATTTTAATATAAATTTTTTGTGTCTGTACGTTGATGGAATGCAGGTGCCATCGAAACCCTTACAGCCAGATTTCAAAAAAAGCAAATTGTACGTTGATGCTTATCATACACTTTTTTTCCGGCACTGGTATTCACTTTATGAATTTAGGCAACTCGATTACCCGTAAAGACTATCCCAACGGTTACTGCCTATTCGCTTTTGATTTGACACCTGATTTATCGACGAGTGAAGGAAGTCATTAGAATTTGATAAAAAATGGTAATGTACGAAATGATGTTAGATTCGACGACCTGCTAGAGGGCGTTGTAAATTGTGTAATTTATGCTGAATACGACAAGTTGCTCGAAATTGACTCGTCAAGACAGGATGTCGTGAATTATAACGGTTAAGTAGTGGTGGTGGGGATATATTTTTTGCTATATAAGTGGAGCAAAGCTATCTTTATTATATCAGTCGGCGAGCAACTTTCATTGCAAACAGTATGAAGGTGGTGATTGACGTGCAGTTTTTAAAGGACAACAAAAATCGTTTGATTCCAAAGAAGGTGGTTGTACTTGCTATTCATAAAAACTTTATTGCTCATTGAATTGTGGCGCCTCCTTGTAATTTAAGACGCTTACCTGGAAATGCTTTGAGACAGAACAATTGAGTGACGCCAGATCATCATGGTCTGGAGTGGTACAAAGGTGATATGTCAATAAAAAGATTATACAAAAATTTGGAAGATATTTGCATGAATTGTCGTACAATTTTCATGCAAGGTCAAAAAAAGGTTGACCTACTTTCCAAGCTCACCACCTGTAAAATTGAAAATTTAGAAAAAGAACAAGATTGTCCAGCTTTTATAAATTTAAATTTCAGCAGTATACAGTGCATGCATCATTACTTAAAATCACCTTATTCAAATTACGCGTGTACACTAAATAGCGTTGCTAATCTGAAACATTGGCTGCTGAAACTTAACCCTAGCGTAAAATCGCTGATTCCGAAAGAATTTTTCGAAATCCTCCGCGATGAATTCAAAAGAGATTGTACGATATCTGATACGGATCAAGTTTCACGCAGTAGGCGTTTATCCAGCGGATCGGATTCCTCTGATGTGGGTGAAACCTTGTGCGCTCGTGCTTAATACGCAAAATTATAATCAGCGTGGTGCGCACTGGGTTGCCATATACGTTGATAAGTATGGCACAGGTGTATACTTTGATAGTCTTGGTAAGCCACTACAAATTCCACAACATTTACGAAATATTCAGCAAAATTATAAAAAATTTAGTTGAAATAATAAACGCTTACAAAGCGAATATTTCAACGTTTGTGGTCATTATTATATCATGTTTCTGTATTATATGTGTTACGGATTGGGTTTTAAGAAATTCCTGGAAAATTTATGGCAGAATTTGCAAAAAAATGATACTATAGTCAAGAATTTTGTAGAAAAAACTTGCTATGCGTAATTTGATACTTGATTGTCTCTAAATGGTTGCACGCCACCTTTTTACGAAATCCCCACCAATTTTTTACAGTATAAAAAGAAGTGGCATCCACTCGGTCTAGTCACAGTTGTTTGTGATCGACGGTGACAGCAGTAACAAACAATAAAACCCAATCAAGATGGCTGGTCAAAAGAGAAGCCTGGAGCAATCCTTTGGTAACGACTTGGAATATTTAATAAAACAGAATAGCAAGAAAAATTATTGGCAGCAGCTTTTACCGATGATCCTCGGGCTAAACAGCTCATTTGAGAAAATTATCCAGGTAGGCTTGGAGAATATGGGAGAAGAAAAAATGGAGTTTGTTCCTGTAGTGCGCTTCTGCGGATCTAATTTTCAAGGTCTGCCTCTGTCAGTCGACTGTTAGGAGACATTGAAGCAGGAGTTTGATAAAATTGACGAATTTTTTACTTGTTATAATGAGGAATCTATGTTGGATCAGCGACTCTCTATACCTGGATACACTATCCGCTTCATGATGAGTTTCAACGAGACAGCTTTTGAATTGGTACCAATGATGCTTAACCAAAAGCAGAAGAGAGTGGTGGACCACCGAAAAAACATGGCCGATATAGTCGATCGTTAGTATTTAAACGTGTAACATTTGAACGTCTAAAAGAATTATCGATATGTATAGATTATAGAATTCAATATTTGAATATTGTTGCAAAATCTGTAGATCATATATTACAAAAATGGTGATTCATAAGAAAAATGTGTGAGAACGAAAACAAGAATTTCAATATGTATACTATCATCCTAGCGATATAAGAAATACAATGTCTAGTATAAATGATAATTTTGTAAATAATCTCGATGAATCATTAAAAAATAAAAATCTAATTTTAGGAAAACAAGATTTATTCATAATCATACATGAATTCATTATTCATCATGTGTACACAGTAATGAGATGTATAAATGCTACGTTGTAATGTATGTTTTAGTAATTATATATGAAAGTTTTTAAACTTTAAATTATGAGTATTCCAATCAACTTGTCTGTTACCAACTCCTCATCCTTCATACACACAATAATTTATGTGTAAATTTTATATTTTCTGATTCAATATAAAAATTTATAATAATTAAACATTAAAAATCTTTTAAATTCATATTTTATAATTCAATATTAGTTTTTATCATTTCGATAATAAAGAAGGATTATATTACAAAATTTTAAATTAATAATTATGAGATATCGATTAAAATATTTTTTATCTCTACTCCAAATTTTGTAGGAGGGGGTAAGTGACCCACCAGTTCATCCCCACTCTAAATTTCTAAAAGGAGGTAAGTGACCCTCCAGTTGTTCAAATACCATGCCTAACGAACCCCCACTTCGCCTTCTCAGAGATCACTGACCTAGTGGTCAGTAACCTTTGGGGTGGTGGAGTAGGGGTTTGCTTTGACGGTCCATGGCGCCCCAATAACTACCATTATATTATAATTCATTATACATATATATATTGATACGTTTCAGCACACATAATTTCCATTTATTTTGTAACATAGCAAATTGTCTAAGCTAATTATATACATATATACACTGCCGTTCAATTGCTTTTGCCCTAGAGTAGAAATTATTAAAATAAAAAGTTTTATATCTCTGAAACTAATAATCGCATCTTCAAAATCCAAACATCGTTTAAAAGATTGGTCAAAAATCTTTGAAATAAAGTAAGTCCGGAATGAAAAAAATCATATTCTAATTGTTTATAGCGATGTAAAGAAAAATTTTTTTACTAATTTTTTTTGCCCACATAAAAGTGAATGCCATTTTTATAAAAATTATGATATCGAAAAAATCGAATGGGTTTCAAAACTCTAATAGTCCTTTTTAAAATAAGCTAAGTAGAATGTTTTAATAACTTTTTAACCACAATTATGATGATTTTTCGAAAAAAGACCTATTTTTTCAATCATGATTATCTCATAAACTAAGGAAGATAAAAAATTTAATATTGAAGAAAAAATGTTTCATTTTTAGTCTAGAATATATAAAGTTAGTGACCAATGTGTTTTGAAAAAAAAATTTTTTTTCTACTTATCTTTTTGGGAAAACTCGTGAAAAATTAGTAAAAATTTTTAATTAAACGAGTAAGTAAAAATTTTTTACTTGAAACTCATTGGTCACTAAATATATATATTCTAGACTAAAAATGAAACATTTTTTCTTTAATATTAAATTTTCTATCTTTCTTAGTTTATGAGATAATCATGATTGAAAAAATAGGTCTTTTTTTTCCGAAAATTCATCATAACTGTGGTTAAAAAAGTTATAGAAACATTTTACTTAGCTCATTTCAAAAAGGACTATTAAAGTTTCAAAATCCATTTGGTTTTTTTCGATATCATAATTTCCATAAAAATGGGATTCACTTTTATGTAGGCAAAAAAATTAGTAGAAAAAATTTTTTTTCACATTGCTATAAGTAATTAGAAAATGACTTTTTTCATACTGGACTTTATTTCAAAGATTTTTTACCAATCTTTCAAACACCGTTTGGATTTTATATACACATTTATAAGGCATATAGACGACAGAAAGGAGCACTTAACACGATAGCACGACAAAAATCAGACCACGCGAGTCGAATAGATATAATTATGAACCCGAGATCGCTTGACACATGCGCGCACATACATAGAGCACTTTATACCATACAGCATATAACCAACGTACTGCCTTTTTTGCAGCGCACTGCGCGTGCCGCAAGAGAGACGATTAGAGACAAAGGAAACGCCATTGCGTCATTCCTTCCGTCGTCAACGTCGAGTAAAGAATACTTAAAAATTGCGTGCGACTTCACTATTAATTTTGTCCTTTCGAATACGAATACCTCAAGTCTGTTGAATGAGTGCATTAAGGATATTTGATATTCTTTATTTTTTTTATGTAGATCAGTCTCGTTTTGTTTGCAGGAACAATTTCTTCAGTGTTGACTAGAAGAATCTAATTTATTTAACATCGCAGCGTGTATGTCGGGCGATCATGTGCGCATTCTATAGTTAAAATTCCCTTAGTGCTTTTTCGATTCTTTTTTTTTGTGTTTATTGAGCGTGGCCTTTTAATCACGCAATTAGTTTTTATAACCTCTGCTTTTCGCCGTATTATAATTAGCGTGGTTAGTACAAGCGGTGTCGTGTACGCTAAACGCAGCTTGCGTCCATGTTGAGCGTGCGTGTAGTAATAGTGTTGGTTACTAAATATAGCATTTCATTCTTTTACTTAAATAACCTAATTTTTATTATATCGTAGCATCATTTTATTTTAAATTTAGTGAGACCTTCTGATCCCCAAGGTCGTCATAGCTGACGCAACCAACGTCGGGTCAATGACAATTCCGTTACAATTTTTGTCCAGTACGCGGTATCAAAAGAAACAATATAAAATAAGAACTGCACTGTGAAAGAAAAATTTATGAAATAAAAACTGTGTTGTAAACAAAAATATAAACGAAAAACTGTGCTTGAAAAAAAATTGTGCTGTGAAAAATACACGGTGCCAGTGCAACGAACATTTTTTTTATGCTAAAAATTTTTTCACATATTCTCCTCCAACCCACAAATTTTCATGAATTTTTGTAGATTATTCCTGCTCTTATTTTCATTGTTTCCTGATTTTTTCGATTTTTGACACTGATTATTTCTAGCTCCACAAATAAGCATTTTTTACTTTATGTTTATTAATACTTTTTTTATGGAAATTTTTTGAATATTTAGAAAAGAAATTTTATAAAGTCATACAACCATATTAGAAGTTAAATACGTCGAACTCAAATCTTAAGATCTAAGAATTTTTTTTTACTCAGTCAGTTAATAATTCATGATTCAATAATCAAGGTAATAGTATTGACTGAAGATGGATTGAATGAGTGGTAGGTCGATCTAATAACACATGACAGCTACAAAATCAAATCGATTTATTATAATAATACGAATAATACATTGGATAATTGTTATGAATCGTACATTAACAAAATAATAATGAAGAACTTACATCACGCTTTACTGTCCAAAATTCCTAAAGCCGACTCATCGGCGCATCCATCGGGGCGCAGATGTCCACCAGTACGGCTGCAACAAACAAAGGTCCTTGGGTGGTTCACGTCGACTAGTCGGCCGTTACACCACACACATGAGAGCAATACTGTGCTTCTCACAGTTATACTTGAGTGGGCCTCGTCGACCTATCGGCCGGGACGCCACAGCTAAAGAAACGCTAATGAGAGTGCAGGTAAATCACGTCGACTCATCAGCCGCGACACCTGACCCACACACACACACGCACACGCATACGCACACGCTCACGCACACGCTCACGCACACGCACATGCACACGCACACGCACACGCACATGCACAGACGCACAGACGCACAGACGCAGACAAAGAAAACAAAACCAACCGCGAAGAATCTTCTATTGCACTACCATTATATTGTACTAAGGATCCGCGTTGACACACACTGGGGAACTGATTTCCACGTCCGTCACAGGTGGCTGCCGGATAAGAACTGACTCTTCCACTCACACATGAGACCCCGAGTGCCAGATACAGGCATCCCCACCCCGCGCATTTCCTCATTAACGGTGTCCTTACATTGCATGACACTGTCGCCCCCTCCAAACAGGTCCCCAAAGCTGCCTAATCACAAACAGAATTTGAGAGTTCGCTTTTTGTAACGCACATCAAAAGATTTATGAGTATAGATTTTTTCAGTACAAAAATATTTCTATTTGTTCCAAAACAACAATCAAGTCCTATTTCCAGCTAAAAATAAAAGTAGTTATCAAATTAAGCTAAAAATCACAAATAACTATATGACCCAAATAATAATGTTTTGAGCTACTCGAATCGTCACCAAAAAATTCAAACCAATACATTTTTTCAGTACAAAAGTATGTACTTAAATCTTAGAATGGCTGTTCAATTGTACTTTCTGCTTAAATTAAAAATAGCATTTAAATTATACTAATTAGGAGAGTATCACATCTCCGGATCACGGATTTTGCTCTATCTTTGAGATAGATTTTCAGATGTCAAAATATGGAAAAAGCCATAGTTATAGACCCCAACGCTCAATATTTCTCTAGTTGCAGGCAATTAAAGAAAATCACTAAAAAAGATACTAAATTTTTAAACGCTTATAATTCTTTAGCATTGATAGCTAGACGCTTGTAACTGCTTTTAAACGAAAGCTACGTTCAAATCCTTTTGAAAAAGCACCTATAGCATATCAAAATATTATTTTTTCCCAAAGTTACAGCGTTATGAAAATTGTACTACATTTTAACATTTATCATTAGTTAATATTTTTAAAAGGGAATTCAGCTCAAATTCTTATAACGCTGTAACTTTGAGAAAAAATAATATTTTGATATGCTATAGATGCTTTTTCGAAAGGATTTGAACGTAGCTTTTGTTTAAAAGCAGTTACAAGCGTCTAGCTATCAATACTAAAGAATTATAAGCGTTTAAAAATTTAGTATCTTTTTTAGTGATTTTCTTTAATTGCCTGCAACTAGAGAAATATTGAGCGTTGGGGTCTATAACTCTGGCTTTTTCCATATTTTGACATCTGAAAACCTATCTCAAAGTTAGAGCAAAATCCGTGATCCGGAGATGTGATGCTCTCCTAGTAAGTCATAAATTAACCATTAATCTTTTCCAAATGACAATGTTTCATCTTAGAGTCAGAAATTTGAATCAAGATTTATGTATATAGATAGATAGATAAGCATTTATTCGTATGAATATACAAAAATGCGTGTAACACAATGTGTAAATATAAATATTGCACTTAGGTAGATATCACAGTCAAATAGCTAATCCTAATAATATTCAAAAAGTAAGTCACTATACACAGTGACATCACAGAATAATACGACTATGAAAGTTTGCAGGCAAGTTACGTGCGTCAAGTATGCAGTCATTGGCATCCAGAGATCACACATTATAATTTTATGTGAAAAATCCCAGTACACATCTCCTAAAGAGTCTAATAAATCATGATTTTTAGTAAATGAAATGGCAGGAGGACGATAAATGACAGAAACCAGCCTAGGTTCAGAGTTGTTATCTTCAATAGAGCAGAAGATATACTCTGGGACTTTAGGTTTACCACCGGTAGTATTGGTTGTGGTATTTGATGAAGTTAATACACCACATTTTAAATTATTCTTAACATAACGGGCAACCTCACCTCCGTGAAGGTTTCTGTCCTGCCAAAATATTTAAAACTCTTTGATCCAAATGACGTCATTCAAGACAGTCGGTCCCAGCCAGGTTTCAGCCACAATTTCAAGTAATTTTTTTTAATGCTATATTTATTTTTTTATTTTATTTATTAAAACCAGTACAAAATTGCATCGATTAATCGGCGCCTATATCCTTTCATAGTTTTAATGGTAATAGTATTGTTATGAATTAATTCAAATGTCAACAAGTGATATAAGAAAAATCAATAGAACTAAAATTAAATTTAAAAAGTATTGAAAAAAATATTAATATCCAATTATTAAGTTATAATTCCTCATACGGCTTACTTCGGACATAAAATCATCTATGTCCTTTGGCCGTTTATTCAGGTGAAATCTTAATCTCGAACAATGTTTGCTACTCGAGCAGAAGTCTACCTTGGGCGCGCTTCGTGTGCCCTCGGTAACTTCAGCTCAAGCGACAATCATTCATCTCGATTCATATTTTACCTGAATACGGCCAAAGGACATATATAACTAATACATATGAGTGCAGATATGTATGCACATATGTTATGTGGATATAAAATCCTATGTGATTTGGAGAGATCGGTGCTGTAGGCCTGTATGATTTAAGATTGAATCGGTCATTATAAGTTGTTTGTCAAGAATGTTATTAAGGATGGAAGAGGTCTTGGTTAATAAAAGGATATCCGATGCAACGGTGTACATCATACTACAATAACTTATTTATACCTTGTATGAAAGCCGCAGTTGACACTCTTATCATTTGCTAAAAAGAAAGTTTTTTTTATTTCATGCTGTGAAGGGAGAAGATCTGCGCAGTAATAATGGCTCGACCGCTAGAGAGCTCTCGAGTCATCTTGAGTTATTTTTTCATCAGACAGAGCTTTTGCTAAAAACAAACTAAACTCAGAATACTTTATCAAAGACTTTGAAGTATGGATTTTGAACAATTCAGCGAGACAGCTCGTGGACGCGTTTATCGTGTCATTAAAAATATATTTTCCTTGAAGAAAAATCAGACTTATCTTATGAGGAAGTTTAGACCAGTTAAAAGAAAGGATAAGATCAGATTAATAATTTTAGATGGTATATGAAGCATTTTCATTTCATCTTGAGCTCGCAGGAAAGCCTTACAGAAAGATCAGGAATTCCACAATCAAATTAAGAGAGGCCATTTAACATTACAAATTGAATGTAATGTATTTGGATGAGAACAGACAAGTTCTTCTTTACTTAAGTGCGTGGAAGTTAACGGAGGTGTACGAGTCACGGGTGCAGCTCCTACTTTGAATACTCGGAGTAAGGGGTTAACAAGTGACGATTCTTGGTTGTACCTCACTGATAGGGGTGAAGGTTGTGACTCTCATCACTTTCTAAAAACAATACTCTTATTTGTTTGAAGCACTTAAAATATAAAGATCTATGCTCTTTATATATCCAGCCATTTATTGTCACCATGTAAACTAAACTCTACTCACATATTATTTTTCAACGTAGGATTGAAACGTTTACAAATGGACGCTTTAAGATTGTTATGCGTAGAGTATAGATTAATCTTTATCCGTTTCTTAAATTTTTTGACATTCGTCCTTCGCGCAGAACAGATTTCATAGCATCGGCGACATCTTGTACAGTTTTTCGTTTGACAGAAATAGGCCTCGCATACTTTAAATATACTTTCATCACGGTAAGCATACCTTTGAAACCTTAATTCTCTTTCGAATAAGGTTGCATTTCCACTAGATCCGCTTGCCAAGTCTCGTCCAAATTTTCTACGTTAAAACTTTCTACGCGGATAATTACGACGTGTGGCTTGTGAAACTCTTCGACTAATTTTTGACGTTATTTCATCGATGTTTATCGATTGACTGTTTTGCACTAACAATAATAATGCCTCTTTCATGATCTTGATTCCCATCTTGCTTTATACGCATTTCTTATCGAGTTTGTCTCTATGATTTCATCTAGGTTATTAAGATCATTTCTTGAACTAGATATTTAATTTAATAATCTTTGAACTTCCAAAAGTACGATACGTTGTGAAATATCTAGATTTACAGCTTTATTGATTTAAATGAGTGATGCGAATTTAGAAAGTGTCTTATTTTTAAAGTCAAACTGGCCATCAGGAATTATTTTATATCCAACACCTGGAGGACTACGACTACCCTCGTTTTATTTAACATTACGTCCGAATACGTCGACACTCATCTTGTTAATGTTCAAGTATTCGTTGCTATCTCAGTATATATATCCAATTTCTCACAGTTCCTTAATGATTAAATGAATTTCGTTCATATGACTAATTCCAGTTCCTCTCTCAGCTCTGAGCAGATGTCAACATCAGCAAGTTCATCCCAAAATGCGTGATCCAGCAACATATCTCTTTTAGTAATTTTTTATTGAAGCAATAATCCACTGCTTCAATATAGCATAGTAATACACTACTTTTAAACATAGGAGCAATGAAATCATCAAATTTCTTACTTCTGTGGGCCCGTATCTGCTCGTCGCTTCTGTAATGTCTCTTGTGTTTGTCGGTTGTTTTGCATATAACTTGAATTAACGTTTTTCTAATTAGGTGATTTTGCCAATAACAACTCTAGCAAACCATCAGTTCTTAAATATTTCACATCTTCAACTATCACATATTTATTTTCAAAGTAAATAGGTGAGTCACCTATGAGGTGTTAGTCATCTTCTTTACGAACATCATAAATTTTATCCAAATTTCCGACTTCATTTCGCGTAAGTTTAAGAATTTTTTTTTTGTCATTCGTGTAGTCACTTTCATCACTTTGAGCTGATTCAGATTCTATATCCATATTTTGTCGAATGGTCTCATCGGACTCGTAAGACTCCGCAACACTATTATTATTTACACTCGTAGCATCAGTAGTTTGTTCCTTGATTTCAAGATTACAAGATTTTTCGAATGTTTGAACAAGTTTCTATAGAGAACTGACTATAGGTTTGAAAGTTTCTCCAATCGCTTTCTCGAAATTCTCCCATCCATACTTCAATGGATTGTATTTACGCCCAATTTCAATTACAAAGTGTTGTGATTGCACCAAAAGTGTGCTATATTTATAGCAAAACAGTCGAAGCTCTTTTAATATCTACCAGCATTAATTATCTTTGTCAATCATCAAGAACCATACTTATCATCTGTCCAAAATTGTGAAGATAGACTTTTGAATTATGCATAACTCGTGTCTGAATTCACGTGATCATCGTACAAATGACTCAAATTGACATTATCTTGACGGATAATTACTAGCAGATTTACATTGTCTCTCACAAAATGTTTCGGTGTATGAGTATAAGGTTGGCAGAGATAGAAGCAGTCAGCGTTTTTATGCTTTTCCATGCAAAAGAATTTCCTCTTATTATCCTGTTTCTCGCAAACTGCATAGTAGAATATCATTATGGAATTGGGTAAGGTATCATCAGGTGATATAACTGATTAGTGCTTGCTAAATAAAAAGTATTGTGGATCATCTATCAGTTTGAGAAGTTCCTTTAAATACTTATACTTTTGTTAATTTAGCGATTTCGAGTAGAGATATACGCTTTAGAATCTTAGTCCATTAGAATGCGTAATCATTGCAAGCAGGCTATTAGATTTACCACAGTTGGATGGTTCACAAAATATGGCTTGAATACTTTCTGCAAGTGAGTCTCTATGCCTCTTTTTTTCCTGCTCCACTATAATGTCAAAATTCACAATTAGAAATTTAATCAGATGTTCTTTGAAATTTATGTTAATACTATTCAGCCTGATATATGAGTAATCAATCAAGTATTAATAGAGGCCTCATATACTCTCACAGTCTTCACATAACCTACATAGGGTGATGATCGTACCCGGTTGAAAAAAAACACATAGTTTTATTACATGATTTTATCATATGGTTTTATTATGTGGTTTTATCATATGGTTTTATTACATGTTTTTTGGTTTCAATTTATCATATGATGAAAGTATATGATAAAATCATATAATATAACCCTATGATGAAATCGTATAGTGAAACTATATGGTGAAGACAAAATAAAACCATACACACGGAGAGAAAAAGCAGTTAACAGCTACTCAAAACATTTGGAATCATTACTAACTTTGTTCGACAATAATTAAAGGAATGGGAATAAATACTAATCTATATTTTTGCGCCACGCGACAAAAGTAAGGTTACGATTTTACAAATGATCTGAGAAAACTAAGGACTGAGGGGATATTCAAGTAACGATATGTATGTATGTAGATAGTTGTCGGCAAGAGAATAAAAAGTCTGCGCGCGCATAGAATTCGCGTAATACATACATGTGTATCACTACTTGAATAGCCCCTCTGATTACTGAAGAGTTAGGTAGCTAGTCATAAAAAGTTAAATGAGTCAAACTGAGAATTATTGTCTGTAGTTTGCCTATAGACAGACCGCAGACAATAATTCTCAGTTTGATTCTTCATTCAACTTTTTATGACTAGCTATTTAACTCTTTAGTAATCAGTCCTTAGTTTTCTCAGATCATTTGTAAAATCATAACCTTACTTTTATCGCGTGGCGCTAAATTATAGATTTGTATTTATTCCTTCACCTTTAATTATTGCCAAACAAAGTTAGTAATGATTCCAAATTTTTTGAGTAGCTGTTAACTGTTTCTTCTCTCCGTGAATATGGTTTTATTTTGTCTTCACCATATAGTTTCACTATGCGATTTCATCATAGGGTTATATTATATGATTTTATCATATACTTTCATCATATGATAAATTGAAACCAAAAAACATGTAATAAAACCATGTGATAAAACCACATAATAAAACCATATGATAAAATCATGTAATAAAACTATGTGTTTATTTTCAACCGGGATAGCTCTAAAGAAGCTTTCTCAATGGTCAATACAGTTTATGTCTCGAATAAGACGCTTAATAAATCATCTCCCAGGAACTATTATAAAAAATAACGTTACTGTTCTTATCATGTCAAAGTGGTAGTAATTTTTAGTATTTTCTCATTTTTCAGTTTTTATGAAAATTTCATTTGCACTGTAAGTAGCGCATACCAATTTATGTAAGATTATAATACATGATTCATAGAAAATAAATGAAAACAATTTAAAGAAATTATTATTATAACAAATTTTAATATTTATTTTGTTATGTTGTAAAATTTGTTTCAATAGTAATTATTTTAAATTTGTTTTTCTTTTTTTTCATATCTTTTCATGATAAATTTTTAACATAAGTATATTATTATGTGTTACCCAAAGTGAAAACGAACTTTTTATAAAAACCGAGAAATGAGAAATGAGAAACTACTATGAATTTCAAGCTAATGATAGCGACATTGTTCATTATGTCTGTTCTTCTAATTATTCCTGCTTCTATATTTTCTTAACATGTAACATTTTTTATTTCATGAAATTCGTTTTTAAAAGGTTTTATATATACATATATATACTTACATACACAAATACATTTAAAAATGGATACTTTGAAATTTAAAATATTTTAAATTGAAAAATATTTTTTATAAAGGTCAGAATCGAACCGAGCGACGTTAGGAGCGAGGTAATTGAAGCTAGTAGATGAATTATTTCTGTAAGTTTTGATTAAAATACAAAAAATTTGTACGGTATATCTTGCTTTCAAATATTGTAACGTCAAATATTAAGATATATAGCAAGATTGAATAAACTTAATTTAATATTCAATTTTCGTTTTATTAATTGATCTTACCTTTCTATTTCCTTATCGAAGTAGATGTATGTATATATTATTACTTAAACAATTATTTACGAATAAACAGCAAAAGAAAAATACCAATCTTGCCTTCTTCTTTGTAAAGTTGGTATACTCGCCGACTTTACAACTCAGTAATGTCCAGAGGGTTTGTGAATTTGATGTTGCATAACATTTCTTTCAATTTTATATATAAAAAAAAAATTTTAACATGAAAATACAATTTGTAAATTTTTTCTAGTGTTAAACGCACATAAATTTCAAAAAATTCTTTGTAAAATAATTTTGAGAAATATAGAAGAAAAGATTGGAAAATATAACTTAAATCAAATTTGTAAATCAAAGAATTTCAAGTCAGTAATTTACAATAAATAAAAAAAATAACTAAAAGATAAAATAAAACAAAAATTCATGAATTATAAAAACCACGGTAGCTAAATGAAAAAAAATCGAGAAATCAATAAGTTGAAACTAAAATATTCGTCATTTAATAAAATAAAATTTAATTGTAAAGTCACAGTTATAATAAAATTAACAAAGATAAATTCCAAAAGAGAAAGTGTAAAATCAAAATCAGCGCAGCAATAAATTCCACATACTCCAAATGTAAACAAAGGATTAAAATTGACAAGGCATACCAGAGTATAAACGAGTAAATAAGAATACTTAAACTCTGAAATGTTAAGTCGTTACATCAAATAACATAATAAAATTTATAATCTGAGCATAAAAGTAAATGTATACAGTATATACTCTGTATAATTATATACTGTAGTAACTCCATATAAACTTTAAAAAAACAATAAAATTGAAAATAAACTTATAAAGCATTAAATAAATTTTTTTTTAATACAAAATTAAAATTTACTAAAATAGCGGGTAGAAGATCGTTTCAAATCATGAGAGAAATCCAAGACGATGCAGTCGAGGATAATCGAAACATTAATAGAGATTGGCAAAACGCGGTAACAACCGAACTAAAGAAATTAAACGAACAATATAAAGCTGCGGAAAAAAGGTTGGATACACTGGAAGATCACCAGACATCACAACAACTATTAACAATAAATGATAATACACAAGAACAAATTGATGCATTATCAGACTCAATAGATAAATTGAAAGATGAATATGAAACAAAATTCACAATGTTGCAAAGACAAATAAAAGCGGTTGAAACCGAAAACATTAATTTAAAAATTGATAACTTTAGACTAAATGCAACAATTGCAAACTTAAACGAAAAATTAGAAGATTTAGAAGCACAAAACACGCATATAAATAGAGACATTGACAGCATAAATAATGAAAATGAAAAATAAATAAATAATATAAAAGAACAAATAAAAAATATAAATGATAATCCTCAAAACACAAACACAAACATGCAAGACGAAATTAAAATGCCAATTCAGAAATTCTACGGATACGATAACGAAAGACCTTCTTCTTCTTCTTCTTAATATTTTATTGTCCTGTTGATTAGATGAGTACAATCTTAGGCCATCACCAGGTTTCATTATTTTGATATTTTAGTTTGCCCAGTGGGACTTTTTATAATTTTTGTATTTTGCCCATTGGGACTTTTTTTGTATATATTTTTGTGTTTTTCGGGTTTATTCCCTCGGAAAAACTTCGAAAATTATTTTTTCTAATTTTTCCTAGGGAATCAAACCCCGGTCCACTGGGACGCAGGGTCAGTTGATTTTTACAACTGCACTTTTTCATCCCTTAACGACGGAGCTCGTAAGTGTGTTCTGTGTACAAAGCACATGAAACAGAGGTGCTCGTTTGAAAAACAGCCGAGAGCGGGACTCGATCCCGGTTCTCCAAGAATACGAATCCAACGCTCCTACTGACTGTGCCACAGACCGGCTCATAACGAAAGACCAATTAAATTCCTAAACGAACTAAACACATATAAAATATTTACGAAACCATTACCTAGTGAATAACACTGTATACTAATACAAGCGTTGCAAGGTAATGCGCAATCATGGCACTATATAAACAACTCAGAGATAAATAACTTTGAAGAGTTTGAAAAAATATTGAAAGAAAGATACTGGAATTCAAACATCCAACGAAAAGCTCACAGAAAAATTGAGTATGGTTTATACCAGGAAAATGGTAAAAGGTCACGCGTGGATTACGCAACGTATATGCTAGGTCTTGCAAAAGAACTAGAATTATCAATCACAGAAAGTGAATTGATAACTAAAATCAGTCAACATTTTGATAGGAATATAAGATGAGCGTTAAACGGACAACCAAAAAAAAATAAAACATCATTATTTAGAATCCTAGAAGATTTCGATAACGATGATGACACGACAGATAGACACAAACAAATAAACGCATAAAACAAAACCAGACACCTATTACATACACAAATACTAAAGAAAATGCACGTAATAGTAACACATATACACATAACTCATATCACACCAATCAAGAAACAAACCCATGGCACACGCAGAACATAAACTACATAAATCATATACAGACAGCAAACACTGAAAATAAAAAACAAGGGGATTCAAACACACAAAAGGGGGGACAAAACTTTAAACAACATAACAATCAGCAGAAAGGCAAAAATCCAATAATTAAAAATAACGAACAAGTAGATGTAGGCACTTGTTTGAACCAACGACGTCGGGAAACGCGAAATAGTTGCGTACCGAAAGTCGGAAAATAATAACAATAATACAATTAATAATAACACAACAAAAATAAAGTACGCAACTGAAAATGATAACAAACCGTATAATGAAATGTTTAACACATCAAACTTTAAAGATAGGTTAGAAACCGCTGAAAATTTATATATTAAAACAAAAACTAATAAAGATTTTACTGGTTGGTTAATCAAATATAAGGATATAATAAAATTTAATGAAAATGAACTTGAAAAAATAAAAAATGATTATAAATCAATAAATATATGCTCAATAATATATAATAAACAAAATGAAGCAATTCAATGTCCCGAAATTACGATAAATATCAAAGGAATAGGATCTAAAGCTCTGATAGATACAAGGAGTGAAATCACCTGTATATCTGAAGAATTTTATTTAAATAATTCAAAGATATTTAAAAATTGTTTAACAATGCCATTGACAGGCAAAGTTGTAAAAAATGCCACAGGCACAAAATCAGCAAGATTAACAAAACAAATATATACCAATGTAAAAATTAACAATTTACAAACAAAAATAATATTTACAATAATACCACAATTAATTAAACAATGTATAATCGGGTATGATACCCAGAAAATACTTAATATGCTTATTAATACGCGACGCGAGGAAATAAATTTCCAGATAAATAATAAAAATGATATAATATCATATAAATTAAAAACTATAAATAAAAATGAATACTCGACTCTACATATAGAGATCTAAGAAATAAATAAAGTGAAAAACTTCAATAATAAAAATAATATGGCAGAAAAATGGCCAGAAAAAAGAAAAATTAAAAAAAAATTAAATCCAAAAGATCAAATAAATTAAACAAAAAAAAATGAAAAAGTTTATGATAAAAGATAAAAAATTATTTAAAAAAAACCCTTATTAATTAAAAAGCATAAAAATAAATTCATAACAATGAAAGATAAACTAAACCTAAATAATGTAAAATTAACAAGTAAAATAGATGCGAAAACTGAGGACTTATTGAATAAAAGCATGATCAAATGATCAAAAATTTAATACATAAATCCAGTAGTCTCGGTGAAGCAAAAAGATTCTAACGAGACAATGCCCGAACATCCACAGCTAAACGAAAAGCTAGTATGACGATTCAGAGGGGGCAAACATAAATGTAAAATATCACGAACAACACGATAATTAAATGATAATAATAAGTAAAAAACAAAAAACTAATTTAATATTAAAAATGACATAAAAATACCAAACTACACAGACACTATACTAAATCATCTTAGAAAATTATCTGATGCAAATGATAATAAAATAGCGAAATTCATTGATATACACGATGGACCTTATACGGTCAAAAATGTAACCAACGAAGATACATACAATGTAAAAAATAAGGAAAGAATAATAGAAAGATTTAAAATTTAAAAAATTAAGAATAAAAGAAAAAGGAAAATATCTCTATTTAGATATAATCTAGTACACCGAAAAAAATCCGTAACGCCAGTGGTTCCATACCTCCTAGAACTATTATCGTTCACGAGGTTGAAACTACAGCGGTCTAAAATATGCGACGCACATTATTAGATAGGTATAGTAACAGAGTAGTACACTGTAAATACAGCAGTAGTTCGAGCACTGAACGTTGGTTGGTGGGGGTAAATGAAATACGATCCGTCAAAATACATGAACGCGCGCGATTCCAGACTCGAATGATATAGCGTCGATGAGGCTTCAGTAAAACTAATAGTTCTAGAAGGTATGGAACCACTGGCGTTACGGATTTTTTTCGGTGTAGCAATAATTGAAAAAAAAAAAAAATTTCTGTTAAGCATAAGAATATTGAATAAGTAAATAAGTAAGATAATTTTAGTAATAAGAACAATATGTAAATATAAAATTAATCATTTAAAAGTAAACAACTATTATATCGATTATTAAGCAATATTGCTACAAAATTTTATGTTAAGTTCCATTACAATTTTATAATTAGAAATGATTAATTTTGTATTAAAAATTCACAAAAATAAGAATGTGAAATACTAAAATTTAAATTGAATAAAATTTAAGAACAAGTAATAAATAAATAAATAAAAAATCGAATGGCTTAAGCTGGAAAAAAGAAAGAAAATCATAAAAAGAAGAATAACTTTAAATGAAAATAAAAATGTGTTATTAGAGATATAAATAAATAACATTAATAAATAAGAATAGTGAAAAAAATATTATAATAAAAAGTAAAAATTGGTAAAGAACAAATCCAAGATGATTTGTAAAGTTGACAAATTAGAGTTCGCTGGCTTAGTTAGTTATAGCACAGGGCTCGTTAATTCGTTGACGCGAGTTCGATCCCTGGCTTGGTCACTATCCCATTCGAATCTATAATAAGTTGACATCATGTAAATTAAGACATTCACAAAAAATGAAGAATCTCAGAAAACGAGTTTCGAGTCTTGCTTACCATAATAAAAATAAAAGAAACAAAAATTTTTTTTAAGTATAGTATAATGATTTAAAGCTCATATAACACATTCAAAATCCATGTAATTTAGCTTATTTTGCGCTCTATGTAAATAAATGTAATTTTTTCTTTCGTTTTTCTTGCTTAGATTATCGATCAGTAATTTTAAATTAGTATTTGGAAAAGAAAAAATCAATTTATTTAGGGGGGCAATGTGAGCGCCCAGTCATATTATAAACTTTTAATCGCTAAATCTAATAAATATAATATATTTACACGCGATAAATAGCGTAATTAGTTAATAATCTATGAATAAAAATTAATATAGTTTACTAATTAAGAATTAAAGTTAGTATAACCTAAAAGAATTTAAAAGAATAAAAGCACCAGCGTGAAAAGTATATACGCTCCTGAAACGCACACACACTCGAAGCTATACATGTGTGTATATCATACATTGAGAGCGCACTTAAGCCTCATACCGGCTCAGCGCGTATACGAAAAGCAGGACCACGCACGCGAAAGCCAGCGGTGCCATGCTACTAGAGAAGAGGGGACTGGAGTCCAGCGCCTAGAAAAGCGGGCAAGCAGAGAGAAAGGCTCTCTCTCGCCTCAGCTCTACCTTCGATTCTATCTTAATTTTTCAAACACGATGGACATTGGAGAATCATCAACATCGTTGATGATTCTTCCATGCTCACGTGTATTAAACATATTCTAACTCGAATTTATTGTAAAATTTTATTCAATAAAGAGTTGCAGCGAGCAACACCTTATCTTATCCTATCCTAAAGGGTAAAGCCCCGCATACTGAGGCACTTGGTCTTCAGTAGTAACGGGCATTACCCATAACAAAACTAATCCTTTATTAACACTTGAAATAACCACACACACCACACACTTACACATTTGGGCCCGCACCAGATGGCATAACGATCTATCTGAATGACGGCCCTACACTTACCAGATCTGGATAAGGCAAGAATAAGACTCAATAGATCGATTAAAAGTGCGACCGACTAGCCATCAGTTAGTAGGATGTCACAGTATCTGACATCTTTTGTAAGTTTTTCTCATTTGTTTTCGGTTTGACACAAAGTTTCGTTGTTGATTAAATGAATTTAAAAAAAATTCTGAGTGAATTGTTAACTGAATATTTAAAAATTGAAAATTTATTTTAATCATAATTAAGTGAAAATCTCATGAAAAAAATATCTAAATTTAGTAAAAAAAAAATTAAACATTAAAAATAATTAAATTCAATTTTATCAGAAAAGAAATTATCAATCATAAAAAAAAAGAAGAACTACTCTCGATTTTTTTTAACTTTTCTTTCAATGGTTATATCTATATCTTCTTGTTAAAATAGGTCGTGTACAATTTTATTTTATTGGACATAACCTGAAACAGACAAGATAGCCTTAATCCCTGGTGTACGATAACTCGTGCTTCGCCAGGGATAAAATGCACGTGGTGTCCACCAGATAAGGGCAGCTTTTCAGCACCCTTTTACACCCATCACCATCAGGCTTTTGTGCAATGCGCAGCGTTTTCTATGAAAACCTAGAACGACCACTCGGGGCTTTTTGGCCGAAGGCCTAGTCTTTCCCCTAATTAATAAAAAAAAAATATTTTAGTTATATGGGTTTGTACACAATTGCCGTTATCACACTGACTTTATTTTAAATCAATAATTATTGCAAGTAATCCTGCAAAGATACAACTTATACGCAGGATTACTAATAAAAGCAAAAAAAAAAAACAAGTTCGAGTTCACTCACGAAATGATTTTAAAGGTATTTACTATTATCTGTTACTTAACACTTGCTCTATTGATTGCAATTAAATCAGAAATATTTATAGAACAAGAAAATAAATAAAAAAAACACTCAAGAAAAACAAATAAAAAATCACGTTTCTTTCTTACTTTAAATAGAGGAAACAAAAAAAACAACTAATTTGAGTCTAATAGTAGTAAAAACTAAGGTGGTGCGAGAGAGAATGATGATGAGTTTCTCTTGCTGCGTAAGCACGAGCTCACTGATCCCCTCTTACTTTAATGGTTATCCAGATAATCAGCTTCATCTAGGCTGTGATGTAGATATGCACGGAGACCTCTTTGTATTTATTCCTAGCGCTTATAGATACCCCCCTCTACATACTGCATTAGATAATACATCTATTACTTCAATAAGAAATTGCCCTTAAGATGTTAACTTATTTATGAAAAGTATTTATTTTATAAAAAAAATATTAAATAGAATTACTATATTTTCTTCTTAAAAATTATCATTTAATTCAATTAATTCCGTTTTCAAGTCTTTGCTAGTAATTAGATGCTTTGAAAGCCCCGTTTGAGCTAGGGATTCAAACTTACTAGGAGAGAGTCTGACCTCTGGATCACGGATTTTGCTTAAACTTTGGGATAAGTTTTAAGGTGTCAAAATATGGAAAAAAACAAAATATTAGACCCTAATGCTCAATATTTCCCTAGTTACAGGTAATTAGAGAAAATCACTGGAAAAGTTACTAGATTTTCAAACGCTAATAGTTCTTCAGTATTAATAGCTAGAAGCTTAAACCTTTTTTTAAATGAAAGCTGAACTCAAATACTTTTAAAATATCACCTACAGCATATCAAAATATTATTTTTTTCCATAGTTACAGCCTTATTAAAATTTGACCTAAATTTCCCTTTAAAAACATTAATCAATAACAAATGCTGAAATGTAGTATAACCTTTAAAATGATGTAACTATGGGAAAAAATAATATTTTCATATGCTGTAGGTGATATTTTGAAAGGATTTTAGCTCAGCTTTCATTTAAAAAAAGGTTCAAGCTTCTAGCTATTAATGGCGAAGAACTATTAGCGTTTGAAAATCTAGTAACTTTTCCAGTGATTTTCTCTAATCACCTGTAATTAGGGAAATATTGAGCATTAGGGTCTAATATTTTGTTTTTTTTCCATATTTTGACTCCTAAAAACTTATTCCAAAGTTTGAGCAAAATCCGTGATCCGGAGGTCAGACCCTCTCCTAGTTAGTTTAACATAGATATTTTTAATAATGATTACTTTATCTGTTAATTGATTTAAAATCTTAAAATTATTTGATAATGAAAAATTCTTGTCTTGAATTATTTTTTTAATATTCTCCTTATTCATTGAGCTGAACGATTAAGAAATTCATTGAAACAGTATTATAATTAAGTGTAACCTTGTACCGACGCGTTAGCATCGCGTCTCTTTGCCTCTCTCTCTTACCAATAGTGAGAGACAAGGAGCGCTGCGCTTCTCTCTTGGTCCCTCGGTGAATGAGATTCGAACACGCGGATTGGCCTGCGGCGGGCTTTTGATTCAAATTTGAATTAATGTTAAATTTCAAAAAAATTAATAATTTATTGAAGATTTTTTTTATAGAAAATTCTATTATCTATTTATCTATGTTGTTTTATATATTGGGTGGGCCCTCCTACCTAAAACAAAACTGATTTTTATGATTTTATTTAATCAGTCGAGTGCCAAAAATCACATATATATATACATATTTTTTATTTGCGGTAGCTTTTTCCTGCGTATTTTTCAATTTGTAGGAAGATATTCTTTTTAAATATTATAACAAGAAAAATCGAAATTCAAGAAGAAAAATAATTTACTAAATTACTCAAGAAAATAATCACTCAAGATTATTACTAAATTCTTTTTTATTTTTAATTATTGCTGAATTTTTTTTCCCTTTCGCGAAATTAAATTGATAAGAATCCTATCACTTGGCGCAATTTCTGCGTCCTCTACTGGTTAAACCCTTAATCCAATGATGTTTTGATGATAATGTCTTCTGTTGCTCGAGTGGTCCCGACTGCAATAATACACAGGTAAACCTAGCTTCTTCCTCATACATGGAAATAAGAGCAAAAACATTTACAGTGATATAGTATTGTATAAGTCAGACCAAAATAATAGTCCTACTTACGCTCTTGCTTTAAAAGTGGTCCGCTGGAACCTATTGAAATTCAGACCTCATAAGGACTCTTGTTGTTATACCCTTACAACTGACTATTTTTTTTTTTTTTTTTTAAAAAATAAATTATTCTAACACATTACGACTGATCTACATTATCGACCGAACGTAACTTAAAATTTTTCTCTTCATTTTAATAATAAAAGTGTATTTCGGACTCGTTGCAATATTTATAAATAATCTTTTCCTAAAATCTTTCGTAGACACGTTTTAAAATATTTCTTACTCTGTAGACAGAAACTGAAAAGTTCTTTTAAATAATTGAAAAAAAAATTTTACAAGTTAATTTTTAGGTACTTGAAAGTCTATTGTTTTATAGATTTCAAAGGGACGTACTGTAAAAAAGTTTTCTTAGTCAAAATTCGACATTAATTTATTATTAACAGACATTTAAATAATTAACAACAATATACATTTAAAATAATTTTAAAACATTTTAGAATAATGTTGTTGATATACTGTCAATCTTAATATTTTAAAGTGTTAAGGGTTATTTTTAAATATTATAGAAAACATTTTTCAAAGTCTGAAAAGTTTCAGAACAAATTTGTAATAAAAATTTGTAATGAAAAACATTTCATCTTTTTGTTGATGAAATTCATGAAATTAAGAACCGAAATAGAATATCTTATTCTTCTATTTCTTATACTATAATTAATCCAGTATGTAATTAATATAATATATAATTAAAATTAAGATATTTTTTTTTCATTAATAGGTAATATTGGATTATGCTCAGACCTTCAATATGCTAGTGTCAGAACATACGGCATTAGACTGTAATTTTCTGGAATTGGTACCTACCTTATATAAAGAAGTAGAGAGTCAAATAGCTTTGCATGCATTATGTGATCCTTCACCTTCTAGACAGCGCAGTTCACATTCCGGTACACCACCAATCGTTCATTGTGCTGGTGCTGCCGTGATAAGAATCAAAGTATGAACAATTATTTTTTTATTAAATAAAATAAATCGATTACTAATAAATTTTTACAAAATTATTTCAGTAACAATAAATAAATATTTAATGATGATAAAATTATATTTAGTTAATTTTCTAAAACTTAATATTTATTTTTCTACATTTATTATTTAGATTGCTTTCAATAAAATATATTTACATTAATATTTTCCTGTTTCTTCGCGCATAAATTAGTTTCTTATTTTAACAAGGTTTCAGAAGCTCGAATAAGCGATGGCATAGATCACATGATAAGTGAAAATCGAGCAAAGTATGAAAGTTTACTTGTTAAAGCAAGTCAACCAACACCAAGTAAAGTTATTCAAGGATGTGTTTTTTTCGATCACCTTATTTCGTAAGTATATAAATAATATTCCTATCATGAATACTAATTTTATAAAAGAATAATATATTACGATTGAAATGACTAGAAAAAGAATAAACTAATTGCCAAGAATAAAGGTATGGAGGATACTTAAAAACTATACGAATCTACTTTAGGTAAAAACCTTCAAAGTTTTCTTTATATTATATTAATTAGTGACTTTGATAGTTCATTATTGCATAGCGTAGTGTTGGCGAATAAGTGATGGTGCTGAAAGTTATGTATGAATGGATTTACTTAAGGTATCATGCTTGAATTGAAATTAAAAAAAAATCAAATTTAAATGTTATGATAAATTCTTTTTCTTATAATATTAATTAATAAAACTATTTTTATCCTAAACATATAATAAATATAAGACTTTAATCCACGAATAATTTCAAAAAATCTCATTCGATTTTCCATTTTTGTAGTTGCCGCAGGATTTTTTAATAAATTGAATTCAAAATTTTCAGAGACCTTTAATTTATATATCTCCACAAATTTATCGAACTGGAAATTCGATAAGACAAGCTCAAGTTAATGATGAACTAAATTATCTATATGAAATTAAAAGAAAAAAACTATTTTTTCTAGTATTTCTAACTTTTTTCAAAACAAACTGTTTTAATAGTTTTATTTTAGAAAACTGGAATGATAAACTTGTAAAAATATAAGTAGATGAGCTATACCGATTCCAAATCATGCTGATTCTAGCTTACTAGAGCCTAAATTGAAATGGGTTAGAATTGAAATGAGCCAGAATTGGCATAGGGTGAGGATACTGATCCCAATTCACCCAAGCGATGTTTTACTTGGTAATGAACGATGAAACAGCTGATTGAGCCAGAAATTATTTAGAGAGGGTGAGTCTTTTTTGACCCAAGTGAGTCAGGATCGAGAGATAAACAGCTGATCGAGCGGTGAGCTGCCGGCTGCCGCCCCCTGGATACCTACTACTCAGTGAGCTTGCCAAGGTATTTCACGGTGGTCCTCGAGTAAATTTTACCATGAAGTTTTTGCACCTCAGATTCTCCTTCTGGATATGATTCTAGGCATATTTAGGATCAAATTCCAACAAAAACCAAAGTCAAAGAACAAGCACTTTTTTATTTATTCAAATTTTATTTTTTTTATATTTGTTTTTTATAACAAAAACTTATTTTATGATAATTTATGAGCTTAACTTCTAGAATACCGCTTTTAAATATAATTATGAATTATTTATAGATTTTAAGTACATATTATTGTAAATATATTTAGGAAAATCTGAAGTTATGTAACACTGTAAGGATGGTGTTAAAATTAAGATTTTTTTGTAAAACATTATAGTAATGAAGACAATGACAAACTGTACATTTTTAATTATTCAAAGATGGCATTTGAAGTAATTAAAATTAGAAAATATCGTGTATTAATATTCTTTAAGAACACTGCACGTATTTTTGGTATTTCAGTAACACCAAAAATAGAATTTCCATGTAAAATATTGTATTGAAGAAAATCATGGCCTAAGTTTTTACAGTAAATAGGCTATGAAAATGGTCCATTATGATTTTCCTGCAACGTGGGCTAATACAAAGTATCATAAATTAATTCTTATTATGCAGATATAAATATACATAGTTTTTACTAAAGTAGCGTACAGTGAATTATATTCGCAGGCTGCTTTTAATCATTTACCTGCATAATAATAATCATTTCACCCATGCTCCAGAAAAATCAAAATGGACCGCTTTCATAGAATGTTCGCTGTAAAAACTTCAGCCTTGATTTTCTTCAATACAATTTTTTATATGAAAAATGAAGACATTGTTAGAGGGTTTTTTCGAATTTAAGTTGTAAAAATTTCAACAGTTGGTATCGTAAACCACATTTTACACGATCAAAATCCGAAAAAAACCCTCTAACAATGTTTAACATTAACCGTAAAAGCTTCGAATCCAAACATGGAAAATCTTTTTTGGTGTTACTGAAATACCAAAAGTACATGCAGTGTTTTTATAGAATATTAACACAGTATTTTCTAATTACAATTACTTCAAATGACGTCTTTTAATAATTTAAAAAACGTATCATTTCTCATAGTCTTTATAATCATAATGTGTTACAAGAAAATCTTAATTTTAACGTTACGCTTATATTGTTGTGGGGACACGTACGTGTGTTCCCGTATTGCGCTTGCGCGAACCGGCTTCACAGCCGAAGAAGACGAAGCATCCATGTTGCGGAGTCAGTAGCGTTTGAACTCACAGTGAAAGAGGTTCAGCGCAGTCGCTTGTTGAATAAATAAGAATTAACATCTATTTCTTTTGTTATAGTTCTTCTTCCTTTCCTACACGCATTCCTGGTTTTGGGGTTAGGATTTATTATAATAATTGGAGTCAGATTTCACGTCTTTATTTATCCCCATATTGGTGACTGGACGTGAAAGGAAGAAGCAACGTCATTATTAAATTCCCATATTGGATAGGACCTAAAAGGGAAGAAGCGTCGGTAGCGGCCATTGTGACTACCAAATAAATTTCATCATCTTTCTTCAAGCACTGCTTTTCCATCGCTGCTTTGTTCATCGCTGCTCATCGTCTCCACCATCTTCGAGGCATCAATTTCAGCAACATCGAGTCTACTTCTCAAGTAATCTATCACAAGGTATTTATTTAGTGCGCGCGTGTCTAAATTGATCCATCACGTGCCGTTACTTGTGATTTGCGCGTAAAACTAAATTTCATCCGTATATAGTATTTTTCTTTTCCTTTTCACGTTAAAAGCGCAGTAAATTTAGTAGAAATATAACAGTAAGCGCACTTAAAGGAAATTGAGAAGATTTGATAATTAATCTTGTTGGGCGTCCATGTTGGCGTCGCATTTATATAAATATAAAAATACGGTTGCGCAAGAGAGGTAGTAGATATTGTTATTGCCTTTTTCGTTTAAATGGTCACGTTATACAAAGTTTTTATAAGCGTGACATAACAGTTAACGAAAATGCTAGAATCTTAGATTTTAAATGGCGACTTCCGGGACGCCGCGTGCTTTGCTGATCAAGAAAAGTGTTTGCCTTGGAGCGAATATTCCAGATGGCTGCAGTTGGTTGTTATAATAGTTTTGGAATAAAATTATTTTTTCTACGAAAATTTAAATTAAACTATTTTTTCTTTTCTTTTCTTTTTCTGATTTCTTTTGTTTCTTTGATTTTTTGTATAAAATTTTTTCAGTTTAAGTTATTAAAATTAATTTTTCACATTAAGTAAATCTTACATTTTCAGAAAATTTTATACTATTTTTAGTAAATTTTACATTTTTAGTAAATTTGATATTGTGAGAAAATTTCTCATGTCTTTTTATTAGTAAAATTTTATAATGCGTTTGCAACCAATTGGCAGCAGGGAACGCAAGGAGTTTGACCTGTTTTTCTGTGTGTAGTAAACGATTTTTTTTATGATTGTTGTAATTTACCGTTATTATTTTTCTTAACGTGCTCTAAATGAAACAGGCAGGCTCTTCATCTCGCCTTTCCGTTAAGACGTAGCATGCGGCCGGTCGTTAGCTTTTCATATTTTAGCTAGATTAAATGTACGTATCGTTTGTGATACTTTATTGTTATTAATTAGAGCCAGCAAAAATTGGACCAAGGGCTAAATTTCTTTTAACATTTTCTAATGCAGGCGTTTGGCTGTTGCTGTAGAGCTTCGCTGGTCGGTTGCGCTGGCATTTGAGGTGATGACCTTGTCCGCTGGTGTGAATCGTATTGATGGGTTTGGCAGTTTGTCAGATTTTTGTAATTGTTGTACGTAACTGTAGTAATCATTTTGATTTATTAAAAGTAATGTAAATAGTATTGGTCCAGAGTTTGCTTTACGCCCTCTTTGTGAGTGTTTGTGCGCTGGAGTGCGTGTTAAAGAATTGTGGAATGGTGATTCAGACCAACTGTTAGTGTGGGTACTGAACGCAAGTATGAGGAAAGCGTTTGCAACATCTAATTCTTTAAGAATTTTAGAACCCATAAATCACACCACACTATTGAGCGAGTTTAAATATTTTTAATGTGGCTTTGCCTAAAATCAAGGTATTTTCCATCAAACTAGATAGTTTAGGGAAATTTTTAGTTACTTTTAGCTAAATTTGTCTGTTAGAAGCTTTTGAACTAATTGTCATTTCCTGCTACTGGCAAGCTCTGTCCAAAAATGGGGCTGAAAGCTTATTTTGCACATCAGAGGTATGATCAGCCACTGAATTGTGCACATCCTCAGTTTTGTGCACGTGTGCCATATCAAGGCCCACGTTGTACGAGCAATTAGGAACGCTTTTCCAGACTTGCTATTGCTTCAGGCTATATGTAATTGTCATCATTTAACTTCTTGATGTAGTTAGTAACATCTTAGTGTAAATTTTAACACTAGCAGCGCTAGCAGACATTTGATTCCCTAGAGCCATTGAGTATAGTTTCCAGTTTTAAATTTTAGTATTTTTAGCAAGAAATGTGCTTATACTTATATAGACCATATTGTACATCTTTTATAGTAACTAAGTCGAGATATTCTTTTGACTATTAGAATATTTTTTACGTATCTTTTAAGGGTTCAAACTTAACCCTTCTGCACATTGGATATCTTTAGCCAATTTTTTTAGCTCAGTTTAATTTTTAGGGTCATCTTGACACATTTACACTCTGAGTAATTTTATATTTTTTTGCTTGGCCGCTGTTTTTACAAGCCATTAGCAATTATTTCGCACTTTTTGCATGGCAAAGCGAATTTTTGGCTTATTTTAGGGTAGCTACCACCTTTTTCTTCTTTAGTCTTCTCATCTCATTTGCCTAACGGACATGAGCCTTATCCGACTTACTTCTTACGAAGATTGGTCAATTTCTGGAAACCTTTAAATCTTTGAATTCATTAAGGGCAGCAATTGCATCATTGGTTTTGTTACAACATCTTTTGTTGGACCCACAAGTAATTTTTGTAATCTTGTTATATCAAACTAATTATTATCAAATTAGCACTTTACTATTCTTTTGTCGCCAATTTAGCGAGACTGAACGGGTGCCTGATATTTGAACCTTACTTTTGAACTTTGTTTTCAAATCTCTTATTAAAACACTTTTTATCATGGTGTCTATATTTTCCATTGCTTATAGCCTTTAGCTCTTTTGAGTCGATTTTTTCAGCACACTTGATGAGACATCGTGCATTTACTCAGGGTTTGGTCAAAGAAAATTGCAGTCCTATCTCGGATATAGTGACTATCAGTCACTTGCAGCCATTGTACGACCACGATAGGTGTGGTTGATAGATGTGACCTAACCATGAATTTGGTACCCTTGAATATTTAAAACGGCGGGAATATTTACGGACAAAAATATCCGGTATCTTGCACTGACTACTACAAGAGCGCTTGGCTTTTCCTTCATTTGGGCACAAGCTGTTCATGTAGGTTTCGCAATGTTAATTTTATTTGGTTCATTTTTCTGATTTGATTCGTGTAACATTGTGAGGAGTCGTATATTAAAGCATTTCTGAAGCAACCTTTCAGACGCTTATACATTTGATGCAAGAGTTGTTTAGAATTTAATTACTCGCTATAACATCGGTTTGACATCATGACCGCGTCACCCACTCACATTTATTTGACTTCGCTTATTGAGCGTTAATTGACAGATAGCTTCTTCTTGCTAATTTCTGTTAAAATCTTTTTATACCTGTAGTACGACAAATCATTAAGCTTATTTTGTCTTTATTAGTTGATGTGTAGCATATGATCATCGGTATTGCTTTATTTTCCTTAATATGCAATCCTCGTATCTTCTTTTCTGCATATCTAGTTTAGTCATCTGACTTTAGTTGCGGGAATGTACATAGTTTTATGGACAAGCTGGTCAATCTTTTAACGTATTTAAAAGTATTGAATTGACGTAAAGCATATTGTAGTGTTTGTTATAATATTTGCAATTGTTTTCATTGTCCTATTAATTAAAGAGAATCTTATGGAACGCTTACCCAGGGATTTCATTTCGTATTTATGTAATTTCCATTTACCATCTCTTACTGGAAGACTTTTTCCATCAATTAGGCAGATAGTTACTTCATCTAGCCTAGGCCTTGATCATTTGTCGCGCTCGTAAACATTTTTGTTTTTACTGACCTAACGTTAGAAAATCTAACGCAGTTAACTTGAGGAACGCATCTCAGAGATTGTTATGTTTGCGAATATATAAATGTTATGCAATTTTTATTGGCGTTAATTTTTTTATGTATATTAAAGCGTATATTTTTATATTTTTCTATGAGAATCTTTAGAAAGTTGCAGCGTTGATCACGACGATCAAATTACATTTTATTTAATGTAAAATATTGTAATTACCTTTTCTTTTTGGTTTTTATAGTCAAGCGACTACAAATATATTTTTTAAGTACATAATGTAATTAACTAGTCAAAATAGTACTAGTCTCATTTATGCAAAAAGCGTTAGTATAACTAACCGTAATCTTCAGTATTTATGTACCTTGAAGAAACTTGTCAATGATTTTTAAGCATTATTTTCTCATAAATTAAATGCTATTAAGTGTTGACTATTCTTGTAATGTAACTTCAGATATTTAAGACTGATTATTGGTAATAGAGTAAATTGATACATTTTTGGATAAATATCCTTTGATTTCACAGTCTATGATATTAAAATATGTATTACCGCTTCATGGAATGCAATGTATGTAATATCGCCTTATTAATGGTATGGATTGTAAACGTATGTTTATTAAGGCCTTTACTTAAATACAACTTGTATGTATCGCCAAAACGTTTTGCAAAAATACTGTATTCCCCGCATTGGCATTTGGGGGGGAGTGTGTGGGGACACGTACGTGTGTTCCCGTATTGCGCTTGCGCGAACCGGCTTCACAGCCGAAGAAGACGAAGCATCCATGTTGCGGAGTCAGTAGCGTTTGAACTCACGATGAAAGAGGTTCAGCGCAGTCGCTTGTTGAATGAATAAGAATTAACATCTTTTTCTTTTATTATAGTTCTTCTTCCTTTCCTACACGCATTCCTGGTTTTGGGGCTAGGATTTGTTACAATAATTGGAGTCTGATAAACGTCTTTATTTATCCCCATATTGTTACATAACTTTAGATTTTCCTGAATATATTTAGAATCATATTTGCTTAAAATGTGTAAATAATTTATAATTCTATTCGAAAATGGCATTGTAGAAATTGAGCCAATAAATTATAAATAAAATATTTTTTTCATAAAAAACATACATATAAAAAATGAAATTTGAATAAATAAAAAAGTGCTCATTCTTCGATTTTGGTTTTTGTTGGAATTTAATCCCAAATGTGTCTAGTTTCATATCTAAAAGAAAAATCCAAGGTGCGAAAACTTCATGGTCAGAATTATTCGAGGACCGCCGTGGTTTGTTGGGGAAGTCCTGGAACCAGTTACAGGACTTTTAAGAACAGTTCTTATTCTTATCTACTTAGTTTAATCCTTTATAGCTTTTTATATTTTATATCTTTCGATGGCTTACATTTTTCATAGTACTCTTACGATGTTGTTTTCTCATTCTTTACCTTTTCATTAGAAGGAAGAAGACGAGTGTTCTCCGAACAATTTTGAGAGTTATTACTTGAAGTTTGTTCTATAATGAAATGAATGCGAATGACGATGTGTATGCTTTTTATGGGAATTAGTAAGAGCCCCAACTATCGCTCTTCGCCTGTAAGATACGTCCATTATGCAGTATTTCTCCTTTTTTACTTCCTATGATGGCATAAATCAATTTATTTGTTTTTAGTAAAGTATTAATAAGTCGGACATTGTGCAGAGCACAACGAACTTTGTGCGTATCATTGTGAATAGGGCAAACATTCACAAACTTTATTTCATCAGCTGGTGAAAAACTTATTTCAGTGACGTAACAAACTTCAAACTTAAAGCGTTCTAGCAATTTATTTCTTATGCTTCCTATAGCAAAAATTTTGGTCGCATCATGTAAGGAATCTCTAAGAATGATACCAGAGCTCCATGATAATCCATGATAGTAATATTTTAACTATGTATTTTCTTCTTAGTGCTCGTCCTAAAATCTACGCCAAGGATATGACTTCTTGAAAGGAGCACCAAAGGCTCGATTTTATCGTTGAGCGGCATTATAACCAAGTTTTTTAGAATATAGTCATTGCCAGACTGTTTGAAGCCTTGCATATCCACTAACTACTCCACGCTGATTAATAACTTTTTTTTACGATTCTCATTCACTGTCGGTATTTGCACGAGTGGCTTCCCAGTCTATAACCCAATCACTAAAATCACTGAAATACAGCTTTTGTATTGATTTAATGTTCTTAATATCACACGTATTTTTATACATGAAATTATGATGCGAACAAGAGACTGTTTTAGTTAGCCGTTGCTCAAAATGGGAAAAACCCAGTTCACTGATATCTACGACTTTAAAATCAAACTTTTCTAACCAATCTTTGTTTAGTTCACCGATTATAAGAACTTGTGTAGCATTGTGCAGAGTTTGTCAAAGAATTTTTTCTATCTCAGTATAGTCGTGATCTCCAGAATTCCAGGCTAGTCCATGATAGCAAAGCTTGAGCCAGAGATTTTAACACTTATATTTCGTAGTTAACTTTTTTTAAGGAAAAGGAGGTTTGAAAAGGTTCACTGTAGGTTCAGCCGATTCAACGAGAGAAAGAGCAGCCAAATCTCTACACTGAAAAAAAAACCCGAAGCCAGCGCTGCGAAGTTAATCTGAGCGGTTGCATGCGAACAACATTCGAAGCGAGTGATTACAGAAAATCGTAATGTATGAATGCGTAACCATGTCGCTGTAAATAATTACGACTTTCTGTGTAAACGATTACGCTAATCCGAGCAGAGCGCCACAACTGTGTTGCGAGCACGCTTGCTCCGACTCTTCGGCATCGCGCGTGCAGAAAGCCGAAACCAAGCACTGTGGCAGAGCTGCGAGCTTGCTTGCTCCGACTCTCCGGCATCGCGCGTGCAGAAATCCGAGACCAAGCACAGCGGCAGAGCTGCGAGCACGCTCTCTTTGACTCTGCGGCATTTCTCATGCAGAAAGCCGAGACCAAGGGTAACGACAGAGTTACAGGCTCGCTCAATTTGAATTTCTGAACATTGACGTACCAAAAGCGAGGCCAAGCACTCTAAACGTTAAAAATTTACATTTAAAAAAGCGAAATTTCTTTTTCTTTTCTTTTTTTGTAAGTCTTAACACTTTATGTGAAGTATAATTTATTTAAGTGAAATTCTATAATATTATAAAAATTAAATTTCATTTCATAAAATTTTGTTTAAAATGTTTCTTAACTTAAAAATTGATGTGATATTTTACCTATACCATTATTCGCCTGAGTATATTAATGTAATAATGTAAATTTATAATTTTGATTTATTTTTAATACCTTATTTGTGCGATTATTAGTGCTTTTATACCTTTGAATTGATTTTAACTTTATTTTAATCATTCGTATTTTTATAAATTCGTATTTTTATGAATTCGTATTTTTATAAATTCGTATTTTTATAAAGCGGATAATGAATAAAATGTACTCGTCAAGCATAACGATTTCAGTTTCTCTTATAGATGATAAGGTTACAATTCCAATAATTATAAAATTAGACTTAGATAATTTAAAGTGATTTACAAAAAATTTGTCTAGATATTTATAAGTAGTCATTTGTTAAGTTATTCTTTATAAACTATATGATTGTATTGTTACAAATTTCGTATACGAATGTAGTTTTCTTGATGTATGAGGGAAGATATGATACTTACAATTGATTTTTATGTCGTCTAATAGTATTATTATTATTATTATTATATATATATATATATATATATATATATATACATACTAGGGGGGGTACCCCCCTGCTCGCTCCGCTCACCAACCCCCTATTTTTTATTGAAGTTACATTATCTTTTTTCTTTATTTTTATTAACTGTAAAAAATACAATTATTAAAATATATTAAGTTATTCTCAAAAATATAATTGAATATTTATTACAAACCTATTTTTGTTTTCCTTATTTATATGATGTTGAATAATAAAAGTTTTTACTGTTTATATAAAACCAATTTTCACAAATAATAATATCTTATGAATGTCCATAGTATTCATAATTTGTGTTTTCACCTTAATTATTAAATATATAAAGTTTATATTGTAACTATATTTCTATATTTTCCACACCACCTAGTATATAAATACCGAGGTATATATGTAGGCGCGTTTTTTTTTTAGTGGTTTTCTAACCACACAAAATTTTTGTTTTACCTGCCCATATAGCATCTTCAGGCACAACAATAAAAGGTCTTTGAATCATGTTTGGCTTCAAAGGAACGTTGGTAAAGGTGAGATTTGGAAAAAGAGCTTTAGGAATTATCATAGATTGCACTACCGTGATTGGTATTTTGAATATATGTCCTTTGTCCACATTTGTTATGTCATAAGCTCGAATACTATAAGGAAATAATTACGATCAGCTTTCGATGTTATTTTTACACAGATCGCTCACACGAACATAGATTGTCTTTCAATGTATTACGGCCGTTTTTCAATGATGTTACACGTTACACGTTACATGTTACTTGTTACACGTTTTAAAATTTTATTGTCCGATATCTACTGTATATGTCACGTTATTGGGAAATATGACACCACATATATAGCTAACAAAAATGGCGGTTATAAAACCCAAGTAACATAGAGTCTTATATAGACACAAAACATTTTCACTATTTTAAATAGTAATGAATACCATAACTGTGCACAGTTGATAAAAATAAATAAGTATATATACAACTAATAATTTTTATAGAAGTTTATAATCATACAAGTTGTATTTAAAAAATTATATACTATGAAATAAAAATTGAGGTTGAGTACTATCAGCTGCGGATCTTATGTTTACACAGACCGCTCACACGAACATAGATTCTCCTTCAATGTATTACGGCCGTTCTTCAACGATTGTTAGTGTTTCTCTCGCGGCCAGCGATGCCGATAGTGGCAGCGTCAAAGAGGGAGATTCAAAAATTTCAAAAATAAAAGTATTAAAAAGAATACTTTTTATGATTTGATTATTAATAATAAATTCAATCAAAGAAAGTTACTATAACAGAATAATTTTTGAATTAATATGTTTTACAGTTTTACTTAACCTTAAGAGGACCGGAAAACCACTATAGTGGCGTGACCCCTGATCGACCTTTACCCCAAAGTCAATTAGTGATATCAGATACCTTTTTGGACCACTTTCTTAGAGCGATCACAAATCTCAAATACCGGTCCTCTAAAGGTTAATAGTGGAAGTTAACGCGCTTACGCACAGGAGTCTTGCGAAATTTCCATTTTACCATGTTTCATGTAATTTATTCTTTTAAACAATAGCAGTATAAAATTTTATAAAATTTATTATAAAAATTATTAACTTAATATGTTTGTTCTATATATTTAAAGTGAAAGCAATGATTGCAAACAATAAAAATTAGCAAAAAGCTTTTTAAATGATGGGATTTAAATGAAATTGAGGATCAAAAAAATATTACGCGAAAATATTATAAACATAATCTTTTACTTCGGCGTTCCTTACTTTTCTCAAAAACAAATCGGTAGATTTTTTTTTTCTTGTGCATAGATATTCATAACAATAATATCTATTGCGATCAACCTTTATTTTGAAGATACACTGATTAATACTTGAGTAAATAACAAACAACTCAATTGTTACTCGGTCGGTATCAGGTTCTACTTCGGCCTGCCGTTAAACAATTAACAAATGCAATTTAATAAGCTTTATATATATATGTATATAATATTCATAAAAGATAAAACAAATAACGCTGCTACTTTTTTGAAATTATTGAATTTAAAATTGGAACACGACCCAAAAATCAATAGTAAATATCTTCCCCCAACGCAAAGCAAACTCCATTTGTATACGAAATTTGTAACAATACAATAATATAGTTTATAAAGAATAAGTCAATAATGACTACTTATAAATACCTAAAGAATTTTTTTTCAAATTACTTTGAACTTTCTGAGTTTCAATATGTCCTAATAAATCTATAAATATAAAAAAAATAAGAAGGATTAAAATAAAGTTAACATCAATTCAAAGGTATAAAAGCACTAATAATCGCACAAATAAGGTATTAAAAATAAATCAAAATTATAAATTTACATTATTACATTAATATACTCAGGCGAATAATGGTATAGGTAAAATATCACATCAATTTTTAAGTTAAGAAACATTTTAAACAAAATTTTATGAAATAAAATTTAATTTTTATATTATAGAATTTCACTTAAATAAATTATACTTCACATAAAGTGTTAAGACTTACAAAAAAAGAAAAGAAAAAGAAATTTCGCTTTTTTAAATGTAAATTTTTAACGTTTAGAGTGCTTGGCCTCGCTTTTGGTACGTCAATGTTCAGAAATTCAAAGTGAGCGAGCCTGTAACTCTGTCGTTACCCTTGGTCTCGGCTTTCTGCATGAGAAATGTCGCAGAGTCAAAGAGAGCGTGCTCGCAGCTCTGCCGCTGTGCTTGGTCTCGGATTTCTGCACGCGCGATGCCGGAGAGTCGGAGCAAGCAAGCTCGCAGCTCTGCCACAGTGCTTGGTTTCGGCTTTCTGCACGCGCGATGCCGAAGAGTCGGAGCAAGCGTGCTCGCAACACAGTTGTGGCGCTCTGCTCGGTTTAGCGTAATCGTTTACACAGAAAGTCGTAATTATTTACAGCGACATGGTTACGCATTCATACATTACGATTTTCTGTAATCACTCGCTTCGAATGTTGTTCGCATGCAACCGCTCAGATTAACTTCGCAGCGCTGGCTTCGGGTTTTTTTTTCAGTTTACCTGGCTTTTTAAAATTTGGTAAGTCCGCTGGATATTCCATCTTGTTAAAGAATCAGATTTCAGCTTTTTCATATTCTTCTTATATCTTATAAGTAGGATATGAGAAAGCAAAAGCGAGCTGAAATCTCATTCTTTAACAAGATGGAATACGTATTATCTCTTGTTTCTTATTCACCCCCTTGCAAGTCAGACTATCTCTACTCCCTTAGACTAATTTCCTGATATCACCGCTTATGGCGTTGTATTCTATAATTCGATCATGGAAAGTTAGACAATAAGCTGAAGTTCCTGCTGGAAAGTTTTGTTTAATCTCGAATTCAAGACGAACATCAACTGGAGCAATCTTCAGAGAATCATTTTGTTTTAAACAGTCGATCATTATCAGTGGCATGTGATTGATATAATCTGATTTTTTAAGCATTGGCTCGGACTCTTTTCCATAGTACGCATTTTGGAAATTAGCGTACATATCGTATAATATTGCATACTGATTATTGACAATGTCAAGATTTTTATTTTCGTAAGGATAGTATTGAGAATTAAGAAATAATTTTACATTTTCTAAATTGCAGTGATCGAACTGACTGATTTGTCTAAAAACCAAGAATGATAAAACGAGGCTTCTTCAGCTGATTAGATGTTTTGACTATCCATACATGTCTTCTTGATGAAGGTCATAAAGGATGTTCGTATAGTTCCCAGGAACGAAAACTCGTTGAGATAGATTTATTTTTCTTAATTTGTTCAAGCATGCGAATTTTACATTTATTGGATGACTGTATGCGAGGCATAAGTCATTCGATCTTTAAAAGATCAATTTTAAAATCTTCGTAAATATTAGTAGCATTAGGTGTTTGTATTACTGCGTTAATATCGTTTCTGAATCTTGTAAGAATAAGTTCATGTTTAACATTGACTATGATTTTGCGATAATCTTTGGCAAAGTCTAAAATCTTACTGAGAGGTATAAAAATATCAAAAAAGCCATTATTATTAATGATATTTTGAGATTCCGCTGTATCAATACAAACAGCATTTTCTATGACCAAACTTTGACTAGGGTTGGGTGATTACCAACCATCTATAACGGTGATCAATCGCACATTCTTATAGCGGTCAATCTCAATAGCATTAATTTCTGGCACTCATGTTTTCACGGATCTGTGAATAAGCAATGTCGTGCTCTTTACAAGCTCTATCGAGAAGATTGATTCCAGGGTCACCTCTAGCTAAACGTTTAGCTGATTGCGTACCGGGTCCAAAGTACTGATAGCCGGGAATATAAAGTTCGACTAAAAGACTATTAAAAAGACACTTTGAAGACTAAATGAAGAATGAGGTGTTGGGTACATAAACCCTGTACTTATAGTTGATTACGCATTCGTGAGTCAGAGTGCTGTCATGACGAATTTCAAAAAACAATCCGTAAAGCTGTCACTAGAAAATTTTAACACTATCGTGAAGCATAAGAAAAAATTAAAGAGGCATGGAGACTTACTTCCAAACAGCATTCGAGCTATATATTTCGGTCCATTAAATTCCAGTAGAACCAATAGTCTGTTAGCACTAATAACGCATCCCAACGATCTCAGGTTAGAAAAGGTTTATGTAGAGCTCAAGTCTTTGAATTAACCAGAGCACAAGTTTTTGAAGGACCTACTAGAGCCTTTCGAAGGTGTTCAATAGTTTCTCTTCAGTAAGCACGAATCTATTATAGCCTCTATTAATGCGCTTCCAAATTCAGTCATGATTTCCGATGGTTCAGCCTGTGAAAAACAAAATAATATCAGAGCATACCTCTGTATGGGTAGACACAAGGATGTTGATTGTTTTTATCTCTGTCAATTGTATTCTCGTATTCCGAAACATTAAGTGAGAGACAATGTCAAGTTGTTGGTAATTGTTCAACAAGATGACGTCAATTTGAGAAACTTGTACGACGATCACGTCAATTCTGACATGATTTACTTGCAATCCAAGGAATTGTGCTCCAAGCGTTGGACTGACGATAAATACGGATTCTTGATAATTGACAAAGAAAGTTCGAGCAGTTCTGGTAGATGTGTAAAAGACTTTGATTGTTTTGTTATAAATATAGCGTGCACATAGTCCTAAGAAAACATTTTATCATTGTATGCTAAGGTGTCAACATGGCCTGACATTCGATGGAAGAAAGATTTTCTACATCAACTTGTATAAGCACGCAATGCAGTTAAACGAAAATATCACTCACTAAAATTTGGAAAAGAGAATATTAAAAGAGCATTTGGCGAGACATTCAAACCTATCATTGACCCTCTCCAGAAACTCGTTGCTACTACCACTGACAAAAATAATGATTTTATAGGTGACGTAGCAAAAAAATAAAAAAGTCATCAAAAACTATGACAATTATTTCTTCTTGCAGACATGACTCCCCTCATTCATTAAAGATGATGATGATGCGTTATCAAACGATACTATTCGACAAGCTGATACGACACTCAAATCAGCTGCAAGTGAGCAAGAATTAGAAAAAAAAAAGAAGACGATGATTTGTCCCTAAATAAGTACATTCATATGCTCAATGAGAAACAATCAAAACAATTGGATAAAGTTTATTGAGTGTGCAAGGTAGGTAATGGTTTCTCAATTAGTAACTCACTTCTATTCTTTGAAGATAAAAACATTCGTATAAAAGATAAAAAATATCCAAATACTAAAGAATTGTTAAAATTATTAATTATGAAATATCCTAATAGAGATCAGATAAAAACTAATGATATGCTAAATGACAAGAAGATTCTTGAAACTACTAATGCTCACAAACGACGCTACAGAAGTGATGAGTCTATTCGTATCCACAATAATAAGAAATTCGAGAGTATTATTAGTCCTTTGTTTGCAGTGGAAAATAGAAGAGGATCGTTACCTTGTTGTAAAATTGCAAAAAGAGATACAAGAATGGATCACATATACTGGGATGATCCAAACGAAGTCTTTAATAGACTTCGATTACTCATTGCTGAAAAACTGGAAACCTCAGTTATATAAACAAAATTCATTCGATCATCGAAGAGTTACGTAAGGGTTGCTATATATATTGAGGTGTGAACGCCTATATCATAAATTACAAGAATATGCGTTGACGTATTCAGACGTAATCTTAAACGAAGTAAAGATAGTCGAGGACCTTTAGGCATTGGCTATAAATTGATAAAAGATGGATAATATGATGTAGAAAATAAGAGGTTATGTAATTTCGCTACACCACAACAGTCGAACAATCCAGTTAACTTTAATACTCTACAAAGTATGGTTGTATCTGAAGTCCGAAGTATATATGCAGTCACTGGTAGATTTGAAGATAGTCTTGATTTATCAGAACTGCAAATACAAAAGTTAAAGGATAAATATGATAAGATAATAAAAAAAAATTAATGTAGGCATTGAAGATTCACATGAGTTTATTAATTATTGGATTAAATAAATTCAAGATGCAAAAATTATAACAAATATTCAGAGTATAAAAGCCAAATTGCGAGAATTAAACAAATATTTAGTCTATGATCATGAAACGCGAAAGACTTGTTGAAGAGATTCATGAACCTGCCAGACATCGCTATCCTTGTCAAAAGTTTGATGAGTGGGGTGTAGATGAGACTTGGTAAGCTAATCTGGTAGAGATACAACCTTATTCTCGAGAAAACAAAGGCTACAAATACACGCTTACAGTTATAGAAGTTTTTTTTAAATACGTCGGGGCTATTTTTGTGAAACAAAAAACTGGTGTAGATGTTTCTGCTGCTATGAAGTCTATATTGACAAAAAGTACAGTGACTAAGAATCTTTACATTGACCGAGGCAAGGAGTTTTATAATATAAATTTCAGAAATCTCATACAACAATATAATCCTATCTCTACTCGATTTATAGCAATCTTAAAACATCTATTTGCGAACATTTCAATCGCACTCTTAAAAACAAAACGTGAAAGCAGTTCAGTTAACGTAGTAACTATAAGGGGATCGATATTCTATCTAGTTTGATTGACAAGTACAATAATGAAAAACATCGGACTATTGGTATGAAACCAAAAGATGTTACAGCTGAAAACGAAGCAGAAGTTCTTAAAGATTCAAACGTAATATTAATTTAAAAGAAAAGAAGCCAAAGTTCAAAGTTTGTGATAAAGTACGAATAAGCAAGTTAAAACAAGTATTCGAGAAAGAATACACACCCAACTGATTGACTGCAGTATTTACAGTGCGCTAGGTCTGCAGAACAAAATCAGTTACTTATCTCTTTCAGGATTACGAAAATCAACCTATCACTAGCGGTTTGTATAAACAAGAATTGCAGAGTGTCAAATATCCTAATAACTATTTTGTAGAGAAGATTCTCAGAAGACGTGGAAATGAAGTATTTGTAAAGTGGCATGGTTTTGACAATTTTAACAATAGTTGGATTGGATAAAGCAAATGCACAATCAATTACTACTATTATATTGAAGTGAAGAATTAAGACTTTTTTTCTCTTATGTGAATATCTTTTGCATTATTGTCACATACATGCATACACATACAAACGTGCAGCATTAACATATACATATACACATGCACATGCATACATACACATACACACATACACATACATACATACACATACACACATACACACATACACACACATACATACACATACACACGTGCACCTTTGACATACACATACACATATTAACACATACATATACGCAAATACACAAAATATATCTCTCCGTCTCTGTCTCTTTGTCTCGGTCTCTACGTCTCCGTCTCTTCGTATCCATCTCTCCGTCTCCGTCTCTCTCTCCATCTTCGTCTTCATCTCTCCACCTTCGTCTCTCCGTCTTTGTTTCTCCGTCTCCGTGTGTTTCCGTTTCTCTGTCTCCGTCTCTCTGTCTCCGACTTTCTGTCTCCGTCTCTTCGTCTCCGTTCTTCCGTTTTTGTCTCTTCATCTACGTTTTCTCGTGTTTGTCTATTTATCTTTATTTCTCTGTCTTTGTCTCTTTGTCTCTGTTTATTTGTCTTTGTCTCTTTGTTTCCGTCTATGTCTTCATCCCTCTGTCTACGTCTTTCCATCTTCATTCTTTTGTTTTCTTCTCTCCATCTCCTCCATTCCGCCTCTCCGTCCCTCCGTCTTTGTCTCTCTGTCTCTATGTCTCCGTCTGTCTCCGTTTCTCTGTCTCCGTCTCTTTATCTCCGTTCTTCCGTCTTTGTGTCTTTGTCTCCGTTTTTTTCATCTTTGTCTCTTCGTTTCCGTTCCCCCTTCTTTGTCTCTTCGTCTTCATCTCTCCGTCTTTGTCTGTCCGTCTCCGTTTCTATGTCTCTGTCTCTCCGTATATGTCTCTCCGTCTCTCTGTCTTCCTACCTGACTATCCGTCTCTCTGTCTCTCTCTCTGTCTTCGTCTCTCTATCTCTGTTTCTCCGTCTTTGTGTGTTTCCGTTTTACTGTCTCCGTCTTTCCGTCTTTGTGTGTTTCCGTTTCACTGTCTCCGTCTTTCCGTCTTTGTCTCTTCGTCTCCGTTTTTTCGTACTTATCTATTTGTCTCTTTTTTCCGTCTATGTCTCCATTCCTCCGTCTCCATTCCTCCGTTTTCGTCTCTCCGTCTCCTCTTTTACATCTTTCTGTCTCCGTTTGTTCGACTTCGTTCCTCTGTTCTGTGTCTCATTTTCCCGTCACTGTCTTTTTGTCTGCGTGTCCGTCTCCCTGTCTTCCTTTTTATGAAATCGTTCCGTGACTTCGATGCCGCCCTTTGACTCTGTTTCTTTGCTTCTGTTCATGAACACATATACGTCTACACATTAATACTGATGTTTGAGTTGATGATGACGATGATCATGATATAGGGATATATCTCGAACTTTTTAATTTTGAGAAATTGTCTTCACAACAATTAAAAAGTCTATAATACAAGTTTCTGGAGTGGCACACACTTCAATAAGGGCTTAAATTACTCGTTTCTGTGAGTAGAATATGTAATTAAATTTTGGTATCGATTGAACAATCGTTGTTCATGGTACATAATTTTATACGTCAAAAATGATACTTTTTTCATATTTTTCTACGTGTGTTCGATCATTCTCAAATTTTTTGAGCATAATAAATATGGTAAAAAGAACAGTTTAAGCCTACCAAATCAATCGATACCAAAATTTAATTACATATTCTATTTACAGAAACGAGTAATTTAAGCCCTTATTAAAGTGTGTGCCACTCCAGAAACTTGTATTATAGACTTTTCAATTGTTGTGAAGACAAATTCTCAAAATTAAAAAGTTCCAGATATATCCCTATATGTTAATTGTTTAATGAATTTAGAATTTTACGTTTCGTCTTACAAGGAGAGTGTTTCACCTTCGGGTCACTGTTTTTGCTCAAATTTTGGGAATGTCTTCTAGGTGTAGAAACATGAAGGAAGCCAAAATTTTAGAGGCCACCGCTCAATATTTCCCTAGTTACAGGCCATTAAATAAAATTACTAAAAAAGTCACTAAATTTTCAAACGCTTATAGTATCTCATTATTGTTAGCTAGAAGCTTATACCTTTTTTTAAATAGAAGCTGAGCTTAAATCCTTTCGAAATAGCACCTATAGCATTACAAAATATTATTTTTTTCCTAAGTCAGAGCGTAATAAAGATTGGACCTGAATTTTTTGTTTAAAACATTAATTATTAATAAAAGCTAAAATTGGGTTCAATCTCTATTACGCTATAACTTTGTGAAAAAATAATATTTTGATATGCTATAACTACTATTTTGAAAGGATTTTAGCTCAACTTCCAATTAAAAAAGGTTTTAGTTTCTAGCTAATAATGCTGAGATATATATTAATATGTAGTATTAACAATTGCTTTTGAAATATAGAACTTTACGGGCAGTGTAAACTTGTTACCAATAAGAAACACGGGGTAATGTCCCTCCTTCGATGGTTTCAATTTGGTTTTTATACTCATATTTGTTTATAAGATTTATTATCTTTTACATTGATTTTTATTTATAAATTTTCTTAAATTTTGATAATATGTTTCGTAATGGTTATTAGGATTCATTTTGAAATTTCCAAACATACGCGTCGATTCTTTTCTTATGATCTACTTAATTTCGCTTGGTAATGAAATAATGCGACTGTTCAATAACTAAGGAATTTTGATTTACCAATGTTAATAAAAAAGATACGTTTATGACATAACAATAGTATTCTGAAGTAGGTAAATTGAAGTTACTTAATGAGAATCCATTATTAGATAAAATAATATTAATTATGCTTAAGGGGATGTAATAGGGTATATCATTTCTACATAGTTACCGACATTGCAGTTTTCCAAAATTTTTATCTTTATTCAAAAATTTTCAGAAATATCTCTATATCAGGTTCTTTATTAGTAGAAATGGAAGACTTTAATATAGAGATATTTTTAAAAATCTTGGATTAAGAACCAATAACTTGGAAAACTGTGATGTCGACATTTTACATCTCCTTAATGCGTAATCTTCACCTTTATGTTTATTTATTTTTGGAGGATAAAAATAGATTTTATATTTTTCATATAATTCTTGAGCAGTAATTGGATTGTGAAATGTACAAATGTAACCAAATGATTGACAAAGAGCTTTTGGAAATAGAGATTTACATGATTCTTCTAAACATTTATTTCATTCACCATCGATTTCAATTGAATTCCTTGCTCTTGCTGCTTCAAAGAATGTTGGGTATGTAATTCCATTAAAAGTTTTAAAGTTTTCAAAAGATTTTGCAGCTTTCACGTGAAGCAGAAGTAATCTTAAAAAGAATCTTTCTCTTTGTTCTCAATTGACTAACAAGGAGAGTATTTGACCTTCGGGAAACGGATTTGGCTGAAACTCCAGGATATGATTCTTTGATGAAAAAAAATGAACCCGTGTTTTTTCTTTCGTGCTAATAGGCCCTATAGACGGATATATAGACATTTCTTCGAAAATATAGAGAAAAGAAGCGTCCATAAGAACTTGAATGGCTAAACAACAAAAAATTTTACAGAAAAGTGTATGAATAATAGAACCAAGTACAAGTCAAGAGCTTCAATTTGAGCCTTATTGCATCAAAAAAGCTTTTGTAGTTCAAAAGTTGTGCCTAATTTAAAATTACTACATATTTATTAATATTTTTAGCATGTGACATACGATCAAATTTTTACCTTCATTAGAATTTTTTAATCGCCTGTAACTTTTGAACCATATGAGATTTTTTAATGCAACAAAGCTTAAATCATAGTTTTTAAACTGCCCTCTCTTTTCTTCTTCATACGATTTTTTGTAAGAGTTTTAGTTGTTTAGTTATTCAAGTTCTTATAAAGACTTTTTTTCACTTCATTTTCAAAGAAATGTCTACATTTCCGTCTACAGGGCCTATAAGCACAAAAAAAAAACACGAGTTCATTTTTTTTATTTAAAAAATCATATCCTGCAGTTTCAGCCGAATCCGTTTCCCAGAGGTCAAATACTCTCCTTGTAAGTACATTCTGGTTAGAATAGGTTTCATAGTCTTTTTTCTTCTCGTCCATGTTTTATGTATTCGATTAAAAACATAATGTTGTGGTGTATCAGAATAAAAGTAATAATGTGCCTTTGGGTCACTTTTATTAAGTTCAAACCACGCTGTTAGTGTTGTATTTACATTTTCCTCATCAATTTTGTGTCCGGGTCCTTCTCTAAAATGCACATATTGTTCATTTTCATTATGAACGGCTAATCTATGAATTGTATGTGAAAGTTCACTAATATTATATCCAAATATGCGATGCATAATTTCTGGCGGACAAACGTTTCTTGTGTTCATATATTGTTTAATTTCATCATAAAACATATCCAAATCATTCGTTTTATCCGTTTCATAATTACTTTGAGTACTTATTTCACTTGCTTTTATTTCTATAAATGCACAATCATGTCCTCTGAAGCAGTATTTGAATAAGTATTTTATAACTTAATAATAAATATTTTATAATAAGTATTTTATAATTCCCATTTTAAACATAATTCAATATTAATATGACAGTTAAACTTTAGTAATAAATACCGGTTATCAGAAATCACAAATCTATTGTCTGCTCAATTGTTTTTTGTGTATAATATCTCATTTTTATTATTTCTTCGTCAATAAATAGGATAACCATTTGTCATTATTGTAGTTTCATTAAATTGTTTCGGAAAATTTTTCCTACACTCTTTTGATTCTTTATCCGTACAAGGTGAGTTTTAATTCTGATCTTCACAAGGGCCACAAATCATAAATTGCCTAACTATTTTATATTATCTGGGATTCTCATTTTCATTTGGAATTTCAGCTACTATAAATTCATGCAGGCATGCGGTGATCCTCTCTTTTGAAATTTTTCTACGTATGAATATGCAATGCATTTCCCCAAAAAATGTTTTTTAGAAATTTGCTCTATCAATAGTTTTAATTTTTAATAAAATACTTCAACAACAATATTCGATCTATCTGTTACTTCTTTACTTCGTCCTATATTATTTGTGATTCCTTCCCATTTTGGATTGCATGTCATAGTAATGGAAAAATCTAGTTTCCCAATTTTTTGTACTAATGTCATGGGATAGAGAAAATTTCGATATAAGGAACACGGACTTCCTGTGAAAGTTAATGGTAATATAAACATTTTTCTTATACTATGATTGTCAATAATAATTATTCACTATTATTGAAGCTTACTAATTTACGAAAAATTAAAAAATTTTTTATTTTAATGTAGTACAATATAATGATATGAATGTATGAACAAAAATTGAATACATATTTTTTTATTGAACTACTATTGTCAATGAAATTAGCAAATTTATATTACATAATATAATATATAAAAATGCTACCGAGCGACGTCAGGAGCGATTATATTAATATGAAATTAGTTATTTCACATAGAATGAATACTTACAAAAAATCCAATGTTATATTAATCAGCGCATAAATTCAATTTTTCAGCGACGTTTAGCTACTTTATTGTGAATTTTATTTAAAATTCTAATTTTTTCACTCAAAATCTAATAAATCAGGTCAATTTGATTTAAATTATCATTAGATTTATTTTTCTTTTTATATTATAAAAGATTTTGGAAATTCACAAAAAAATATTTGTTTATGCCAGATAAATGAAATAAAACTTGAGCCTTTAGAAGTTAGGAGGTGATTTTCGGAGCATGTTGCGAAAGAAAGATCGGTTGGAGATGGTGACCATGACAGCGTCTAATATGTACTGTATAAATGAATATTTATATCATAAGTTATATTGTATATTATGTGTACATTATTAATTATTGAAATATAAAAAATGTATAAATGTATATAAGTATATGAATGTAAAATTATTACAAGGGATTATATACATTATAATATCTATGTATTAAATTCAAAAGGGGGGTTTGCGAGCGAAGCAAGCAGGGGGGTATATATTATAAAAAGATTTCACCGCCGCCACTGTCGCTGTCGCTGTGTATAAGAATTCGATTTGTCCTTGGTAAGCTAGAATTTAGCTAGAATCTAGCTAGAATTAAGCTTACAGTTAACTGAAAATTAGCTTACAGTTAACTGAAAATTAGCTTAAAGTTACCTAAAAGTTAACTAAAAATTAGCTAAAATTTATATTAATTTTAAGCAATTTTAGGTAAATTTTGGTTTGATTTCAGCTAAATTTCAGCTGCATTTTAGATCTATTTATATTATATTCTCTTTATACTATTGAAAGTATATCGCCGCTGTCGTTGCTGTCATCGTCAGAAATGTACCTCTCATTTTCGGACTAACATTACAGCGTTAAATTTAGAATCTTTTTACTACTAGACTGAAATTTAATAAAACGTTTATAAATCAATTACTGACTTTATTCTTTATTTAATATTATAATAAAACATGTACACGTAGCCCTCATAACACACAACATTTAATTAATTATTCTGTCCTAGAATAAAGCTAGGAATTCACAGATGATTAGATTCATTAAAAGATCATTGAAAATTAACGTCAAGAAAAATTTTAAATAATTAATATTATTTAGTATTTTAAATAAAAGTTATTAGGAAAATTGCAAATTCTTGAATATTTGTTTAAAGTTATAAAAGCAAGATGGGCGTTGGTTCGCTCGCCCCCTAGTATCTACCTATATTACATAGTTATATTAGAAATTAACCCTCAGACCCCCCCCCCACACACACACCGCTCCCCTCTATAGCCCCTCCACGGCCCCTCCACAAAATAACGTAAAATAGCTTAAAATATTACGATATTTTTTATTGTTGCTTTTATTCTAAGTACCCTCCACACCCCCCACCCCTCCACACCCCCTATGTTAATAATAAAAATTTAATAAAAAATGTACAATTATATAATATTATGTATAATATAAAAATATATTATAATAAAAAATTTTTTATATAGAACAATGCATAAGTGTTACATTTTATATTGATATGATAACTATAATCGGGTTGGCGAGTGGAACGAGCAGGGGGGTACCCCCCTAGTATATATATATATATATATATATATATATATATGTATGAGTGAGTAAAACGAGTTTTATGAATGCGCGTTATAGTTTGTTGCTATGAACTCCTGTATATTTCGTTCGCGGGACCGGCTGTTTGAATGCCGCATGCAAAAGACTGATTTTTATAATACATACGGTAATAACAGGGAGGGGGTAAGAATATGAGACTGCCACACACCTCGACGTGCGCTAGATACGACCCGAAGTCAGTACTGACGAGCGCGGGGTATCGCGCATTTAGAAGACCGGTTTTATAAACATATATTGCTGATTCCATTCAGATTCATGCAGGCCGTCACTGATCGAATTTTTTTTTTCTTTTAAGTAATAAAAATACCTTCTATTATGTATATAAAGATAAAATTTACCTCGTAGAACGCTCAAAAAAAATTTTTTTTGACTACAGCAATTTTAGTGTTGGCTGTAAAAACAAAAATTAAAAAATTGATAATGCACCTCTTCTTTTAAATGACTATAGCTCCGTCAATTTTTAACCTTTTTGGGCGTTCTTTTAACAAAAATATGCGGGATTCTGTCTAATTTTAAATGCAATCTCGATTTTCGTAATACAATTTGATCTTACTGAGTTATTCACGAAAAACCGAGAAAAAGCGATTTTTTTCAAACACGATTTTCTCAAAAACTATATTTTTTATTTTTTTTTATTTTCATATGATTTTAAACATAAAAAATACTAACTTTTAGCGTAGGTGAGAATATGCGATTTTGCCTTATTTTTTTTCAACAGATTTTCAATTCAAACGTTTTTTTTTATATTTTCGATTTTAAAACATTGATACCATGGCGCATCGTACTATTTTTTCAACTTTACGTGTTCTTACAACTATTTTTATGCTCTTATTTATTAATATGTCAAAAATATTAACAATAATGTTCAAAATAAATCCCGGATCGAATATTTTGATCAATTAGAACCAAAGTTATGACGATTCAAAGTTTAAAGAGAAAATGCTGAAACTGTAAATAAATATATTTACTTTGAATTTTTAATTTTTAATTTTTAATTTTTAATTTAAATTTTGAATTTTGAAAAGAATAATTTTTTAAATACTATAATATATTATTCGGTCATTTTCAATGAACAAATAATATGCGATACAATTAAGAAATGAACACTAATGAATTGAGAACAAATGTCAATAAAAAAATCCGGATTTGAATAAAACCTTCCAATTTACTTCTTGCCACCCATGTCTCGAAGTTTTGGCAGTGTAGATTTGGTTTCGTTCACTTTTCCAACAGTGAATCTTTTGAATACCTTTAATTTCTTCTGCATTTCCTAACCATTCCATTTTTTTTATCTGTCAAAAAACTTCTAACTCATGCTTGCGGATAACAAGAATGTTAATCGACAGAGTATATTTTGACACGTCAGAGGCGAAATTTCAGCGTTTCTAATAAAATCTGCACTCTTCTTGGACAGATTATGCGTGGTAGCATAATGTTTGACTAGACCCCAAATACCGTCACAAGCGCTTTTACCATGACTTATTGCAAAAAAAAGCCATTTTTTGTTTACTTTTGAGTTTTGAAGCTCATAAAATTGATATCTATTTTTAAAATGACTGGCAGCTCCATCGGAAATAGTTATGATTTCATCAAGATCTTGCGCAATATGTTTTTGTTTTAAGTTATCGATAATTAAATTTATAGCCATTAGGGCATGAGACAAATCATGTTTGATATTGTCAGAGATGGTGACATAACTGACTGTTATATCATTTCCAAAATAGCATACTGACGTAAATATTGATATTTGGTTTTTACTCCAATTATAGCTTCGAATTTCATTTTGGAGCAGAACTGTCCAATTTTCTGCAAAATCGACATGAATAACCAATTGGAAGTCCTTATTCTTCGCTAAAAGTTTAACCTCTTTAGTTGCTATACGTTGAATTTCTTTGACTAATTTATGAGCACTTACAGTAAAAGCGCGCTCTCTTAACTTTATTAAGAAATTTTCAATTGTGCTAGTATTATTTAGTAAATTTGATTTTTCCCAAACATCATAAATTATTTCTTCATATAAATCTTCTTCTGTCAAAGAAATTACTTGTAAATCAATAAAATCTCCAATAGGACATTCTTAACATTCTCTTAGTACACATTTCATATCATCTTTTGAACAAAAATGTGAAGAACATATTTTCAATTCCAAATCTGCAATGTCTTGTTTATTCTCTTTTTTATAATTATTCAAAGCATCTAACATAAGTTTAAGATTCTCGCAGTAAACGCAAAGACACGAATCGGTCGGTGGATGTGATATAACCAACTTTGGTCTTAAACCGTAGAATGTTGATTTACCAATTTTTGTTTTCATTTCAGGATTTTTGTCTTTAAATAATTGATATATTTCTTTTATACTTCACGTAAGAAAGCGTTTGACTTTTTTAGTTTCTATACTATTTTCTTTGATAGATACTGTGTCGCTTTTATTTGCACTTTGACGAGAACAATTAAAATCATCGTTCAGATAATAATCCTTTACTTTCATTACAATTTCACTATCCAAAGAATGGCCACAATAGTTCTCAGACTGCTTGTAAATTTTTTTATTTTTTACCAATGATCGTGCTTGATCAATCATATAAATAGTTACATTTGGTAAAACTGATAATAAATAATCTTTGGAAATATCACTTGGTATAATACTCAACAATCTCACTTTCTCAAGAAAATTTGAACAATTATCTAATGCAATTTTAATATTCTCAATCCATTTATCATTTGTTTTACATTCATTATTTTCATTCAACGCGGGCAAATCCGTTATATCGTAGACTTTCATCATTTTACTTGCTATTTGTGAATCAAATGCATCGTTCATTTGTTTTCTTTTTCGGAGAGCATAAGATTCTTGCATCTTGAAATTGATACTTTGAGGCATTTTAATTGGTGAAATAAAATCTTCCGAAGATTGTTGACTGCTTGAAGTCGATGAAATAGGCGCATTTTTCACTTCATCTAATAATATTTTCTAGAGAAAGAAGTATTTGGATACAAGTGCTTCAAAGACTTCGTTAGATCACCTAATTCTCTAAACGGACTTTTGGAGCAATCATAAACAACTTTGTTGTGCCTTTCTTTTTAATCCTTGCACTTTATTTTAACAATTAGTGATGCCATTATTGATATTCTGTTCAATGACAGATCGAAAAAAATAATTTTTCTTAAACATCTTTATTTTTTATCTTCCTTTTCTTACATTTTTAAACGCGTCAAGTCGTTAATGAGAATGTAAAGAACAAATCATCGCCACCTAGTAGTGACATGCGTCAACTCCCTACAAAATAAATTCAAATTCTAGGCGCGAAATTCAAACTGATAAAAAAATTATATTCTTCAACAAAAAAAAATTTTTATTATAATAATGTACCATAAAAAGAGGATAAATGGTTATGTATACTTTCATCAAAATAACTTTTTCTTTAATTTGAAAAATTTATATCTTCAGATTTTAATCCTTGACGAAAATTGCGTTTCCTCAATGTAAATATAATATTTATTTAAAGTTTCAGCATTTTCTTTTTAAACTTCAAATCGTCATAGCTTTGATTCTAATTGATCAAAATATTCGATCCAGGGTTTATTTTAAACATTATTGTTAATATTTTTGATATATTAATAAATAAGAGCATAAAAATAGTTGTAAGAACACGTAAAGTTGGAAAAATAGTACGATGCGCCATGGTATCAATATTTTAAAATCGAAAATATAAAAAAAACGTTTAAAAATCTGTTAAAAAAAAATAAGGCAAAATCGCATATTCTCACCTACCCTCAAAGTTAGTATTTTTTATGTATAAAATCATATAAAAATTTCAAAAAAATATATATAGTTTTTGAGAAAATCGTGTTTGAAAAAAATCGCTTCTTCTCGGTTTTTCGTAAATAACTCAGTGAGATCGAATCTTATTACAAAAATCGAGATTGCATTTAAAGCTAGACAGAATTCCGCACATTTTCGTCAAAAGAACACCCAAAAAGGTTAAAAATTGACGGAACTATAGTCATTTAAAAGAAGAGGTTCATTTTCAATTTTTGAATTTTCGTTTTTACATCCAACACTGAAATTGCTGTAGTAAGAAAAAAAATTTTTTTTGAGCGTCCTACGAGGTAAATTTTATCTTTATATACATAATAGAAGGTATTTTTATTACTTAGAAGAAAAAAAAATTCGATCAGTGACGGCCTGCATGAATCTGAATGGAATCAGCCATATATATATATATATATATATATATATATAATGATTGCATTATCTACAATTATTTATAGTTATTCTTAGATATCCACTGTATTGACATTTAAAAACTGTTGAAGGTATCAGGACGGATTCTAAGTCTAAAAAAAATTTAAATGTAGTCATAATTTTTTTTCAGACTTAAATTCGTCCTGATATCCTTAATATTTTTTAATTTAATGCCTGTTACAATATATATATATATATATATATACATATATTATAAAAGATTTTTGCCGCTGCCGCTGTCAGCCTCTCGAAATCCTCAATCCCCCCTTAATCCCTCCTTTTTTTCAGCTATAAATTTAATATTTTAGTTAATTTTTGCTGATTTATTGTGAGTTTTAGCTAACGTCTGGACCGGGAGGTACTAGAAAAACATTATTATACAATGTTTCAATACACTACCTATTAAGTCAAAACAAAAAAATTTTAGCAATGGCTTGGACAGGTATTGCATCCATTCTATTACCTGGTGGTACAATGAGTCATAAAGAAATCAAATTACCTTCAGATTTAAAAAATACAGAAAATTTGAGTGTCAAATTGGATTCAGATAAAAAAAATTAGAGAATGTGATGTTATTTTATGGGATGAATCTTCTATGGTTCCAAAAAAAGCATCAGAACTTGTTGATAAACTTATTAGAGATATTTGTAGATTAAAAAATTACTTTTTTGGAAATGAAATACTTATTCTTGGAGGTGATTATATGCAAACACTTGCAGTCATTAAATATGGAACAAAATAAATAATTATAAATAAAACTTTAAAATTTTGAGAATTTTGGAAAAATTTTAAAATATTTTAATTAACAAAAAATATGAGAAATAATGATGATAATTTTGCCAATTTTTTATTAAAAATTCGAAGTGGTTTAATTACATCATTGGAAATTTCTGAAAATTGGAAAACAAAAGATATATGTACAAAAATATATGGTAATAATATAGATTTAAAAGAAGATTTATCTGATAAAATAATATTTTCATCACATAATGAAGACATATATAATATTAATCATAAAATTTCAAATAAAATTAACTCAAACGCAGTAGAATATTATAGTATTGATTACGCAAAACACAAAGGTATTGATCGAACTGAAATAGATGTTGAATTAAAGTTTACAATTGAATATTCAAATTCATTTCGATTTTCAGCGTTTCCTGTACATAAATTAATTCTTAAAAAAAATGCGATTGTAATGTTAATAAGAAATTTAAGTGTAAGTGACGGACTATGTAATGGTACTCCGCTAAAAATTATTGATTTATTTAAATTTAATATAAAAGCTAAAATTATTACTGGTAATAAAAAAGGTTCAATTGCATTTATATCAAGAATAATTTTAGATACGGATGAACAACCATCGTTAACATTTATATTATATTATACTGTAGGCAATTTCCAATTTGTTTAGCATTTGCAATGACCATTAATAAAGCTCAAGGCCAAAGTTATGAGAAAAATCTCTTGTTATGCGCATATATGATGGGGAGATATTTATAAATTTCAATCTATCACTAAAATAATTGATTTTATGAGAGCTAGAGTAATGAGAGAGATTACATTGATTATGATTATAGAAATTTAATATAATTAGTAAAGAAAACACACCAAATTTACATTTGACAATAAGTATAGTTTTATTTCTTAGTTTACTAACAATTCAAATTTAGTTCAAATAATACCTTTTATGCTAATTTTATTTCTTCGTATAATTATTACAATTTACCATTATTATCTTTCGTTACGTTAATATATTTAAAAATTGAACGCAAGTCAATCAACGGCGCAAAATGAATCTTACAAATCTTTTCGTTTTTTCTAATTGTTTATGTAGCTAAAGCCTGACAAAATATTTGACTTTTTTTATTTTTATAACGTGATATTTTACCTGCGCTTAATACTCGCAGCGGAGCTCGGCTCGTCCTCCCGTGACTCTCCTGAAACACGTGTCCGGATCCTCGGTTACAAGAACATGTACAGCACTCAATCAAAGGCCTATATAAATAAAAGACGAACAATTTTTCTTTTCTCCTTTCTTTTTACTGAATTTGTACCGTACGATTTAACTAATCACTAATAGCGTGATCACAATTTCTACCAATGTGGTTGACGAAATAGATCCCACACACCGATCCAGAACCAAAGCACGTCAGGAAGCCACAGGAGGAAAGAGAAAGAGAACCGGCGAACCCGGCTATTTATAGGTCGTACAGACCATTTTCATGCGCTTGGCAAACGCTTCGCGAATTTACAGACTCATTTTCCGCGCCACTATTCAAACTCGAACTATATTCATTACAAAGTTTTGAAAACGTAGGAATATATTTAAATAAACCTTTATTTTCACATGGTAAATTATATGTAGCATTATCAAGAGTAAAAATAATAAAAAAATTTTTACACAAAATGAAAATGAAAATGGAAATTTTATAAAAAATATCGTATAGGAAGAAGTATCATAGGAAGAAATAATAAAAAATCGTTATTTAACATTCTCAAAATTATTATCAATATTATAATGAATACATAAAAAAAATAAATATGCTTGCATTTTAAATTTACATACTAATAAAAATTTATAAAAGTCACTAAAAATGTTTACAATTTACAATGGATACAAAAGGGGGTTATGGCAGGCAGAGCAGGGGGTACCCCCTAGTATGTATAAATACAGTAAATATCTGTGAATTACTAATAATAATTGTAAATCATGCAATTATTAGAAATAACTAAAAATAATAATATTTATGTTCCATTCACAACAAATCTTCCCAAATAATTAAATACATATTTATATAATATTATGATTTTTAAAAGCAATTTAACACAACATTTATTTTATCTCTATTTCAAATACAAAATTATGATATATATATATATATATATATACTAGGGAGGGTACCCCCCTGCTCGCTTCGCTCGATAACCCCCTATTTGTTATTTAAATTACATTATCTTCATTTTTTTATTTCTATCAACTGTAAAAAATATAATTATCAAAATATATTAAGTTATACTCGAAAATATATTTAAATATTTGTTACAAACCCATTTTTGTTTTCCTCATTTATATGATGTTATATAATAAAAATTTTTATTGTTTATATAAAACCAATTTTCATAAATAATAATATCTTATGAATGTCTATAGCATTGATAAATTTTTGTTTTCTTACCTAAATTATTAAATTTATAAAGTTTGTATTATAAATATATTTCTATATTTTCCATACCACCTAGTATTTTTAAATACCGAGGTATATACGTAGGCGCGTTTTTTTTAGTGGTTTCCCCAGGAGGCCTATTTCCAATCACACAAATAAATAAAAAAAATAATTTTTTTATTTATATATAAAAAATAAAAAATAACATCTTTTAAATATGTTCGCTGAAATGTAAAATATTAAAAATAATATGTATATTAAATTTAATATATTTAAATATACAAAAAAATATTACTTATACTTACTATTAAACAGTATTTAGAAATTCAAAAATTTTTAAAATTCATAAATTTAGAATATTAAAAAAATTGTACCTGTTTTTATTATGACTAAAAATTTTGAAAACAGAAATTTAAAAAATTTTTATGTATTATCCTTTATTTTTGTCAATATACTGTAACGGTTATTTTGTCCGTTGCAAAAAAGAATCAGATTTTTAATTCCATTTAATTGTTAGCTAAGACTATGTACTCTTGTTAGAATACGGAGCTGCCAGAATTTATATTAAATATGATGAACTAGCAACAGACTCTGGCAAAGCTAGTTAGTATATTAGATTGATGTGCGACGGAGTATTTTTCTATCAGATCGTCGCTGTGCGTCTCTCTCTCTCTCTCTCTCTCTTACCTGATCGAGAGACGCGATGCCGCTAGCGCAGTTCTTCTTATTTTTATTCGGATTAACTTTCTTAGTTAAACCTACTCAATATTTTATATAGAAAATATATATGTTTTACTATGATAAAAATAAGGACCGCGGAGGCGTCGGGGTAAGCGACAGGTACAGGCTTATTATATGATATGCACATACAGCAGAGATAAAATAAAGATTTTATATTTAAAGTAATAAAAAAAAATACAAAATCAAGAATTGAAACGTTAATGATAAAATAGAAGAAATAATTAACTAATATGGCAATATTTGAATTACAATAAAAATAGCAATAGGGGAGGACGCGACGCGAACTAAATTGCGCTATAACACAAGTAATATCACGCACGCACTTTATAACGTAAAGTTTCTGCGAAGAAAGAAACCTTACTTCAAAAACTTACAATTACTTCAACAACATCGAGAAGCTTCTCTTACACCAAAGACTCTACGCTGATCGCTCGCTCGTTGGCCAACGGTCGCGACGCTGCAGCAATCCTGGTCGCGGGAGCTAGTCGAAGCCCGCTCTCGAGAAATCGTCTCTGGACGAACAAAGGCCGCTATCTTCCTTAATCAGGATAACGCCTTGGGTTTGATAATGCACGTGTCTCACGGTTCGTATAGAAGCACGAGTCTTGACACGGAATAAATGCACTAACAAAAGTTATCGACTATTTGCACCTATTTCAATGAGCTCTCAACGACAGCCGGGAAAGGTATGACACACCTCGTGGTCGACTCGGCGTTCTTCCCTTGATGGTCAGTAAGTTACGTATTTCTTCGCGTAACTCTGACGGCTTGTATGACCGCGCGCGCGTCGTATATTATCTACTGCTCGCGCGATATTCAAACACGGTAAAATACCGTGACACCCCTCGGCCAGACGCAGCATAACCGGGTTTGCTGCTCTGTATAACGCGCGTGAGGTGTGTGACTGTTCTGTGTAGCCAACTTCACACATCAGATGTAATATTTCGCTGTGCACGCGTTTTCCTCGGTGAAAAGTGGATTACATTTTTGACACGCTTCTCATTTGTAGAACCTTTAGGCCTACCTCGTTTACGCCTGATCGGTTCGGACTCAGCTTGACGCATACGCTTTGTTGTACGCATTACGACGACAGCTGTCCTGCGTGGTCGGCCTCGCTTTCTATTCGGTTTCTCGTTAGGAGTAGGTACACTGCTCGCAATCTAAGCCCGATCCTTCGTTAGCACACGGAGTTGCATCGCACGCAGGAGGCGGGTCGCTCATCGTCTCATTTTCGCTTGTTAGTTCTAATGGTGGTAGAGGCGGTGACTCGTCTTCTTGTCTTGCGATATATGATTTTAGCTGCTCGACGTGAACAGGGCCATACGCATTACTATCCTGATCTATTAACCTGTACGTGTTGGAGCCGCATTTAGCCGTGATTACATATGGGCCTACAAATTAAGGCGCAAGCTTACTTGCTATACCCTGAGCAGCTGAAGAGAGTATTTTATTCCTTTTCCGCACCAAATCTCCTATATCATATACTACTTCTCTTCGGCCCGTGTCGTATGCATCAGCTTGCTTTTGTTGAGCAGTCTGTGCACGATCCACTACCTGTTCATGTAGCAAAGGTAATTTGCTTACACGATTTTGCCAGTTCGCTACTTCTTGTAATCGTTCGTTTTCATTAGCAGCCTTGTCTTCTTTTCTTTTGAGTGAGTTGGGAGGTGCTGGCTGTTTACCATAATTTAATAATGCAGGACTTGCACCGGTTGTACTCTGCTTTGCAGTATTATACGCAAATATAAGCTCTGGTAGTTTTTCGTCCCACGAGCGATGATTTTCATCAATAAATGCAATTATCATTGTTTCTATAGTCCGGTTTATCCTTTCGACCGGATTTGCCTTAGGGTGGTAAGTAGGAGTAGTGTTATGATACACTTCCACTTCTTTCAGGTATTTATCTATCACCTGATTCCTGAACTCTGAGCCATTGTCAGATAGGAAGACCTCTGGCGTACCAAATCTTAGGATGATTCTCTCTTCTAGTGATTTTAAGATCGTAGGTGCATTTGCCTTTCTAATCAGTATGCACTTTACCCATTTAGTGGACACGTCTTCGAAAATCAACGCATATTGGTAGCCGTGTTTGCTTTTTGGAAAAGGGCCGGTTATATCACCTGCTACCACTTTCCATGGGCCTGATACTTCTCTCTTGCCCATTGAGCCAGCAGGAAATTTTTGTTCTACTTTACACTGCTGGCAGATCTCACAGCTCTTGACATATTGAGATGCCGTTTTCTCAATATATGGCCAATAATAATATTGTTTTATTCTAGCTGTAGTCTTATCTCGGCCTAAATTACCAGCTGTTGGCTTATCGTGACATTCTCGCAGTACTTCTGCTCGATGTTCTTTGGGTACTACGATTTTTCATGCATTGTCGTCTCCTAGCGTTTCTTCTATGAACCTGTCCAGTACATAGCGATATAACTGACCTCCGATCATTTTCCATTTTGGAAAGTCGCTTAGGTTACTTAATACCTGATTGAGTAGTTTCTTATACCAATCATCGTTAGTTTGCGAAGCCCAGCTTAGTGCACTTAAGTGTTAGTCGCATTCTAATAAATCTTCGTGCATGCGTGATTACGCATCAGGCACGTAATTTAGAGCACCTTTCCTGTGCTCCACAGTATAAGAACAACCCTGCAGCTCCAACGCCCATCGCGCTAGCCTGCCCGTTGGATTATGTAAGTTACATAACCAACGTAAGCTACTATGGTCCGTTATGACCTTAAAATCGTAGCCTTCTACATAACAGCGAAACTTCTTAACTGCCCATATGACGGCCAAGCATTCTCGTTCTGCAACGCTGTAATTTCGCTCTGCACTGGACATGGTACGACTAGCGAATTCTAATACTCGCTATTCGTCGTTTACAACTTGTAAAAGTACTGCTCCTAGACCCGAGTCACTTGCATCTGTTTATATGACAAATTGCGAGTCGAACTGGGGACGATGTAATAATGGAGCCGATGCTATTAAAGCTTTTATCTGCTCAAAAGCAATCTCCTGATCGCTTGACCATGCATACTTACAGTCCTTTCTTGTAAGTCTGGTCAGTGGCTCTGCTAACATAGCAAAATCTTTCAGGAATTTCCTGTACCACGAAGCTATACCCATAAAACGTCTCAACTGTTTTAAGTTTTAAGGAGCTGGGTATTCAATAATGGGTTTAATCTTTTCTGGGTCTGGCTTAAAACCATCTCTATTTACTAGAACACGCAGATATTTTACCTCTTCTCGGCAAAATATGCTTTTCTCATGACTGATCGTGAGACCTGCAGCTTTGATGCGCAGTAATACTTTCTCGAGCCACTTCATATGATCATCGAACGTCTCAGTTGCGACAATGATATCGTGTAGATATGAAAATGCATAAGGCTCGAGCCCTGGACCTATGACCTTATCGATTAATCTTTGAAAGGTCGCGCCAGCGTGGCTAAGGCCGTACGGCATACGTTTGAATTGGAAAAGGCCCATGCCAGGTACCGTAAATGCCGTTTGAGCACGTGAATTTTCTTTCATCCTAATTTGATGATAAGCACTGCTCAAATCCATTGTAGAGATGTATCTTGCTTTCTGCAGTTTACGCAAGATATCATCCATTCTTGGCAATGGGTACGCATCAGGTTTTGTAACTGCATTAACTTTCCTAAAGTCAATACAAAACCTAAACTTACCGTTCGGTTTTTTAACCCTGACCACTGGGCTTGACCAGCCGCTCATTGAGGATTTGATAATATCTGCTGTAAGCATTTCATTGACCTGTTCGTGCATCCACTCTTCGACCTTCTTAGACACAGGGTAATATTTCTTTTTAATTGGCCGTGCAGATCCTGTATCGATTTCATGTTCGATCCAGTCCGTACAGCCTATAGGGGTATCATCTTCTCCTAAGATTTCTATTACCAAACTCTTAACACGAGCTCGATCAGCGGCTGATACATCAGCCAAACCTACTGATTCTAACTTTGCAACATGCATCTGTCTGAGCGCTGCCACTTCTAAATTCACTTTCACATTAGTACCCTTAAAAGAAAGTTTATTTTCACAGGGGTCAAACATAGCCTTAAATGCTCGAATAAAATTTCCTCCTAGATAACATGGTTCATCTAGGGTCGGGATGATCGCAGAACGGATTGTCTTTGTAATTCCGCCTACTGTAAATGGGAGGTCAACATAACCTACTAACGAGCATGATCTACCATCTGCTACTTTAGCAAATCTACCTGTAGCTAGTATCAAAGGTGTGTTGCAGGCTGCTGCTAGTTGCAAGCCTGTAGAGTTCATGACTGTACGTGATGCGCCTGGATCGTACAAAGCTCTGATACGATAGTCTCCGATCACTACCGTGAGCCACCATCGAGCTTCATCATCGATATCTGATTGCAGATGTTCTTCCTGTTCACTTGTCTCTGCCTGACAAGTGCGAGACTCGCTCTGCTCTGCTACTAAGGTTTCCGGTAACTTCTTGTCTACTATCTTTCTTCTACTTGTTCCCTTGCCCTTTTCCCGCACATTGGGGGCAAGACCATTGCGGTAACAACTGAGGTTAGGGTTTCGATTTCTTGTACCTCCTTGATTACCCATGTTGGCCTTATCTCTATTTGGGTTTTCTGTCTGATTTTCTGAAGCTTGTCCAGACTGATTTATATTATGAGGTGCAGGTTGCCTGTCTCTGCCTTCAGACATCTTATCTAACCGAGAGATTATTTGCATCATCATTTTAGCTATATTAAACTGTTCGGACGCCGGTGGTTTTTCTTGTGTTGCGGCGACCTGGTGTTTATTCTCTTTTCGTTTGGGCATAGGACGGTAAGCTACGTCAGGTAATAAAGAGTGTTCCGGCGGAGGAGGTGGCCTATATGCTCTCTCTGCATCTATTGTTAATTCAGCTTCAACTGCTTTTTCTAAAAGTGACTCTACATCCACAATCTCATCTCTTCTTACCATACGTTGAATCTCAAGTAAGAGATTGCGGTGCAGTAGATCGAGCTGTTGTCCTAAATCTGGTAATGGGATCTGTTTTAATATGATTGCTTGTAAACACGTTATATAATCACGCACAGGTTCGTCTTTACCTTGCGTTCGTCTGTTTGCTTCAGATCGCAATCTTTGTTGAAATCGTCTACTATGTCCATACCAACGTAGAGCAGCTTCTTTAAATTCAGCCCAAGTATTCCACGAATGTCTGTTATTTCTGTACCACGTGGCTGCTACGTCTGATAACAGTTCGGAAAGCGAGGACAATAAGTCGCTCTCGCTAAGTTTAGCCAGCGCTCGACACTCTTCTACTCTCGTTAGGAAGAGTTCTATGCTTTGTCCTCGTTCGCCTGAGAATGTAACATTCCATCGGCGCACTATGTGACCTACGTCTGTATTTTTATTTGCATCTGCTCGACGGTCACTTTGCCTGGTCAGATTAGCGTTATCTGTCGCACTGTTTGCAGTGTGAGGGGTCCCTCCCCCCTCGACTTTACGTGCTCTTGCCGTACTAATTGGTGGATTATTACGGTTTCTGTTGTTTTGCTGATCTGTACCTGCATTATTATTCGCTTGGCTATTTATTGGGCTACTACTGTTATTATAATGTACGCTAAATGTATCTCGAAAGTTGACGTGCTGTTCGATACTTTTATTTTTTTGGAAGTTATCCCGTCTAGTTGGCGGATTATTACGGTTTCTGTTGTTTTGCTGATCTGTACCTGCATTATTATTCGCTTGGCTATTTATTGGGCTACTACTGTTATTGTAATGTACGCTAAATGTATCTCGAAAGTTAACATGCTGTTCGATACTTTTATTTCTTTGTAAGTTATCCCGTCTAGGTGTTTCTTTACCTGTAGCCTGGTCGAACAACTGTGTGCTTGATGATTTAGGTTGTGATAATACTTCCACTTTTTGTGATAACGAATTCACTATGGTTGACATTCCTTCCATTCTGGAAGACACCTCTTTCATCTGGTTGTGCATGGCGGTGAGGTAGTTTATCAGTTCTTTTGGTACGTTAGAGACATCTAGTGCTATTTTACTTGTTTGTTGCACGTTGGGATTTCCAAGTACCACCTGATCATTACGCATTTCGCTTTGCGTAATGTTACTTAACGTAGCATTTAAATTTCTCACCACTGTTTCGTCATTACGTAATACGGTGAGTGGGTGCTCCTCGTATGGGTCTACGTTTTCGTCCAAGATCGTAGACCCTGTCTTTTCAAATATGGTTCTTTCGATGAACTCTTTCTTGGCCGAAAGGCGGTGTTGTCGCATCGCCATTTCGTTTTTTTCAGGGTTAGACTGTTCGAAGTCCACTGCCGTATAATTTCCCAACAGCCATCCTACTAATCGGTGTGACTGTTCGAAATACATCCCTTCTTGCTTCAATTCTAACGTTTGAAGCGAGTCTACTAGATCGTCTTCGGACAAGCACGTTGCCCATTTATGGACCTTTAGAGCGGTAGCTTTATAATTTTTGTCGCCCGTTTTTTGTTGTGTAGCCATCTTGAATTGTTTATCTTCTTTCTTGATTATATCTATATCTTAACCTGATCGCACGCAAGTGTGCTACTAAAGGCTTGCAGTGTGTGTGTGTGTATTCGCTATATATATAATAAATAATATTTCAGTTCGTATATGTGTGGTTAGAAACTAAGCCGCACACATACGATGTGAAAAGAAACGAGAAAATATATGTATATATAATTTTAAAAAATATTCATGTATATTATGTTTTGGTTTTTGGATTTATTCGTTAAAAAGTAATAACTATTATTATTTTAGTAAATATTTAAAAAATTTCCAACTCTATTGTTTTATTTTTTACTACAAAGCAAAAAAAAATATATATATCAGTAAAAACTGGTATTAAAATCTTCAAAATACGCGGCTAAATCCAAAAGCCTGTGTGTTTTTAAACTTTAGTTAAAAGCGCACACCTAACTGTGTAAGGATAATTTATTTATTATACATTTGTATTTAATGAGTAGTGTAACAAAAAAAGGAAAATTTTTTTTTAATGAAATCTTCGAGAAATTTCTAAATTATTTCTACAACACACACTGCGCCGATCGATTGCCTCGCTACGAGCTTACAATCTTTGATGAGAGAGAATTAAAATTCAAAAAAAATCTTTACTATATGTACATAAGGTTATGTAATTTAAATTCTATTGAATTCTAAAAAAAATTCCTGATCCTTTAATGTATATACAAAAAAAAATTTTATCTTAATTTTTATTGAATTAGATTTAATATTAAATTTCGAAAATTTTCTCTTATTGAGATTAAATTATTTTTGCATTAAAGGGTTGTTAACACTTTATTTAATTTCAGCTTCCTTGCCAGTTGAAATTAATATTCTCTCTCACTTATAAGTCAACCATATATGACTAACAACCTGATCGATAAGAGAGGTATATATAATAACACACGTCTTTATTTTGAATAAGTTCTAAATGCCTGTTCGCTTTTTCTCTTAAAGCGAACGGCAGCATGCAGAGTTATATTTCTTAATCTTAGTGTCTATGCTAAGCTATGTCAATTGCGTCTGTGCGTTACTTATGGAGAAAGAGAGAAAAAAAAAAATTTTGCTGGGACACGTGGGAACGCACACTCGTAACGGAAAATTACAACGAAAAGAAAAATTTCAATAATATGTAATTTCGTTCGGAAATTTTGCTATGTATTTTTCGAAAAGGAAATTTAATTTAATTTTGTTGAACTTTTCAATTAACTTCCAAAATTCAAATTCACTTATCTCAAAAGAAAATTTTTAACACGTGCTACAGTTAATTTCTGGACGCCCTCTATAGTATCTAAATTCACGATTCTACATAAGAAAGTGCGCAAGCCATTTTGCAATTTAACTAACGTCCAAAAATCTTTTCACTTCGCCACGACTATACGTTTGTCGCCATTTTTACTTTATGTACGAAAGCCTGTTCCCGTCGACGCTTCTATTCGTTGGGCGCCATTTTGTAACGATTATTTCGCCCGTTACAAAAAGAAATTAGATTTTTAATTCCATTTAATTGTTAGCTAAGACTATGTACTCTTGTTAGAATACGGAGCTGCCAGAATTTATATTAAATATGATGAACTAGCAACAGACTCTGGCAAAGCTAGTTAGTATATTAGATTGATGTGCGACGGAGTATTTTTCTATCAGCTCGTCGCTGCGCGTCTCTCTCTCTCTCTCTCTCTCTCTTACCTGATCGAGAGACGCGATGCCGCTAGCGCAGTTCTCCTTATTTTTATTCGGTTTAACTTTCTTAGTTAAACCTATTCAATATTTTACATAGAAAATATATATGTTTTACTATGATAAAAATAAGGACCGCGGAGGCGTCGGGGTAAGCGACAGGTACAGGCTTATTATATGATATGCACATACAGCAGAGATAAAATAAAGATTTTATATTTAAAGTAATAAAGTAAAATACAAAATCAAGAATTGAAACGTTAATGATAAAATAGAAGAAATAATTAACTAGTATGGCAATGTTTGAATTACAATAAAAATAGCAATAGGGGAGGACGCGACGCGAACTAAATTGTGCTATAACACAAGTAATATCACGCACGCACTTTATAACGTAAAGTTTCTGCGAAGAAAGAAACCTTACTTTAAAAACTTACAATTACTTATGACAACATCGAGAAGCTTCTCTTACACCGAAGACTCTACGCTGATCGCTCGCTCGTTGGCCAACGGTCGCGACGCTGCAGCAATCCTGGTCGCGGGAGCTAGTCGAAGCCCGCTCTCGAGAAATCGTCTCTGAACGAACAAAGGCCGCTATCTTCCTTAATCAGGATAACGCCTTGGGTTTGATAATGCACGTGTCTCACGGTTCGTATAGAAGCACGAGTCTTGACACGGAATAAATGCACTAACAATCATTAATAAAAATATTATTAAGTTCAAATAAAGCATTATTTTCTTTATTTTCATTAAAATTTTTAACAAAATAATTAGTAGTGGAGGTTGGCACGCTTGCGCACAGGGGGTTTGCGGAATTTCCATTTTACCATGTTTGATGTCATTTATTCTTTTAAGCAATAATTGTGCAATTTATAAAATTTATCATAAAAATTATTAACTTAATATGTTTGTTCTATATATTTAAAATAAAAGCAGTAGGTGCAAACAATAAAAATTAGCATAGACTCTCTCCATCTCACTCTTATACTCGCACATCAAGCATAAAAATCTACGTTGTGCTGTGCGACTCATAACGAAGATGGATATATGCGTATACTATATCATAGTATACAAGTAATTTTTTATCCTCGTTACAAGTGGTACACTTGATTCATTAGATACCCATTATGAAATAACTCAAAGTAATAATCAAAATATTAAAAAACATTGATCTAATTTAAAATATAAAAATTATAATGTTAAAAGAACATTTTGAACTTCAAATAATTTCAATGTATTAATGATTTACAGTTTTACTTAGTAGTAGAGGTTAACGCGCTTGCGGAATTTTCATTTTACCATGTTTGATGTCATTTATTCTTTTAAACAATAATTGTACATTTTATAAAATTTATCATAAAAATTATTAACTTAATATGTTTGTTCTATATATTTAAAGTAAAAGCAGTAGGTGCAAACAATAAAAATTAGCAAGAAGCTTTTTAAATTATGGGATTTGAATTAAATTGAGGATCAAAGAGGATGAGCTAAGGAGCAGCTGAGGAAGAGCAACAAAAACGTAAAATAACGTAAAATAACACCAAAAAAAGGTAAAATTTGAGGATTTACCTGGGGAGGAGTAAAAATGGCCTAGAATGACGTAAAAATAACAGAAAAAAGTGATGGAATTTTTGAGGAAGAGAGATGGAAGAGAAAATGAAGACATGAGGAAACTCAAAAAAAGAGAAAAAAAAGAGGGGAGGAAGGGAAAAGGAAAAGAAAAGGAAGAGAAACAAATAACGTAAAATAACGTAAAAAAAGGGGAAAAAAGAGGATCAAAATCAAGCTTGGGGAACTGGGCGAGTAATTATAAATTTCATAAAAAATAATTATTAAAATAAATGCGGAATCGTTTGCAGATTTTGCAATATGCATTAAATTAATTGTGGAAACAATGGTTTTCGAGAAAATTAAAATAATGTATTTTAGGATCCTAAAAAAAGAAAATACGGCTACTTCTTACAAATCGTGCATAAATATAATAAAAATCATTGGAATCGATTGCAATTTAATTGCGGATTCCATAAATGTTTTCATAATTAGCGTAACCCGTGTAATTATAGAGAAGATAATTTTTTCTAATATTCATTTACTATTACCCCCACCAGCCGCACCGTATAAATCAAATGATCATGAATTTTAATAAAATTAATATTTAAACAATTGTGGAATCGTTTGCAGATTTTGCAATATGCATTAAATTAATTGTGGAAACAATGGTTTTCGAGAAAATTAAAATAATGTATTTTAGGATCCTAAAAAAAGAAAATACGGCTACTGCTTACAAATCGTGCATAAATATAATAAAAATCATTGGAATCGATTGCAATTTAATTGCGGATTACATAGATATTTTCATAATTAGCGTAACTCTTGTAATTATAGAGAAGATCATTTTTTTTAATATTCATTTACTATTACCCCCACCAGCCGCACCGTATAAATCAAATAATTATGAATTTTAATAAAAATAATATTTAAACAATTGTGGAATCGTTTGCAGATTTTGCAATATGCATTAAATTAATTGTGGAAACAATGGTTTTCGAGAAAATTAAAATAATGTATTTTAGGATCCTAAAAAAAGAAAATACGGCTACTGCTTACAAATCGTGCATAAATATAATAAAAATCATTAGAATCGATTGCAATTTAATTGCGGATTCCATAGATATTTTCATAATTATTTAAATGAATTTATGTTAGAATTATTTAAACTTTAGCTAACTGTTTTTAAAAGAACATTTTAAAAATAAATAATAATAGTAAATAAATGATAAAAAAATTATTTTCTTTATAATTACAAGGGTTACGCTAATTATGAAAACATCTATGGAATCCGCAATTAAATTGCAATCGATTCCAATGATTTTTATTATTTTTATCCATGATTTGTAAGCAGTAGCCATATTTTCTTTTTTTTAGAGATCCTAAGATATATTATTCAATTTTTCTCAAAATTAATTATTCCCACAATTATTTTAATGCATATTGGAAAATCTGCAAGCGATTCCACAATTGTTTAAATATTATTTTTATTAAAATTCATAATTATTTGATTTATACGGTGCGGCTGGTGGGGGTAATAGTAAATGAATATTAAAAAAATGATCTTCTTATAATTACAAGAGTTACGCTAATTATGAAAATATCTATGGAATCCGCAATTAAATTGCAATCGATTCCAATGATTTTTATTATATTTATGCACGATTTGTAAGCAGTAGCCGTATTTTCTTTTTTTTAGGATCCTAAAATACATTATTTTAATTTTCTCGAAAACCATTGTTTCCACAATTAATTTAATGCATATTGCAAAATCTGCAAACGATTCCACAATTGTTTAAATATTATTTTTATTAAAATTCATGATTATTTGATTTATATGGTGCGGCTGGTGGGGGTAATAGTAAATGAATATTAGAAAAAATTATCTTCTCTATAATTACACGGGTTACGCTAATTATGAAAACATCTATGGAATCCGCAATTAAATTGCAATCGATTCCAATGATTTTTATTATGTTTACGCACGATTTGTAAGCAGTAGCCGTATTTTCTTTTTTTAGGATCCTAAAATACATTATTTTAATTTTCTCGAAAACCATTGTTTCCACAATTATTTTAATGCATATTGCAAAATCTGCAAACGATTCCGCATTTATTCTAATAATTATTTTTTATGAAATTTATAATTACTCGCCCAGTTCCCCAAGCTTCAAAATCAGGTAAGAGGACGAGGAAAAAAAGAGAAGGAGAGGATCTTGGTCGTAGAAATTTCCCTTACAACTATAATATATATATATATATATATATATATATATATATATATATATATATATATATATATATATATATTGTTACAGGCATTAAATTAAATTGCAGAAGATATACTTGTAGCCTTTTGTTACAAGTATCTTACCTGTTATAATGTAATCAGCTGATCACTTGCACCAGCCGCTCAGATCTCGTACCTCAATTACAATACAAAATGAAATAATTAACTGTGCAATTGCTTTTGTTAATACAAAAGCGTGCAAATTGCCAGTTATATATATTATAAATTTAATATATATTAAATGAGATCAGGTACTCGGGCGTGGTAATTCTTTACCACATCAAACAGAATAAATATCAAGTAAACTTTATTTAACAAGAAAATAATTGATAAAGTTAATTGAAAGTTAAAGAAATAAAACAAAAGTAACAGATATTAGATTTAACGCTTAGGCCGAGCTTATAAAACTATCTAATAGTTTATTACTTAAATAAGTAAATGCACTGCAAAATACAATTAATCACGCGTAATCAAATAGAAAAGAAATGATAAAGAAAAGCTGGCTTTCTGCCTCTCTCTTTCACACTGCTTAAATATGCCGCGTGATTGTGTATGTAGTTCAGCTGTAATCAAACCAAAAGATTTCGTGTCATATATGGCATGCGGCGATCCGTCTACATATACAAGTATTTGACGCCACTTAAACACTTACTTACACAACACTGTAAAACACGTGGCTTTGACAAATGTAAATAATTAAAAAGATAAATACTTCTAATCAGAGAAAGCGCGGCAAAAAGCTAGCAAGTCCTACAATGGTGGTACGAACAATAATGAGATCAAAAGAGTGAGCTATCTTCCTCTCTCTTTCTATTGTTTCTACCTGCGCGCGTCTCATTTCCACAGACCTCATGTAAGCCGACACAAGGCGCCTTACACGTGCTTATTTGAGTTCATCGTGTGCTGCCCACGCCTAGGAGCTGACACAGCCTACATGACGAGTATAGCATCGATACTCGTTACATCTCCTCTTCAGACGTTGCGTATCCTCTAGATGCAACTTCTGTACCAGAAGTTGGGATTCAGAGATGACAAATGAATCACGCGCATGACTACAAGTACCCTCTCATTATTGTATGTATAAAAAAAAATATGTACAATATATACAGTTTTGTACATGTTCTCAGGACCCGACGAGTGACCTCACAACAGTCCTGGTTGACGCTAGTCACTTCTGGGTCCTCTGTGAGTGTCTCTTCAAGGTCACTTGCTTCGATTGTGTGTCGCGTTGTTGAGACACTTGGCCGGGTCTCTGATGTCAGGCATTTCACACCAGTAGCGATACCAAGTTATCCTTGGCTCTGCTGGTCGTGGATCCTCGCTAGTGTTGTTGCTACCTGACGATGGTTGTGACTTTGACCGCTTCCTGAATTTACTGCTTAATGTTGAAGGGTGCATCTACAGGTTGCGTGTCGCTCGAGATCGCGGTGGGACATTAGCAGATGTCCCAGCTCGCTTCTTTAATTCCTTAAAGCGGGCCGCCACTTCTCAAGCTTTACGCTATTTGGCCTTTTTTTCGCGACGAGCTCGATCTCATTGTCGTCGGAGCTCCTCAGCGCGTTGTCTCTCGACGGCTTGGCGTTTACAACGCGCCGTCCTTTTAGCCCTTCACTCCGCTATGTGGGACGCTTCTTGTCTCCACAGCGCCACCCGTTCTTGAAAGTCCTTGGAATATATTGTGGCGCTAGGGTGTTGTTGATGAAGACTGTCCCACATGCGAAACGTCTCATCGCGCTCGCGCTTAGTGGCCATCTTGGCTTCTTGGGCTACCTCAACTTTCTGCCAATTCGCGTCAGTCCATTTGGTGGCGCTATGACGTGGTGGCGCTATGACGTTGACCAAGTCGTCGCAGAGGAGGTTCTGTCTGTAACTCCTCTTTTTCTGGCTTTGGTCAGGCCGTTGCGTCGCCGTAGGTCCAGAAATCTGCTGACCATCTGTATCGCCTAATGTTGGCAGCAGGATTGGGTCGACTTTTGATGTAGCTTGGGGTTCAGGTCCATTCGTTCAACCCAATCCACTCGACGAATTGACGTTGGCCTTAATTATTTCGTCGATGGTCAGCTGAGGTCTGTTTATGCGCTCTGCTTCCTCTGTATCTTCAAGCTCCCGCTCATTCGCCATACATGCTTTCATGGCAGGGAAGCCATTGGTTATTATCAACCACGACCGTTTGACATAATCTGACGGGTCATCCTGCATGAACAGGTTCTCTAATCTTGAGACGTCCTTTAATGAGAAGGTTACGGTCGAAGTTTTATCCTTCTGAAATGAACAAAAAGGGAATGGGTCACATGTAGTGCTAGCTAGTCTCTTTTGGTTTTGCTACGCGTTTTTCGCGGCGAATCAACATTTCGATCGGCAGTCGGGGCTTCATTGGCTGTATCTTTCGGTCAGCTGCGTTTTCAAGGCGTCGGGGTTTCCGTGGAATTAGCCAGAGTTCAAGGCTCAAATCCTATATTTGGTCTCTTTACTAAATGGACAGCCTTTCTTGGTCTACCTCTTTTCCTTTTCGCACGTCCACTCTCAGTGAATTCTGCTCGCATGCACTGTGGTACCGACAGTGTACCCATGCTTGCTTGCTCCCCGTCTGGAGCTGCATCGTTGACGCTGCGTGGGTCGCCCGTCACTCGTTCCTCCATCGTTAGTTGTGAATCTTCCTCACCATCTTTTGGTTGTTTACCTGGAACGTATTCCTTCAAGTGTTCAGAGTGGATATTTTTATCAATCACACCTTCAACATTTAACAAGTTGTGAACATTCAAGCCTTTGGCTTCGGTAATTACATATGGTCTGGCGTATTTTAGTGATAACTTTGCAGCAATCCCTTGTGCTGCTGAAGAAAGGACCTTATTCCTGTTCGAGACAAAATCTCCTACTTTGGAAGTACAAGATCTTCTTTTTGCATTGTAATACCGAGCTTTCCTGGCTTGCTGGGCTTTGGCACGGTCAACAGCATGTTCAAACAAACATGGTTGATTTTCCATTCTTTCTTTCCACGCTTGTCTCGCTTCATTAATCATTTCTTTCGCTGTTGCCAGCTCTTATTGTCTTTTAGCCGAGCCAGGTGGCTTAGGTTGTCTGCCATAGTTTAACATCGTGGGACTTATGCCTGTAAAGCTTTGCGTCGCCGTATTCAGAGCAAACACGCTCTCTGGCAAATTTTCATTCCACGAACTATGTTTTTTCTGGATGTAGGACACTATCATTGTTTTTATTATCCTATTCACCGTCCCCATAGGGTTTGCCTGAAGATGATACGGCGGTAGTTGAATGATACATTCCCGCGTTTATTAAGAACTCATCTATGAACATGTTCTAAAATTCAGACCCATTGTTTGGAAGGAATACTTCCAGTGATCAAAATCCATATCAGGATTCTTTCCCTGAATGCTTTTATTATTCTTGACGTTTGCCTGCCTAATCGGAATACATTCTATTCATCTTGTAAACAGATCTTGAAAGATGAGAATGAACTCGAATCTGCTCTTACTCCTAGATAGTGGACCGGTGGTATCTCCAGCCACGACTTGCCAAGATTCTTCGATGATTCTACGTCCCACGAAGCCCATTGGAACTCTTTGTTCCACCTTGCATTGCTGGCATATGACGCACGATCTAACATATTCTTTTATGTCAGAATATATACGTGGCCAAAAATAATATCTGATCGCTCTATTGTACGTTTTCTCACATCCCAGATGTCCAGCTGTTGGGTCGTCGTGGCATTCTCGTAAGGTGGCTACTTTGGGATAACTAACTTCCAAGCGTCTCTATTATCCAGTAGTTATTCTATTTCTGGATCTGGACGATAGTAGTACAGATTGCCACCTACGATTTTCCATTTTAGATATTCAGTTGGTTTATGCACCACCTCTTGATACATTTCTTTATACCAAGGATCTTCTGTTCCTGATGAGCAAGTTATTAATTCTACGGATGCCTTATCGTCCTTGTACATACGAAATAATGCATCTGGCAGGGATTAAAACTGCCTTTTCTGTGTTCAACTTCTAAGCTATGAGCTTGAAATTTCAATGCCCATCTAGCAAGTTTGCTAGTGGGGTTATTCAGCAAGGCATTCCCTTTCATTGACACTGTAGTTTCTCTCAGCAGTTAATAACGTTTGACTTGCGAATTCTAACACTTTCTTCGTTGTCGACTATCTGCATCAATACTGCAACTAACCCAGTGTCACTGGCAACCGTTTGGACCACATAGTTTCCGTCACAATTTGGTCTTTGAAGCACAGGAGCAGTAACTATCATTGCTTTTAAGCTCGTGTAACACGCTGAGGTATTTGACTCCTGGTTGACAAAACACAATTTTCTGTTTATTTATTGTCAAAAATTTTTGAAATATCTATTAAATCTCTCATCAAATGTTTCAAGAGACGTTTTAGAAATATTTCATGTAAGATATATAAATAATTATAAACAATCCATGAAATATTTAAAATATTTCATAAACAGCATAGCCGAATAAGTATGTGAAAATAGCCTTAGTTTGGATTTTTCCGAAACTTTGCTTATTCTTTTGTCTTGTCAATAAACTAAGATCCTGAAAGTTTCAGATCCCTAGGCTCAAAATTGGCTTCATAACCTCAAAAAACGTGTTTTTTTGTTTTCTTGTTATGATTAGGTAAATTCCTAATAGTTCTCCAAAATTCCAAATCAAGGTAAAAAAGAACGGTGAAACGCATATATTAAGTGACTATATAGAACCTTAAGAGCCTCAACCATAACCTAAAAATACTTTTGAAAATTTCAAAATAGCCTGTACATTAATTTTATTGATGCATTTTAATTTGTGACTTCTAAAAACTTTTCTTTTTATAAAATCCATCATTCATAATTTTTGCTTATCTGTAGGAATGGTGGAAAGTACCTAAAATTTAAAAAAACTGAAAATTTTAAGGATTTATGGCGTTTTAGAGGCTTAATTGCATTATGAACATGAGAATAACACCAAAAACACGTTCAGCGACCCAGAAAACCCCTAAATATTGATAGTTAGTCGGATTTATATCATATTCATCCATAAAATACGAGAATAAGCTTAAAAAAATCATTTTCCGACCAAAAAGACTCCTGTAGTCTTTTTATTATTACCCTAAACTATAATTTCACTACTTTTTTTTCAAAGTAACCTTAAAAATTTATTCACTGACCAATAAACTCCTTGATACTGATTGTTAATTTTATTTAGTACGATTTTTGGCCGAAAGATATGAAATTAACCTCAAAATATTCACTTACAAGGAGAGCACCCCACCTCCGGAAAATGGATTCGGCTGAAACTGTAGGATATGATTTTTTGATGAAAAAAAATTAATCCGGGTTTTTTTTCGTCGAATATGCCCCCTAGACAAAGATATAGACATTTTTTCAAAAATATGGCGAATGAAAGTTTTTATAAGAACTTAAATATCCGAAGAACTAAGAATCTCGAAAAAAAATACATAGGAGATAAAATGAAGCACGAATTGAATGCTTTGGTATAAGTTTTGTTGCATCAAAAAAGCTTTTCTTGTTCGAAAGTTATTCTTAATTAAATTTTACCACGTATTTACTTAATATTTTTAGCATATAAAATATGATCAATTTTTCACGATATTTTATTAACATATTTTAATCGTCTGTAACTTTGAAATCACTAAAGATTTTTTAACGCAACAAAGCTTAAATTAAAGTATTCAATTCGTGCTTTATTTCATCTCATGCATTTTTTTGTAAAAGTCTTAGTTCTTTGGTTATTTAAGTCCTTATAGAGGATCTTATTCACCATATCTTAAAAAAAATGTCTATATTCTTGTCTAGGGAGCCTATTCGACGAAAAGGAAAAACTCGGGTTCATTTTTTTTTATAAAAAAATCATATCCTGCAGTTTTAGCCGAATCCGTTTCCCGGAGGTGAGGTGCTCTCCTTGTTAGTAACTAAACATGACCTCAACTATTATTTTTCTGTCGTATTTAAAACAACATATTAGACAAAAAAATATATTGGAGGATTCTAAGAACTGCTCACTGCGATTGTTTATATTGTTCTGTACGATATTTTTTCAAGTACCACGAAAATATCGCAAAATAATGCGCCAAATAAATTACTAGTTTTTTATTTGCTTACTGTTCGTTATTCATTATTTTTCTTTATAATTCAGTTGAATTCACTTTTTAATTTTAAATATAATTATTTCATAATAATTTAGTGATAAAATATTTTTTTTTAAATTTTGAAAAAAAAAAATTGTGTGTACCGAGGTTTGAACCCACGATCAAAACAAAAAATAATACATGCTTATCAAACCCTCCACAAGTTTAATCACATTTAAATTTTAACTTAAATGATTTTGAATACCGTAAATAACGGGATTCTTATCGGGGCATGATTTCTTTTATATAATCAGAAACAACATCTTCTACGGTAACACTAACAAATATAAACTACAGAGCTGTCCTGCACAGCATGAAATGTTTTGGAATATTTCGAAAATATTTTAAACGTTTTATACTGTGTGGGGCTCACCTGGTTGCTTGTACTCCAACACAAGCTCGGCTCGCTTGTGTATCTTTAAAATAGTCAAATATTTTAGTAATATTACATTACCATTTTGATGTTAAGTACTTTTAAATTATGCTGTAGCACAACATGAAATACTTTTGCTGGCTAGGAGCATTATTTGGCGATATTTTGGTGGTTCCCGACAAAATATCGCACTGAACAATATAAACAATCTCAGTAAGAAGCTCTTAGAATCCATCAATATGTTTTTGAGGTTATTTCAAAGAACTCATACAAAAAATTGTTTCAAATACGTCAGAAAAATGATAGTTGAGGTCATTTTTAGTCACTATATGCATTTTTTGAGGTTAATTTCATATCTTTTGGCCTGAAATTGTACTGAATAAGATTAAAAATCAGTACCAAGGAAGTTATTGGTCAGTGAATAAATTTTTAAAGTTACTTTTTATGAATATATATGATATGAATTCGACTAAATATCGATATTTAGGAGATTTTTTTGGTCGCTGAACGTGTATTTGTTGTTAATTTCATAATCAGAATGCAATAGAGCCTCTAAAATGCTATAAATCTATAAAATTTTCAGTTTTTCTATATTTTAGATACTTTCTACCATTCCTACAAAAATCTGCAAATAATATGAATGATCGATTTTATGAAAAGTAAAGTTTCTAAAAGTCAAAAATAAATATGCATTTATACCATTGATGTACAGGCCATTTTGAAATTTTCGAATTTATTTTTAGGTTATGTTTGTGACTCGTAAGGTTTTATATAGTCACTAAATATATGCGTTTTATTGTCCTCTTTTACCTCAATTTCGAATTTTGAAGATCCATTGAGAATTCACCTAATCATAGCAAAATAAACCGAAAAACACGTTTTTTGAGGTTATGAAGCTAATTTTGACCATAGGGATCTGAAAATTTCAGGATCTTAGTTTTTTGACAAGACAAAAAAAAAGCAAAGTTTCAGGGAAATCCGAGCATTTTTACATGCTTATTCGGCTATGCTCTTTACAATCAAACTCTCGATACAAAGAAAAACTTTAATTTTCTGGTGTGGCACCGTCAAGTGGGCGCCATTGTAACAGGTGGTAAATTAAATTGTATAAGATATACTTGTTACCTTTTTTTACAAGTATCTTAGCTGTTATTATGTAATCAGCTGATCACTTGCACCAGCCACTCAGACCTCGTACCTCAATTACAATGCGAAATTAAATAATAAATTGTGCAATTGCTTTTATTAATACAAAAGCGTGCGAATTGTCAGTTATACATATGAAATAAATTTAATATATATTAAATGAGATCAGGTACTCGGGTGTGGTAATTCTTTACCACACCAGACAAAATAAATACCAAGAAAATTTTATTTAAAAAGAAAATAATTGATAAAGTTAATTGAAAGTAAAAGAAATAAAACAAAAGTAAAAGATATTAGATTTAACGCTCAGTCCGAGCTTATAAGACTATCTAATAGTTTATTACTTAAATAAGTAAATGCACTGCAAAATACAATTAAATATTACATGCGATCGCATACGAGGTTGCAACCAACGTATCTTTTAATCTCAGTGATCACGCGTGATCAAATACAAAAGGAATGATAAAGAAAAGCTGGCTTTCTGTCTCTCTCTTTCACACTGCTTAAATATGCCCCGTGATTGTGTATGTAGTTCAGCTGTAATCAAACCAAAAGATTTCGTGTCAAATATTGTATGCAGCGATCCGCCTACACACACAGATATTTGACACCACTGATACACTCACTAACACAACACTGTAAAACGCATGGCTTTGACAAATGTAAATAATTAAAAAGATAAATACTTTCAATTAGAGAGAGAGCACGGCAAAAAGCTAGCAAGTCCTACAATGGTGGTACGAATAATAATGAGATAGAAAGAGTGAGCTGTCTTCCTCTCTCTTTATATCGTTTTTACGTGCACGCGTCTCATTTCCACAGACCTCATCTAAGCCGGTACAAGGCACCTTACACGTAGTTATTCGAGCCCATCGTGTGTTGCCCTCGCCTATGTGCTGGCAGAGCCTACATGACGGGTGTAGCATCGATACTCGTTACAATATATATATTTATATATGCGACATTTCACACCAACTGAGAGGGAAAAAAAATAAAAATCGTTGAAACTCTGAGGAATTATTCTTTTTGTTACTCAAAAAATGCATAAAAAATTTTCAAGGATCTAGATTGAAAGGATCAAAAGCTACAGGGCCTTGAAATTTGGAAATTTTTCAAAATTTTTGGAAAAGTCCCAATTCTATCATTTTTTTCTGAAAATTCTGATATTTTAGAGAAAAATGCATAATAACACTTCTTGTTGTAAATGAAGAGACGAGTTAGCATGATTTTTTACAGACCTCAATTTTGCAGTTTTCTGATTGGTTCTTATATGTATAACATGAAAATTGAAATTATTTATTGTTCGCCACTCAAGAAATTGACTTTTGAGGGCTTATTTCCTTCTATTTTTCAGAAACTTAAAAATAAATGTTTGATTGTATAAGTCAGAGCCACCAATAAGGAGTGATGACAGTTCAAAATATAAATTTTCATGTATTATTTATTTTTTTTATTGAACATAGCCTGTCGTATATTATACATAAGCATCTGGTTTCAATATTTAAAAATTATTAAAATAAGTTTAAAAATCTTATAGTAGGATGTTATTTATCAATTAGAAGCTTAATTATAAATTAAACATTACTCCTTATTATAATAATTTCAATTACTTTGGAAAGGCAAATAAGACTTTCAGTTATTGTAAGCTTAAATAATTATTTTTAATAAAAATTTACTTATTTTAAAGAGTTGTTTCATCAGTAAAAAAGAATAATTGAATATTCATTATTTTACTCGGCTTAACTTTCTATAAAAAGTATCTGTTAAATAGAAAATGATATAATTTTGGAACACACACTGTTAAAGAAAATGATAGTGGCTTCCCATACATTTATCCTTACTTGTATAAATAAATTCAACAAGTTGTGATACAGTTAAACGTACAATATACCTGTAAACTGGGGCATCTGATCTAATATGCTGTCTAATCCTAGCAATTATAATTGCAACTATTTTTAAAAATTGAGCTCATTCTTGCTTAAATTCTTCACTTACACAAGAATATTCTCCGACATCAAAAGTTCAGAGGTTACTTTTATAGCACCAGGGCCATCAAATGGATTTTCAATTTTTTACGCTGATATTGATTTAATATCATCAGAAACTCTTTTATAATCAACAAGACAGTCTTTGCCTCCCAAGTACGTTGCGTCCATAGAATCTACACCCTAAAGAATTTGAACAATATATCCAAAAAAATTTTCAACCATCATATCATAATGTAAACAAAGATTTTCTAAACTCTTACTAATCTTCTTTCTATGTATCCAATTTCAGCGATTTTAACACACGATGACCACTATTAGTTTGTTGTCCTTCACAAGTCATCATTTTTAGAATATTAATAAAACTTCCCTTAGATCCTGATAATGCTATAACTAAGAGACTATTACTAGGATGAAGTTCTTTCAAACAGACTTTACTAGCATGGTCACGAATAACTGAAAATTTTTCAAAATTATGATTTTCATACTTTTCTCTTCGGAACAACCAGATTGACAAGGCAATCGACCACTTTCCATTTTATGAATGTACTTAGTACACTTTACATAGCCATTGTTAAGTAATTCCTGTTTTGCTTCTAATCAACTGTGTCAAGAAAATGTCATTTGATTCCAGAATTAAGTAAAATTTTTCTTCTATATCTCTCTGTCCAATGTTACCAGCAACTACAATTTTTTCATTAATATTCTTCATGAAATTAAGGAGTTTTCATTTGTGAACAGTAACGTCATAGTGAACAGTAACGATTGTCTCTTTTCATGTAAATAAATCCAGTATCAAAATATAAATCATATCTTGCTGATTTAATTTTCATATAGTCTAGACTATTAACAAGTACAAACATAACCTTGGTAAAGCAACACGCATGAATTTTGACTTTTGAAGCTTTCAGATTTATTGTATAAGATATTAAATCTTTTAAATAACTACCAACAAGAGCTAAAACTTCACCTTTCATTGTTTAATCATATAACCAATTGTATCCATCTCGTACCTATTATCTACACATAAACATCAATAACTGAAATAGGTCCACCAAAATACTAATCTTAAAAATAAAATTTCTGAACAAACAAAATAGCATTACGGATATAAATCAAAAGTACCATGCCAACAAGATTAAATTAAATGAAAAAATTTCTAGCTACAATAACTGTTAGTGCTTTAGTAAGAATAAGTCCAATTAATTTACAACCAATGTTTGCTGAATAAATCCATTTGATTTTTTAATTATAAAAGCAAATTCTTTTAAAACATCCCTTTTTGATTTCTCTTTTTATTCTAATAGAAGCAGAGAAAAAACTCAAACTATGAATAATAATACTTATTAAGAAGAAATAATACTGAGCAGCTTCAAACATTTTTAGATTAAGTCAGAATCTAAATTGAAAAAAAAAAGATTGCTACAGCTATTATTCACTAAAAATACTTTATAGATGTTCTTGACAAATCATGTTCTTTCTTTCTTTTTCTTTAACTGGCCTTTCGATTTTTCATTATAGGCCATCATCAATTTTTGCCCCGAGAGGACTTTTTATTATTAATTTTTTGTGTTGTTCCGAGGAACTCTCTATTTTGTGTTTTGTGTTCTTCGGGTTCTCTTCCCCACGGAAAACTACGAAAATTGTTTTTCCCAATTTTCCCAGGGAGTCAAAACCCCGATCCACTAGGACGCAAGCCAGCTGCCTTAAGCAACTGAGTTACTTTTTCGTCCTTTAACGACGGAGCTCGTAAGTATGTTCATAGGAACAAAGCACATGCAACAGAGGTGCTTGCTTGAAAAACAACCGCGAGCGGGATTCGATCCACGGTCCCCCGAGAATACGAATTCAATGCTCTTACCGACTGTGCCACAGACCGGCTCGACAAATCATGTTCTTACTAGTATGAAATTGTAGTTGAAAATTACATACATTCACAACCAATGAAATTGCACAATTTCAAACGTATAAATATTTGTATTATCATATCATCATAGCCATACTGACATTGCGTATTCGTTTCTGCTATAACTTATGCACAAACAAATTTAAATTTGCAGATAGATGCTTGTAGAAGCGTACTTCCTTGGTGATACTGAGAAACCAAGGTTAAGGAGATATACGTCTATATAAAAAAATTAATCTTTCTCTGAGATATGTTTTAAAATGGAAAAAGATTTACTTTTTGGCTTATTATTCAAAGTATTTAGTATTTTCTTATTATATGAAGATTTGTTATTATCATTTTGTTGACTATCTTAATTTTTGATGTTATGCATACCAACATTATCAAAATTTTTATTCACGTCATCGGTTACTATTACATTTTCTTTTAAGCAAAGAGATTGATGATTTAATTTTTTAATATCACCAATACTGGAAGCTCTTTTTGAATTTCTGTGCAGTTCAAAATAAGGTTATTGCTTTCATCACTTTCAGAGCTAATATAATATACATTGTCAGACTTGTTAACTATTGTGTTCAAAGATTTTTGAGTTTCTTGACTCTATCGAGATAGCAATTATATTTATTAATATAAATCCGCTATTTTCAATATAAATAAAAATAATTATTCAATAGCAATTGCGGTCTTCTGCTTAAAAAACTAAAGTATAGTCTGTTTATACTCTATGAAGATGGCAACTAGGAGTATCTATGGATATCTATGTATGTATTTGATATTGGATTTCCTGATTCTTTGGAATCCAATATATCATTATACCAAACGAATGCTTGTTATTTGCGTGTAAAACAAATAATTCGTTTTTTTAATAAATATGTAGAAAGCACAGTTGTTTCAAGAAGAACTCTACGCATATAGTTCATGACAATGACTGGAATTCTGAATCTCAAGAGACAAGGATAGAATGAGTTTTTATCATGACATAGACAAAAAAATAATGAAGTTTGAGATTGAATATAAGGATCGACTTTCAATTCGGGCACACAAAAAAGTAATGTTATTCAGTAAATAATTTACTTAATTTTTTACTTAAAATTCATACGTATTGCTTTACCAAGGTTATGTTTTTATTTACTAATAGTCTAAAGTGTATAGAAATTAAATCAGCAAGATATAATTAATATTTTGATAAGCAAGTACAGGATATTGTTTACATGAAAAGAGACAATCGTTACTGTTCACTATGACGTTACTGTTCACAAATAAAAACTCCTCAATTAAAAAAATGGTAGTTGCTGGTAACATTGGACAGAGAGATATAGAAGAAAAATTTTACTTGATTCTGGAATCAAATGACATTTTCTTGACACAGTTGATTAGAAGCAAAACAAGAATTACTCAACAATGGCTATGTAAAGTGTACTAAGTATATTCATAAAATGGAAAGTGGTCGATTGCCTTGTCAACCTGGTTGTTTCGAAGAAAAAAGTATTAAAATCATAATTTTGAAGAAAATTTCAGTTATTCGTGACCATGCTGGTAAAGTCTGTTTAAAGAACTTCATCCTTGTAATAGTCTCTTAGTTATGGCATTATCAGGATCTAAGGGAAAATTTATTAATATTCTACAAATGATGACTTGTGAAGGACAACAAACTAATAAAGGTCATCGTGTGTTAAAATTGCTGAAATTGGATACATAAAAAGAAGATTAGTAAGAGTTTAGAAGATCTCTGTTTACATTATAATATGACAGTTAAAAATTTTATTGGTGATATTGTTTAAATTCTTTATGGTGTAGATTCTAGGGACCCAACGTACATGGAAGGCAAAAACTGTCTTGTTGATTATAAAAGAGCTTTTGATGATATTAAATCAATATCAACGTTAAAAATTGAAGATCCATTTGATGGCCCTGGTCTTATAAAAGTAACCTCTGAACTTTTGATGTCAGAGGAATATTCTTGTGTAAGTGAAGAATTTAAGCAAGAATAAGCTCAATCTTTAAAAACAGTTGCAATTATAATTGCTAGGATTAGACAGCATATTATATCAGATGCCCCAGTTTACAGGCATATTGTACGTTTAACTGTATCACAACTTGTTGAATTTATTTATACAAGTAAGGATAAATGTATGGAAGCAAAAATTGATCAAGACACTGCAGTTGGTGCTTTAGCTGTACAAAGTATTGAAGAACCTGGTATTTGAATAACCTTGAAAACTTTCCATTTCGCTCGTGTAGCATCTATAAACATAACTCAAGGTGTATCTCGTATTAATGAAATTATTAATGCTAATCTAAAAATCAGTACTCCAATTGTAACAGCTCATTTAGAAGATGATACAGATCCTGAATTTAGATGTACTGGAAGCCACTATCATTTCCTTTAACAGTGTGTTCCAAAATTATATCATCGTTTTCCATTTAACAGATACTTTTTATAGAAAGTTAAGCTGAGTAAAATAATGAATATTTAATTATTCTATTTTATTGATGAAACAACTCTTTAGAATAAGTGAATTTTATTAAAAAATAATTATTTAAGCTTACAATAACTGAAAGTCTTATTTGCCTTTCGAAAGTGATTGTAATTATTATAATAAGGAGTAATGTTTAATTAATAATTGAGCTTCTAACTGATAAATAACATTCTACTGTAAGATTTTTAAACTTATTTTAATAGTTTTCAAGTATTAAAACCAGATGCTTATGTTTAATATACGACAGGCTATTTTCAATAAAAAAATAAATAATACATGAGAATTTATACGTTGAACTACCATAACTCCTTATTGGTGGCTCTAACTTACACAATCAAAAATTCATCTTGAAGTTAATAAAAAATAGAAGAAAATAAGCCCTCAAAAGCCAATTTCTTGAGTGGCGAACAATAAATAATTTCAATTTTCATGTTATACATATAAGAACCAATCAGAAAACTGCAAAATTCAGGTCTGTAAAAAATCATGCTAACTCTTCTCTTCATTTACAACAAGAAGTGTTATTATTGATTTTTCTCTAAAAAATCAGGATTTTCCGAAAAAAATTATAAAATTTGGACTTTTCCAAAAATTTTGAAAATTTTTTCAAATTTCAAGGTCCTGTAGCTTTTGATCCTTTCAATCTAGATCCTTGAAAATTTTTTTGCATATTTTGGGTAATAAGAAGAATAATTTCTCAGAGTTTCAGCGATTTTTATTCTTTATTTCTCTCTCAGTTGGTGTGAAATGTCACATATATATATATATATATATATATATATATATATATATATATATATATATATATATATATATATATATGTATTTAACTATTCAGAAAAGTTTGTTGTCAATAGAACATAAATATAATTATTTACGGTTATTTCTAATGATAGCATTATTTACAATCATTAATATTAAGTCACAGATATTTACAGTATTTACATTTAAAAACTGTTATTAGAACTGAGTTTGAGCCTGAAAAAAAATTCAAATGTAGTCATAATTTTTTTTCTAATGATATTATTTAATAAAACTCCTTTTCACTTCAAATAGATATTATATATAAGTCTTCGAACCATTATTAATTTTAAAAAACTTTATCTGATGTTTTAAATTCGTTCAAGTTGTCGAAAACTCGATTTTTGAAATTTTTGGTGCTTGCCGTAGACTTTTGCAGCCAATTTTCAACTAATTAACTTCAAAATTTCCAAAGAATTTAAGTATATATATATTTTCTAAAAATAACAGTTCTACAATTTTGATAAGATAAGTTGAAGTAAATGTTAAATTTAATTACTTTATGTATTTTTATAAACTTTTTAAACTAAACTTTTAAATTCTCTTTTTTTTTAAACTAAAATTGTTATTTTGTGAAGATACACAAACTAAAGATCTCTGAGAATTTTAAGGCCGATTGGTTGAAAATTGGCTAAGAAAGTTTGTGGCAAGTACCGAAATTTAGAAAATCAAGTTTTCGACTACTCAAAAGAATTTAAAATATTGGTTGAGATTTTTAAAAATTATTCATAGATCGAAGTTTTATATTTAATATATATTTATGTTGAACATATATATCAGCTAGTGAAAATCAATACTAATGAAATTAAGTTTTGTAATAAAGCTAATTATTTGAGTTGAAATTGTATTTTATAAAATAATATTACAATTTATAAGTTCTCAATTATAATAATTATGTAAACTTTTCATTCGTAGTTTAAAATAATATTAAGTATGTGATTATCATGTTTATAGTTTATTTAATATATTATGTAAATTTTATAAGTATCAATTATTTAGAGTGAAATATAATATAACTTCGATAATAAATCTAATCTAATAGAATAATTGTAATTATCAATCTTTATCATTAATACAAATTTTAGAGTAATATTACAAAATATTATTTATTTCCCGCATTCTTAATGAATGTGTTGCAAATCATAAGTAAATTTTCTTTGAAATGTTTACTTTTTTATGGGAAATTTCACTTTGATCTAGACAGATCATAAATATAAATTCATAATTATAGACATAATCAGGAAAATTTCATAATCTTCATAATTGACTATTAAAAAAAATTTAATATTAGAAAAATGACTTTTTAAGATTGTTTTATAAAATGTACACGGAGAAAAATTTGATACAGATTGTAAACTAAAATTATGATCATAGGTTAAGAGGAGGTCGCGTATCTCTGTCCTTTTCTAATCAAAGAAATGATTTTTTTACAAAGACTAATAACTTTATCAAAAAATGAAGAGAAAGCCGCATCTTGTATCAAAAAAAGCAATATTTTCTTTGATAAGAAAAAATTAATTTTATTGCTTCGTTCTCAAAAAAACCTTGAAAAATCAAATTGTCCACCCTAACCTCTATGATTTAAGTTTTTCAAGGTTTTCTTGAAAACGAAACAATAAAATTAATTTTCTCTTATCAAAGAAAATATTGCTTTTTTTGATACAAGATGCGGCTTTCTCTTCATTTTTTGATAAAGTTATTAGTTTTTGTAAAAAAAATCATTTCTTTGATTAGAAAAGGACAGAGATACGTGACCTCCTCTTAAGTAAATAAAAATATAATATTCTCAGAATGAGAATCTCTAATTGTAATATTATTGTGAATGAATTATTTTGAACATGAGATCCAAACATTTCCAAAACATCAAAAATAGATTTATACGAATGAACGCTTCGTTTCATTCCAACGATGTCAACGTTTCTTTAACATCGATTGAATAGACTATTTCATAAAAACATTGAAGCGTTTGATTATTATTTTTAGGTTATAATATTGCAGATACGTTAAGTAAGATTGTCAAGAGGTAAAAATTTAGTTTTCATATAATTAATTTTAACAAATTTGTTTAAAAAATCTTATTTTATTCCGTAATTGTTATAAAAAAAAAATTTTTAGTAATGATTGCATATATGCAACTTTTTTAATTTTCTCATTCGAACAAAATAAGCATTTTTTTAGAAGAAATGGTGACAGAATAAAAATTTATGTTTGAGACGATTTATTTTACAAAAAATTATTCATTATTATAACGCAATAAAAGTTCACGGTTACAAGAAATTTGTGATAATTTTTTATCTAACGGACATACAAAAATGTTTAAATAGTAAGAACGCTTGGATAGTCAAATGTAAACAAAGCATCGAATATTTTGTTACAGTACAATATTACGGCGATGTTAACCTATCGTTCACATCGTGGGAATATTGTGTCGCCACTATCGAGTCTTCGTATTTCAGTAAATATACTATGTAGTATATACTCAACATGTAGCCGCATGAATGTTATGATGATTATACACAAATAACAATATACACGAATAAATTATTAACCTACTGTTGGGAATCTCCCATAGCCAAATTTTTCTCCGTGTACGTTAAAAAGATACTAAAAAGAAAATTTTTATATAATGTTATGATAATTTTTCAAATAAGGTCATTAGATATATTCTGAAAATTAATGTATTTTTCTTAATAAAAATATTATTGCTTTAATCAAATAATTATTAATACACTCAATTCTTAAAAATTTTTACATAGATGATAATTCATATGAATACGTACACACGTACATATGAATATGTAATTAAGGTTACATGAATATTATTTATGAAGAATTGTTTACAAGTAAATTTTTAAATACTAATGCAGTTTCATGAAATGAATTTAAGTACTTTATTATCTGAATGATTACTAAATAAAACTTTAATCGAATAAATTATGTTATACAATTATAAATATATAAATTTATTTAACTGTTCATCAAATAAAATGATTATTCATTAAATATATTATTCTTACATATATATTACACAAATAATAATTATAATGGATGATAGTCGAATGAAAATTTTTAATTTAATAATCATCACGTTGAAATTTATTTTGATAAAAATTTTATTTGATTGACATTTTCAGTTGTGTTTCAATACAAATATAACTATATTTAAAAAGTTACTTGTCATCAATAAAAAAATATTCGAATCGTTTGAATAATAATTCTTCATTAATATTAAGAATTCATTCATAAATTATAATATCAATAGTATGGAAATTCAAAAAAAACAAATATAAAATTGAATATGATATAACCTTACTTGTGATACATATACTTCGAAATATTTATATTTCATTAAGAATTTACATTTGATGCAACTAGAATTGTTGGGTGATTGTAAATAGTCGATTTATTATTTTGAAATATCCGAATTCTGAAATAACCAAAATATTTTATTTTAATCTTATCATTGTGTATTTAAATTCAGTATTTCGTATATATACAGGGTGTCAAAAAAGTAACGGTCCGGTAATTTTTTAGGCAAGATATTTTTGCAAAGGTCAAGGTTATTCCTTTAGTAACTTTCAACAAGGAATCCGATGATGAACTTTATTTTGACCTTGAGGATGACCTTCAAGGTCATTTCAAGGTCAACTTTTTTTTTCAAATGCGAACCCCCTATTTTGATACCGGCAATCGAAAGAGTGGAAAATTTTTCGTTCAAATATGTACTTAGGTCACATGACCTGAACGACCTTGAACCTGATTTGAAGGACATCTGAAATTCATGACCGTCTGACCTCTGGGAAGGTCTGTATCGTACTGGACAAGGCCATTCCTTTAGTTACTTTCAACGAGGTATCCGATGGTGAACTTTATTTTGCCCTTGAGGATGACCTTTAAGGTCATTTCAAGATCATCTAAACTTAACGTTGGGCTAATTTGAGGTGAGTATTTTTAATACCTGTCAAGATAATGCTTATTTCCAGTAAATTTGTAATGTAATAAATGGGTCGAAGAATACGAGTAAGACTCTTTTTCACGCTACACAGTTATTGCATATGAACTCTGCACTCATGTCAAGTTAGCGACGTCAAAAATTTCCTTGATCTTTTTAGTATTTATCCATTGTTTTTAAGTCATATTTTACAATTGAACTCCTAATTTTGATATTTACCTTCCTCAGAAAGTAACATAAATTTAAAGCGTTAAATGTTAAATTTTTGTTAATTTTAAATTTTTTCTTCATTCTCTAAGTGTTATACAGAAAATTTAAATAATTTAATAGACTTTGCATTTGTAGTATCTCTCTTTCAAATAAATAAAGTTTAATTCTGATTTTTTAATTTTTTGAAGAGTCTTCCCGCAATTTGTGTAGTTTTTTTGTTCTTATTTTACTCAAAAGCCATGGCGTATGTTCGACTTTCTGAGCGGGAAAAAATATCTCTATTAATGATGCGTGGTTGGTGAGATCGCCAGCGAAGTTTAGAGGATACACGGATATTATTTAATCATACTTTCCGTAATAGAGATGGTGCAAGCTAAACATCTAAATCTACAGTACAAAGAACCTTACGGCGTTTTGATGAGCAGAGGACTAAACAATTTTTTTGTAATCATGTTAATTTTGATGTAATAATTATTTGAAATTATTTTAATTTTGAATATTTATGTTGTAAATGTCTGTTGTAAAAGATTTAATAATAAACTAAAACATTTTTTTATATATGTTTATCGATTACTTGAAAGAGTAGAATCCTTAACGCTTTTCGACGTCGAAACGTTAAGTCAATCGTTATCGTTAAAAAGTTAGTGAATAACCCCCCAGGTGAAAAATATACTATTTAAAGTGAAATATTCTTGGAAACGAAGCTTAAGTTTTCTATTTTTTTTAACGTTTCTGGTTCTATTCCATTACCTTATATTATTTAGTTTCGCTGATTTTTAGTATAAAATAAATCTATGTTTGAAATTTATTTTTTTTTGTTGTTTTTGCTACTTTTATTTCGAATATTAAAGGGTGTCCGCATATTGGCATAGAGTTCTACCATATCTACATTTGAATTATGCTTTTTAATAAAAATTTAACTATTTATGGTTAAAATTTATAATAGAGGCACATTCTTAACATCCTAAAGAATTTATTGCAATGCTAAAAGACAGTATAAGTACAAAAATAAAGACAAAAACTGCATAATACGATTATCTATGACCGCATTGGATAGCTAATCGTATTAAGCACTTTTTGGCTTTATTTTTACCCTTACATTGTCTTTCAACATTGCAATGGATTCTTCGGAATGTTAAAAATGTGCCTCTGCCACGAGTGTCAGTCACAAACAGTTAAATTTTTATTAAATCATTATAAAGTGCATAATTCAGATGTAGATAACGTAGAACTCTATATCGGTATAAGGATTTCCCTTAAACTACATATATTTGCTCTTTATTGAAATTCAGTGAAGTTAATTATATACATGTAATCGAACAGAACTACATGACATTCCATATATGACATATTTAAACTTAGTCTTACGTTGTATGTGTAATAAACTTAAGCTTTTCTTTAATATTTGTTCACATATACAATAACGTATATTTCAATTCAATATTCGAAAGTTAATTTACTTTTCAATGAATTTTAAATATTATTGTAATTGAAATATTTACCACCTTTTTCTACGAATTTCCAGTTCTTTGGATTCGTGTATTTTTTAGGTATGTGCTTCGAGCATATATACAGGGAGGCAACATGTTAAATGAAAAAGTAGTGGCTATTTTATCGATGACGTGAGAGAGAAAGAAAATAAATACTTGCATACCGTCTCTCGGGTATGCTTCTTCTATAGTATATATGCTCTAAGGGTATGTGTAATTTTTCTTGCAATAAGATTTGCCTTTTCTATTGGTTCCTATATAATTAGTAATTATTATATATTAAAGTGAAACTACCTTTTTCTACAGTTTTTGGCTCCTACGGATCTGCGCATTTTTTCGTAATAAGAACAGCAATTTATATTAAGTCCTATATAATGAGTAGTTATCATATACAAGCACATTTTTGCGGGCCTCAGTTTTGGGTCTTATTTGGGCTTTAGTATAAATATTTCTCTCTTCATCTCTGTTTCACTATATTTTGCTTTATTATTTTTTTCCCCTCATTATTCTTTTTTCCTTCATTTTTCTTTTATTCCCTCCATCTTTAGCTATTCTTCTTAATTTTCTCCTTTCTTTAAAGTATAGACTTCATTTATGATATATTATTAGATTCTATACTTGACTATCTTTTAGACAAGAGAAAAAAATTTTTGCTGACGGTGCATCTCTAAATACAGCTAAATTTAACTTAACCAGCAAATTTTCGACTGACGTTTTGTCAATTTTATTGATCTCGAAAAAATTTTTTTTTTTTGTTGGAATGAAATGAAATTTTGATATCTTTAAAATATTGAACAACGTGGGTAAAAAGGCAAAAAAAAAATATTTTTTCCGAAATCCATTTTTTATTATATATTATTATTATTTGACCAAAAAGGAACATTTTTTCTCTCTGACAAATTTTTCTATTCCTCTTAAATTTAAAGATATTCATATATCGAGAAAAACCTTATTTTTAAATATAAAATCTTATAACTCTGGTTTAAAAGGTCGAATCTAGACGTTCGACATTGCATTTTCATCGTCGAAATATAAGTTATAAAATTTATTTGGTTTTGTATTAATGTAACGATTCCTACTAAAATTGAACACTATTTTACAAAGTCAAAACAAAGTTAAAAAAATTTCTTTTTAAACAAGGATAAGAGATACGAAAAAAATGTTTTTTTTTTATATTAAACCAATAGTTTTTGAAAGAATTTTCAACAATCTTTCGAATCCAGTTGGAATTTTTAGGCTACGAGCATTTTTTCCAGAGTTATAAACCTTTTTAGATAAGTCGATTTTAGATAAAGGGGGGCAAAAGTATCTCGGCGGCAGTGTATATATGAACATAGCGTTACATCTAAGCCTATAACTTTCACGTGAAATTTATTAGTGAAGCGTATTTCTTATTATGTTTTATCTCAGGCTCCGCTCCAGACGCTTCTATGTTTATTTTCATTCTGAATGCAATATGTTTGTGCGTCTTATCTTGACATTAATTACACATTATTATGCAACTGGTTTAAATATTGCATTCTCATAAGTAACAGTTCATTACAGCGCATCTTTACATACAGCTGGTTAATAAATTGTATTTACCTTAGAGCATATACTATTGGAGGCAGCTCTGAATACATCGTGCGCGTGGTTAGGTTGAGAAAGAGAAAGATATACCAAGGTTGATAGCTATCTCTATTTCTCCGTCATGTGATAAAGGAGTAGGGAACAAAACAAACCAATCACGTGTATTGAGGTTGACGATATCTGTTAACCTCAATATACCTTTCTCTTTCTCAACTTAATCATGTGCACAGTGCGTGTAAAGCTGCCTCCAGTAGTATATGTTCTAAGGTATCTACTTCAGAAGTCGATCATCAGAGCGCATTCTTATATGTTGGTTTTTATTTCAGCACAATTTTATATGGATCGTAGCGATGGAGGTGTTACTCGTTTTCGGTTAAAGAAAGATGTTGTATCTCGTGTTCAGTTAAAAAAGGCGTTACCTAATTTTTATTTGAAATAATAACTTTTTTCAATTGAAAACGAGATAACACCCTTTTCAGCCAAAAACGTAATAACACCTTCTTTTTATCACAATTTAAAAATAACATCATAAATAAGTGGTACAAATTTTAAAACGATTCAACAGTCCTAAATTGAGATGGACAAATTTAAAATTTCAATTATGACGTGAATTTCTTCAAAGTTGTAATTTTATGGTTCTGTATCTTAATTTAGAAACGGTAAATCGTTTTGAAATTTTTACTAATTATTTATGATAATTTTTTAAATTGTGATAAAAATTTAAATGCATTCTTAAAATAATGAATTTTCCATGATGTAACTAGTGAACAAATACCTTTAAACGGTTGCATATAGAGATGCGCTGTAACGATCAGCTGCATAATGGATGCGCTATAATAAACAGCTGCATATAAGAAAGCGCTGCAATAATCATCTATATACCGAGATGCGCTTTAATTATCGGCTGCATATGGGGATACGCTGTAACAATTGGGTGAATATAAGAATGCACTGTAATAATCAGCTTATTCCAACAGCCGCGAAAAAGAAGGTGCTATTACGTTTTTTGCTGAAAAAGGTGTTATCTCGTTTTCAATTGAAAAAAGTTATTATTTCAAATAAAAATGAGGTAACGCCTTTTTCAACTGAACACGAGATAAAGCATCTTCCTTTAACCGAAAACGAGTAACACCTTCATCGCTACGATCCATATAAAATTGTGCTGAAATAGAAACCAACATATAAGAATGCGCTCTGATGATCGACTTCTGAAGTAGATACCTTAGAGCATATACTACTGGAGGCAGCTTTACACGCACTGTGCACATGATTAAGTTGAGAAAGAGAAAGGTATATTGAGGTTGACAGATATCGTCAACCTCAATACACGTGATTGGTTTGTTTTGTTCCCCACTCCTTTATCACATGACGGAGAAATCGAGATAGCTATCAACCTTAGTATATCTTTCTCTTTCTCAACCTAACCACGCGCACGGTGTATTCAGAGCTGCCTCCAATAATATATGCTCTAAGGTAGATACAATGTATTAACCAGCTGTATGTTAAGATGCGCTGTAATGAACTGTTACTTATGAGAATGCAATATTTAAACCAGTTGCATAATAATATGTAATTAATGTCGAGATAAGACGCACAAACATATTGCATTCAGAATGAAAATAAACATAGAAGCATCTGGAGCGGAGCCTGTGATAAAACATAATAAGAAGTACGCTTCACTTATAAATCCCACGTGAAAGTTATAGGCTTAGATGTAACGCTATGTTCATATACATGACTGATAAAAATATAGAACTTGTGATAAAAATTTGAAAGCATTCTTAAAATAATGAATTTTCCATGATGTAACTAGTGAACAAATACCTTTAAACGGTTGCATATAGAGATGCGCTGTAACGATCAGCTGCATTATGGATGCGCTATAATAAAGGGCTGCATATAAGAAAGCGCTGCAATGATCATCTATATATCGAGATGCGCTTTAATAATCGGCTGCATATGGGGATACGCTGTAACGATCGGGTGAATGTAAGAATGCACTGTTATAATCAGCTTATTCCGACAGCCGCGAGGAAGAAGGTGTTATTACGTTTTTGGTTGAAACAACGTGTTATCGCGTTTCCAATTAAAAAAAGGTATTATTTCAAATAAAAAAGAAATAGCGCCTTTTTTTAAGTGAACACGAGATAGAGCACCTTTCTTAAAACTGGAAACAATTAACACCTTCTTCCGCGCTACCGCCGATATAAAATTGTGCTGAAATAAGAACCAACATATAAGAAAATGCTGTGATAATCGACTACAAAAGAAGATACAATATATTAACCAACTGCATGTAAAGATACGTTGCAATGAACAGTTATTTATAAAAATGCGATGTTTAAACAATGTAAAAGTATGCATGCTTGGATAAAACGCTACCTTCAAATATACGGCTTCTATAAAAATATAGAATAAAAAAATACAGGGTCTAAATAAAAACATCGAATAGAAATAGGACCGAAATAAATACAAATAATAAAATTATAGAACTTAAATAAATATAGGGCCCAATAAAATATATAGGCAAATAAAATATAGGGCCAAGAAAATAGTCAATAAATAAGAATAGGGCCTAGAATAATATACAACTCATAAAAATATACAACCAAAATAAATATGAGGCCCGAAAAAATATAGGATCCGAAAAAAATACATCGAATAAAAATAGGGCCTAAGAAAATAAAAGGCCTAAAATATATTAGGCACAAAAAAATAAAAAACCTAAAACATATTAGGCCCAAAAAAATAAAGGGCCTAAAAATGTATTAGGTTCAAAAATATATAGGACCCAGAAAAATGTAGGGTCCAAAAAATATAGGGTCCCAAAAATAGACATCGAATGAAAATAGGGCCTTAGAAATAATGAGACCCAACAATATGAGGCTTAATTCAAAATGGCTTCTATTACTAGAAAAAATTATGTTCTTCTAAAGTCCGGAGAAGCGGAGGAACAAAACGTGATTCTCTTTAGTATAATATAAGATTTTTTATTGTCTTAGAAGGTGATAGAAAATTCAACTTTTCCAGGAGTTCCTCGAGTTTTGCGAGATGTTCCGTGTCCAGGCGCATTGTTGATAGTACATAATCATTCAATTTTTTTCCGTTATCCTCTGAAAGGAGAGTTTTGATTTTTTTAAGTAAGATATCGATGTTATCCATGCTTGCACTTCACATTTGTACTAGAGTTCACTCGACTTGTCACGAAGCCTGAGCACAGAGAAAAGGGCGGCCATTGCCGTCATTCCTTCTGTCGTTTCTTTCTTGCGGCGTAAGTAGCAACATCACGCACTACATTTCTTTCTTCCTTTTTTCGCTTATTTATATTGTTTTTCACTTTTCCAAGTAATTATTTTTGCAGGAGGTCGTCCACCACTGGGTCCAGAGGCTTTGGTTATAATTTGCTTGCATTTTTTTGTAGTATATTGGACTCAGGACGACTATTCTGCTAAGCTGTACTGCTTTTAATCTCTCTGCTACTGCGAAGTTTTCCGAACAAAATATCATCTGTTATCTTTGTCGTAAAGTGTGAGGCGTTGAGGTGCAGTGGTGCATTGAAATTTTTGGGATTTTGCAGCTTTTAATTTTTTGTTTGCAAGTATTGTGCATTAGGGTCTTTATATAATATAAAAGATTGTTGGTTTACTTAACCTAAAAGTATAGCTTGGTGATCTAGCGTGCGTATCGCCACTGTTGTTGCAGAATCACTATCGATTCATATCAGAGGCGGTGTCATCTGTTGGTGAATTGTGGTACGCTTGCTGCACTACTGAAAGGATAACTTACCTGATACTTAGTGTGGTTTCCTAGTTAAGGCTGCCTCTCCACTATCATCTTTATTGTATCAGCTTTTTTTTTGCTTCTGCTCAGCTATGAACCTGAATCTTGAGGCTAATTTATACTAGTTGAAACTTTTCTCTACACCTTATTATTGCTTACATATGATCTGTGGTGCAATTACTTTGTATTAAGGCTTCTTTCCACTATCACAACTATTTACTTAAACTGAACACACTTCTTTATTTATTTTTTCTCTTCTCATTTACTTGTGAGCTTGCTACCATTGGATTTGGCTTGATGTCAGAGAAGTGTACTATCTGTGCCAAAAAATTTAATTCGGCTTCTAAGCCGAAGGAGTGTAGTGGATATGAAAATGTCTATCAAATGTCTCGTCTCGCGCCTCTACACTTGCACTAACTGGTACACCACAAAATGTACTGGATACGCTGCTTGAAAAGATGGAGAAACTTGATAAGCTTGACACACCACAAAATTCTTTTACTTTTATCAATTCCAGACTATCAACTCTAACTGGCATGTGTCTGCACTTGAGAGTCAAGTGCAGGATCTTTCGTTAAGTATGGGTGGACACGTTGATGCTGTGAAGGCACGTTTGGATCAACTATAGCGTGATCACCTGGAATAAATTAGATCAACTGTTAGCTGCACCTCTACCTTCTTCAAACTCTGTTGATTATGACGTGGAGTCTGCTAGGATTTCTAAGCTCGATGAGCTTAGCAAGAGTTTGGCTAAGCAGTGTAGGGAGCTTGCGACTCGACAGCTGTGTATGGAGCGCTCTACTGATTTAGTTTTGAGTGGTCTTATCCCGTCGGAATTTGAGGACCTTAAAAAAGCTGCTTACACTGTTTTTGCTGCGCTTAGTACCAGTATATTGTTGTATGATGTTGTGTCTCTCAGACCTATGCGCCGCTCGTCTGTTGCTGGTCCTCATGCTGCTTATGATCAGCTATCTTTGCAACCTGCTTTTGGTGTTGACACTGCTGCGTCTTTTTCCACACCTCCTTTTTAATCTAAATCTAAAAAGATGGTTCCACTGTTTATAACGCTCGAAAGTGCTACTTTAGTGCGCTCATTGATTCCAGCTAAGATTCGAATCAAGAAGCATACTTCACAGATCAAGGTGGATCTACTAGAGGCTGCTAGGCCTCGCGATGTCATTACGTCTACTCTTATTAATATTAATGAGTATCTCCCTCCTGCTTTTCATCAGCTCAAGCTCAGGGTTTTGGCTAATGCGCGTGATAAAGACAATAGCATTCTTACCTTCGTTAGAAATGGAAGGATTTATGTACGCAAGAAAGGGAGTGACTCACCATATCTTATAATGTCTGATGAGGACCTGAAGTCTTTTTCAATGAAGATCCAGCCATCTTCATCCAGCAAAACTTAACTTTCATCATGACTGCTCAATGGGTAAGTCCGCTCTCTGCATCTTCATTGTCATCTCCTTCTTCTACTCATCCTCATATGCAATCGGTTACTAATCAATTATCTTTCATTAACTCTAGTAAACAATATATTGCTGGTCTGCGTATCTGCTATTTTAATACTCTTTCCAAGGACACATTGAGATGGTTAGGTAATTCTTAGCATCTCGTACTTTTTTCCGCGTGATAGCTGTAACTGAGACAAGACTGGGTTAAGCGGTTGATGATTTCTTGATAATTACGTTCTCCATCGACGTGATCGCAATACTTGTCGTGGCGGTGTCGCTCTTTATATACATTGCTCTCTCACCTCTGTCCGTCTTTGCTCATCTACTGGCAGTTAGGCAGGCAAACACGAATTACCTGAATATCTTTTCTGTGAAATCACAGCTAAGACTACTCATTCTCCTATCTTTGTTTGGGTAGTTTATCGACCACCACATGCGCCTTTCCTTGCGCATAGTGACTTTGTGCCTGATTCAACTGTCTTTATGCATAACTATCACGGAACATTAATAATTTTTGTAAAATTCTCACTTGATACTAAAATAGGGAGTCCATCTAATTTTTTGCAAGTGATATTATCGGGAGTCAGTTTCCTATCCCAGTGTACAACTATGAAAGAAACGGATACACCCTGAAACAATTGTTTCATTCTTTCATATTCCATTTTACGTATTATACGCCCGTGACTCTCTGATAGAACTTCAGTTTAGTATCAAAGAATTGTCGTCAAAGTTTAAAGCATGAGCTATGGTACCAATTATGAATAGTACATCTCTGTCAGACACTTTGGCTTTATCGAAACTTGCGATAACTTCTGGAGTCATTATATTAATGGAACCTCGTATATTTTGTTTTGTAAAATATCTTCCATGTGGACTATACTCTAAACTGGAACTTTGTTGTGAACTCGGATTTGTCTCTTCGCTTGATGTTAACTGTAGCTCTTCGGGCATTAATTGAGCTATTGATCCTAAAATTAAAATTCAGTTTTATTTCACAAAGTGAATAATAAACATACATAAAGAAACTAATCATAGAAAAGTTTTGTTTCACATAAAAACAATTTTTTTATCTACTAAATTTAGAAATTAAAATCTAAATTTTTTTATCAATCCGAAACTTTGATCATTTGATAGCAAAGAAAAACAACGATCTTAATAGATCGTCCATTATTCCGTGAATTGCTTGAAAACTTTCCATTTAACTTTCATTCAAATTAACTCATAAAAGTCATTATAAATCGTTGTTTTTGCATTGACACGAGTAAAATTTCGTTTTCAAGTTAAATTTTATGAAGATTTAGATTTCATGGAGTTTTTATAATGTAAAGCATATATTTGGCATTTATGTTTATTCATGCTAATTACATTCACAATACATTTTTAAAAAATTTCTTCAATTTTAGATCTCTGTTCAGCGTTTAGAAAATTACAAATGAATAACGAATGATCATTATTACTTAACTGATATAATTATATACGAGCAAAATTTGCCTCGCTCCTAACGTTGCTCGGTTGCATTTTCATATATTATATTATTATATATGAATTTGCTAATTTCATTGACAATAGTAGTTCAATATAAAATATGTATTTAATTATTTTTCATATATTTATATCATTATATTTTACTGCATTCAAATATAAAATTTTTCAATTTTTTGTAAATTAATAAGCTTCAATAAAAGTGAATAATTATTATTGACAATCATAGTATAAAAAAAATGTTTGTATTACCATCAACTTTTACAGGAAGTCCGCGTTCCTTCTATCAAAATTTTCTTGATCTTATGACAATAGTACGAAGAATTGGGAAACCAGATTTTTTCATTACTATGACATGCAATCCAAAATGGGATAAAATCACAAATAATATAGGGCAAAGTGAAGAAGTAACAGATAGACCAGATATTGTTGTTGAAGTATTTTATCAAAAACTGAAACTATTAATAGAGAAAATTTCCAGAAAACATATATTGGGAAAATGCATTGCCTATGCATACGTAGTAGAATTTCAAAAGAAAGGATTACGGCATGCCTATATGCTAATATTTTTAAGTAAAGATGATAAAATTTACAATGGTGATGACCTTGATAAATTTATAGTAGCTGAAATTCCAAATAAGAATAAGAATTCCAGATTATATGAAATAGTTAAACAATTTATGATCCTTGGCCCTTGTGAAGATCAGAATAAAAACTCACCTTGTACGGATAAAGAATCAGGAAAGCGTCCGAAAAATTTTCCAAAACGATTTAATAAAACTACAATAATGACAAATGGTTATCCTATTTATTGACGAAGAAATAACAAAAATGAGATATTATACACAAAAAACAAGTGGGCAGACAATAGGTTTGTGATTCCTGATAACCCGTATTTATTACTAAAGTTCAACTGTTGTATTAATATTAAATTATGTACAACAATAGGAGTTATGAAATACTTATAAATACTGCTTCAAAGGACATGATTGTGCATTTATCGAAATGAAAGCAAGTGAAATAAATACTGAAAGTAATACTAATGATAAAACTGACGAAACAAATGATTTGGATATGTTTTATGATGAAATCAATCAATATATGAACACAAGATACAATGCATCGCATATGGGAATATAATATTAGTAAACTTTCTCATATAATTTATAGATTAGCCGTTCATAATGGAAATAAACAATATGTGTATTTTAAAGGAGGATCCGAACACGAAATTCATAAGAAAAATGTAAATACAATACTAACAGCGTGGTTTGAACTTAATAAAAGTGACCTTAAGGCACATAATTACTTTTGTTCTGATACACCGCAAAATTATGTTTTTATTCGAATACATAAAACATGGACGAAAAGTATAAAAACTATTAAACCTATTCTAACCAGAATGTACTTAGTTAATCAGAAACAAAGACAAAGATTCTTTTTAAGATTATTTCTGCTTCACGTTAAAACTGCAACATCTTTCAAAAGCTAAAAAACTTTTGATGGAATTACATACCCGACATTCTTAGAAGCAGCAAAAGCAAGAAATTTAATTGAAATCAATGATGAATGGGATAAATGTTTAGAAGAATCTTGTAAATCTCGATTTCCAGAAGCTCTTTGTCAATCATTCGGTTGCATTTGTACATTTTACAATCCAATTAATGCTCGAGAATTATATGAAAAATAAAAAATCTATTTTTATCCTCCAGAAATGAAAGAACAAAAAGGTGAAGTATATGCATTAAGCATAATTAATGATCTTTTAACTAATAATGGGTTCCAATGAAGTGGCTTTAATTCACCTACTTCAGAATACTATATTAAAAATAACGAAATTAAATATAGTACAGTAAATAATATTGATAATATTCGGTCAATTATCCGTAGTCTAACAAATGCTCAAACGGCTATTTTTAAGACAGTAATAAATTCATTAAACACAAATTGAACTGAAAGTATATATATCTAGACGGTCCAGGTGAAAGTGGTGAAAGCTACTTATTGAATAGAATTATAACTTATCTAAAAATTCATGAAATCAACTATTTAGTTGTATCATGGACAGGTATAGTGGCTCATTTCTTACAAGACGGTGTGACAGTACATACAGCATTTAAATTACCGTTGAACATATCTGAAGACACAATATGTGATATTGGTGCAAACAGCGAAATAGGTAGGAAAATGAAAAATGTATCAAATTTTTTTCGAGATAAAATCATAATGACTTCAAAATCTGCTTTTGAAGCCGTCGATCGCATATTTAAAGATGTATGTGATAATAATTATATGTTTGGAGGGAAAACATTTATCATATCAGGTGATTTTAGACAAACATTGCCAATAGTAAAACATGGAAATAGAACACAGATAGTAGAAAATTGTCTAAAAAAAAGCTATTTATGGGAACATTTTTAATGTATGTCTTTGAAAGAAAACAAACGTTTATCGGAATCAGATGATAAATTTAAAAATTGGTTACTAAATATAGGAAATGGTAATTTTCATTTAAAATATGAAAACGGAAATGAAGTTATACAAATTCCAAAAGAAATATTGTCAAATGGCAATCTAATTTATGAAATTTATGGGCATGATATAAATATTGAAAATTGTGACTATTACGAAAATATTATATTAGCACCGAAAAACGTAGATGTAACAGAAATGAATGAAAAAATTTTATCAAAAATAAATGAACCAGTAATAGAGTACTTAAGCATCGACTATGCAAATGATGTTAATGACGAAAGTTCAGACCTAATTTTGCCAATAGAATTTTTAAGTTCTTTAACGCACTACGATTCACCTCTACATAGTATAATTAAAAAAAGGAGCTATAGTAATGCTCCTGAAAAATGTTAATTTAAATGAAGGACTTGGTAACAAAACCCGATTAGTGATAACGAAATTAAAAAAATTCACTATTTCAGCGCAAATATTAACAGGGAGTAAAAAAGGGAGCACTATATTCTTACCACGTATGACCTTATCAGCAAATGATGAACTGCCATTCGAGATGACCAGAAAACGATTTCTTGTAAAATTTGCTCATGCAATAACTATTAATAAGTCGCAAGGACAATCATTTAAAAAAGTAGGAGTGTATTTACCAACACCAATTTTCAGTCATGGGCAATTACACGTGGCACTTTCAAAGACAACTAATAAAAAAGAATTGAAAATATTAACAGAAAAATCGAGAAAAGTTAAAGACAAAATGGTCTATAGAAACATCGTTTACAAGGGAATATTATTAAACCACAACCATTGAAAAACGTGATTGCTTTTTTAAATGCTGTGTAGCTAAAAAAATGATTGCTATTGTAAGTGCTGTGATGGGGAAGAACGCTAAGACTACTGTAAGCGCTGTGTAATTAAAAATTCGCGACAGCTTTTTAGAGCACTATCTGGTTAAAAAAATGCAGCTACTATTTTAAGAGCTGAAGATGAAAAACGCAACAACTATTGTAAGCGCTGTGTAATTAAAAATTCGCGGGAGCTATTTTGAGCACTGTGTAATTAAAAAAACGCGGCTGCTATTGTGAATGCTGTGTAGTTAAAAAACACAACAACTATTGTAAGCGCTGTATAATAACGAATTCGCGGCTGCTACTTTGAGGGCTGTGTGGTTAAAATAACGCAGCTGCTATTGTAAGTGCTGTGTGATTAAAAATTTACGGTTGCAATTTTGAGCGCTGTGTAGTTATAAATTCGCGGCTGCTATTTTGAGCGCTGTGTGGTTGAAAAACGCGGCTGCTATTGTAAGTGCTGTGAAATTAAAAATTTACAGTTGCTATTTTCAGCGCTGTGTAGTTACAAATTCGTGGCTGGTATTTTAAGCGCTGTGTGGTTAAAAATACGCGGCTGCTATTGTAAGCGCTGTGTAATTAAGTATTCACAGTTGCTATTTTGAACGCTGTGTAGTTAAAGGAACTCAACCAACAATGTAAGCACGGTGTTATTAATAAATTGCAACTTTTATTGTAAACGTTGTATAATAAAAATAACACGACTGCTATTGTAAGCGCTGGGTTATTAAAAGAACGCGAATATTAACATAAGTGCTGAGCGAAAAAGAACTGGAATTATTATCAAAAGTAAAGTCTAAAGCAGAATCTGTTATAATAACGAAGACAATCTAAATAAATCAAATAATACAAGAAAATATGATTAATAATAATCACTATAGGGCTGATTCCATTCACATTCATGCAGGCCGTCACTGATCGAATTTTTTTTTTCTTCTAAGTAATAAAAATACCTTCTATTATGTATATAAAAATAAAATTTACCCTGTAGAACGCTCAAAAAATTTTTTTTTTTTACTACAGCAATTCTAGTGTTGGATGTAAAAACGAAAATTCAAAAATTGAAAATGAACCTCTACTTTTAAATGACTATAGCCCCGTCAATTTTTAACCTTTTTGAGCGTTCTTTTAACGAAAGTGTGCGGAATTTTGTCTAGTTTAAAATGCAATTTTTGTATACAATCTCAATACAATTTGATCTCACTCAGTTATTTACGAAAAACCGAAAAAAAGCGATTTTTTTCAAACACGATTTTCTCGAAAACTATATATTTTTTTTTAAAATTTTTATATGATTTTAAACATAAAAAATACTAAATTTTAAGGTAGGTGAGAATATGCGATTTTGCCTTATTTTTTTAAACAGATTTTTAAACGTTTTTTTTATATTTTCGATTTTAAAACATTGATACCATGGCGCATTGTACTATTTTTCCAACTTTACGTGTTCTTACAACTATTATCATGCTTTTATTTATTAATATATCAAAAATATCAACAATAATCTTTAAAATAAACCCCGGATCGAATATTCTGATCAATTAGAACCAAAGTTATGATGATCTAAAGTTTAAAAAAAAATGCTGAAACTTTAAATAAATATATTTACTTTGAATTTTGAATTTTGAATTTTGAATTTGAATTTTGAATTTTGAATTTGAATTTTGAAAAGGCGAGTTTTTTCAATACTAAAATATATTATTTGGTTATTTTCAATGAACAAATAATATGCGATACAATTGAGAAAGAACACTAATGAATTGAGAACTAATGTGAATAAAAAAATCGGAATTTGAATAAAACCTTTCAATTTAGTTCTTGCCACTCATGTCTCGAAGTTTTAGCAGTGTAGATTTGTTTTCGTTCACTTTTCCAACAGTGAATCTTTTGAATACCTTTAATTTCTTTTGAATTTCCTAACCATTCCATTTTTTTTTGTCAGTCGAAAAACTTCTAACTCATCCTTGCGGATAACAAGAATGTTAATCGACGGAGTATATTTTGATACGTGAGTGGCGAAATTTTCAGCGTTTCTAATAAAATCTGCACTCTTCTTGGACAGATTATGCGTGGTAGCATAATGTTTAACTAAACCACCAATACCGTCACAAGCGCCTTTACCATGACCTGTTGCAGAAAAAAGCCATTTCCTGTTTACTTTTGAGTTTTGAAGCTCATAGAATTGATATCTATTTTTAAAATGACTGGCAGCTCTATCGGAAATGGTTATGATTTCATCAAGATCTTACGCAATATGTTTTTGTTTTAAGTTATCGATAATTAAATTTATAGCCATCAGGGCATGAGACGAATCATGTTTAATATCGTCAGAGACGGTGACATAACTGACTGTTTTATCATTTCCAAAATAGCATACTGACGTAAATATTGATATTTGGTTTTTACTCCAATGATAGCTTTGGATTTCATTTTGAAGCAGAACTGTCCAATTTTCTGCAAAATCGACATGAATAACTAATTGGAAGTCATTATTCTTCGCTAAAAGTTTAACCTCTTTAGTTGCTATACGTTGAATTTCTTTGACTAATTTATGAGCACTTACAGTAAAAGCGCGCTCTCTTAACTTTATTAAGAAATTTTCAATTGTGCTAGTATTATTCAGTAAATTTGATTTTTCCCAAACATCATAAATTATTTCTTCATATAAATCTTCTTCTGTCAAAGAAATTACTTGTAAATCAATAGAATCTCCAATGGGACATTCTTTACATTCTCTAAGTACACATTTCATATCATCTTTTGAACAAAAAAGTGAAGAACATATTTTCAATTCCAAATCTGCAATGTCTTGTTTATTCTCTTTTTTACAATTATTCAAAGCATCTAACATAAGTTTAAGATTCTCGCAGTAAACGCAAAGACACGAATCGGTGGGTGGATGTGGTATAACCCACTTCGGTCTTAAAGCGTAGAATGTTGATTTACCAATTTTTGTTTTTATTTCAGGATTTTCGTCTTTAAATAATTGATATATTTCTTTTATACTTCGCGTAAGAAAGCGTTTGACTTTTTTAGTTTTTATACTATTCTCTTTGATAGATACTGTGTCGCTTTTATTCGTACTTTGACGAGAACAATTAAAATCATCGTTCAGATAATAATCCTTTACTTTCATTACAATTTCACTATCCAAAGAATGGCCACAATAGTTTTCAGACTGCTTGTAAATTTTTTTATTATTTACCAATGATCGTGCTTGATCAATCATATAAATATATACATTTGGTAGAACTGATAATAAATAATCTTTGGAAATATCGCTTGGTATAATACTCAACAATCGCACTTTCTCAAGAAAATTTGAACAATTATCCAATGCAATTTTAATATTCTCAAGCCATTTATCATTTGTTTTACATTCATTATTTTTATTCAATGCGAGCAAATCTGTTATATCGTAGACTTTCATCATTTCACTTGCTATTTATGAATCAAATGCATCGTTTATTTGTTTTCTTTTTTGGAGAGCATAAGATTCTCGCATCTTGATATTGATACTTTGAGGCATTTTAATTCGTGAAATGTTTAATTTTAAATTACTTGAAGTTTCGTTGAGCTGTTCTACCACAACCTCACTATGAATAAAATCTTCCGAAGATTGTTGACTACTTGAAGTCGATGAAATAGGCGCATTTTTCACTTCATCTAATAATATTTTGTAACACGAAGGGCATACTTTATCTTCTCTAGAGAAAAAAGTATTTGGACACAAGCGCTTCAAAGACTCCGTTAGATCACCTAATTCTATAAGCGGACTTTTGGAGCAATCATAAACAACTTTTTTGTGCCTTTCTTTTAAATCCTTGCACATCATTTTAACAATCAGTGATGCCATTATTGATATTCTGTTCAATGACAGATCGAAAAAAAAAATTTTTCTTAAACAAGTTTATTTTTTATCTTCCTTTTCTTATATTTTCAAACGTGTCAAGTCGTTGATGAGAATGCAAAGAACGAATCATCGCCACCTAGTAGTGATATGCGTCAACTCCCTACAAAATAAATTCAAATTCTAGGCGCGAAATTCAAACTGACAAAAAAATTATATTCTTCAACAAAAAAAATTTTTATTACCATAAAAAGAGGATAAATGGTTATATATTCTTTCATCAAAATAACTTTTTTTTTTAAATTAAACACTTATATCTTCAGATTTTAATCTATAACGAAAATTGCGTTTCCTCAATGTAAATATCATATTTATTTAAAGTTTCAGCATTTTTTTTAAACTTTAAACCGTCATAACTTTGGTTCTAATTGATCAAAATATTCGATCCGGGGTTTATTTTAAAGATTATCGTTGATATATTTGATACATTCATAAATAAAAGCATGATAATAGTTGTAAGAACACGTAAAGTTGGAAAAATAGTACAATACGCCATGGTATCAATGTTTTAAAATCGAAAATATAAAAAAAACGTTTAAAAATCTGTAAAAAAAAATAAGGCAAAATCGCATATTTTCACCTACCCTCAAAGTTAGTATTTTTAATGTTTAAAATCATATAAAAATTAAAAAAAAAAAATATATAGTTTTCGAGAAAATCGTGTTTGAAAAAAATCGCTTTTTTCGGTTTTTCGTAAATAACTGAGTGAGATCAAATTGTATTACGATAAAAATCGAGATTGCATTTTAAACTAGACAAAATTCTGCACACTTTCGTTAAAAGAACGCCCAAAAAAGTTAAAAATTGACGGAGCTATAGTCATTTAAAAGTAGAGGTTCATTTTCAAATTTTGAATTTTCGTTTTTACATCCAACACTAGAATTGCTCAAGTAAAAAAAAATTTTTTGAGCGGTCTACGAGGTAAATTTTATCTTTATATACATAATAGAAGGTATTTTTATTCCTCAGAAGAAAAAAAAAAATTCTTTCAGTGACGGCCTGCATGAATCTGAATGGAATCAGCCATAGAACCAAGCCTTGATGCGTCCTCAATAAAAGCTTTAGTTGATGATTTCTCAAAATGGTTCTAGTTAATTACAAATAAAGTTCAGAAGTGAAAGTATTTATCTAGAAATATTTTTTTTAGTCAGAATAATAATGGCCATTTATTTAGATTGTCTTTTTTTACAAAGCTTTACTAATGAATTCTATAAACAGATCTGAAACGAAAAGTAAAATTTAAAATTCATTAAACAATAAACATATCATGATCATCATCATCATCATCAACTCAAACATCAGCATCAGTGTTTAGACGTAGGTGTGTATGAACAGAAGCAAAGAAACAGAGTCAAAGGGCGGTATCGAAGTCATGGAACGATTTTATAAAAAGGAAGACAGGAAGCCGGACACGCAGAGAAAAAGACAAAGACGAAAAAATGAGACACAGAACAGAGGAATGAAGATGAACAAACGAAGACAGGGAGATGGAAAGGTGGAGACGGGGAGTCAAAAGTGGAAGAATGGAGACAGAGAGACGTGGACAGAGAGACGTAGACGAAAGGATGGAGACATAGACAAAGAGACAGAGACGAAAACAAAGAGTCAAAGACAGATAAACAGAGACAAAGAGACCAAGACAGAGAAATAGAGACAAATAGACAAACACAAAAAAACAGAGACGAAGAGACAAAGATAGAAGAACGGAGGCGAAGAGACTCGGAGACAGAAAGACAGAGACAGAGAGACAGAGACAGAAACAAAAAAACGGAGACACACGGAGACAAAGAAACGGAGACGAAGAGACGGAGATGGAGAGGTGAAGACGGAGAGAGGGATGCAGAGACGGAGATGGAGTGACAAAGAGACGGAGACAGAGAGACGAAGGCGGAGTGATGGAGACGGAGTGACGGAGACAGAGAAACGGAGACGGAGAAACGAAAACGGAAAGACGGAGACGGAGTGACGTAAACGAAAAGACGGAGACAAAGAATCGGAGACGGAGCAACGGAGACGAAGAAACGGAGACGGAGCAACGGAGACGGGGAGACGGAGACGGGGAAACGGAGTCAGAGAGACAGAAATGGAGAGACGAAGACGGACATGGAGAGACAAAGACGGAAAGACGGAGAGATGCAGAGAGGGAGACGGAGAGATGGAGTGACGAATATTGTGTATGTGTGTGTATGTGTGTGTGTGTAGGAGTATGTGTATGTGTTTGGATATGTATATATGTGTGAGTGTGTGAATGTTTATGTATGTATGTGTATGTGTGTATGTATATGTTAATGCTGCACGTGCGTATGTGTATTTATGTATGCGACAATAATGCAAAAGATATTCAGGTAAGAAAAAAAAAATTTCAATTTTTTACTTTAATATAATAGTAGTAATATTTTCTTGTAATATAGCTCTTTGATGGATTCATATATTAATTAATATACATTTGAATGTTCTAAATTACAAAAAAACAAAAAACTGTATCACTCTTTATCAAGTTTAATATATTTAAATGTTGTAGTTCCATGCATTAAACTAACATTATTATGACGCTTCCAATATATTCTTTTCTATATTTTTACGTAGTTATTGTATATTAAAGATGAAGTTTTTATTGCAAAATATACATTTTAAATTTTATGAATGAAAATATTCTCAATATATTTTTTTTCAATTTTGGGAATAAGTAAGGTAAAAGTACCAGTAGTGGAATGGATTTGGTAGTGATTATAAACTGTGATGAAATATCAATTAATAAAAGCATTTACATAATCAATTTTCACACCACGTAAAAGATAGATGTTTTTCGCATTAAAATTAGTACTTCCAAATTAATATTAATAACCTTAAAAAAATAAAATAATAAAAGATTATTATTATTCATATGTTCTGTAAGTGGAACGACGATTGCGCACTATGCACCCGTGTTCCACTTGCCTTGATCCTATAGTGGAACATTGTTGTAAAGAAGTAAAATTTGGTTGTAAAGATAAAATTTGTATTTTACGAAATTTGATTTCATAATTTATTAGTATCATTATTTATTTATTTAATCTATGTAACAATATGAATTTAAATAAACATAAATAAATTATCATACAAATTAACATTTTTCTTTTTTGATCCGTAAAATACTTCAATTCTCATCCAACCATTTTCAGCAAGTCCTATACCCTAACCGTTAGGAGAATTTATACTTTTTCTTAGTATGGATATAAAATAATTGTCGGATCACGAATTCCTTCAGCACTATACATAAATAATGTGGTAGTATATTCTTTCTTATTTACACCCACTACTTTATATTCTACCCGAGTTGCTATTATTCTTAAACGAAGTATCTTTTCTTAAATTTGAAATATAGTTTTGCATACAATCTAATAAATAAGACTTAGTTACTGGAAAGCCTCTGTCTGTTCTGCAAATAATCCAGTTCACAATGTCCTGTTCTGCCTGTGCGGACAAAGCTGTTACTCCACCTTTTCTATTATATTGTTTATGCTGTTGCACATTCTAAAAATTGTTTCTAATCGTGAATCCTCTTTTAAAAACTACATTCACTACATTTTGAAAAGTTCAAAAGGAGTAAGAGCTTTCTATATTCTTTTTATTTATATCATTTTTATACGGCTACTTTTTCTTTTAACGTCAATAAATTTAAATTTATTTTGCTTTTTTTTGTAAATCCCATTTTATAAAATTATTTTGATCTGAAGAAACATTGGATTTTGAAATAAATTTATAGGTTACTTTCAAGTTCTTCCAATTTTCAACGAATTTTAGATTACTTACTATTTTAAAATATTTCAATATCATGGTAAATTCAAATTTTTCGAATAAATAAATACTTAAAAGTTAAATAAAAGTATTGGCAATCCAACACGGGATGTGTCGTCATCAATATGGCGATGTGTGCGTCTGCTACAAACGTAGAGAATACACGCAAGGTATAGGAAAAATCTGAGTTTTTAACGATTTTCTAATTAATCGTAAAGGTGATAAGGAAAGTCTTTTGTGTTTTCTGAAGAAGAGTAAGTTTTAAACAATAATTTGAAAGTTTCGATAGCCAAACGTAACGTAAATATTTTAAAAATATTAATTATTGTTGTAAAGCATCCGCAGCTGATCAGCTGCTCATATATAATTCACATTATAATCTGTAATGTAAGTAGTAAATAAAAAATTTATATTTTAAAATGATAAATTATACAATTTTAAAAGAAAATCTTATTTTTTCAGAGACATTTTACAAATAAATATTACATAACCTCAATGTGTCCCTGCTGTTATTTATCATAAGAAATAAAATCTGACAGAAATTTTGGAAAGTTTACATTACAATTTATATTGTAAAGTTTCATCTAAGTATAAAATAAAAGAATTATATTTTTAAAAAATGTAAAAAATTTTGAAAAAAATTTATTTTTTAAAGATTAACAGAAAATAATTCAAGAATTAGATGTGAAGCGTTCCCGACTTTATTCACGGTCGCCAGGTAATCTTTTAATTACCGAATTTAAATTTACTTCATTATTTTAATTAATTCCATGCATATACAAGGTGCATACAACAATATTGTATAAGAAAATTATGTTTATCGACGATCTCCTCCAGTGCAATACTCTTGGAGATGCGATAATTTATAATTTTCTTTACGTGTGGAGGAGAGGGTAGAATGATAAAAGTTATTATCGACGACTCCGTTGAGTGCAATACTCTAAAGAGTGCGATAATCAACTTTTTTATTATATGAGATATGTAGAAAAGTGTTTAAATCGACGACATCTTTGAGTGCAATACTCTTAGATGTGCGATAAATAACACTTCTATTTAATGCAAAATGAATAAACAAATTATTATCGACGACATATCCAAGTGCAATACTCTTCAATGTGCGATAATTAATTTGTTTAGTATTTATATGAAAAATGATTAATGAGATGAGATGAGTTATACTTTTATCAATAACTTTTTAAACACAGTCTCATTTAAATTTGAAATACTTAATCTTTTTATTAAAAAATTAAGAAAATATATATTTTACAAAGATTCAAAAGTTACTTAGTATTTTAAGACAGAATGCTTAAATCTTATACTTCTGACAGTATAAGATTGAATGAATATAGTATCCATGTTAGATGTTACATGGTCGAACATCTAAAAGATAATGAGAGAGTTTGCTTGAGTTCACGCTCTTTTATATTATTTCTTAAACCTTCTATGAGGTTCTATTTCTTATTGAAGAATTATATTTTAGGAAATAGAATGTTCCATAACATTTATTTTAGATATTTACAAAAGAAACATTTAATTAAGATAAATGTATTAGTAAAAGAAACATTCTATTTCCTTTACATTTCAAATAACTATTTTTTATTGTTAATTTTATTATTTATTAATTGAAAAAGTTAATCTTTTATATTTTAATTAATATCTTTAAACTTTAAACAGAGTAATCATTTTCATACATATTATATAAATTGAATGTTCTATTTATATATACACAATTATTTTAGAAAGTTACATTTTATTATTAACCATTAAATATTGATAATACTTTTTATTAAAAGAAATGGAACATTCTATTTCTATAATCATTTTACTATATCTATATATATACATTTGAGTTATCTTATCGACCTCAGTAGGTAACTATGAAGTCCTACTTATTCTTTTAATGTAATTTAAATTTCTTATAACTAAAATTTATTCTATCTTTTAAATAATATAGTCATTCTTATGACATATTTATGTTGAATTTAATAATTATACCCAAAATCAATACGAGCCGTTACAGATGCTACAATACTCATATTGTTTAGAGGAGTAATTCCTGTTTTCCCACATTTTAATATATGATTTGACTGTAATATTTTTTCACCTTTTACAAAATTTCTGCTTGATAACGTACATTCTCCAAATTTGCCGATTTCTGTCAGATTTTATTTCTTATGATAAATAACAGCAGGGACACATTGAGGTTATGTGATATTTATTTGTTAAAAGTCTCTGAAAAAATAAGATTTTCTTTTAAAATTGTATAATTTATCATTTTAAAATATAAATTTTTTATTTATTACTTACCTTACAGATTATAATGTGAATTATACATGAGCAGCTGATCAGCTGCGGATGCTTTACAACAATAATTGAAATTTTTAAAATATTTACATTACGTTTAGCTATCGAAACTTTTAAATTATTGTTTAAAACTTACTCTTCTTCAGAAAACACAAAAAACTTTCCTCATCACCTTTACGATTAATTAGAAAATCGGTAAAAACTCAGATTTTTCCTATACCGTGCGTGTATTCTCTACATTTGTAGCAGACGCACACATAGCCATATTGATGACGACACATCCCGTGTTGGATTGCCAATTGACCAGTATTGTTTAATATGTCGGCGACGTGTTTAAGCTTACAGTTTGTCGAGAAGTGGAACATGATAATCCTCTGTTCAAGTATTAGGCGTCTGTATAATCTACAAACTATGGAGGAACACTCGTTTAAAAATATATTATTTACCAGTAATAAATAAAAACTCGATAAAAATTACAAAGCTTGACCTTTATACACTAAGTTAAAAAGCGTTCTGTGCATGAAAACTCATTATATATTTTAATATTTGTAGAAACGTAAATGCTTTTCTGAGATACTTTTTGAGCGAAATTTAATCAAATTTAGAAGTTTAAAGTGCCGTTAGTGGAAATTAATTTTTTTTATGACTAATATTTGTCAATGTTTTTTACAAAATATTCTAATTTGAATTTGAATACTTGAATGAAATTAATTTATTTTTTGAAAGTATATATTATTTAATATAATTGTAAAATATTAGTTTTTGTAATACTGTTCCACTATAGGTATGATACACGACCATGTTCCTTTATTGGTACTTTTACCTATTATTGTATAGATTAGTGAATACTCTACTAATAAAGCTCATATGAGATCTAATATGATATTATATATGATATATCATATGGATTTTCTTTTTTCTAATCTATAATAATTTATCATATGACTTATCATACAAGGTTTGGTATGATAACTCGTGTGAGATCTCACGTGCTACATCTTTTGATATGTCATATGATGTATCATAGAGGATATGTCATGTGATATCATAAGATATATTACACGAGATCTCATATGAGCTTTTCTAGTAGGGTTTTGTTCTTTGATTTAATAAAATTGAGATAAAGATTTACTTTTGAAGGTAAGAAGTAACGTTCATAAACATAAATAAGAAAATATTTACTTGTAACAATTCTCTTTGGTTCAATGCTTATATCATTACTAGATGATGGAAGAGATTTTAAAGATATATTAATATCATCGGGACCAATTAAAACGCCTTGGTTTAACATATCACGTTTATGGTTTAATGAGTCAGACTCATTGCTTTTTGAAGACAGAGGTAGATTGCATGCTTCAGAATTTTGAGAAAAAATATTTTCATCTGTAATCAAAATTAATCATAAAAGATCAGATTAAATAATAACGAGGTAATATCACATCATCTGAAGTATTAAATAGTGATTCTTATCACCTGATTCGTTTTCAGATTTCAAAACTGATAATTTTCTCTCGATATATTCTAGTGGTTTAGATAAAAAACTGTTTTTGGTATCATTATCTATAGAATCAAGTAGTTTAATTGAAAGATCTTGAAAAATATCAAATACAGTAGATAATTTTTTTGAAAAAATCGACCATTTTCGTGCTTGATTTATTAGGAATCTTTTGTACCACTCGAAAATCCTTGTATAACTTATGAAGTTTTTCACAACAATGATCTTTTCTTTTTGTTTGTATAGATACTTTATCCCACAAACATACTACCTCTTCAATTATTACTTTCACTGCATCGACAATTTTGGCTTTCTCATTTCTAGTTTGATAAAATAATCGCTGAAGTACATCGAAATTATTTGGTAATCTCTCTTCATTAAATTTAGGAATAGTGTCATTTACATTTGATAGATCTAAAATTTCAATTCGAGAGGCCATCTTGTTTTTATACTAAACCATATCAGATGTTAAGAAAATACTACTCTGCAGAATCTATGAAAAAAATATATATAGTGTGAGGATGTCATATTATAAGAACTTTTTAAACGTTTCAGTAATTGGAAGTTGATAAATTATTAAATCTATGAATGTATGAATTTGGGAATGTTTCATTCAAGAAAATTGTATTAAGGTAGCTCCAGTGATTTTTGATAAAAAATAGAATGTTTAGTGAAAAAAATACTATGAAATGTATAAGCCACTAGTATTTTATAACAATTTATAAAATATAAGGTCATCGACCAAATTCAAGAGAAAAAAATTCTGGAAGTTTGGAAATTTAACACGTGCTCTTATGACAAAAACAATTTTATGTTTATAATTTATCAATAAAATTATAGTTTTTAATGAACCAAGTATGAAAGTGTTGATTTTTTTATTACAAATTTAAATGAATTAAGAATGTATCATGTCATCGATGAAATTAAAATGATATGTAAAAAATTGATGAAAATTGATACGATTAGAATGCTTTCAAGCGTGAATATCGAACATTTCTTGTCAGTTAATTAAATGTAATACAAATAATAAATATAGTAACCAATTAAAAATAAATTTAATAAAATTTAATTAAAACAAAAATTTATTTTGTTCTTTTTGCCGGGGCCCCAGCTTGATACAACAAACGCTAGAGACACCTTAATACATGTTTTTAACTCTCTATCATAAATTTAATGTATAATCTAAGATTCACAAACTCTGATAAAAATGTTTTTGTTTGGTTTCATTAATTGTTATTTTGAAATATTATTTACTACAAAATAAAGGCTTATAAAGTATTAAAAAATATTATATATATATGTAATTGAATATAAATACACACAGTATCCAGAAATTTGAAAAAGGTTTGATCATATAAACATATATTTGTTCAGATACGACAGTTCAAGAAAACATATGGTTACATATGTAATAAAAAAAGTTATTACTTGAATTAATGCAACAGTATATGTGAAAATGCAAAAGCTGAAATTAATGGTTTGCCAAACAAAGTATTACACAATTTCAAAATTCAGTTAATAGGTAAATAAATAACTTATAACTTATACAAAAATGAAAAAGAAATATTTAATTTACAGAATATAAATTCCTTATAAATGAAAATTTCCAAAAAAACTGAAATTTAAAACTAAATATTTACTTCTCTCATTTGTAAAAAATATTAAAAGTAATAATTATATATTTTTAAAAATATAAATCCATTGATTATAAATAAATCTACATTGATTCAACCTTTAAGCAGCATCAATAACACTGTGTATTCGCACTTTAAATTTTACATAGTAAAATCATCATAAATAGGAGAATTTTAGGAAAAATTGATCTTATATTACCAGTGAGAAAAGATAAAATACAAATAATTTTTTAAACAAATGATATATCTAATGTAACTAATTTACATAATGATAAAAATTAAGCTTGTATACAAACTAATTTGCTAAATAAGATTTTTTGAGCATTTTTTGATAAGCAACAAAGGTTAAAATTCATTAAAGTAAATGAAAATATTTTTTGAAATGTATAAATTTACAAAAATATTCACAAAACTAAGTATATATCTTTAATCACTTTTATAAATTTGATATCATAATTTTTTTTGTTTAATTTATAACTAAATCAAAACTTATACACACTAAACAAACTTTAGCTTGCATATTCACTTAAAATTTTTTGTAAAAAATACATACTTGAACTTAAAATATCATCCATAAAATAATAGGAATTATGTATATATTAAATAACTCTCAATTTTATAAAGATCAAATAATAGAAATTATATATATTAAATGAATCTTAATTTTATAGAAATTAACAAAAATATTTGGATTTGAAAGATTGTTTTTACAGGTATTTTCAGATCATAAAATGAATATAGAGTAGGTAATAACGTTAGGTTTTTGAAGAGTCTATTTTCATAGTTCATGACTGAAGGATGCATACGAGTCATGCACTGCCATGCAGTATCTTTTTACAATTTCTCAATTTCGTGTAAGCAAATTAAGCAAATTAAATAATTGATAGAATCAATTCGAGCAATTAAAATTATATTAGAAGCAATTGGTTACAACTACTCGGAAGACAATTTCCGACTGAAAACATGCAAACCTTAATCAAAATTTTTGTTCAATTTAAAATTGTTCTATGATTAACTTGGGAAAAATTGAGTTTAGAAATAAATGCATAATATGAGAAGTAAATTATTCTCTATAACTTTTTTTCCGCAAATTTTTTTTGAAACCGACCTCGATTAAACAGTATTATTTTCGGACTATATCATATGTGTTAATTTATTATGTGATGTACCTTTTATAGATTTAAGGCATGATTGTATTTATTGGTGTGATTGTAGAATGTATGTGCTTAGAGTGAATGATTATATTTTTATCAGCTTGACTTGTATATTAACTGTATACTGCTGATATTTCGACTACGCTCTTTACACGCTTGTTTTTATGTAATTCTTTTGACTGATAGATATTTGAGACTGATTTTTAATTATATTATTTATACTTTTTGCGTGTATTTATTTGTATTGTCTGTGATATCACTTTTATTTAATTTATTGACTTACTATTACAGTATTATTATCTATATTATGTTTTATGACTGTGATATCATACTGTGCTATTTTAATTTTATAATTACAAGGTTATTTCAAGTATTTTATGTATTATAACTTTATTTGTAATTTTACACGCTCTTTTTGTAATTATAATACAAAATAAAACAATATCTAATCTAATCTAAAATTCATTTTTTCTCAATTTGTTACAAAAAATCCTAATTCGCTATTCCTAGATTTCATCGTTTGATTTTTTCACCAACTTCAAATGGTCATAACACTTGTTCTAAGTCACCAAGAAACCTTTTAAAAAAAGCAAATTGTAGGTTTTTAGGTCTAATTTTAATTTATTGTGGAGACATCACTCAGTTATTTAAAGAAATTGCAGAAAAAATTGGAAAAACGAAAATAAACCTGATTTTTCTATGATTTCTGTAAATTAAAACTTTATTATTCAATCAAACTTATATTCTTAAGCTCCAAATTCGCTATAAAATATTTGAATTTCCTTCACATAAAAAGTTTGAGTCATCATAAGAAAAAAAAAAATTTTTTTTAATTATCTTACAATGCCTATACATAAAAATAGGGTGAAAATAGAAAAAAAAATATTTTTCGAAAATTGGCACTGTTCAAACTCTTTTAAAATAGCATTTTCATGTTTGGTTTTCAATTTTGGATAATAAACTGTCGATCGAAGGCTTCGGAACTGATTTTCGAACAACTTGGTAAATAACTACCACCCTAATATATATATATATATATATATATATATATATATATATATATATATATATATATTAGATATTACTCTATTTTATTTTGTATTATATTTACAAAAAGAGCGCGTAATACAATAAAATTACAAATAAAGTTAAAATACATGAAATACTTGAAATACTTTTGCAATAGTAAGTCAATAAATAGAATAAAAGTGATATCACAGATGGAAAATAGAACACGAATAAATACACGCAAAGAGTATGAATAACATAATTAAAAATCAGTCTCAAATATCTATCAGTCAGAAGAATTACATAAAATCAAGCTTGTAAAGAGCGCAGTCAAAATATCAGCGGTACACAGTAAATTAAAATCACAGAACAAGGTTGAATGTACAGTAATATATAAGTTAAGCTGATAAAAATATAATCATTCACTCTATACACACACGTCCTACATTCACGCTAATAGATACAATCATGCCTTAAATCTATAAAAGGTACATCACATAATAAAATAACACATATGATATAGTACGGAAATAAAACTGTTTAATTGAGGTCGAGTAAATATCTCCTCAGAGCCACTTTGAACATGCTGATCGATGGAAGATTTTTAATATCAGCAGGTAGGGAGTTCCAAAAATGCGCACCTTGAACTTGAAAGGAATTTCTTTCAGTCTCAATGCGCATGAAGGGCACCGCAAGATCTTTAATTTCACCCCTAGTGGTCGCTCTGGGTATAAATCTAATAAAGAGACCCACTAGATATTCGGGAAAATTCATATGTACGATTTTGTACATAAGTACAGCCATAAAATACTGTCTCCTCGAATCAGTATGTAGCCAACCCAAAGCATGTCTATAGGGAGAGATATGATCACTCATCCTCACACCTAATACATATCTCATACATGAATTTTGCATCGTCTGTAGCCATCTTTGCAACTCCTGTGAAGCATTGAGCAAAACCACCGAGCAGTAATCAAGATGTGGGAACAGCAGGGCGGTTATGAGTTATTTACGCAGAGCCTCAGTGGTGTACCGGCGGAAGAACCGCAGGCTATAAATCACTCTATTGGATTTTTGGTCATCATATTAATGTGCGGTCCCCACGACAATTTGAAGTCGAGTACAACACCAAGGCTCGTAACGGTGTCAGAAAAAAGAATACCGGTACCGCTCCCCAGGTCAATCGTCCTTGGCTTACCCGAATGAACATTTTTAATAAAACGATCACTTCCAAAGACGATTACCTTTGTTTTACTAGCATTCAAAATGAGAGAAATACCAGCAGCCCACCCTGACACCGTCCTGGCCGCCCTCTGTAAAATACGAATCCCCTCATCCACATCATCATAAGGGACCTGTGTATAAATTTGAAGATCATCCGCATACAGCAGATGCCCGACGCAACCAGAGTTCAGTGCGTCACGTGCGTCATTTATGTAAAGGCAAAACAACAGAGGCCCCAGCACCGAACCCTGAGGTTTCCTGTCTAGGCCTGACCTTATATCGTCTGTAAGCTTAAGTACAGCAGTCTGCGTAGAATGGTTTTTCCTGAAGCCTGTCTGCAAGGAATCGAGTAATTTTTTGGATGTAATGTACTCCTGCAGTTGGTCATGAGCGATCTTCTCAAGAACCTTTTGAAGAAAACATGAGATAGCTATAGGCCTAAAATCTTTTGGCTGCTTAGGTGCAGCACACTTTTTTAATGGTATAATACGTGCTTGCTTCTAACGGCAAAGGAAGACCCCTCGTGCAAAAGAGGAATTAAACAGAGTCACAAGATGTTCACCAATAAATGGTAAATTTTAAACTATCACGCTTTGCGGAATGCCATCCTCACCACGAGCCTGTGAAGAAAAAAAACGTAGTAAAATGTGAAATTGCATGAACAACATCATTAAAACCAATTGGTTTGAAGGTAAACCCACTTTCATTGCATTGAGAAAGAATTCTCAATCACTCTTCACTATCCTCTTGCGGCGAGACGGACACCCCAGCAAAGTGCGCATTAAGCTTATCCAGAATGAATCCATTCAAATCCCCTTGAGGTCCGAATAGCAGTCTCAAGTCCTCAACTCCTTTCAGACATTACCACCCGCAAGAGCATCAAACAGTCTATTGTGAATATAAGCAGTTTTAGCATGGCCTGCCTGTTCGTCTACCACTCTACGCAACCAGTCCTCTGTCCGTTTGTATCTACGGTATGTAGCATCTTTCTTACGCCGCATCTGTGACAATTCTTTATCTATCCATGGAAACTTATTCTTATTGGGCTTGAACGCTCTGAACGTCGCTAGATTCTCGATTACGGTAGTGAGAATATCACAGAGGCAATCAAGTGCAGAATCAGCGTCAACTATGTCATTCATAAGCGGCGACCAATCACAGCCGGCAAGTTTCTCTCCCAATGCAGTTAGAAAAATAATTTTATAGTTTCTATACATGATAGGTTTTTGATCTAAAGTTACGAGAACGATAAATAACAACAACTAGCACAGGCTGGGAGCCGCCAACTCGCGCAGAACAGAAAATATATTCAGGCACCTCCGGCTTACCGCTACTATTACTAGTTTGCGTCTCCAAAATGGCCAAAATAGTGCATTTTAGATTATCCTTAGTATACGAGGCAACTTCTCCACCATACAAGTTCCTGTCCTATCTAAACACTTTGCACCCCCTGACCTGAATGACATCATCCGATATAAACGGACCCAGCAAGGTCTTAGCAACTTCAAACATGTCGTAAGAATGATAACCACTCAGAAGTTTACGCACTTGCCCAACATGAGCTCTTAAAGAGGTCACATTCAGGAAGCACGCCCGCAGTTTACACCTCCTCCCTGTTCGACTCTCCGAAGAGGACCAGCGCAGTCATTGAGGAGAGGCTCCATCTAAGGATATTGCATTATTTTTAATCAATTCATGATTTGAGCTCATTCCACTATTTTAAGGTTTAAATTTATCATTATCAGTAGAACTTCATCGTGTTTCCCAATATCAGTCACGTTAACATTATTCTGTACATTACATTTTGATTTATCTAATACTTCATTTAAATCATGTTCACTTTCAAATCTGTGTACTCTCTTCCCTTTCTCCCTCCTCACCATGAATTTACCACCTCTATGCCAAACAAATTTGAAATCTTTTCCTTTAGCATACTTTTTAAGATTTTTAAATTTAATATATTTATCTTTTTCAAGATACTCATTTATATATATTTGAGAACGGTGCTTGGTGGTAGAAAAACTGCCGAGGAGAGAGCGATTCAGATCCGCTGTCGAAAAACCCGTTAATCTACGCCTAGCCATCAATACCTTCTGTGCCAAGTCATCTCCAGAAAGTCTAACCAACAATGAGAACGCAACACTCGGACCGCCAACGATCTCATGCTCTGCAGACATCCTGTCTTTATTTTTATTTTCAGAATTAGAGATTTTAGTAATAGCTACAATATTTGAACGTTTAAAAGTCGGAAGTATGGTTCTTAGAACAGCGCAAGCATAATTTTCCAGCCTGACATCAGCCGCAGAGCACCCCAGTCCGCTGGACATCACCAAGACACTATTCCCAGAACCACACCTCTCGACAGCATGACAGGTTGCTTCTCTGCAACTATCTGTATGTATGTTTACTATTTGTACATCGTTCTAATCAACAGATGCTTCAGTGTTTGTGCTATGAGAGCTACTGTCTGTACGTTTAAATGATTGTTTTATATTCGAATTTACAGGAATTTCAGTGTTAGTGTTGGTGTTGGTGTTGATTGAGTTTTCGTCCTAGGCCGTGAGATCATTAACGGTCTGCACTACCTTAGCCACCCCGGTCATAAGTTGAGAAAAGTTGCTGTCCACTACATTGAATTCATTACCTAAAAATGCGTGCATATTATTAAAATTAGTCGTAAGAGATTTGAAAAACTTTTCATGCATGCCATTTAGAGCAGACAAAAACTCCCACTCTAAGGTACCTATCATTCCCCTGAGTTTACGATTCTCCTCTAGCAGCTGCGTCTGCCCAGCATGTAAATTCTTAATAATTTTATTTTGACTCTCTATTTTAGTCGACGATATCCTGCAGACCCTCGTCAGTATTTATAATATGGCTTTCAAGAGCCGGAAGTCGAGTAAGATCATTTTGAATCAGCTCGAGCCTGCAGGATAGCACGCTCTCCAAAGCAGACACAGCTGCCTGTACTGAGAAAGAATCAGCACCATCATTACTCTGCCTTAGACCACCATCTTTATCTTTACTTATATTGCTATCCGGGGTGACCAATGCAGCACCACCTCTAAATTTTTTACTAACCAAATTAATATTTATGCTATGTTCTCCTTCAACTACCGCAGAACAGCGCGAATTGGTCTTCTTCTTAATTACAGAGTGTCCTCGTGCTTTTGTAATCGATGCGACAGGTGAGCATCCTTGTAATGGAGTAGAAGCAACGATAGGCCGGGTTATAGAAGCTCCTCGCATAGCGGCATTGCGTGTTCCAGCGCCAGTGCCAGTGAGTGGGGCAGCGGCAGAAGCGATAGGTCGGCCAGCTATACATCTCTCACAATTATATTTCGGATTATCATCGTTATCATGAGGCACGCGCTTCATGCATTTTGCATGGCAGCGCTGTTAGCATGTCAAACACGCATTAATTTTTTCGACCCTCTAATATTATCAGCGGAAAAATCGCAGATGGCACAGCAGTCCTTGAAGGTATTTTGTGACATGGTTTAAACTGTTTAAGATGTCAAGAGAAGTGAAAGGACCAAGCACGAAGCAGAATGCATGATATGATAAAAAAAGGAATAAAAGATAGTAGCAAGATCAGCGTCAGAGAAATAAAAATAATAATTAACGCAAAACAAAAATAAAGATAAAAATTAGCCTATGAAACACTCCGCCAAAGTATGTCACATTTAGAAATAAATATAAGAGAAATAAGGAATATAGTAAAAAAGCAGCATAATAAGCTGTTTAAAATTGTCGCGTCATATATATATAATCAAAAGGCTAGGTGGAAACACGCCTTAAGTATGGTAATTACCTGTCACTTATCAATAGAGTAGATAAGATAGTAGACAAGGTAATCCATAGATGAAGCTACTAATGACGCACTTGAAAGATTCGCCTAAAAGATAGTCAATTTGGCGCCAAATATATTTTAGGTTATGTAGCATATGCATAATCTATATGTAACACATGCATAAACCATGAATATGCAACTGCATTCCCCCACTGCACCACCACTCAACACTACACAGTCAAAACAGCAACCAGCAATGCTCCAGCCATTCTTCAACCATCAGCAACAGCAGCACAAACAACAAAAAAATGACAATGCTGGATAGAGCGATGCACAAAGATAAAAAAACGTCGAGGGTCCGAAAGATGCAGATACACAAGTGCAAGCAAGTCAAGCCAAGCCTTGAGGACCCCAGCTGGACGATTCTCTGTAAAAAGATTCACTCAGTAAAGTGAAATGAATAAAAATTAGAGTATATATACTCATCTCCACCCGTAAGTATTCACTCACACGCTGCTTCGATTCTGCCTTTTTATACTCTAATTTTTTTTTAATGATAATTACTAGGGGGCAAGCACGCCAACCCCCATCTTGCTTTTATAACTTTAAAAAAATTTAAGAATTTGCAATTTGTTTAATAATTTTTATTTAAGATTCTAAATAATATTAATTATTTAAAAGTTTTCTTGAGGTGAATCTTTAATGATCTTTTAATGAATCTAATCATCTGTGAAGTCCTAGCTTTATACCAGAACAGAATTAATAATTAAATATTGTGTGTTATGAGGGCTACGTGTATATGTTTTATTATAATATTAAATAAAGAATAAAGTCAGTAATTGATTTATAAATATTTTATCAAATGTCAGTCTAGTAGTAAAAAGATTCTAAATTTAATGCGGTAAAGTAAGTCCAAAAATGAGGGGCACATTTCTGACGATGACAGCAGCGATATGCTTTCAATAGTATAGAGAGAATATAATATAAATAGATCTAACATGCATCTGAAATTCAGCTAAAATCAAACCAAAATTTACCTAAATTTGCTTAAAATTAACATAAATTTTAGTTAATTTTTAGCTAACTTTTAGGTAACTTTTAGCTAATTTTCAGTTAACTTTAAGCTTAATTTTAGCTAGATTCTAGCTGAATTCTAGCTAACCTAAGACAAATCGTATTCTTATAAACAGCGGCAGTGACAGCAACAGCGGCGGCTGCGAAATCTTTTTATAATATATACCCCCTGCTCGCTTCGCTCGCCGACCCCCCTTTTGAATTTAATAGATAGATTTCATAATGTATATAATCCCTTGCAATAATTTTACATTCATATACTTATATACATTCATACATTTTTTATATTTCAATAATTAATAATGTACACATAATATAAAATATAACATATGATATAAATATTTATTTATACAGCGCATATTAGACGCTGTTATGGTCACCATCTCCAACCGATCTTTATTTCGCATTATACTCCGAGAATCACCTCTTAACTTCTAAAGGCTCAATTCTTATTTCATTTATCTGACATAAACAAATATTTTCATTTTTGTAAATTTTTAAAATCTTTTATAATATAAAAAGAAAAATAAATCTCATGATAATTTAAATCAAATTGACCTGATTTATCAGATTTTGAGTAAAAAAATTAAAATTTTAAATAAAATTTACAATAAATTAGCTAAACTTGGCTGAAAAATTGAATTTTTAGCTAAAATTCTCAATAAATCAGCTAAAATTAGCTAAGAAAAAAATTTTATAATAATTAAAATCAAATTGACCCGATTTATGAGATTTTAAGTAAAAAATTAAAATTTTAGCTAAAATTAATATAAATTAGCTAAAATTCTTAATAAATCAGCTAAAATTAGCTAAAAAATGAAATTTTTAGCTAAAATTGACAATAAATCAGTTAAAATTTACGATAAATTAGGTAAAATTTACCATAATTTAGCTAAATTTATCAGTAAAAAGGAAGAGTTAAGGTAGGAAGTTGAGAGAATGACAGCAGCAAAAATCTTTTGTAGTATAGAGAGATATATCTATCTCTATATAGTTGTAAGAAATATTAAAATCTAGCCCCCCCCCTTGGTTGCCCCCTGGCCCCTCCCTAAATAACGATATAATTCGTTCAAAATTTAGCTATTTTTCAATAAGGTTGCTCCACCTTGGTCGCTCCTTGGTCGCTTTCTGGTCCCCCCTGAACGCCCCTTGGTTTTTTATAATTTAAGTTTATATATTAGTAGTATATGGGGGATTATAGGTAAAAATGGCGGCCATGAAATTCAGGAGGATTATAGGGAAAAGATTGTTGGCGCCAAAGCTCGACCGTATACGAGAAAAAGCGAAACAGCCCGAAGTGGAGGGGGACACCGTAAGAAAAATTTTTGGAGATGCAAGGTGTCTGTCAGGTAAGCGTTGAAAGGGTATAGGAGAAAAATCACTGACGCCAGATTTTATGAGTATATAGAATGAAGTTCAAAGAAAATTCTTGAACAAAACAAAAGTGTCTGATAGATGGTTTATAAGTGTACTAGATATTTGAATGTTGTTTTTAAAATACTTGTTTGGTAATAAAAAATTTCGAATTGTCAGGTTGAACGCATTTATACTAATATAGAAGGAATTTGTATACAACAAATTTTATTATTATGACTGATTATAACAGATACTAAATATGATTTCACGAGAATTGAATATAAAATATTTTTACATACAAAAAATATAAATAATAAAATAAGTTTAAGGTTATCAATTTAAAATAAGTCATTCAAGTAGAAATCTAAATATATATAATCTTTATACAGAATAGAGAAATACGTTTTAAAATGCTTAAATAAATATGATTTATTGAGGAATGGGTTTGGTTATTAAAGAAATGGTTGAATAAATTAAGTGTAACAATATCTTTATTTTTATGTTATATATGTTGTATTATGTCTTCAAAATTTCACATATTTTTATAACTGTATAATATTTATAACGAATTAAGTTTCGATATAACAGATGTCGATATGAAGTTTAAATGTAACGCAGTTAACTCGTTATAAATAATATTATAATAATGTTTGATAAAGTCATTTTCCAGACCACCAGATGTTTTATTTTTTATTTTTTCAGATTGTGAATTCATATAATGTTTGACGAAAACCTCTGTTTTTGGTAAAATAGTACTTTCTGAGAAAATTTCACATATTTGGTCAATAATAGTTTCATTACACGCCGAAACTGTTGTTACAATATTATTATTAATATTTATACATTCTTCAATACACGCCAACAATTGTAAAATACCTTCAAAGCTTGTTTTTTGTAGAACAATAGCGGGTGTATATAGTTTCTTCTTTTTTGGTAACACAACTTGACTTTCTTGATTATCAGAAAATGTTGATATGTTTTCTATATCTTCTTTATCCAAAATTATTGCCTTGGAATTATATGCTGTGGTATATGAGAGAGTTATTCCATTGAAAGTAATTTTCTCATTTTCGACCATAGATTCCTCGTTGTTGAAATAAGAACTTATACTCTTGAAATGCGTTTTAAAAGTCTCCCACGCCTCAAGTGTAAATGTAATTCCGAAAACTGTTTGATTGATTATTTTATTCACACACTCAAATGTCTCATCTTTCTGAGGTGATAAACCAATCATAATTTTCTTCGTACACGATGTGTTTAACGGGTAAACACTTGAATGTAATAGATAATTTCCCGCTTCTTTTCTTGAGTTATACGATGCCATTTTAATACGTTTTGTTATTTGAAAATTTGCAACTTCACTAGTCATTTTAGAAAAATAAATTTTGTTTTGAACAGAAAATGTATTAAAGAATAATTACAGAAGTCGACTGAATGAAATACTATATGATGTTTTAGGTGCATAAGCATTTAACTGTATGATGTCAGTAACGAATTTCATGCGCTTAAATACTTAGCTCTGTTATATTTTGTATGTAGAAGTAGGATAAGAAAATGAGAAAATGAGAGTGAAAGTGAATGAGTAATAAGCGAGAATCAAAGAAAAAATATGTAAAATCTATTGATTTCTATAAGGTTAAAAATCATATGCTATTTTGTATGAAAACATTAAAGATCTTATGAGTCATTCTTGAAACCATACACAAATTCATAAGGTGCTTTTGTTTTTGAGTAAACACATTAAGCGTATTATACAGTAATAAAAGAGAGTAATAAAAAGTCATTAGAACTACCTTAATGGGTGAAAAGGTATCAATGGTTATTGAGGTAGCATGCGTAGGTAAGTAAAACTGTAAATTTTGAAAAACTGAAGACGATAGAGATTTCTTTTATTTTTAGTAATGAAAATTTTAAAGCAGAGTATTGTATATGAAAATTATGATATAATAGTTACAGTAGTAGGAAAAAGAAAATTTGAAAATGAAAAAGTAGGTATGATAACAAATAGTTTAAAGAAATGCGATCATTTCTAGTTTAGAGATCAACGCAATGAAATATTTTCTGTGTTATTTCTAATACACTGTTTAACTCCAAAAAGTTGAATATTTCAGCTAATAAAAATATTTGCAATTATTCCAACGAAGTAGTAAATACGTGCATTTTGTAGATTTGAAAAAAAACATTTTTAACTCTAATATTATTACGGTTTTCTCAGTTTTTGATAATTATAAAAACTGAAAAAATGGATTTAACAGGTTCTATAATTTTTAAAATTTACAGTGCTGTATTAGAGCGTTTATTGGAAGAAAATCCAGGAATGGAGAGAGTCAAAATTTTGGTTAGTCGTCAAAGTTGCCTATTAAGAAATTTAAATAGACAGTTTAAAACTTTTTGTAGACTTAATGTTAACCACGAAAAAATTGCGAATGAGCGTAGAAAATTAATAATTAGTGCAACAAATGAATTTACTAGGTTTATAAAATCTCAAAGTTTATTGTTTTTATGCAAATCATTCCGCCGAGGAGATTTTCATGATGACTTAAGAGCGATAACTATTTTAGTGGACGAAATAAAAAGAAGACAAGCCCAAGAGGACCCTGATGTGCAAGTTATACTATTGACATACAACGAAATGATAGAAGGTAAGATATTTAAGTTATTAGATTTATTTATTTGTATAGATATACATATGCAGGTTTTATTCAGCATTATATTTAAATTTTTTCAAACTTATTTTAATTTTTCCTTTAAAAAAAGTTACAAATCATTAAAAGCAAGAATTGAAACCTTTGATTTTTAAGGAAAAGAGAGAGAGAGAGAGAGAGAGAGAGAGAGAGAGAGAGAGAGATATGAGAGAAAGATACGCACCTTTAGTTATATATATATATATATACATATATGTATACTTAGTATTTAAATAATAATAAATATTACGAACCTCGTAAATAAAAAGTATCACATATAAACATTCAATTTTTTACTCGTTTATTTTCAAAACTAAATAAATAAATATGATGTACAAAAATATATTAAATTTTTTATCAAACAAAATTTAATTTTTATATAAATAATAGAATAATCGAATTTCATATAAATAAATAAATAAATGTACATAATGATTTTATTCTTTTACAAATTTTATAATTAACAAATATCAATAATATGTAAATTGTGATTTTCACAAAGTAAAATTAATTTTTTTCAATTTAAAAAAAAAAAATAAAAATAAGTTTGAAATTTTTTATTATTTAAAACAATAAAAATAATTAATGATAAATTTTTTTCTTTTTCAGAAAATAGGCGAGTAATCGTTATACCGAAAGTAAATAGAGTCACTACTTCAACGAACAAAAATGCTAATGAGAAAACCACATATAATGGTAAGTTTTAAACATTTCGAAAATTTTTTATGAATATTTTTCAATCTGTGTATAGATTTCAGAACAAAAAAACATACAACGTCAATTTTTATAAGTTTTAAATTTTTATTATTTAAAACAATAAAATAATTTATAAATTTTTTTCTTTTTCAGAAAATCAGCAAGTAATCGTTGTACCAAAAGTAGATAGAGTCGTTGCTTCAACAAGTAGAAATGATAGTGAGAAAGCCACATGCAATGGTAAGTTTTAAACATTTTGAAAACTTTTTTATGATTATTATTTTTTAATCTGTTTTTTTGTTTGTAATTATAATTTCTTATTTTTTTTTTCAATATTGGTAAATTAATAACAAACTTTTTTGTTCTTCTTTTAGAAAATTATCGAAACATCAACGAGGTTATGCAAATTGACGACTTCGAGGAAGGTGATCTTTTTGATTTTTCGCAATGCAGCATTACAGAAGAAGTACCCAGTCAAATTATTCAAAATGGATCGGGTAATGACGAAGTTTCTACCAGAGACGAAGCTATTGCCGTTGATGAAGAAGATCAGCAACAACAACCAATTAACGCACCCATCCCTGGTCCTAGTAGAAACGACAGCCGTAGTAACGAACCCCAGGATTCAGGATCAAATCAAGCTGGTGAGTGTTTCAGCATTATATGGGAAACGAACGATTATTATCAACGGTTTAGTACTAATGCGCGTGAAATAGGAATAAAATTTAAAGAAAATGGAATAAATTTAGAGGAGGGTATAAAAAAATTATTTAATTATATAACACACGAATACGAACCCAGCCATTACATTAAAATCAATATATTAAGTAATACTTTGCCCATCGGTCCTATTACAAGTTTCAAATATTTAAAGGATTATAATTTTAAAGATCTATGGAAAACAATCGAACTGATATCCCAAAGCGCTCGTGAATTTAAAATTGACGAGAGTTTTTGGATACAAATATTGAATGTTCGTGTACCAATGGGCAGAGGGCGTAATAAACCATTACAGTTTGACATTGTTAAGTCAAAGTCTATTATACGAATTAATAATAATGACTCAAAATGTTTACCGCGTGCTTTAGCCGTAGCACTTGTCCACGCGAAAAAAATGATGCATGGCGATAAATGTCCTGCAGAATTAAAAAATCGCTCGGAGAATGTGCGTAAAAGGCAGAATAAGGCGCAATTAGAACTAGCAAACGATTTGTTGAAAAAAGCGGGAGTCAATATAGATAATGATCAAGGTTGTGGTCTTCGTGAAATTCAAAAGTTCCAAAATTATTTCAAAAACGACGGTATAGCTGTAATGATTTACGAAAAAGACAAGATAGGTAAAGGCGATTCGTCATTGTTTAATGGGTTTAAAATTTTAAATAAAAGTAACATAGAAATTAGACAAATTTTAAATATATTATACACACCGGCCGAGCAACATTACGATGTCATTACGAGTATGACAGGTGTTGCAATGTGTGATAATTTTTGTCATTTTTGTAATAAAGGAACTAAATGGTTAAGTATGCACAAATGTCCATTTAGTTGCGATAAGTGTAAATGTCGTGGTATGTGTGATAAAGAAGTTACGCAAATGAAATATTCTAGATGTTCTATGGATTTTTACGGGGATACGTGCTTACAAAATCATTTAAAATTAAATTCTTTTTAAAAAAATGTTACCGTATGCGATGCCATAAAGAAATGTGAAAAGTGTAAAAAAATAATTTCTGTAGAAAACGGTAACCATACTTGCGGTAATTATTATTGTAAAACTTGCGGGTGTCAGCGTTCCTATAACCACCAATGTTTTATGCCAATAATTGAAAATAACGATAAAAATATAGAAAACGCATTTTTATTTTATGATTTCGAAGCTCGGCAAGAAAAAAAACACGTAAATGATAATAATAAAATTGTTTACCACGAAATAAATTTAGCTGCAGCTCAGTTATGTTGTTCTAAATGTATAGATTCGGCAATGGATTCAGTATCCTCTTTTTGCGGGGGTGGTCAAACTTTAATTTTTAAAAATAATGTCATAAAAAATTTTGTTGGATTTATTTTAAATTTTGAAAAAAACATCGTGTGCTAAAAATATAAAATCACTCATTTGTATCGCCCATAATAGCAAAAGCTACGACGGGCAATTTATTCTTAAATATCTAGTTGAAGAAACTAACATAGTACCGAAGGTGACTATGAACGGTACTAGTATTATACTAATGACATTAGGAAATCGTATTAAATTTATAGACAGTTTGAATTATTTTCACATGAAACTAGATAAATTACCGGAAGCTTTCGGATTTTCCTGCGATGTGGTTAAGGGTACTTTTCCGCATTTATTTAATATTTTAGCTAATCAAAATTATGTCGGTCCTATGCCACCACAAAAGTTTTATTCTTTGGAAAAAATATCCGTATCAGAGAGGGAAAAGTTTTCTCAATGGTATGAAGACATGATTTCTAAGAATTATCTTTTTGATTTTCAAAACGAAATCGTGAAATATTGCAAAACGGATGTCGATATATTAAGAAAAGCTTGCTCAGCTTTTAGAAAAAGTTTTATAGAAGTAGGAGATACGTGTCCGTTTGCCGAAGCTACAACAATAGCGAGCGCTTGCTCAAGAATTTTTAGGAAAAAATTTTTAAAAACTAATAGTATTGGCATTATACCTACCGATGGTTATAGGAAAAAAAGCACTCATTCGCGAGGCTCAATTGAGTGGCTTATTTTAAAAGAAAAAGAATCGGGCCTTAATATTATTCACGCTGCTAAAATTTCGGAATTCCGACTTCCGGAAAATATTTTAGTTGATGGATATTTCGAATCATCTGATGGTTCGAAATATGTCTATCAATATCACGGTTGTTTTTGACATGGGTATAAAAAATGTTTTAAGGGCGAAGACCGTTTCAAAATATCTGAAATCTACGGGGATAGTTTAGAGCAGCGTTTTGAAAAAACCTTAGAAACATCGGAGTTAATTAAATCTCATGGGTACGTTCTAGCGGAAATTTGGGAATGCGAGTTTAAACATTTCAAACGGGAAAATGCCGAAGTAGAGCAATATCTAATTAATCATCCTTTGTTGATGAGCGATACATTAAACCCGCGAGATAGTTTTTACGGAGGTAGAACCAAGAATACTGTTTCTCTCGTAGAGGTACAAAAAAGGGAAAAAATCAATTGTGTAGATATTTGCTCCTTATATTCTTATGTATGTAAAACCGGTAAATTTCCTATAGGTCATCCGGAAATTTTTATAGGAGATAAATGCCGTATTTTAACAGGTAGCGAATATAATTTAGAAAAAGTAGAAGGTATAGTCAAATGTCGCGTATTACCAGCGATCTTTATTTCTACCTGTACTCCCTGTTCGAATGCACAATCGCTTAATGTTTCCGTTATGTCGTACATGTTGTGAGAATTTGAACGAAAGCGAATGTACGCACGAAAACATTAGTGACAGGGAGTTTACAGGTACATGGGTATCAGAGGAGTTAAAAAAGGCCGTAATAATGGGATATCGAATAACATCTATTTACGAGATATGGCTATACAAGGTTTCTCAGTATAATCAAGAAACGAAAGAAGGTGGGTTATTTTCGGATTATATTAACGCGTTTTTAAAGATTAAACAACAAGCTAGTGGGTGGCCGGTAAATTGTACAAACAAAAATTCATGCGACGAATATATTGAAGAATATGCACGAGAAGAAGGCATAATTTTAGAAAAAGAAAATAGGAAAAAATCCAGGGCTGCGTTTTTTAGCAAAATTATGCTTAAATTCTTTTTGGGGAAAATTCGGTCAGAGGTAAAATATGGGTACTACGGAAATTATTAGAGACGGTCCGCAGTTTTTTCAAATTTTAGAAAACGAAGATAAAATTTTAGTAGATGTTTTACCGGTTAACCAAAACACTTTTTATGTTCACTGGAAATACGACGAAAATTCGTATAATCCATCGCCAATGACAAACGTGGTTATTGCCGCTTATACTACAGCACAAGCAAGGCTTAAGCTGTATAGTTATTTAGAACAGCTAGAGCAGCGTGTATTGTATTATAATACAGATTCTTGTATCTATTTGAGTAAAAATACAGAAAATGAATATAGAGTTCCGACAGGTAGGCTTTTGGGTGATATGACTGACGAATTAGAATGTTATGGTAGAGATAGTTATATAACGTCGTTTGTAAGCGCAGATCCTAAATTTTATTCATATATTGTGAAAAGTAACGACGGAACTCTACATGAAGTTTGTAAAGTTAAAGGCATGACATTGAATAATTCAACAAAAGATATTTTGAATTATAACAGTGTCAAGTCTTTAGTTTTAAAAAAGAATGAAGAAATCGTGCATTTATTTAGCGCTATTTGACGCACAAAGTATCACGATGTAATTACAAAGCAAGAAACAAAAACTTGCCGCGTAAATAGTATTAAACGAAAGCATTTAGATGAATGCACATCTCATCCGTATGGGTATAAGAAACCTCGTTGTAAATAAAATGCGTATGTATATGTATTTATGTCGTCGTACCAGGTATTCGGCGTTGTACGTGCAAAGCTAGTTAAATGGGTATTGGGGTTACATACATTTCAATTCGTAGCACAACTATATTCAGTTTGCTACACTTTACATAAAAAAATATAGATAATTCCATACCTCACATGGTGACGTATGGAGTCATCTATACGTCACAATATAAGGTAGTAATTAGCTATGAAGCGATCGTTGAAGTCGTAAAATTGGTTAGTTTAATCGGCGTGTTTTGTTTTTTCTGTTGACATTTTGTTCTTTAACAAATTTAAAAAATATGAAAAAAATAAAAAACATTGATTAATTATAAAAAAAAATTAGTGCAAATAATGAAAAAAATTAGTACAAATAACAAATAAATAATAATTATAGTGAAAGTGAGACAGTAAAGAAAAAAAATTAAATATAAAATTTGCGTGATATGCGTGGACAGCTTGTCAAATTTGTGACACATCAATGACGGTCCCGCAGACGATCCGCGTCTACACTTTAACATACGTTTATTCAATTTCAAATCAAAATAAAAAAGGATTGCGAATTTGTACATTTGTAATTGTGTTGTCCCTCATACCTGCTACAACGACATAAAATCATCTACGTCATTTAGGAGTAAGAAGGATGAATACGGGGCGAATTTGTTGCTCGAACAGTAGTCAATCTCGGGCGCGCTTCGCGCGCCCTCGACTGTCTACTGTTCTCGTAACAAACTCGCCCCGTATTCATCCTTCTTACTCCCAAATGACGTATATAACTAATATAAAAATAGTGTAAAATTAAAAAAAAAAAATACTAATGTAATATTGTAAAGTACTGTAAAATATTGTAAATTATTGTAAATTATTGTAAAAAAATTATAAAATATTTCTAAATACTGTAAAATATTGTAATATTTAGTGTAAAAAGGTATGCGAGAGTGAATATTTTCAAATATCTTGATATCGTAATGTGACAATAAACGTATTTCGAAATCTAAAAAGTTTTAAATATGAAATTAGAAATTTATTCAAATTATAATATTTCAACGAGAAGTATTTATTCTTTGTATTTTGTATGAATTTTGAAAATATAATAATAAAAATGAATAAATATTAAAAATTTTTGTTGTAAATTTTCATTTATTTTTTTTCAGTTTGTACACATCATCCAGAGCCTTCAGAAAAATGCTGCACTAATTGTAATGTTCCAACTTGTAGATTTTACCCTGAATACAAATGTACTCTACAGGGTTTAGCTTTACACAGAGCTTTACACAATTTGGTAAATTTAAAAAAAAATAACGATCAAAATAATTTTGACGAATTGTTACATGATTTACGATTTTATTCTAAAAGATTTTTCATTTCATTAAATGTACAAATTTGGCATTTAATGACTAGTAAATCATGTACAATTTGTGAAACTATATGGTGCGATGCTGAGGATTGCCCCAGGAACATTGAGATAATAGAATTTCAAGAAGTTCTGACATTTCGGAATATCAGCCTTGGAGATTTGTTGATACAAATTGAATCAAAAAATATACAATATTTACACTTTACAATATCTAATATGCGTGAGCATCATCTTCACTCCGAAAATCCAAATTGTCCACTTCATATCGACGACACTCCTTATATGTATATAAGTGGTCGTATGACCAATACTTCATCGATAATTTTACATTACGACCAAAATTAGTAGTCATCGACGATCTGATGAGAGAATCTTCTAATAATGTAGTTGCTGATTTATTTACAAAAGGTAGTCACCATAAAAATATAAGCGTAATTTTTATTACACAAAATTTGTTTCATCAAGGACCTAAGCAGCGGGATATTTCATTAAATTCAAACTATATTGTAATTTTTAAAAATCCTAGAGACCGTGCACAAATACAACATTTAGCGCGTCAAGTTTATCCAGAAAATTCAAATTTTTTACAAGAAGCTTATTACGACGCTACAAGTGTAGCACATGGTTATTTGTTGTTAGATTTAAAACAAAGCACAGTAGAAACCTGCAGAGTACGAACTGACATATTTCCTGATGATACACATCACTACGTGTACGTTCCACGAAATTTAAAGAGAGGTATCACGGGTGATAATTTTTCAGTGTTACGTGTATAATGGCTGCGGTAAGATCAAAAAAATCGCTCGATCCCAAAATAGTACATGCTTTACACGCCCTTTATCATTTAAATAAAGAACAACGGAAAGTTATTTTAAAACTTGCTTATCGTAAAATAGTTAAAGGTATTTGTGAGTGTGCTTTGAATACTTTAAAAGGTACTGTACATTTAACACCTTCTCAAAAACAAAAGTTAGTTAAACATAAAAAAATTCTGAGAAATTTAAGCAATCGGGACTCTAAATCGTGGAAAAGCAAGAAACGTCTAATCGTGCAGAAAGGTGATGGTTTCTTAACAGCTTTACTTGTACCTGTATTAGGAACTATAATATCTGCTCTTATCCCTACTCGTTCTTAATTTAAAAATGCAGCATGCACGTAAAATGGTTCTAGTGCCTCAAGACAGTATACAAAAACTTCTTCATACAAACGTTCCCGAGGTCTCGTTGCAAAATGTCGAATCTGATAAAAAAAATAATGTTCAAACATTAGGCAGTCATCTTACAAGATTAGACATAGAAATGAGTGATATATTAAATTCACAAGAAACTGATGAGCGTACAAAATGGTCAAAGTATCAACAAGTTTTATAACGATATTTATATTTTTTAGACGACTTGAAAAAAAGTCTAACTAATGTTAATAAAAATGAACAAGAGATAGAAAATGGAGTAGATTTTGAAATCATAATATCATCTGTACCTGTAACATACAGACGTAAAGCTGAATTGATGGTTTAATTTTTAAAAAGTCCTAATATTTCTTCAAGAATTACATGGAATGAACGCGGTTTAGTGTCGATAGATGGAGCTGTTCTCGAAGGTTCTAATATAGTAGAGTTAATAAACGATGCTGTACGTAGTAGAAAAGGTATAAAGGCTACAGGTCGTGAACATTTTGCGCGGTTTTCACGAGATGTAGTTATACCATTGGAATGTATTAATAATCTAGCTTTTTACAAAGAAGGACAAAAATTTGAACATGCAGTAAATCATAGTAATAGGTCTTTAACAACACCACATACAAGTTTTAATGATTCATTATTACATGTCCCAAAAAGAAATACTTCTACTCCGATGCCTAAAAATAAAAATAAAAATTTGTCAATAGAAAATGATACATATGACGACAAAGTTACAGTAATTAATAAACAAATGAACAGTGGAGATGATGATTCATGGACTACTCAAAACAGGAAGAAACGTGTTAAAAGAAATACCGTAACAGAGCAAAAGGGCGATGGGTGGTTGACTTTTCCGTTTTAAATAAATGAATAAATAAATAAAAATCATGGATCTTAATAAGCAGTTACTTAACAAAATTTATTACGATGTTAATGAACCCGCTGGTTATGCTGGAAAACGCCGCCTTGTAAATAAGACTAAAAATAAAGTTGGTAAAAATAATATACACAAGTGGCTGCAAGCACAAGATGCTTATACATTACACAAACCTGTTCATAGAAAATTTCCTCGTCTTCATTACAATGTTGCTGAAATGGATTCTGTATGGGAAGGTGATTTAATTGACTTAAAATTCTTAAAATCTTATAATGATGGATTTTCATACTTACTGGTAGTCATCGATGTTCTCAGCAAATACGTATGGGTAGTACCCTTGAAGGATAAATCATGTTTACAAGTCACTGACGCTTTTAAAAAAATTATTTTAAATAAAAATGAACGAATTCCTAAAATGTTTCAAACTGACAAGGGAAAAGAATTCGTCGGTCAAAAAATGCAAAAATTTCTAAAAATAAATAATATTATACATCGTGTTGCACGTAATCCCGCACGTAAAAGCAGCTATTGTCGAAAGATTTAACCGTACCTTAAAGGAAAAAATGTGGCGATATTTTACACATAGAAATTCTAAACGTTACATAGATATTTTACCTCAACTTGTAAATAGTTACAATAACTCATATCATTCAACAATAAAGATGGCGCCTGCAGCAGTTACAATATTTAATGCAGATATTGCAAAGAAAAATATGGATTCAAGATATAAAACAGTTGATAGAGAAGCTAAATACTCAGAAGGTGACTTTGTTCGAATAAGTCAAACCAAAGGTACCTTCGAGAAAGGTTATTTAGCAAATTGGTCAGAAGAAATTTTTAAAATAACTAGAGTTTTAAAACATAGAAAACCACCTGTGTATGAAATAGAAGATCTTGACGGAGAAGCTATAGATGGTATTTTTTACGAAGAAGAACTTAACGTTATTCTAAAAGATATCGAGAATTCAGAATATAAAATTAATAAAATAGTAAAAACAAGTGGTTCAGGCCGTAGAAAAAAACATTTTGTAAGTTGGGTCGGTTATCCTAGTAAGTTTAATTCTTGGGTGTCAGCTAAAGATATAAAAAATATATAAACATGAGAACTCAATTTTATATGATACTACCTAGTAATAGTAGTATGAGTGTATTTCCTAACAACACCATATCTTGTTATACTACAAAGATACCTCAAGAAATTAATTTACGAGGATCTTGGGAAGTTGGTGTCACAGAAATTCATTTACCACGCTCATTCTTATATTTAAGAGAAAAAGAAAGAGAAATTAAAGTTTCAACTATTTCACCACCTCTCTTAAAGGATAAATTAGTAAATCAACTTCTCGATATAGAATATAAAACAGTTACAATTCCTTATGGTATATATTCCGATATAGCGGAATTTTTAGAAAAAATAAATAAAGCATTAAGTGAAACACATATATCATTTAAATTGTCAGTAGAACATAATAACACCTATGTATACGTTAAAAGGACGTGTGATTCTGAAAAATATCTCAATGAACACTCTATAAAAATGAATCGAGCAGTTTGGGATATTTTAGGCTTTGCTGAAGTAAAAGGATATTTAAACGTTAGTTTTAATGAACAAATTGCTACTCGACCAGCAAATATTTTTAATGCATTACCTAGATAATTATATATTTACTCAGATATATGTGAACCTTGTATTGTAGGTGACGTACAAACAACTTTATTACGTATTGTACCTGTAAACTACAAGGATTATGTATTTGCTTCTAATCAATATCAAATTTTTACTCCTGTAAATTACATACCTCTCATAAGAAATAGTTTCAGAACAATCACTATAGATATAAGAGATCATCTCGGTCGAGTCATACCATTCGAGTGTGGTACGTCGATCGTAACACTACATTTTAGACAAGCTGCTTAACAAAAATAAATAAAATAAAAATGAATCATTATATTGAACATTATGATAGTCAAGTTGGTCAAGGGAGTATTCAACATGTTAACGTTGGATCACCATATCAAAAAGGACATGGAGGTATAGGTCGATTTCTTGGAGGACTTTTTCGTAAAGCACTTCCTTTTTTAAAACGTGGTGCTCGCGCTATCGGAAAAGAAGCTCTTAAAGCTGGAATTAACATTATCGATGATGTTGGTAGTCATAATATTCCTTTTAGAGAATCACTACGCAATAGGGCACGTGAATCAGGTAAAAATTTAAAAAGAAAGGCAGAAGAGAAAATAGAAAGTCTAATAATGGAAGGCTCTGGTTATAAAAAACGTGTAAGAAGACGTAAGGATCAGTCGCGAACTAAACGTCGCGTGAAACGTATCTCATCGTTGTCATCATCTTTAAACAGAAAAAGAAAAACAAGAAAAAATAATAAAAATACACGTATTAAAAAAAGGAAAGTTAACAAGAAAAATAAAAAACGTTCAGTAAGTGATATTTTTGGATCTGTATAATTTCAAAATGGCATTTTTACACACACATTCATGGGAATGTACTAAATCAGAATTGGATTTATTTACTTTACCACCCACTCAAACAGCTATAGAATCAACACAATGGGTCGAATACAAACCTGTGACCACCATTTCTGAAGATTCATATTTAGAATTTGTTGTACCGGGAAATTCGGATGATTACATTGATTTAGCTCATACTATGCTTAGTCTTAGTGTACGTCTCGAAAAAGGAAAAGATCTTATAGGTGATGATACATTAGTTAGACCTGTAAATAACTTTTTACATAGCATGTTCAATCAAATCGATATATTCTTTAACCAAAAGACTGTATCACCACCTAGCAATGCTTACGCTTATCGAGCATATATTGAAACGTCGCTTAATTATTCCGAAGAAGCTAAAGAATCACATTTGACTACAGCATTATGGTATGACGATACTCCTGGTGAAATGGACGCCGTATTGGTAAAAAGAAAAGATAATAACAATTTACTTTCAAAAAATATAGGAGCTGATAAACGTAATCTTTTTGTCAAAGGCGGAAAAATTGTAGATCTATTAGGTCACTTACATTACGATGTTTTTAATCAAGAAAAATCTCTCCTTAACGGTGTAGAAATGAGAGTACGACTCATCCGCTCAAAAGACGCTTTCTGCTTGATAAATCATGATGCTCAAAATGTGAAAGTACGTATAATGGATGCATCATTACGTGTACGCAGAGCTAAAATTAATCCAAGAATTTTACTTGCTCATTCAAAAGCCTTATCTAAAGGAACAGCTAAATATCCATTAACACGTCTAGAGGTTAAGTCATTTACTTTACATACAGGAGTCACGGGAGAAACTTTAGATAATATTATTCTTGGACAATTACCTATACGCATAATAATTGGTTTGGTTTCAAATAGTGCATTTAATGGAAGTAGAAAAGAAAACCCATTTAACTTTCAACCAGGGTTGCGAAAAAAGTAATTAAAAATTATTTGAATCACGAATCATTTTTGAATTTGTAATTAAAGTTTTATTTAATTAACAATTCCTTTTAAATTAATAATTAAAAATATTTTAATTAACAAATCAAAATCTAATCGTGAATTGAAAAGGTTTTAATTGAAAAATCAAAAGGAATTCTCAATTAAATAAATTTCAATTAAGAAATCAAAATGTAATCGTGAATTGAAAGGGCTTTAATTACAAAATCAAAAGGAATTCTTAATTAAATAAATTTCAATTAGGAAATCAAAATTTAATCGTGAATTGAAAGGGCTTTAATTCCAAAATCAAAAGGAATCCTTAATTAAATAAATTTCAATTAAGAAATCAAAATGTAATCGTGAATTGAAAGAGCGTCAGTTATGATTATGATTTGTGAATTCGAGGGCTTTAATTAAAAATTCCACAATTCCTTTTTAATTAAACGTACTAAGGAATTTGTATCATATATATGTATATAGAAAAACATATGTGGACGCGCACATACATACGCACCTAGGCTCATATATATGCAACATTTCATGTCGACCCACACGCACACATACGGACAAGTTGATATATATATATACATATACATGGTCTGTTTCACGTCAACTTGCACCCGTTGACCCGTATATATTTTGGTTTATATATATGTATATATATATACATACATTCATACATACATGGGATATTTCATGTCGGTTAGCACGTACTCATAAGTACAGGTTTTCTTTATATGTGGTACATTTTATGACAACACGCACACACCCATTCGTGTACCCTTAGATTTACATATATGGGACATTTCATGTCGATTCGCATGCATGCAGACGCACGTTAATAAACATAGGATTTTTCACGTCAATTCGAAAGCACACACACAGGTTTATACATATGGGACATTTCATGTCTATTCGCATGCATGCACACAGACTTTAATAAACATGGGATTTTTCACGTCAATTGGAACGCACGCACTTACAGGTTTAGATATATGGGACATTTCATGCCAATGCGCACGCACACACACACACACACACACACACACACACAGGATTATATATGGAACATTTCATGTCAACTCGTACATACTCATAATGACAGGCTTTTTTATATATGTGGGACATTTTATGACAACACGCACACACCCATCCTAGTAACCTTAGGTTTATATATATATATGGGACATTTCATGTCGATTCGCATGCATGCACACGCACGTTAATATATATAGGATTTTTCACGTCAATTCGAACGCACACACACACAGGTTTACATATATATGGGACATTTCATGTCAATTCGCATGCATGCACACAAACTTTAATAAATATTGGATTTTTCACGTCAATTGGAACGTACGCACATACAGGTATATATATATATATATATATATATATATATGGGACAGTACATGTCGTTGCGCATGCATGCACACACACGTTAATATATATGGGATTTTTAATGTCAATTCAAACGCATATAAACACACAGGTTTATATATATTGGACATTTCATGTCGATTCGCATGCATGCACACGTACGTTAATATACATGGGATTTCCCATGTCAATTCGAACGCACGCACACACACACACAGGTTTATACATATGGTACATTTCGTATCGATTTGCATGCATGCACACACGTTAATATACATAGGATTTTTCACGTCAATTATTACCCACGCCTATACAGGTTTATATATATGGGACATTTCATGACAACTCTAACACACTTATCCAAGCGCCCTTAGGTTCACATATATGGGACGTATCATGTCAACACGCACGCACCGGTTTTCATATATTTGACATATCTTGTCAAATCGAACACGCAAACACATCTAAACATGTATTTGAAATTCGTATTTATATATATGGGACCGTTTCTGTCAATTCGCATGTACGCACACACATGGGCTTATTAATATATATATATATATATATATATATATATATATATATATATATATATATATATATATATATATACATGTGTGTATATCTGTGTACACATATACATGGGATATTTAATGTTAATTCACACGCGCACATACACACAGGTTTATATACACGGGACGTTTCATGTCAATTTACATGCATGACACACGTACTTGAGTTTGTATATATTTTTCTTTATATATATATATATATATATGGGGCTGTTCCTGTCAAGGCACATGCACTCACACACATGGGCTTATGAATATATGTATATACGTATACATGGGATATTTTATGTCAATTCACATGCATGCACACACACACACACACACAGGTATATATATATATATATATATATATATATATATATATATAGAGTGCCACCAGATTTTTTTTAAACAAGTGAGCAGTTTTTAATCAGTTACACAAACAGGTTATTTTTTCTATGTTACTTAAAATAAAAAAAATTCTAATTTAGGAAAAATTGCTAATATTAATACTGATAAAAATCTTAAAGATTTTTAAGGAATAGTTTTACTTTTTGATGGATAATTTGATTATATGATTTTATTTTCAAAAAAGTTTTTCCCATAATAGTTATCTGTAATAAAAAAATTCTTTTACAATGTTAATTACTTTTTCCTGACATTCGTTTTGAAAGTTTATGCTTAGCAATTTTAAAATTTGGTTGTGACACTGATGATGCTGCTATAAATTATTTTGGATGTGTTATAATTAGTGTGCTGCCTCAATTTTCAACTGAAGGATTATAAATTAAGGATATTTTGGATTGAATTGCGGAAATAGAATAAATGATTAAAGAATTACAATCAACAAATCAATAAATTCAATTATTATTAGTTAAAAAAAAATGTTACCATGTCAGTGAGTTTTTTCAACAGGGTTATACATAAATTAAATTAATTAAAATTAATATTTTCAATCAATCATATACCTATTTTTTTTTTAAAAGATATATTTTTACAAAATATGTAACAGTAAAAGAGTAGTTCACAGAAAAAAATTGTATTTCGTTAAAAAATTTTATAAATTATAAAAACACAAGTTTTTTAAACTTCATAAAATAATGAATAGCGTACTGTACATATTGTTTTTGTAGCAAAAATTCTACATGTAAAAAATGTAATAAGATTAAAATACAAATAACGATTAATTAAACGTATTTATAAATTATAACATAAATTTAGCTAATGAAATAAAATTTTAGGAAATCCTATTCTAATCTCTGCTGCACTGTAACAATAGTCTCATTCTAATATGAAAAATTGAAAAAAATTATAAAACTTATTCTTTTTTATAACTTTGGCATGAAAATTGCATGAAATAAGCGACAAAATGTTTTTTATTTGAAAAATAGACTTTTCAAATTTTTGGAAATTATATCATACAAATTTTCCTGGACATTTTCCGACTTCACCCCCTTTAAATTAATGTTTAGTGACAAAATATATAAAAAAAATTTTTGGAACCGTGGACTTTAATGTTACTATAGCAATCTCCCCTATTTTCCGACCTGACTTTTTCATGTGAGCACCGTTGCGCGGTACTTTCTGAATAAGCGGTTCAATTATTCGTGAAAAATTAAAGGAAGACCGCAACCAGCCTAAACCATTCTTTTTTTATCAACAGTTGGTGGATTAAAGAATAATTTTAGCTAATTAAAATGTAAAAATTCTTAATTATATTGGTCACCAATGATTAGTGCAATAAAATAAAAAAAAATCATTAAAAATGGCAAAATGAGTTTTTTTTATATTTATGATGTTTTCACAGAGAAATGGTGCAATGTACGGCAAAATTGATAAGAATATTTTCGACTTAATATTTGATGAAAAACACGAAAAATTATGTTTTTCTGCGAAGAATTAACAACCAGAAAATTCACTTTAGAGATTTTCCTAACTATTTTCCAGCTATCCACCCTCGAAATTCGTGTTCAAGGCACCAAAATACATAGGAAAAACTTTGGTGGAGCCGTGGATCTCCATCGGCTACGGAAACTCTCCTAGCTACCTATATTAGTTATAAATGTCCTCCGTATTCAGGTGAAATACCCCGGTGAACATGTACATTAAGGTTTGGAAAGATTCTGATGTAAAAGAACCTTTCTAATTTTTTGCGGTTTTTGGTACCAGTCCATAATACAACTTTGTGAACTCTTATGAAAAAAATTGTCATGATTTTCGTTGATACCTTCTGAACTTTTTTGATTCATTAAGTTTTACTAAGGAATAGTAACCTTAATTTTATCGTATTCACAATTAATGAACAATTAAGATCGCTTTAGAATTGAACAGCACTGTAAAGTTTTCAGGAGAATCCTTCTAGATTGTATTTTAAAAAATTCTTCAGAAATATTTTTCACGTTTTATCATCGTATGAATATATTTATTAAATTATTAGTAAATAAATGATTATAAATCTATGAGATCATTTTTTTTTTTTTTTTTTTTTTAACGTCGCTATATTTATGCTATGCTATTATTGCTATGCTAATCAGCGACGGAGCTCGTAAGTGTGTCTGTGAACAAAGCACATGTAACGTACAGTGGTGCTTGTATCAATCGGCCGAGAGCGGGATTCGAACTCGGAACCTCGAGATTACGAATCCAACGCTCTACCGAATGAGCCACAGACCGACTCCTATGAGATCATTTAAGAATACGGATGAATCTTTATATTTTCTGTATATTGATTGAAAGGTTAATGAAACTTCACGAACTCTGTGGAAGTAAATCGAGATGAATTATTACAATCTTGTAAAGAGTTCAATAGCTATTAAAGATCCTTAAGAGGAGGTCGAGTATATATGTCCTATTGTAATCAAAAAATTGATTTTTTTACAAAAACTAATAATTTTAGCAAAAAATAAAGAGAAAGCCCCATCTTGTATCATAAAAAGCAATATTTTCTTTGATTAGGAAAAAATTTTTTTATCGATTCCTTTTGAAAAAAACCTTGAAAAACATAAAATATCGAGGTTTGGATGGACAATTCAGTTTTTCAAAGTTTTCTTTGAAACGAAGCGATAAAAATAATTTTTTCTCATAAGAGAAAATATTGCTTTTTAGTATACGAGATGGGGCTTTCTTCTTATTTTTTGCTACAATCATAAGGTTTTGCAGAAAATTGAATTTTTTTTATTATAAAAGGATAGAGATGTACGACCTGCTATTAATAAAATACCGTGAAAATTATTTATGATTCTCAGTAACGATCTTGAAGTTATAAAAAAATATACATATTATTAAATTTTTTTAACTCTTGAAATAGTTAAGCATACCATGGAATTGTTTGATAGTGGAAATAAAGCCATTTTACACGACTAAGCTATAAATTTTTTTGTGAATAAATACAATAAATCGCACTAATTTATTAATACTAGGCAATTTTTCAGTTTATTAATAAGTTAATTTAATTAATACTATGATATGCCCTTCAAAAATCACTATTCAATATATTAGAAATTCATAAAGAATCTGAAGAAGTCATAATCATATTTTTTGATATATGGGGATATCCACAAAACTTTTAATTGTCTAGTAACAGGTCATATTACAGCTGTTACTGGGTTACCGCATGATGCACATTGTTTAAACTAGGTTCAAATCTTTTTGTGCTATCCTGTAACTCTATTTCTGATGTATTTTGTAAATGTTTAACAAACGGCGCAGTAGATATTTCTATGTAACATTCATTTTCACACATAAAAAATTACCGTAATTTATCTTATGTGTAAATTTACTTTTTATCGAATTATCTGCTGCGCCGTTTGTGGCACATTTACAAAATACATCAGAAATAGAGTTACAGGATAGCACAAAAGATTATAACCTAGTTTAAATAATGACCTGTTACTAGAGAATTTAAAGTTGGATGGATATCCCCATATAATACCATAGTGGTACACATGAAATTGGAAAGGTTCTAAAAATATATAAATTACAATAACTTTTCTGATGAGGATATATTATTCAGATTAATATTATTTTTAAAATTAGATAACATTATTTTTATTTTTAAGAGCATGACGAAGCTTCCAGTCTTCTAATAATATTTCCAATCCCAAGTTATGAATAAACAATGCGTTTAATAACATTTTTTTGCGACAAAGAAAAAATTTGTAAGATTCAACTCGAGTGCGGACAACTCAAGAAACCCACGAAAATACTACATAAAAAGTAATGATACAAACTTTCAATGTAACGTATTTTAAGATTAGGTTTGTCGAGCTTGATATAATTTCCAATTCAAGTTCATAAAAAATTTACAAGTTTAAATGATTTTTTATTTTAACAAAAATTATTGTATTAACATAGCTTTAGTGCGGACAAGTCATTATATTTGTTTTTCTCATCCGTGCTGAGTAAGCCTATAGCGCATGCGTTTTCGGGGTAGTAAGTAGCTAATAGCGCGCGCTGCGTGTGTTGTTTTTTGAGGGCGTGTGTTTCACAGCTATGTATAATATTATTTTGTCTTAAATCACGTAAATACGTTACATTCTGTAAAATAATGTCACGCAAAAGCGTTAATTAATGTAAAATCGCAAAGGTTTATACAAGCGCAGCGCCCTCATACTGTATCTCATCGACCATATGATGAATTTTATACTCTATCTCGCTTTAACCTCTGACAAAGTAAATCGTATCATCTATTCTTGTATTATTTTTACATTAACGAAATCGTAATTATTCCGTATAAACGTGAAATTGGTGAACTAAAAGTATGTAATTTAATTACAGTGGACTCTCGATACAAGGGATCGCAATATAAGGGAATCCGAGCTGTTTCTCCACCGAGTCTAAGTATGTCAGTTCCCCCACCAACTATGTAAGTGAGAGAGACACAGTATAGCAATAGAATAAGACATGGCTAAACAAAAAAACCCTAGTCTATTCCACACGCATCAGTAGGCGTGGCTACTGCGTCTACTTCGTATACACGCATGTTAAATTAAACTTACACTACGAGACAGTGGGCGGAGCTGTAACTCTTAACTCGAACGTGTTGGGGACTCTTCCTATAAGAGAATTTCCAAGAAATTTCCTCTCCTACAGCCCCGTCGATACCCTTGTATCGAGAGTCTACTGTACAAATAATAGTACCAAAAAGTATTGAAATATACTATTGCGAGTCAGTCGTACGGCAGATATGAGAGAGAGAGAGAGTCTCAGGCAATGGCGCTATTCGCTACGCTCGTGCGCCAACTTGCCCTCGTGCGCAATAGTCAACTAAACCTTACTCGTTACACAATATACTATTAATTTACGAATTTAAAATGATATTAATGAAATAAAAAAAAGCAAAACTTGATTGCTGTAGCTCCAACATCAGATAAATATTACGGAAAGAAACATAATGAATCACCCAAATTCACAATTTTATAAATTACAACTGAATCACTGGAAAAATAGTTGCATACAATAGACTTTTCCAAATTTTATGAGTAACGGCTTATAATTGAAATTTCAATGTCGGAACGATTCGGAAAACTTGAAACATTTATCAATTTTCATTTCATAATAGTTCTTAAACATTCTTTAAAGACCGGAAAAATATTTGTTCCGATTCTTTTAGAAATTTTCGGGTCATTTTAACGAGGATATAACTGATGATGATGTAACAAAATTCAACTGCAATAATCACAAATTTTTCAATCGAAAACTTTTTTATAAATAATTTCCATAACTTTATAATTTCCGCGAAAATAATCATAATCTTCATAATTCTGCAAAAATGACGATTTATATTGACTTTTTCATAAATTTAAGTAACTTATAGAAATTTTCTCAAATTCAATTTACTTGTTTTTGTCATAAAAAACGAAAAATAATTAGTCTCAAAGCAGACTTAACGTAGGTGAATATTATTTTTTTATATACGCTTTTCTTATATTTGCCTTCATGTCTGTTTGCATGTTCGTCTGTCTGTAATCAAATCTTGCGCGCTCGATTTCAGGCACTTTTTGACAGATATAAATTCTGACAATTGGCATAGACTTTGGTCTTGGATGACAATACAATAATCAGTTGTCATTTCGGTACCTGGACATCCAGGTCGATGATAATGGGTGTGAAAAGTCATCTCCGAGAAAGTATAAATGGGGAGGCTTTCTCTGGGTCGAGGTGGGTTCCCCGGGGGATTTCGGGGCTGCTAAAACCTAATTCAAGGTTTGAAAGTGAATCTATAATGCATAATAATGATTTAGGATGAAGAGGTCGAACTGGAGTACCAAGTCGCCGATAACGGATGTACCTGAGCGTAATCTTCGAAAAGTCTGGTTACAATGTAACTCTAAATGATAATAAAAACAATTTTAACTTAAAAATAGAAAATACAAAATTTTAAAAACATGCTTTAAAAATAAAATACAATAATTGAATAAATAGGCTAAAAAGTATAAAATAAATAAATTAACTTTTTTTAAATTTTTTAAATAATAGCGCTTATTACCTGTATATCGGAATGATGTTTGATGAAAAAATGTTAAAATTATTCACTAATTACAATAGTAATATGCTTTCTCGAAGTTAAATTTCGCTGGCATTATTCGAACGAAAAATTCATAAATTAGTAGGGATACTACCGCAAATTTATATGCGAGATGATTTGTATCGACTACGAGTAAATCAACATATTTCATGGAACTTGCATAAATCTTAAACAATTGTTCTTTTAAAATCTTTTTATTTCCGAGTATTCTCCGACCTAATCAAACAACCTTAGAATCGAAATCTAAAAGAATCTCCAAGTTTCATTTGACATAGTCCCTGCAAATATCTGTAAACTTCGTAATCGGTATGGAAAATTTCAAAATTCATTCATATAGACGATTTCCAGGTAGCCAGGATCACCTGGATATTGTGAGATGTCATCTCGGGAAACGTACATGTTATTAATAAATAATGGCTAAATTTCAAAAGATATTCTTGTAGACAATGTTTATCTTACTCGGAACATCCATGTTTGGCTAGATAACATTTGAAACAACTTCAAAGTAGTTATTAAACTATAAGTTGAATTTAAAAAGTTTTAGCTGTAGATAATGTTTAAGTTGTCATTAACACCTAGGTATCCAAAGACGGCGATCGTGGGTACCACAGCATAATAAATAACTATTTTTTAGATATTGTCTACATCGATAAGGTAAAGTATGTATATATATATATATATATATATATATATATATATATATATATCTAAAGTTAAATATGTGTTTGTATGTGTGAGCGTGTGCGTGTGCGTATGAGTTGAAATTAAATGTTCCGTATAAACTTGAATAAACCTGTGTGTGTACGTGCGATTCTACATGAAATGTCCCTTATATATATATATATATATATATATATATATATATATATATATATATATATATATATATGTTTATATCATGCTTGTAAGTCGACATGAAAAGTCCCACGTACATGAACGCGTGTGTGCATGCATGCGAATTGACATGAAACGTCTCATATATATAAACCTAAGGGTACTTAGATAGGTGTGTACAAGTTGTCATGAAATGTCCCATATATATATAGAAAAACCTGTGCTTGCGAGTACGTGCAAGTTGACATGAAATGTCCCATATATATATATATATATATCTCCCTATATTATATAGTTATATGAACCAAAATTCAGTCGGTGCCCCCCCACATCCCCTCCCACGCCCCCCTAACAGCCCCCACAGCCCCCCACATGATTTTTATTAATTAAATAACGTAAATTTACGTTATTTTATGTTATCGATCATTACCCCCATGTCCCCCCATGCCCCCCCCCCCCCCGCGTCCCCCCACAGACCCCTCACTAACCCCCTGCAGACCCCCCCACAATCTCCCCACAACCCCCCCACAACTTTTTAGAACCATCAAATACTGCATAATATAGTTTTATATTTTTTTATTATATTTTATTTATGTATAATATTACATAAAAATATAAAAATTTTAATTTTTTTTTGTTGAAAACTCGAAAGTAGTTGCATAAAATTACAATTTATAATATTTAAAATGAAAAACATGTGCCTCATCAGATATCTTATTACCATTTTTTACATAGTTTATCTGAAATTAATAAATATAAATTTAAATTAATTCTATTACAATTCCTCAACACTATAATTAATTCATTTGTTGAAAACATAATGATTTTTAATAATTTATTCATATTATAAATATTTTATTGTATTAAAATAAAAATAAGCATATAGTGTTGAGGATTCAGATTTCCACACCACCTTACATTATAAACCTTTAATAGTATTGATTTATACAACTTTTAAAATTAATTGATATTAATATTTATGTTTAAATTTATATAACTTTCAAGATTAATAACTATTTATATTTATTTATTGAATAGAAAAAGGTGTATAATATAGCGGTACCATTATTGGCGCGTTAGATTTTTTGATTAGTGGAAACCCTCGCCAGGAGCCCTAAAAACCACTTTTATATATTTTTTAATATATTTTATTTTATATTATATAAATATTGATATTAAAGAAAAATAAAATAATAAATAATATAAATTATTATAAGAAATTTAAAAAAATAAACTATTTCAAATAATATTAAAAATTTTTTTAATAAGTTTATTATTAAATTAGATACATCATAATGTTTAAGTTTTAAAATTTCTAGGATTATTTATTTATAATTCCTTTTATTATTTTATTCCCTTTTTACATTATTTAAGATGTATCAAAATTTTAATAAACAATTTTTAAAATATCTTAATTATGTATTTTTTTATGTCGATTTAAAGAATCCAATCGTTGGAAACCTTTTCCACATTCACATATGTGACTATAAGAATTATTATGAATTTTTAAATGTCTCAAAAAATGATCATGTCGTAAAATGATTTTGTTACAAATGTAACATGTAAATTTTTGATTATTTTGGTTATGTAATTGTAAATGTCTTTTAATATGTTTTTTATTTTTTATTACTGTTCCACATATGGAAAGAACTTAAAGAAATTTTAAAAATTTTCCTGAAGGAACAACTCCTAATGATATACCAAATATTACAGTAAGATTATTTTATGCAAAATTTAAAATGCTATTAAATGATATAATAAAAAATGAAATTTTTGGTCCTGTAATAGCTTATGTATTTTCCATAGAATTTCAAAAAAGAGGATTACCTCATGCACATATCATTATCACATTACACCATAATCATAAAATATTTACTGTAGAATCTATTGATAAGTATATTTCAGCTGAAATACCATCATCGGAAAATATATATTTACAAAAATTAGTAATTAAACATATGTTACACGGACCACATACTAGCAAATCTCCATGTTATGATGAAAATAAAAATATATGTAAAAAAAATTTTCCAAAACCATTTACTGAATGTACTAAAATTGAAGAAAATAAATATCCACAATACAAACGACGAAATAATATTTCTGATAATTATATCTACAATTTTAAAAATAACAAAAAAATTATAAAAGTTGATAATTCAATGGTAATTCCTTACAATAGTTTTTTATTAGCAAAATATGCTGCTCATATTAATACTGAACTTTGTATGTCAATACAAAGTATTAAATATATTTACGACTATATTTATAAAGGAGTAGATAAAGCATATTGCAAAATAAAAGAAAATAAAATAAAAGAAAATGAAGAAGAAGTATATGATGAAATAACACAATATATAGATGGTAGATACTTAAGTCCAATGGAAGCAGCATGGAGATTACAAGAATTACCATTATGTGGCAGAAGTCATTCTGTAATAAGATTAAGTATTCATACAGAAAATCAACAAAAAATAATTTTTAATGAAAATGATATAGATTCAGCATTAAATAAATACGAAACAACGTTAACCGCATAGTTTACTTTGAATAAAAAAGATGATTTTGCTAAAAAATTAAATATGTTAACATACCACAATATTATATTTTCAATTCTAACACAAAATCTTGGATAAAACGATCAAAAAATAGAAAAAGCATAGCTATTGGTAGATTAAATGTAGTATCTCCTAAAGATAGTGAACGTTTTTTTTAAAATTAATATTAAATAGAATAAAAGGTGCAACATCTTATACAGATTTACGAACTCACGAAAATATTACTTATAATACTTATAAAGAAACAGCTTTAGCAATGAATTTAATTGAGCACGAAAATGAAATTTATTATATTTTTGAAGAAGCATGTCAAGTTATGTTACCAATACAACTACGTAAATTTTTTGCATGTTTTTTACTATGTGAAAATATTCAAGGTAAAATTATTTGGAACAAATATAAAAATTTTTTACAGAAGATTTTAAAGATAATAAAGAAAATAAAGCTTTATCACATATTAATCAAATATTAAATTTAGAAGATATGTCATGTGAAAATTTTGGTTTACCAGAACCAAATAAAACATACATTGAAGAAAATGAAGAAATTAATGATGAAATTATAAATTTTAGTAAAAAAAAATTTGATAAAATGTATAAACAATTAAATAATGATCAAAAACAAATTTTTGAAAAAATAATAAATAATAAACAAAAAATATTTTTCATAGATGGACCAGGAGGTTCCGGAAAAACTTTCTTATACAAAACATTAATATATTATTATATAAGCATTAAAAAAAATTTTTATCGATGGCTTGGACCGGAATAGCTTCAATTTTATTACTTAAAGGTTTAACAAGTCACAGAACTTTTAGATTACCATTGGATTTAAATAACATTGAAAGCGCATTTTTAAAATTTAATTCAGATAAAAAAAAATTAAGAGAAACAGATATAATTATATGGGATGAAGCATCTATGATTCCTAAAAAAGCTTTAGAAATCGTAGACAAAACTTTAAAAGATGTTTGTCATAATGATAAAAGTTTTGGTGGAAAAATAATTATTTTAGGTGGAGATTTTCGACAAATTCTACCAGTATTAAAATATGGAAGAAGAAATACTATAATTGAAGAGACTATAAAATATTCAAATCTTTGGCCCTTATTTCATATTTTTAAATTAAAAAAAAACATAAGATCTAATAATGACAGTTTCTCTTCATTTTTATTAAATATAGGAGAAGGAAACATTAATCCATTTATTATTCCAGAAGAATGGAAAACTAATGACGTCTGTGCCAAAATTTATAAAAACATTAACGAAAATTATTGTTTTTCAAAAAATGTCATTTTGAGTACACATAATGAAGATGTAAATATTTTAAATAACAGAATTTTAAAATTAATTAAGAATGAAACAAAAACTTATTATAGCATTGACTATGCAACATACAAAGGTGTAGATCAAACGGATGATAATATTCATTTGAATTATCCAATAGAAATGTTAAATAACATAAGAGAAGGATTACCTCCACACGAACTGAAATTAAAAGTAAATACCATAATTATGTTAATTCGAAATTTAAGTATAAAAATGGATTATGTAATGGAACGCGATTAAAAATAACTAAATTATTCAAATATAACATAGAAGCACAAATAATTACTGGAGAAAATAAAGGAAATAAAGTTTTTATACCACGTATTACATTAAACACTAATGAATCATCATCTTTATCATTTATTTTATATAGAAAACAATTTCCTGTTATATTAGCTTTTGCTATAACAATTAATAAATCTCAAGGCCAAAGTTTCGAAAATATAGGAATATTCATCAAAAACCTTTATTTTCTCACGGGCAATTATATGTTGCTCTTTCACGTTGTAAAAATGTAAATAAAATATATATTCAAAATGAATCGGAAAACAAAGATATTATACCTAACATAGTTTGGAAAGAAATATTAGAAAAATAATTTTATTATAATTTAACAAAAATTTAATGTTATTTAAATAAATTTTTTATAAATTATTTTATTAATTAAACTTTATTTTTTTCAGGTTATATTTATATTAATTATAAACATTAAAAATTTTTAATAATATATAAATAAAAAAACATAATGGAATGGAATTCAATTAATGATGTTGAAATTGACAATGTTAATGATCAACAAATGATTGAATGGGATCCAATAGAAGGTCATTATGTTGAAATTAACAATGTCAATGATCAACAATTGATGGGAAATTTAAATGATCAAATTGAAGAACATTTAAATTTCCAAGAAGAATATGAATATTATTTAGAAAGTCTAGATAATAATAGTTCAATAAGCAATACAATAATTTCTAAATTAAATAATATTATTAATTCGTATATAGAGGAAAATAATGAACAATTTGAATTTAAAAATTGGAATGAAGTACCAGAGTATTATAAATATTATGCGAATGAAATTATAAAATATAAAATAAATATAAGCGAACCAATAGCAGAATATTACTTTAATCAAAGTCATGAAATTTATTCTAATTATTTATTAAGATTAGCTAACATTATTAATAAAATATGAAAAATTAAAATAAATCATAAATATTTAAATATATAATAATAAATTTTAAAAAAAATTTTTTAAATTATTAATATTATTAAAAACAAAAAAAATTAGAATATTTAAAAATTAACTAAAATATTTAAAAGTTATGATTATTTAAAATTTATAAAACGAAATTTTAATAAATAAATAATTTAACTAATAACAACAATAAATAAAAAATTCATATTCATAACTTTTATACAGGTAAATATAGTATAAGTAAGTATAAAATAATTTAAAATTATTTTATTTATTTATTTGTTATATAAATAACTAAATTTTAAATAAAATATGATATAATGATCATGTAATAATTTCATTTACAATATCATAATAAATTTATAAATTTTAGTATGAATTTTTTATATATCTCATAAAATGTTTAAAATGAGAAAAAGATATAAAAAAGGAATTATAACAAAATAATCCTATAAATCTTATAAAACTCAAAATCATTACGATATATCAAATAATATACTAAATTATCAACAAAATTTTCAATATATTTTAAACTAATGATCATTAATATCATAACAATAATAACACTATTTTTAAGTTATACTACATATAATTAAATATATTATAAATATTTAAAATAAAATATATTTTATAAGACTAAGTGGTTTTTAGGGCTACTGGCGAGGGTTTCCACTAATCAAAAAATCTAACGCGCCATCAAGGTACCTCTATGTTACACACCTTTTTTAAAACTTCATATATTATATAATTATATTAACAAAAAAATTTTACAAATTTATTCAAAATTAATATTGATTTAAAAAATAAATATTTATAAGTTATATTGATAAAGGTTCGAAATGTAAGGTGGTGTGGAAAGCCGAACCTCAACACTATATATCTCTTCTTTTTTTATAAAAATAAAAATAAATGAATTAATAATAATTATATATATCTCTTCTTTTTGAAATATAATGAACAAAATAGTGTTGAGGTATTTTTATATAAAGTAACATAAATAATTAATATTAATAGAAATAGTAAAAATATTTATTTAGAGTTTAGATAAAAATTATATTATATAATAAATTAAATAATATTACATTATATAATATAATATTAATAATAAATGTTTAATATATAATTATATTTATAGCATAACTGGGGGTTGGCGAGCAGCGCGAGCAGGGGGTACCCCTAGTATATATATATATATATATATATATATATATATATATATATATATATATATATATATATATATATATATATATATATATATATATATATATATATATATATATATATATATATATATATATATATATATATATATATATATATATATATATATATATATATATATATATATATATATATATATATATATATATATATATATATATATATATATATATATATATATATATATATATATATATATATATATATATATATATATATATATATATATATATATAATATATATATATATAGAAACAAAAAAATTGCGGTGAACGTGAGCAATTTAATATGAAATGGACCATATATACATATGCAAAAACCTGTCAGTAAGGTCGTACATGAGTTAACATGAAGAGTCGCATGTATATAAAAGCGTGTATGCATGAATGCAAATTGACATGAAACGTCGCATATATGTAAACCTGAAGGAATCCGGATAGGTGTGTGAGAGTTGTCATGAAATGTTCCATATATATAGAAAAGCCTGTGATTATGAGTACATACGAGTTGACATGAAATGTCCTATATATATATATATATATATATATATATATATATATATATATATATATATATATATATATATATATATATATATATATATATATATATATATATATATATATATATATATATATATATATATATAATCCTGTGTGTGTGTGCATGCGCATTGGCATGAAATGTCCCATATATATAAACCTGTATGTGCGTGCGTTGAAATTTACAGAAAAAATCCCATGTATATCAACGTGTGTGTGCATGAATGAAAATTGACACGAAACGTCCCATGTATGAAAACCTGAGAACTCGGATAGGTGTGTGAGAGTTGTCATGAAATGTTCCATATATATAGAGAAGCCTGTGATCATGAGTACGTACGAGTTGACCTGAAATGTCCCATGTATATATATATATATATATATATATATATATATATATATATACACACATATATAATCCTGTGTGTGTGCATGCGCATTGGCATGAAATGTCCCATATATATAAACCTGTCTGTGGGTGCGTTCTAATTGACGTGGAATGTCCCACGTATGTATGTATGTATGTATATATACATATATATATATATATATATATATATATATATATATATATATATATATATATATATCAACTTGTCTGTATGTGTGCGTTTGGGTCGACACGAAATGTTGCATATATATGAGCCCAGGTGCGTATGTATGTGCGCGTCCACATCTGTTTTTCTATATACATATATATGATGAAAATTCCTTTGAAACGTTTAATTAAAAAGGAATTATGGAATTTTTAATTAAAGCCCTCGAATTCACAAATCATAATCATAACTGACGCTCTTTCAATTCACGATTACATTTTGATTTCTTAATTGAAATTTATTTAATTAAGGATTCCTTTTGATTTTGGAATTAAAGCCCTTTCAATTCACGATTAAATTTTGATTTCTTAATTGAAATTTATTCAATTAAGAATTCCTTTTGATTTTGGAATTAAAGCCCTTTTAATTCACGATTACATTTTGATTTCTTAATTGAAATTTATTTAATTAAGGATTCCTTTTGATTTTGGAATTAAAGCCCTTTCAATTCACGATTAAATTTTGATTTCTTAATTGAAATTTATTTAATTAAGAATTCCTTTTGATTTTGTAATTAAAGCCCTTTCAATTCACGATTACATTTTGATTTCTTAATTGAAATTTATTTAATTAAGAATTCCTTTTGATTTTTTAATTAAAGCCTTTTCAATTCACGATTAGATTTTGATTTGTTAATTAAAATATTTTTAATTATTAATTTAAAAGGAATTGTTAATTAAATAAAACTCTAATTACGAATTCGAAAAGGATTTGTGAATTAAAATTTATTTAAAGCCCAAAATGATTTAAATATTTGCAACCCTGCTTTCAACATTTTAATCTTAATTATCTTGCTTTAAATGTGGACGGAATACAAATTCCTAGTAAACCCATTCAGCCTAATTATCCCGACACGTTCATTGATGGATATCATACTTTATTTAGCAGGACAGGTATTCACTTTATTAATGAAGGAAACTCTATTTTAAGAGATACTTACCCAAATGGTTATTGTCTATATGCTTTCGACTTCACACCAGATCTTTCAGCAAATTGTAACACGCATTGGAATTTAGTTAAGACAGGTGCAGTCCGTTTAGAATTACGTTTTGATCAAGTTTTAGAGAATTCCGGAAATTGCATAGTTTACGCCAAAATGATAACATACTTGAAATAGACGCGTCACGACAAGTTATTATCGATTTCAATGGTTACATAATAACAATAATACTTTCACAATATTTTTTAAAACTTTCTCTATGAGTCATAGAAGAATTTTAGTATAGATGACGATTTCCACAAAATTAGGAAAGAGGAAAATATAATAAAAAGTGGGGAAATCTATATAAATTCAACTAGATACATATGTTAAACTCTCAAACGTTATTGAAGTTTCAAACTAAACAGATATATACATAAAACGAAAAACTATAGGCTACATTATTGACGTTCAAGGTTTTCGCGATATTCAGAAAAAATTAATTATAAAGGAAATAGCTGTAATATCTCTAGATAAAGATTACGTTTCGCATTAGATAAAAGCTCCTCCTTACTCATTTACTGATTTACCTATCAGAACTCAAGTTTTCAATAATTGGCTTACCAATGACTACCATGGAATCGAATGGTTTGAAAGAGATGTTCCTCATCGACAACTTTACGCAAATTTACGGGCTATAACACGCACTGCAAGACGAATTTTTGTTCGAGGTTCTCAAGAAGCGCAAGTAATTCACAGTATTACATCACGACGTGTTATTAATTTAGAAGACTATAACTGTCCACCCGTACATAATTTACAAAACTGCAAAACTTACTGTTGTTTTCATGGTTCTCAAAATCATGAATTTTTCATTTGTGCTCTAAACTGCATAGTTAAATATAAAAAGTGGCTTATCAGGAATAATAGACTTATTTCTGCATTAATTAACTCTGACAGTGATGATACTTCATACTCTTCTCCTGCGGATTCAACTGACAATACAGTGCAGAATCCTCCTCCTCCTTCTAAACCAAAAAGATTCGGAAAAAAAGTGAAGTGAAAAAAAGATCATCTACACCAGGACCTGGCAAAGAGCCTGTATATCATAGCATCGAAGAATCAGGATATTATACTTCTGAATCAAACACACCCGTAATTACAAAACAACGCAATGAATACTCTTCGGATTCGGGATGCGCTTCACTCCTTAAGAATACCATCGTACGGTGTATTTCCAGCCAACCGGATACCCAGGTCATTGACGAGACCGATAGCGTGTGTGTTTAATACAGACATTCACACACAACCAGGAACTCATCGGGTAGCTGTTTTCATTAACAAGTTTGGAAGAGCAGTTTTTTTTGACAGTTACGGCCTACCTCCTTTAATACCACAACATAAAAAATGTCTTCAACAAAATTCTATTCATTATAAATGGAACACTAAACAACTTCAAAGTTTAAATTCAAAAGTGTGTGGGTAATTTTGCTTAATGTTTTTAGATCACATGAATCGAGGCAACTCACTCAATAAATTTTGTAATTTATTTTCATCAGATTACTTAAAAAATGATAATATTGCTGCACGTTTCTATAAACGTATTCGTGGTATTTAACATAAACGTAATTATTATAAAAATAAATTCCTTGTAGGTAATGGTCGCCGAAAATATGTCAAATGTTGCATACAAACATGTAAAGCAAAATCATGCGACACTTGAAACTATATATTCATTATTATAAAAATTTTGTACTTTCTAAAAATTTGTAATTATTTGTATTAAACTAAGTGAAAAATAATAAACACTCATTTCTACTGCTAAAATATTTTGTTATTTCATTATATATATATAACCATGAACACCAAATTCTTTTCCTAAAAATATTCCATTAAAATATTTAAAAAGATTCAAAATTCATATTTCTAAAATCTTTTAATTTAATAAATTATATCACAAAGAATTTTTTCTATTTGTAAATTGAATTCTATTTAGATTACTAGTATTATATATTTAATATATATTCATGTAAAATATACGATTTCATTAGTCATAAAAATTTATGCATATATAAAAAAAATTTATTTTACCAAAGAATCCTAACTTACCGACTTTACAATAACCGTTACCTTGCTACTGTAAAAAATTTTTCTTACGGCGTCCCCCTCCACTTCGGGCTATCTCGCTTTTTCTCGTATACGCTCGAGCTTAGGCGCCAACAATCTTTTCCCTATATTCCCTCTGAATTTCATGGCCGCCATTTTTACCTATAATCCCCCATATACTACTTATATTTATTAATTTTATATGTTATTTATCTATTAATGTGTCTTGTGTATAAACATATAGTCACTGTACATAGTGTTGACATACGACTTTCCACACCATCTTACATTTTAAACAATAATGAAAACTTTATATGACATTGAATTTAACTTATTTAACGAATGTTATTTATCGAATTTAATAAATTTTAATTATACTTAATGAATCAAGAAAAAGTAAAAGGTGTGAAATATAGAGGTATCTAGATATTTCCTAAAAATATAACCTAAATTAAAATGAAGAGAAAGCCATAATGTTTCTCTATTAAATAATTAGATATGTTTTTCACTTATTCATTAGTCTTATAAAATAAGGAATAAAATCATAGAGATTTCAGATCTGATAAAAAAGGAACAATGATTAAATGGTTTTAGAGAAAAAAGAGGTCAAGAAAGAATAGAAGGAAGAAACAAAAGAGTAGGTAGAAATAAATTATTCAACTTATTTTTTATTAATATAACAAGCGATCTATTTAATAATATTAAAATTAAGTTATAAGAGATGTTTTGTAAAAATATAACCTGAAGTAAGATGAAGAGAATTCCATAAAGTTTGGTTTTCATACTTTGAGTTCTCCTAGAATAACTTAAATAACAAAAATACTTTTGAAAATTAAATTATTTTTTAACACTATAAATTATGTACGATTTTTTTAAATTAAAGTTTATGTATTCATTAATTTTATATATTATTTATCTATTAATATGTCTTGTCTGTTAATATATAGTCACTGTATATAGTGTTGACATACGACTTTCCACACCATCTTACATTTCAAACAATAATAAATACTTTATATAACATTGAATTTAACTCATTTAATAAATGTTAATTCTCAAATTTAATTAATTTTTAATCATACTTAATGAATCAAGAAAAAGTGAAAAGTGTGAGATTTAGAGGTATCGTTATGGCGCCTTAGGCTTTTTTTGTTAATGGAAACCCTCGCCAGAAGCCCTAAAAACCACTATAGCTTATATTAATTTGTAGTATATTCTTTCAATCGCTGTTAGCAGATAGTTTTTTTTTTACTTTTTAACAAAATTATTTTATTAATTATTGCTAAAAAGAGCAGAAATATTTTTATAAATTTTTTTAATTGTTGCTCAAAAAGTAATTGTTTTATTTAATGATAAAAAAAAATAAAATAATATTATTATTGTCGCTTTTAGCTGATCGATTTTTTTTATATTTAAAAAAAAACAGACAAATTACTTGAATTGTCGCTAAATAAGCAGAGGTATTTTTTAATTGTCGCTGCTAGTAGATCAATTTTAATAACTGTCGCTGAAAAGAACAAACAAATTTTCTTAATTTTCACTAAATAAAAAAAAACGTTAAAAAAAGAATACGTAATTTTTAAGTGTCGCTATTAGCAGACCTATTTTTTAATTGTTTTTTCTAACAAAATTATTTTGTCAACTGTCGCTAAAAAGAGCAGACATTTTTATAAATTTTTTTAATTGTTGCTAAGAAAAAAATTGTTTTAATTAATAATAAAAAAAAGAAAAATTTGTATAATTGTCGCTCTAAGCTGACTAATATTTTTTACAATTTCTAAAAAAAGCAGACAAATTACTTGAAATGTCGCTAAATAAGCAGACGTATTTTTACTGTCGCTGGTAGCAGATCAATTTTATTAACTGTCGCTAAAAAGAACAAACAAATTTTCTTAACTGTCGCTAAAAAAAGCAAACATTTTATTAACTGTCATTAATAAAAGACCGATTTTTTAACTGTCGCTAAAAAAAAATAATTAAAGTGCCGTTGAAAAAAGGATACGTAATTTTTAAGTGTCGCTATTAGCAGACCTATTCTTAAATTGTCTTTTCTAACAAAATTATATTGTTGATTGTCTTTAAAAAGATATTTCTATAAATATATATGTGTCAATTCACGGCAAACGGATAATGGCTCTGTCCAAAATTGTAGATCACCAAGAAAATCGTGTATGGGCTCAAAATTTTTGTCTTACACTTTACTTTCTTTTGCAATGTATCGATTTTGAAAAATCAAAATGGTGGCTCAAACCTAGAGATTTCATAAAAAATTTTCAAAAATTGATTTTAATTCATTCAAATGTGATTAAACGTATTTTTTTATATCAGAAATCAATTCAGCGTTCAATTTTACATAGGAATATAGTATTGCACTCGAGGTAATAACAATTAACAATGTCATCGGGAGGTCATATCGGGAAATAATAGTTATTTCTCGAATTACTCATTGATCAATGTTGATTAGTGAGGAAATGAAGATACTGATAGATAACTCGAGTCACTGAATCCAAGTCTGATGTCCGCTTAACCCTATAGGGTATACAAGATCTCCATCAAGGTCATTTGAAGGTCAAATCGCGAATACCTTTTATTATTTGATAAGATTAGGACACCTTTAAGTCTTACGTGTCGTTGAATCCGAATCCGGGGTCTGTTAGAGTGTCAAAAGACGTAATTACGTAAAAATTAATTAAATATTGACTAGCAGAAAATTTTTGTTTTCCAAGAAACCACAGTTTGTAACGAATTTTTCTGTAATTACGTTGTTTGACACTCCAACGGGCCTTGAATTCGGATCCAGCATTACATAAAACTTATAGGCGTCTTAATCTTATCAAATAATAAAAGATATTCGCGATTTGACCTTCAAATGACCTTGATGGAGACTGGTAGGGTTGAGCGGATATCAGATTTGGATTCAGTCACTCGAGTTACGTATCAGTATCTTTATTTTCTCACTAATCAACGTTGATCAATGAGTAATTCGAGAAATAACTATTATTTCCCGATATTACCTTTCGATGACATTGTAAATTTTTTTCACCTCGAGTGCAATACTATATTCCTATGTTAAATTGAACGCTGAATTGATTTCTGATATAAAAAATACGTATAATCACATTTGAATAAATTAAAATCAATTTCCGAAAATTTTTTATGAAATCTCTAGGTTTGAGCCGCCATATTGGAGCCGCCATTTGGAATGTTTAAAATCATCACATCGCTAAAGAAAGTAGAGTATAAGACGAGAATTTTGAGCCCGTACACGATTTTTTCGGTGATCTACAATTTTGGACAGAGCCATTATCCGTTTGACGTGAATTGACACATATACATATATAAGAATTCCATAAATATATAAATATATATATATATATATATATATATATATATAAACTATATTCTAAAATTAATATAATTATATTTATTTTTTTAATGAAGTCACTAATTAAATTATTTCTTAAGCATACATCTTGGAAATGTATTTTTATAGGTTTCGAATTCTTCAATATACTATATTCTCCTAACATAATAATAGAAGAATAATATTGTAATGTTAATTCATATAATGAATTAACTTTATTGTAATTTGATTTTGTTGCGTTTACATTTTCTAATAAAATTTTTTATAAAATATAATTTTAATTTATTATTTTAAATATAATTTATGTAATAAAATTTACATATTAACCTCATTAATTTTTATGTATTTATTAAATTTTCCTATATTATTATCATACTTATTACATTGAATTCTAAATCCTTCGCTGTTATTTACTATGAATTTTTGAATGCGAAATTCCGTTTTCTTCTGTTTATGAATATTCTTTCTCGACCCTTGAGTTAGAATCAGTTCCCCCTCCCCAGATTATTTCAACCAGCTGTTTCATCGTCCGTGCGTAAAACATTGCTTGGGTTAGAAATGGTTCCCCCACTCTAGATGTTTCTCGTGTAATACCACGTAAAACATCGCTTGGGTTAGAAAAGATTCCCCCACTCTAGCTGTTTCTCGTGTAATACTACGTAAAACATTACTTGGGTTAGAAAAGGTTCCCCCACTCTATGTCGTTTCTGGCTTAAGTCAATTCTAACCCATTCCAGTTCTAATTCAGGTGAATTAAAACTGGCATGGGTTAGAATCAGCATAGCTCATCTACTAACAAAAATTTAAACGTGCAGCTCCAAACATTCTCTATCGCAGGGAAAAGCTCGACAAAATACTTGCTTTAGATAAATGCAGAACTAGCATTTTTTTGCATCTCAAAAATTTATTTATAAATTAACTTTAAAAAAAGGATATTTTAGACGAGTTCAGGTATTGAATAGTATAGTATTCTTTAGAACATTTTTTCTAAATATTTTATTTTACCCAATACATAATATTTTTGTTATTTCAATTTTCGAAAGTACTGAAATATCATTATCAAGTTTATACTTTTTATTTGATTAATCTTTAGTTTTTGCTTAAGAAAGTTTTGAAATCAATCAAGCAATCGTCGAGTACTTCCGTATTTAATTCATTCTTTTTAATATGAAGTTTATAATATGAATAATATGAAATTCATAAAATATTTACAGTTTTGGCTAAAGAAAGTTTCGAAACCAATCAAGCAATCGTCGAGTACTTCTGTATTCAATTCATTTTTTTTAATTATATAGAATTCATCAAATGCTCAATTTATACTCTTTTTGACAGATGAATGTTTGGAAAAATTTTTCCAAATAATTTCTGAAAAAAGTGATTACTGAGATGAAGATAGCGATGATAATACACATCAAAATCAAAAAATAAAGATATACCAGATCAACATTTTATTTCATTTATGAGTGAATATTAATACATGAACATCAAGTAACTATAGTTGATCTTATATCTATTTTTTACTTTATTCTTAATGAGAGACATATTTAATTAAAAGTTTCTAAAAACTTGGCAAAAGGGCCATTAGCTTCTAACAACTTATATTTGAGAATTTGCTGCCATCAGCTTCAAAATTATTCATGCGTTTTTAAAATTATGCATTCGCTATTTTATTGCACTATTATTTTATTTTCAAGAGCTTTAAAACATATTAAATTTTACTAAATATCTACAAAATAAATTGCCAGGCCTGTAGATTAATAGTTTATGGTGTAGTTAATAATTTATAGTTATATAAAGTTAAAGTTTATATAGTAAAAATAAGTGAAAGAAAACTAAGAATATTGAATTCTCTGCATTACATAACATCACATATAAAAAAAAATAATTTTTAAACACAAAATAGATTTTTCTTTATATCTTAGCCAAAAATTCGGGGTTCTGCTGGGTCAACATATAAAGAAACTCAGAATTTCTGCTGAGTGAGACAACATCTATCGTAACTAACGCAGCACTGACGACCCAATGCAGAAAACTTTCAATGGCCGCTAGACGCTGGCGCCGTCTAGGCTAATAGCAACAGCTGTTGCTGTTACTATAACCTTACTCGAAGTTCTTAAAAATGAATTCTAAAATGTAAATACATGCAATGTATTTATATATGCACATTTATGTGTGTATGTGTTAATTTTTATACGTAAGACATCGTTATGAAATATATTACGTATAAAATATTGTCAACAATGTTTAAATAGTGTTAATTTTTCGATTTATTATTTACATTTTTTAATAAATTTTTATATGCAGTATTTTTATTTTTTTTTAGATTTATCATTTGTATTTGTTTTTTGATTCATAATTCGTATTTGTTTTTGATTCATAATTCGTATTTTTTTAGATTTATCATTTGCAATTGTTTTTAATTGCATTTAATAATTTATGTTTATAATTCATATTTTTGATGAATATTTAGATTTATTATTCGTTTTTTTAATAGTGTTTCATAGGTTATATTTTTTGCGTATAATGTGTCTTTTTTGTGTATAATTGCGTATAATTTTGCAATTGACCGTAATTTTTAGTGTTTAATTTTTTAGATTTATTATTCATAGTTTTTGATAAATTTTTATATTTATCATTTATATTTTTTTGAAGATTTATCATTTGTATTCATTTTTAGATTTATAATTCGTATTTATTTTTAGAATCATAATTCGTATTAATTTTTAGGTTCATAATCCGTATTATTTTTTAGATATATCATTTGTATTTATTTTTAGATTCGTCATTAATATTTCTTTAGATTTATCATTTGTATTTGTTTTTAGATTTATCATTAATATACATTTAGATTTATCATTTGTATTTTTGGTAAACCCTTAGATTTATTATTCGTGATTTTTAAAGTGTATTTGAATCGAGGCGCGACGCGCGCCTTTGAATTTTGTTCAGAGTTGGCCCGCAGATGGCGCGTGAGCAAATCAGGAAGAAAATTCATGGCCGCGCGCTGTCGTCAGCTGGTATATCCACACGCGTGACATTTTTTTGGATTTATTATTAATTAGCGTGGCGAATTTTCGGCTAGCTATGAAGAAAAGTAGTATTATCCACTCAGACATAAATTAGATCAACCTGCCGTGCGTAGAATTGTCTCTCGAGGCGAAGCCGAGAGAGACAATTCTACGCACGGCAGAAAGATCTAATTTCTGCCCTCGTAGATAAATATACTATTTATTAATTGTAATAGGATGTATTTTTGTTCTTTATCTTTGAATGTATGTGTATTTAAATTCATATTTTAAAGTGTTATTTAACACACGTGAATTAGCTAGCAATTAAATTATAAACCAGCACACAATAACATTGAGCATTTCACCAACAAAATATTAATCTACGGGCCTGGCAAGTTATATTGTAGATATTTAGTAAAATTTAATATGTTTTAAAGCTCTTGAAAATAAAATGATAGTGCAATAAAATAGAGAATGCATAATTTTAAAAATGCATGAATAATTTTGAAGCTGATGGCAGCAAATTCTCAAATATAAGTTGTTAGAAGCTAATGGCCCTTCTGCCAAGTTTTCAGAAATTTTTAATTAAATATGTCTCTCATAAAGAATAAAGTAAAAAATAGATATAAGATCAACTATAGTTCCTTAATGTTCATGTATTAATATTCACTCATAAATGAAATAAAATGTTGATCTGGTATATCTTTATTTTTTAATTTTGATGTGTATTATCATCGCTATCTTCATCTCAGTAATCACTTTTTTCAGAAATTATTTGGAAAAATTTTTCCAAACATTCATCTGTCAAAAAGAGTATAAATTGAGCATTTGATGAATTCTATATAATTAAAAAAAATGAATTGAATACAGAAGTACTCGACGATTGCTTGATTGGTTTCGAAACTTTCTTTAGCCAAAACTGTAAATATTTTATGAATTTCATATTATTCATATTATGAACTTCATATTAAAAAGAATGAATTAAATACGGAAGTACTTGACGATTGCTTGATTGATTTCAAAACTTTCTTAAGCAAAAACTAAAGATTAATCAAATAAAAAGTATAAACTTGATGATGATATTTCAGTACTTTCGAAAATTGAAATAACAAAAATATTATGTATTAGGTAAAATAAAATATTTAGAAAAAATGTTCTAAAGAATACTATACTATTCAATACCTGAACTCGTCTAAAATATCCTTTTTTTAAAGTTAATTTATAAATAAATTTTTGAGATGCAAAAAAATGCTAGTTCTGCATTCATCTAAAGCAAGTATTTTGTCGAGCTTTTCCCTGCGATAGAGAATGTTTGGAGCTGCACGTTTAAATTTTTGTTAGTAGATGAGCTATGCTGATTCTAACCCATGCCAGTTTTAATTCACCTGAATTAGAACTGGAATGGGTTAGAATTGACTTAAGCCAGAAACGACATAGAGTGGGGGAACCTTTTCTAACCCAAGTAATGTTTTACGTAGTATTACACGAGAAACAGCTAGAGTGGGGGAATCTTTTCTAACCCAAGCGATGTTTTACGTGGTATTACACGAGAAACATCTAGAGTGGGGGAACCATTTCTAACCCAAGCAATGTTTTACGCGCGGACAATGAAACAGCTGGTTGAGATAATCTGGGGAGGGGGAACTGATTTTAACTCAAGGGTCGAGAAAGAAACAACTGATTGAGCCAGAGGCAGTTTCGAGCTGCTGGACACCTACTCAGTGAGCTAGGATCGGCATGGTGTTTTCAAGCACAGTTTCCTTTTCGTGGTATTACACAAGAAACAGCCGATTGAGCCAAAAATTATTTAGGAAAGGGGATTTTTTCTAACCCAAGGATTGAGAGAGAAACAGCTGATCGAGCTAGGGTGGGGAACTTTGTCTAACTCAAGCAATGTTTCACGTAGTATTACACGAAAAACAGCTGATTGAGCCTGGAAAGGAGAATTTTTTCTAACCCAAGGATTGAGAGAAAAACAGCTTATTGAACTAGGGTAGGGGAACCTTTTCGAACCCAAGTGAGTCAGGATTGAGCAGCGAGGACCCGGCTGGTGGATACCTACTGCTCTTTGAGCTATGATCGGCATGGTGTTTTTAAGCACAGTTTTCATTTTCATCTACTTACTAGGAGAGTATCAGACCTCCGGATCACGGATTTTGCTCAAACTTTGTGATAAGTTTTTAGATGTCAAAATATGGAAGGAAACAGAATTTTAGTCCCTAACGCTCAATATTTCCCTAGTTACAGGCAATTAAAGAATATCACTAAAAAAGTTACTAGATTTTCAAACGCTTACAGTTCCTTAGCATTGATACTTAGGAGCATGAAACTTTTTTCAAATGAAAGCTGAGCTCAAACATTTTCGAAATAGTAGTTATAGCATGTCAAAATAATATTTTTTCTCAAAGTTATAGCGTGATAAACATTGGACCTGATTTTTCTGTTTAAAACATTAATTAATAAAAAAAGCTGAAATTGGGTCTAATGTTTATTAAGATATAACTTTGAGAAAAAATATTATTTTTACATGCTATAACTACTATTTCGAAAGGATTTGAGCTCAGCTTTCATTTAAAAAAAGTTTCAAGCTCCTAGCTATCAATGCTAAGGAACTACATGCGTTTGAAAATCTAGTAACTTTTTTCGTGATTTTCTTTAATTGCCTGTAACTAGGGAAATATTGAGCGTTGGGATCTAAAATTCTGTTTCCTTTCATATTTTGACATCTAAAAACTTATCCCAAAGTTTGAGCAAAATCCGTTATCCGGAGGTCTGATACTCTCCTAGTTGGTTAAAAACTTTAGAGCTATTTATATTTTATATTTTTAGATAATTTACATTGTTCATAGTACTCTTTCCATGTTGTTTTCTCATTCTTCACCTTTTTAACAGGTAAAAGAAGAGAAATGCACTCTGAACAATTTTGAGTAGTATGACTAGGAGTCTGTCCCATGATGAAGTAAATGTGAATCATAATGTGTTTGCTTTTTATAGGAAGTGATGGGAGCCCCAACCTTCGCTCCCATCTGTGAGGTACAACCAAGAATCGTCACTTGTGAAACTCTTACTCCGAGAAGTAGGAAGTGCACCCGTGACTCGTATACCTCTCCGTTAACTTCCAAGCGTTTAAGCCAAGGAGAACTCGAGACCTTTTCCGTTGTCATCATCTAAATACTTCACAAACAACTTGTAATTTTGAATGGTCTTTCTTAACTAGAAGTAAAACTCCTTATTCTCCTGTAAGACTCTGCATGCGCCTCGTTGAATTTATCAAGATCCATATTTCTTTAATAAAGAATTCTAAGCTTACTTAGCAAAGACTGATGAATGAATGACTCGAGCAGGTTCGGGAGTTCTGTTAAGTAGAGGTTAAATCGTGGCTACTGCGCACACTATCCCCACTTTCTTAGACTAATTTTCTGACATCACCGCTTATGGCGTTGTATTCTATAATTCTATCATGTAAGATTAGACAGTAAGCTGAAGTTCCAGCTAAAAAGTTTTGTTTGGTCTCGAATTCAAGGCGAACATCAACTGTCACTCTTTAGAGAATCATTTTGTTTTGAACAATCGATGACTATCAGTGACATATGATTGATATAATCTAATTTTTTTAGCATTGGCTCAGACTCCTTTCCATAGTATGCGTTTTAGAAATTAGCGTACACCTCGTATAATATTGCATACTGATTATTGACAATATCAAGATTCATATTTCTGTAAGAATAGTATTGAGAATTGAAAAATAGCTTTACATTGCTCAAATTGCAGTAATTGAACTGACTAGCATTAGCAGTTTTTTTGTCCTTTTCGATTCATCTGAAAACCAAAAATGATAAAACGAGGCTTCTCCATCTGATAAGATGTTTTAACTGTCCGTACATGTCTCGTTGATAAAGGTAATAATGGATATTCGTATGATTTCCAGGAACGAAAACTCATTGAGATAGATTTATTTTTCTCAATTTGTCGAAGCATGCAAATTTTACATTCATTGGATAACTGTATGTGAGGCATAAGCCACTCGATCCTTAAAAGATCTATTTGGAAATTTTCGTAAGCATTAGTAGCATTAGGTGTTTGTATTACTGCGTTAATATCGTTCCTAGATCTCGTGAGGATAAGTTCATGTTTAACATTGACTATGATTTTGCGATAATCTTCGACAAAGCCTAAAATCATACTGAGAGGTATGAAAATATCGAAATAGCCATCGTTCTTAATGATTTTTCGAGTTTCCGCTATATTAATCCAACCAGTATTTTCTATAATCAAACTTTGACTAGGGTTAAGTGATACCCAACCCTTCATAATGGTGGTCGTTCCCACATTCTTACAGCGATCGATCTTTATAGCATTAATTTCAGAGCGAACTTCCTCGAATAGATGACAGATGCCATTATTAACAAAGTGAATTCTTGCTAAAGCAGTGTCATCTTGTTGAGTTAATTTGCCCACTATGTGCAGAGGACTCCGCGAAGGCAAAAGATTTGAATCTTGATGTTGAATTGATATGCGAATTTCATCACTATTATTGAAATTTGTCGAAGTATAGGGCTGATACGCGTGCACCTCACAGTGAGCTATTAACTCATCCAATGTTACTCCTAACCTTATGTCTAGAATTTCCTCTATTTCTTTAAAAACAGCAAAAAATTAAGCACGTAATTTTCCACCAGCAGCTCTTATTTTTGAGCCTTGGCTTTTCAAAAACTGAATGTTCAGCCGTGTTAATACTTTGACTTGTCGATGACGACTGATGTTCGACTGCCATCTTGATTTACTCATATACCCTTGGTTATTTTTATTGTTATAAACCACCCCCATTTAATAAATTGATTTAATATGTAATCTAACTGTAATAGTATCTCCACGAAAGTTTATTGAATTTCCGTCTTGATCGACTATACGCACTTGTAAATGATCTATGCTCTTGACGATGACTGAAAGGTAAATAACTTGTGATGACACTCCAGTGATCATATACCCTCGTGGAACTGCAGGAAAGAATTCATGTATTGTGTGCACTCGTCGACCATTTATACAAGCACCAGAGACGATATTGCACTAGAGTCGAAGAGCGTTGACCTTTAGGATTGCTACAGGTAAGTCTGAATGATTCGTGATGTCAGCAGGAAAAACACGTTTTGCAAAGCCTAATAAAGGTCCTATCGAATGTTCTGGTCAAAAATCACTCGGATGGTTACTCTTTATTTCACTACGAAGTGTATTTTTGTTTGGTTTAATACCGATTAAGATATCTTTTGATGTCAATGTTTTACTGAGATAGTTATCTATGTCTTCGATTTTATAACTACCAGTTGGTAAAACCATTCCTTCCTGTCCATGGAAGAATAGATGACTACCCTTGTCGATATTAGGTATAGAGTTGAATGTCATGAAAGCAACTAACCCGAAAACATAATTCTTGTCGGGTGAGAAGTGAATTGGTGGAAAATACTGTTTTTCCAGCACAAATAATTTACTCGAAAGACTTAAAGTCAATGAATCTGCCATGATTGTTGAATTCATAATGAACAAATATTCATCATTCCTTACTTTCTATATCAAGAGTGTTATTCAAGAATCAAAGTCTTGATATCTCTCAGGATTATACGTGATGTTATCTACTCCCAAATATGTCATTAAATCTAAAGGAGGTTGGAGATCACCAAAGCTATCGAATAACACAACATCGTTCCCATGTTTGCGATATGCTACCCAGTGCGTTCCAGGCCCATCCGCATCATCAAAATTAACAATAGCTGATTCTCTATAGCGTGGTCCGCTAATAGGCATAGCATTCCTCATGAATACTCCTCGAAAATTTGAGATTTTTAGAATTTTTGCATACTTGATGAGATCAGCATCGGTGAGTGCTCTTTGAGGTAATTTTACTTCGAGGATCTTTTTTATAAAGAATTCTTATGTTTCAGACGAAGACCAAGACCAGTTTTATATGGTTTCAAGTGAAGAATTCATTATCATTCAAATCATATCAAGTAAAGAAAGACCTTAACCAAGAGCTATTTCTTCCATCTTTATATTATGTCTCTTATTTTCTTCTAATTGTTGTTTAGCAGCTTTCAAATCATTTACTGCTTTATCGATTTCAGCAGCACCTCCAGCAATACCACCAACGGCAATCAAACCTGCAAAGATTGGTATAAGGAATGGTAAGAAACCTCCGACTTTCTTTGGAACTGGTAAAGTACGTGGAACTTTTTCATTCTTTTTAGTACCTGCTTTTTTAACAGCTCGTCGTGCACCTTTTAGAGCTGACAGAATAGCTTTTCGAGCACATTTTGTAGGAACAACTGAATTAGATGTAGCCTTTACTATTGCATTGAAGGTGGTAGAAGGTCTCTTCTTCATACCTATTCCAAATTTAGACTTCACTTTCATGATGTTTTTAATTGCAAATGCAGCTGCTTTTTCTCCAAAGCTAGCATCTTTTGATGAAATTCTTTCATTATCTTTTTTTGCTAGAATTCTATCAGCAGTGTTTCTGGCTTCTACGTTTTCACAATTCTGTGAATAGGCAGTGTCGTGCTCTTTACAAGCTCTGTCGAGAGGATTGATTCCTGGGTCACCTCTAGCTAATAGTTTAGCTAATCTTGTACCGGATTCACAGTACTGGTAACCGGGTATATGAAGTTCGATTGAAAGACTATTAAGAAGCTTGTTGACAAAACTGTGACCACGTCGTTGTCTATATACGATCATTACACTTGAAAGACTTAATGAAGACTGAGGCGTTGAATATATAAGCCTGGTATTTGTAGTTGATTACGCATTCGTACATCAGACGTGCTGTCATGATGAAATTTAAAAAACAATTCCTTAAGCTGCTGATAGAAAATTTCGATGTAATTGTGCAGCATGAGAAGAAATTAAAGAGGCACGGAGACTGACTTTTAAACGGCATTCGAGCTGTAAATAGCGGTCCATCAAAATGTGGTAAAACCAATAGTGTCTAAGCACTAATAACGCATCCTAATGGCCTTAGGTTCGAAAAAGTTCACGTATACCCCAAGTCTTTGAATCAACCAAAGTACAAGTTGTTGAAGGACCTTCTAGAGCCCTTAGAAGGTGTATAATACTTTCCCTTTAGTGAGCACGAATCTGTTATAGCCCCTCATAATCCGCTTCTGAATTCTGTCATGATTTTTAATGATGTAGCCTGTGAAAAACAAGATAATATCAGAGCTTACTTCTGTATTAGTAGACACAAAGATGTTGATTGTTTCTATCTCTGTCAATCTTATGCTCGTATTTCAAAACATCTAATCACAGACAATGCCAATTTTCAGGTGATTTTCCGACAAGATGATGTCAATTTAAGACACTTATACGACGATCACGTCAATTCTGACATGGCTTACACACAATTTAAAGAATTGTGCTCCAAGTATTGGACCAATGATAAATATGGATTTTTGATGATCGACAAAGATAGTTCGATCAATTCTGGTAAATATAGAAAAGAATTGTTAATTATGAAAAATCTCGATAGAGGTTGGATGAACAATAATGATATGCAAAATTACAAGAAGATTTTTAAAATTACTAGTCCTTACAAACGATGCTACAGAAGTGATGAGTCTATTCGTACGCACAAAAGTAAGAAATTCGACAGTATCATCATTAGTCCTTTGTTTTGATTGAGAAAAGGGGGGATCGATACCTTAATATAAAATTGACATTGTCTATGATTAGATGTTTTGAAATACGAGCATAAGATTGACAGAGATAAAAACAATCAACATCTTTGTGTCTACTAATGCAGAAGTAAGCTCTGATATTATCTTGTTTTTCACAGGCTACATCATCAAAAATCATGACAGCATTCAGAAGCGGATTATCATGGGATATAACAGATTCGTGCTCACTAAAGGGAAAGTATTATACACCTTCTAAGGGCTCTAGGAGGTCCTTTAACAACTTGTACTTTGGTTGATTTAAAGACTTGGAGTACACGTAAACTTTTTCGAACCTAAGGCGATTAGGATGTTTTATTAGTGCTAAGAGACTATTGGTTTTACCACATTTTGATGGACCGCCATATACAGCTCAAATGCTGTTTGAAAGTAAGTCTCCATGCCTCTTTGATTTCTTCTCATGTTCCACAATTGTATCGAAATTTTCTATCAGCAGCTTAACGAATTGTTTTTTAAAATTTATCATGACAGCACGTCTGATGTACGAATGCGTAATCAACCATAAATACCAGGCTTATATATTCAACTCCTCAGCTTTCATTAAGTCTTCAAAGGGTAATGATCGTATATAGACAACGACGTGGTCACAGTTTTGTCAACAAGCTTCTTAATAGTCTTTTAATTGAACTTCATATCGACGCCCCGTACGAAAAAAAGCACGGTTCACAGGGTTTGACGAAAACTAGCATAGTTCATGGAGCTCCGACGAAAAAAAGCACGGTTCGCTAAGTTCCAACGAAAAGTAGCACGACTCATGGAGCTTCAACGAAAAAAAGCACGACACATTAGACTCGGACGAAAAGTAACACGATTCGCGAAACACTAACGAATACTAGCACAACTTGATATGCAATATTACAATTTGTACCTTATTAAAAACTTGATTATTTTAATATCTTAACAAATAGTTAATTAATAAAATATAATGAAAAGGTGTTTATTAGTTATTTTTCTTATGAATTGTTTCAATATTTTCAATATGTTTTAATGAAATTATTTGCTCAGTGGTTTTCGATTCGTCTGATTACTCCCATGACAATTTTACCATTATTTTTTTAACAAAAAGTTATTTATTTAAATGAATAAATGCGCGATTGTAAGAGTTGAACATTCATTTTCTATTACTCCGTTCGAAGAATCTTGGCATCACATTTTTCACAAATAAAGAACAAGAGTTTCAAATTTATCTGGCATACAAATCTTAAACTCAATTACTGTAGGTGTAAGATTTAAACTTAGTTATTGAAATCAAAACCACTTTTTAGCATAAATCATAAAGTATATGATATTATATTTTATAAAATTAATTTTAGTTTGATTATTCATGGTAATATGTCATACTACACACTGTTTTGCTACGGCGAAAATGGACGGTTTTAATGTTTGTGACTTAATCTTGATAACATGTAATTGAACTTTGCGCTTATATTAAATTCATTTTACATACATGTTAAACCACAGCAATTTCGAAACTCAATTGTTTCATTGTTTTTATATAAATACAATTACTTACCAAAAATTCAATTCCAAATTATTTCCTTTAAGTCGACCCTGTTGAAAAAAACCATACGGTTTTATCATGTGGTCATCATGACCATGTAGTCATTTATGAAAAATTACTTTTGTCTCGCAAATTCAGAGGGTGAAAAGTTCTTTACTTTCGCCCAATTTAATTTCTCTAAAATTTAGGGGGCGAAAAGTACTTTACTCCCGCAAGTCAAATTTCTCTTAAATGAAGGGGGAGCTGTTTACTTTTCTCCCGCTAATTCAGAGGGCGAAAAGTTCTTTACTCTCGCCAAATTTCATTTCTCTAACAATAAGCGGGCGTAAAGTAATTACTCCCGCAAGTCAAATTACTCTTAAATGAAGGGAGAGCTGTGTACTTTTCTCCCGCAAATTCAGAAGGCGAAAAGTTCTTTACTCCCGCCAAATTTAATTTCTTTAAAAATAAGTGGGCGTAAAGTACTTTTATTCCGTAAATTAAAGTTTTCTTAAATTTAGCAAGGAGAAAAAATTTTTTTCTCGTAAATAAGAGGGCGAAAAGTTCTTTATTCCCGCCAAATTTAATTGCTCTAACAATAAAAGGGCAAAAAGTACTTTTCTCCCGCAAATTGAATTTCTCCTAGATTAAGCGAGAGGAATGTATTTTTCTCTCGTAAATTCAGAGGGCGAAAAGTTCTTTACTCCCGCCAAATTTAATTTCTCTAAAAATAAGTGGGCGAAAAGTACTTTACCCCCGCAAGTCAAATTACTCTTAAATAAAGGGGAAGCTGTGTACTTTTCTCCCGCAAATTCAGAGGGCGAAAAGTTCTTTATTCCCGCCAAATCTAATTTCTCTAAAAATAAGAGGGCGAAAAGTACTTTACTCCCGCAAGTCAAATTTCTCTTAAATGAAGGGGGAGCTTTTTACTTTTCTCCCGCTAATTCAGAGGGCGAAAAGTTCTTTACTCCCGCCACATTTAATTTTTCTAAAAATAAACGGGCGAAAAGTAGGTTACTGCCGCAAGTCAAATTACTCTTAAGTAAAGGAGAAGCTGTGTACTTTTCTCTCGTAAATTCAGAGAGCGAAAAGTTTTTACTCCCGCTAAATTTAATTTCTTTAAAAATAAGCGAGCGTAAAGTACTTTTATTCCGTAAATTAAATTTTTCTTAAATTTAGCAAAAAGAAAAAATTTTTTTCTCGTAAATAAGAGGGCGAAAAGTTCTGTATTCCCGCCAAATTTAATTTCTCTAAAAATAAGAGGGCGAAAAGTACTTTACTCACGCAAGTCAAAGTACTCTGGAATGAAGGGGAAGCTGTGTACTTTTCTCCTGCAAATTCAGAGGGCAAAAAGTTCTTTACTCCCCCTACATTTAATTTTTTAAAAATAAGCGGGCAAAAAGTACGTTACTCCCGCAAGTCAAATTACTCTGAAATGAAGGGGGAGCTGTGTACTTTTCTCCCGCAAATTCAGAGGGCGAAAAGTTCTTCACTCCCGCTAAATTTCATTTCTCTAAAAATAATCGGGCGTAAAGTAATTACTCCCGGAAGTCAAATTACTCTGAAATGAAGGGGGAGCTGTGTACTTTTCTCCTGCAAATTCAGAGGGCGAAAAGTTCTTCACTCCCGCCAAATTTCATTTCTCTAAAAATAAGCGGGCGTAAAGTAATTACTCCCGCAATTCAAATTACTCTGAAATGAAGGGGGAGCTGTGTACTTATCTCCCGCAAATTCAGAGGGCGAAAAGGTCTTTACTCTCGCCAAATTTAATTTTTCTAAAAATTAGCGGGCGAAAAGTACTTTTCTCTTGCAAATTAAATTTCTCTTAAATTGAGTCAGAGCAAAGTATTTTTCTCCTGCAAATTCAGAGGGCGAAAAGTTCTTTACTTTCGCCAATTTTAATTTCTCTAAAATTAAGGGGGCGAAAAGTACTTTACTCCCGCAAGTCCAATTACTCTTAAATGAAGAGGGAGCTGTGTACTTTTCACCCGCAAATTCAGAGGGCGAAAAGTTCTATACCCACGCCAAATTTAATTTCTTTAAAAATAAGCGGGAGAAAAGTACGCCCCTCTTCATTTAAGAAAAATTTGACTTACGGGAGTAACGTACTTTTCGCCCGTTTATTTTTAGAAAAATTAAATGTGGCGGGAGTAAAGAACTTTTTGCCCTCTTATTTACGAGAAAAAAATTTTTTTTTCTCGCTAAATAGAAGAAAAATTTTATTAACGGAATAAAAGTACTTTACGCCCCGCCTATTTTTATAGAAACTGAATTTATCGGGAGTAAAGAACTTTTTGCCCACTGAATTTGCGGGAGAAAAGTACACAGCTCCCTTTTCATTTCAGAGTTATTCGCCTTGCGGGAGTAAAGTACTTTTCGCCCTCTTATTTTTAAAGAAATAAAATTTGGCGGGAATAAAGAACTTCTCGCCCTCTTATTTACGAGAAAAAAATTTTTTCTTCTCGCTAAATTTAAGAAAAATTTCATTTGCGGTATAAAAGTACTTTACGCCCGTTTATTTTTAAAGAAATTAAATTTGGCCGGAGTGAAGAACTTTTCGCCCTCTGAATTTGCGGGAAAAAAGTACACAGCTCCCACTTTATTTTAAAGTAATTTGACTTGCGGGAGTAACGTACTTTTCGCCCGCTTATTTTTAGAAAAATTAAATGTGGCGGGAGTAAAGAACTTTTTGCCCTCTGAATTTGCGAGAGAAAAGTACACAGTTCCCCCTTCATTTCAGAGTAATTTAACTTGCGGGAGTAAAGTACTTTTCGCCTTCTTATTTTTAAAGAAATAAAATTTGGCGGGAATAAAGAACTTTTTGCCCTCTTGTTTACGAGAAGAAAATTTTTTTTTCTCGCTAAATTTAAGAAAAATTTAATTTACGGAATAAAAGTACTTTACGCCCGTATATTTTTAAAGAAATAAAATTTGGCGGGAGTAAAGAACTTTTCGCCCTCTGAATTTGCGGGAAAAAAGTACACAGCTCCCCTTCATTTAAAAGTAATTTGACTTGCGGGAGTAACGTACTTTTCGCCCGTTCATTTCTAGAAAAATTAAATGTGGCGGGAGTAAAGAACGTTTTGCCCTCTGAATTTGCGGGAGAAAAGTACACAGCTCCCCCTCCATTTCAGAGTAATTTGACTTGCAGGAGTTAAGTACTTTTCGCCCTCTTATTATTAGAAAAATTAAATGACGCGGGAATAAAGAACTTTTCGCCCTCTTATTTACTAGAAAAAATTTTTTTCTGGCTTAATGTAGGAAAAATTTAATTAACGGAATAAAAGTACTTTACGCCCGCTTATTTTTAGAGAAATTAAATTTGACGGGAGTAAAGAACTTTTTGCCCTCTGAATTTGCGGGAGAAAAGTCGACAGCTCACCCTCCATTTCAGAGTAATTTGACTTGCAGGAGTAAAGTACTTTTCGCCCTCTTATTTTTAGGAAAATTAAATGACGCGGGAATAAAGAACTTTTCGCCCTTTTATTTACGAGAAAAAAATTTTTTTTCTCGCTAAATTTAAGAAAAATTTAATTTTCGGAATAAAAGTACTTTACGCCCGTTTATTTTTAAAGAAATTAAATTTGGCGGGAGTAAAGAACTTTTTGCCCTCTGAATTTGCGGGAGAAAAGTCGACAGCTCACCCTCCATTTCAGAGTAATTTGACTTGCAGGAGTAAAGTACTTTTCGCCCTCTTATTTTTAGGAAAATTAAATGACGCGGGAATAAAGAACTTTTCGCCCTTTTATTTACGAGAAGAAAATTTTTTTTCTCGCTTAATTTAAGAAAAATTTAATTTACGGAATAAAAGTACTTTACGCCCGTTTATTTTTAAAGAAATTAAATTTGGCGGGAATGAAGAACTTTTCGCCCTCTGAATTTGCGGGAGAAAAGTACACAGCTCACCCTCCATTTCAGAGTAATTTGACTTGCAGGAGTAAAGTACTTTTCGCCCTCTTATTTTTAGGAAAATTAAATGACGCGGGAATAAAGAACTTTTCGCCCTTTTATTTACGAGAAAAAAATTTTTTTTTCTCGCTAAATTTAAGAAAAATTTAATTTTCGGAATAAAAGTACTTTACGCCCGTTTATTTTTAATGAAATTAAATTTGGCGGGAGTAAAGAACTTTTTGCCCTCTGAATTTGCGGGAGAAAAGTCGACAGCTCACCCTCCATTTCAGAGTAATTTGACTTGCAGGAGTAAAGTACTTTTCGCCCTCTTATTTTTAGGAAAATTAAATGACGCGGGAATAAAGAACTTTTCGCCCTTTTATTTACGAGAAGAAAATTTTTTTTTCTCGCTTAATTTAAGAAAAATTTAATTTACGGAATAAAAGTACTTTACGCCCGTTTATTTTTAAAGAAATTAAATTTGGCGGGAGTAAAGAATTTTTTGCCCTCTGAATTTGCGGGAGAAAAGTACACAGCTCCCCCTTTAGAGTAATTCGACTTGCGGGAGTAAAGTACTTTACGCCCGCTTATTTTTAAAGGAATTAAATTTGGCGGGAATAAAGAACTTTTCGCCCTCTGAATTTGCGGGAGAAAAGTACACAGCTCCCCCTTCATTTCAGAGTAATTTAACTTACGGGAGTAAAGTACTTTTCGCCTTTTTATTTTTAAAGAAATAAAATTTGGCGGGAATAAAGAACTTTTTGCCCTCTTGTTTACGAGAAGAAAATTTTTTATTCTCGCTAAATTTAAGAAAAATTTAATTTACGGAATAAAAGTACTTTACGCCCGTTTATTTTTAAAGAAATTAAATTTGGCCGGAGTGAAGAACTTTTCGCCCTCTGAATTTGCGGGAAAAAAGTACACAGCTCCCACTTTATTTAAAAGTAATTTGACTTGCGGGAGTAACGTACTTTTCACCCGCTTATTTCTAGAAAAATTAAATGTGGCGGGAGTAAAGAACTTTTTGCCCTCTGAATTTGCTGGAGAAAAGTACACAGCTCCCCCTTCATTTCAGAGTAATTTAACTTGCGGGAGTAAAGTACTTTTCGCCTTCTTATTTTTAAAGAAATAGAATTTGGCGGGAATAAAGAACTTTTTGCCCTCTTGTTTACGAGAAGAAAATTTTTTTTTCTCGCTAAATTTAAGAAAAATTTAATTTACGGAATAAAAGTACTTTACGCCCGTTTATTTTTAAAGAAATAAAATTTGGCGGGAGTGAAGAACTTTTCGCCCTCTGAATTTGCGGGAAGAAAGTACACAGCTCCCCCTCCATTTCAGAGTAATTTGACTTGCAGGAGTAAAGTACTTTTCGCCCTCTTATTATTAGAAAAATTAAATGACGCGGGAATAAAGAACTTTTCGCCCTCTTATTTACTAGAAAAAAATTTTTTTTTCTCGCTTAATGTAGGAAAAATTTAATTAACGGAATAAAAGTACTTTACGCCCGCTTATTTTTAGAGAAATTAAATTTGACGGGAGTAAAGAACTTTTTGCCCTCTGAATTTGCGGGAGAAAAGTCGACAGCTCACCCTCCATTTCAGAGTAATTTGACTTGCAGGAGTAAAGTACTTTTCGCCCTCTTATTTTTAGGAAAATTAAATGACGCGGGAATAAAGAACTTTTCGCCCTTTTATTTACGAGAAAAAAATTTTTTTTTCTCGCTAAATTTAAGAAAAATTTAATTTTCGGAATAAAAGTACTTTACGCCCGTTTATTTTTAAAGAAATTAAATTTGGCGGGAGTAAAGAACTTTTTGCCCTCTGAATTTGCGGGAGAAAAGTCGACAGCTCACCCTCCATTTCGGAGTAATTTGACTTGCAGGAGTAAAGTACTTTTCGCCCTCTTATTTTTAGGAAAATCAAATGACGCGGGAATAAAGAACTTTTCGCCCTTTTATTTACGAGAAGAAAATTTTTTTTTCTCGCTAAATTTAAGAAAAATTTAATTTTCGGAATAAAAGTACTTTACGCCCGTTTATTTTTAAAGAAATTAAATTTGGCGGGAGTAAAGAATTTTTTGCCCTCTGAATTTGCGGGAGAAAAGTACACAGCTCCCCCTTTAGAGTAATTCGACTTGCGGGAGTAAAGTACTTTACGCCCGCTTATTTTTAAAGGAATTAAATTTAGCGGGAATAAAGAACTTTTCGCCCTCTGAATTTGCGGGAGAAAAGTACACAGCTCCCCCTTCATTTCAGAGTAATTTAACTTACGGGAGTAAAGTACTTTTCGCCTTCTTATTTTTAAAGAAATAAAATTTGGCGGGAATAAAGAACTTTTTGCCCTCTTGTTTACGAGAAGAAAATTTTTTATTCTCGCTAAATTTAAGAAAAATTTAATTTACGGAATAAAAGTACTTTACGCCTGTTTATTTTTAAAGAAATTAAATTTGGCCGGAGTGAAGAACTTTTCGCCCTCTGAATTTGCGGGAAAAAAGTACACAGCTCCCACTTTATTTAAAAGTAATTTGACTTGCGGGAGTAACGTACTTTTCACCCGCTTATTTCTAGAAAAATTAAATGTGGCGGGAGTAAAGAACTTTTTGCCCTCTGAATTTGCTGGAGAAAAGTACACAGCTCCCCCTTCATTTCAGAGTAATTTGACTTGCAGGAGTAAAGTACTTTTCGCCCTCTTATTTTTAGAAAAATTAAATGACGCGGGAATAAAGAACTTTTCGCCCTCTTATTTACGAGAAGAAAATTTTTTTTTCACGCTAAATTCAAGAAAAATTTAATTTACGGAATAAAAGTACTTTACGCCCGTTTATTTTTAAAGAAATTAAATTTGGCGGGAATGAAGAACTTTTCGCTCTCTGAATTTGCGGGAGAAAAGTACACAGCTCCCCCTTCATTTAAGAGAAATTTGACTCTGGGGAGTAAAGTACTTTTCGCCCCCTTAATTTTAGAGAAATTAAATTTGGCGAAAGTAAAGAACTTTTCGCCCTCTGAATTTGCGAGGCAAAAGTAATTTTTCATAAATGACCACATGGACATGATGACCACATGGTTAAACCATATGGTTTTTTCAACAGGGTAAAGCTGTAATACGTTTCATCACATAAAATAAAAAAAAATGTTTGTGATACAAAATAATATTATATTTTTAAGCCTTCGTTGTTTTAAAAAATACTTTTTAACAAATAATTCGGTATTTATTAAAAAATATGGATGAATTCATTCGTATCATAGTTATCAATGCGAAAACATTTTATTCAGAAAGAGCTTTTGGACAAAAATTAAAAAACACGTTTAGTTGTAAAATAACAGAAAGCGGAAAAAATATTAAAAGTATTTTATTCCAAGTTCATTTTACTTTTCGAAACGGGTGTGGAAGGTAAAAATCACGTTACACACCAGTTTCAAATAATACTTTATACCACGAGAGCCGAATAATCATATTGAAGTTCTGATTTTGAGGTTAGAGTGGTATAAAAAGGTTTTGTAATCTGTGAATTTAATAAGCTATAACTTTGATCTAATCTAACAAATGACTGTATTTAAAAATTTTTTTTTTATGTTTATCTTTTCTTCCGAATCGAACTTATCGAAAAATCTAATAAAATATCATTAATATAAAAACTCACGCAGTCTTGATTTGAGTCAAGACAAATTTTTTGTAAAAAATATAAGCCAAACTTGTTTTTTATTTTTAAAAGCAATACATGACCTCAGTTAGGTTTCTAAAAAAAGGTCATTATAAAGTCTGATTAGTACCAAAATTTAGTTTTTAATTTAAAAAAATTCTCAATATTCAGTTTTGAGTTGAGTTGAGGTAAATATAAAAACATAAAATTCTCATCAGAAGTGAGTACTGAGAGAAAAGTACATAAATTTCGTTCAAATTAGCAACAAAAAATTCACGAAAATTCTTTGAAAAATATTAATATGTATTCGATACAATAATCAAAGTTATAGCTCATAAAATTCACAGATTACAAACCTTGCTTTTTAATAAATGAACTTGGAATAAAATACTTTTAATATTTTTTCCGCTTTCTGTTATTTTAAAACTACACGTGTTTCTTAATTTTTGTCCAAAAGCTCTTCCTGAAATAAATGTTTTTGCATTGATAATTATGATACGAATGAATCCATCCATATTTTTTAGTAAATACCAAATTATTTGTTAAAAAGAATTTTTTAAAACAACGAAGGTTTAAAAATATTATATTATTTAATATATCACAACAATTTTTTTTATTTTATGTGATGAATCGTATTATAGCTTTAAACTTTTAAGGAAATTATTTGTAATTGAATTTTCGGTAAGCAATTGTATTTATATAAAAACAATGAAACAACTGAGTTTCGAAATTGCTGTGCTTTAACATGTGTATAAAATGAATTTTTTGCACTCCGGCCGGAAAGCGGCAACTTTCTAATCAAATGAATCGAAAACCACTGAGCAAATAATTTAATTAAAACATATTGAAAATATTGAAACAATTCATAAGAAAAATAAAAATAAACCCCTTCTCATTATATTTTATTAATTAACTATTTGTTAAGAGTTAAGATAATCAAGTTTTTAATAAGGTACAAATTGTAATATTGCATATCGAGTTGTGCTAGTATTCGTCAGTGTTTCGCGAATCGTGTTACTTTTCGTCCGAGTCTAACGTGTCGTGCTTTTTTTCGTTGGAGCTCCATGAGTCGTGCTACTTTTCGTTGAAACTTAGCGAACCGTGCTTTTTTTCGTCGGAGCTCCATGAACTGTGCTAGTTTTCGTTGAAACTCAGCGAACCGTGCTTTTTTTCGTTAAATTTTCACCATTCGTGCTAATCTTCGTCAAACCCTGTGAACCATGCTTTTTTTCGTAAGGGAAACACGAACGGTGCTACTTTTCGTTAAAACTCTTTGAACTGTGCTTATTTTCGTAAAAGCCTGAGTCGTGCTTTTTTTCGTACGGGACGTCGATATACCCGGTTACCAGTACTGTGGATCCGGTACAAGATTAGCTAAACTATTAGCTAGAGGTGACCCAGGAATCAATCCTCTCGACAGAGCTTGTGAAGAGCACGACATTGCCTATTCACAGAATCGTGAAAACGTAGAGGCCAGAAACACTGCTGATAGAATTCTAGCAGAAAAAGCTAATGAAAGAATTTCATCAAAAGACGCTAGCTTTGGAGAAAAAGCAGCTGCATTTGCAATTAAAAACATCATGAAAGTGAAGTATAAATTCGGAATAGGTATGAAGAAGAGACCTTCTACCACCTTTAATGCAATAGTAAAGGCTGCATCTAATTCAGTTGTTCCTACAAAATGTGCTCGAAAAGCTATTCTGTCAGCTCTAAAAGGTGCACGAAGTGCTGTTAAAAAAGCAGGTCCTAAAAAGAATGAAAAAGTTCCACGTACTTTACCAGTTCCAAAGAAAGTCGGAGGTTTCTCACCATTCCTTATACCAATCTTTGCAGGTTTGATTGCTGTCAGTGGTATTGCTGGAGGTGCTGCTGAAATTGCTAAAGCAGTAAATGATTTTAAAGCTGCTAAACAACAATTAGAAGAAAATAAGAGACATAATATAAAGATGGAAGAAATAGCTCTTGGTAAAGGGCTTTCTTTACTTGATATGATTTGAATGATAATGAATTCTTCACTTGAAACCATATAAAACTGGTCTTGGTCTTCGTCTGAAACTAAAGAATTCTTTAAAAAAAAGATCCTCGAAGTAAAATTACCTGAAAGAGCACTCACCGATGCTGATCTCATCAAGTATGCAAAAATTCTAAAAATCTCAAATTTTTGAGGAGTATTCATGAGGAATGCTATGCCTATTAGTGGACCGCGCTATAGAGAATCAGCACGTATAATCCTAAGAGATATCAAGACTTTGATTCTTGAATAACACTCTTGATATATAAAGTAAGGAATGATGAATATTTGTTCATTATGAGTTCAACAATCATGGCAGATTCATTGACTTTAAGTCTTTCGAGTAAATCATCTGTGCTGGAAAAACAGTATTTTCCACCAATTTACTTCTCACCCGACAAGAATTATGTTTTTGGGTTAGTTGCTTTCATGACATTCAACTCTATACCTAATATCGACAAGGGTAGTCATCTATTCTTCCATGGACAGGAAGGAATGATTTTACCAACTGGTAGTTACAAAATCGAAGACATAGATAACTATCTCAGTAAAACATTGACATCAAAAGATATCTCAATCGGTATTAAACCAAACAAAAATACACTTCGTAGTGAAATAAAGAGTAATCATCCGAGTGATTTTTGACCAGAACATTCGATAGGACCTTTATTAGGCTTTGCATAACGTGTTTTTCCTGCTGACATCACGAATCATTCAGACTTATCTGTAGCAATCCTAAAGGTCAACGCTCTTCGAGTCTAGTGCAATATCGTCTCTGGTGCCTGTATAAATGGTCGACGAGTACACACGATACATGAATTCTTTCCTGCAGTTCCACGAGGATATATGATCACTGGAGTGTCATCACAAGTTATTTACCTTTCAGTCATCGTCAAGAGCATAGATCATTTACAAGTGCGTATAGTCGATCAAGACGGAAATTCAATAAACTTTCGTGGAGAAACTATTACAGTTAGATTACATATTAAATCAATATAATAAATGGGGGTGGTTTATAACAATAAAAATAACCAAGGGTATATAAGTAAATCAATATGGCAGTCGAACATCAGTCGTCATCGACAAGTCAAAGTATTAACACGGCAGAACATTCAGTTTTTGAAAAGCCAAGGCTTAAAAATAAGAGCTGCTGGTGGAAAATTACGTGCTTAATTCTTTGTTGTTTTTAAAGAAATGGAGGAAATTCTAGACATAAATTCAACTAGATGGCACTGCTGCAGCAAGAACTAACTTAGTCAATAATGGCATCTGTTATCTATTCGAGGAAGTTCGCTATGAAATCAATGCTATAGAGATCAATCGCTGTAAGAATGTAAAATTGACTACTATTATGAAAGGTTTGGTATCACTTAACCCTAGTCAGAGTTTGATTATAGAAAATACTGGTTGGATTAATATAGCGGAAACTCGAAAAATCATTAAGAACGATGGCTATTTCGATATTTTCATACCTCTCAGTATGATTTTAGGCTTTGTCGAAGATCATCGCAAAATCATAATCAATGTTAAACACGAACTTATCTTCACAAGATCCAGGAACGATATTAATGCAGTAATACAAACACCTAATGCTACTAATGCTTACGAAAATTTCCAAATAGATCTTTTAAGGACCGTGTGGCTTATGCCTCACATACAGTTATCCAATGAATGTAAAATTTGCATGCTTCGACGAATTGAGAAAAATAAACCTATCTCAATGAGTTTTAGTTCCTGGGAATCATACGAATATCCATTATTACCTGCATCAACGAGACGTGTATGGACAGTTGAAACATCTAATCAGCTGAAGAAGCCTCGTTTTATCATTCTCGGTTTTCAGATGAATCTAAAAGGACAAAAAACTGCAATTTGAGCAATGTAAAACTATTTTTCAATTCTCAATACTACACTGTAAAAAATTTTGTGTAATTCGTGAAATTTTATTTTGTACAAATATTTTTGTATTAAAATTTTACAAACATGTTTGTAAAATCAACACAAAAAATTTTGTAATTTAAAAATATATGTGTACTTCTTGTAGAATTAACATACGGAGTTTGTAAATTTTACAAACATGTGTGAACTCATTAATTTTAACACAAAAAAATTGTATTTCATCTCTAACACTTATGTGTGTTAAAATTACAAATTTTTTTTCACTGTGTACCTTTACGAAAATATGAATCTCGATATTGTCAATAATTAGTATGCAATATTATACGATATGTACGCTAATTTCCAAAATGCATACTTTGGAAAGGAGTCCGAGCCAATGCTGAAAAAATCAGATTATATCAATCACATGCCACTGATAGTCATCGAGTGTTCAAAACAAAATGATTCCCTGAAGAGTGCTCTAGTTGATGCTCGTCTTGGATTCGAGTCCAAACAAAACTTTCCAGCTGGAACTTCAGCTTACTGTCTGATCTTACATGATAGAATCATAGAATACAATGCCATAAGCGGTGATTTCAGAAAATTAGTCTAAAGGAGTGGAGATAGTGTGCGCAGTAGACACGATTTAACCTCTACTTAAGAGAACTCCCGAACCAGCTCGAGTTATTCATTCATCAGACTCTGCTAAGTATACTTAGAATTTTTTATTAAAGAAATATGGATCTTGATAAATTCAACGAGGTAGCTCGTAGACGCGTCAGTCGTGCCATTGGGAATATATTCCCCTTGAAGAAAGATCAGACTTATTATGTGAGTGAGTTCAGGCCAGTTAAAAGAAAGGATAAGTTTAGATTGATGGCAGTTTTAGATGGCGCATTTTTATTCCATCTCGCGCATGCAGAGCTCTACAGGAGAATAAGCAGTTTTACTTCAAGTTGAGAGAGGCCATTCAAAATTACAAGTTGTTTGTGAAGTATTTAGATGATGAAACTTTTTTGTTGTAAATAAAATAATAAATCCAGATATATGTTTTACAAAAAATATTGATTTTTAATATCGAACCAATACTCGATAACTCATTATCGGTAAAAAAATTTTGCAAGGTAATACTTTTAAGTTGTAAATTTAATGATAAATCGAAAAAAGTTCTACAAAAATATCGATTTTCAATAATTTATAGATTTTTTATTTATGGTCAGAGAATTCCGAGGAATAAGCCTTTTTTGTTGCAAATAAAATAATTAATTCGAATATATGTTTTACAAAAAAATATTGATTTACAATATCATAGTAATACTCGATAACTTACTTATTAACGGTCAAAAAATTGTGCAAGATAATACTTTTTATTGTAAATATAATGATAAATCGAAAAATATTTCACTAAAAATATCGATTTTCAATATCCGGTCAATAATCTATAGATTTTCATTTATGTTCGGAGAATTTAGCGGAATAAGACTTTTTTATTGTAAATAAAATAATAAATCCAAATATATGTTTTACAAAAAAAATCTATTTCCAATATCGTAAATACAATGATAAATCTGAAAATATCTTTCTCAAAAAATATTGATATTTAATATTGGGTCAATAATCTATAGATTTTTTATTTACTGTCAGAGAATTCCGCGGGATAAGTCTTTTTTGTTGTAAATAATATAATGAATCCAAATTTATGTTTTACGAAAAAATATTGATTTCCAATATCAGGGTAATACTCGATAACTTACTTATTAACGGTCAAAAAATTTTACAAAATAATACTTTTATGTTGTAAATCCAATGATAAATCCAAAAATGTTTTACAAAAAATATCGATACTTATTATCGGGTCAATAATCTATAGATTTTATATTATTGTTCGGAAAATTTTGCCGAATTAACAAATCCAAATATATGTTTGACAAAAAAATATTGATATCCAATAATCTATAGATTTCCTATTTATAGTCGGAAAATCTCGAGGGATGAGACTTTTTAGTTTTAAATAAAATAATAAATCCAAATGTATGTTTTACAAGAAAATATTGGTTTCCAATATCATCATCGATAACTCAGTTATTAGCGGTCAAAAAATTTTGCAAGATGATACTTTTATGTTGTAAATATAATGATAAATCTAAAAATATGTTTCACAAAAAATATCGATATTCAATAATCTATAGATTTTTTATTTATGGTCAGAGAATTTCGCGGGATAAGACTTTTTGTTGTAAATGCTGTAAAATATATTAAATTTTACTAAATATCTACAAAATAACTTGCCAGGCCCGTGGTTTAATATTTTGTTGGTGAAATGCTCAATGTAGGTGAGTACTGCTTCAAAATTGAATTGTTAGCTAATTCAAGTGTGTTGAATAATAAGTAAAAATATGAATCTATGAATCAATTATGTACATGTACAATTTTTATCTGTCACAATATATTGTCAATGTAAAGGAGTAAAAAAATTTAGTCTTATAGAATATGCTTTTCCAATTTTCTGTTTTAACTTTTTTAAATAAAAGAGAATAAATACTAACTTTTATATAGTAAAGCTTAAACGTTAAGAATCAATCCGTATTTATTATTATGTAATGGTTAACATGAGCTACTAATTTTTATGTTTTCCATATATATATATATATATATCTTTCAATGATTATTTACATCCGATGGATAGTAGTTTTCTATATTCAAAGAATATTATTAAGAACAGTAACATTCCGCTCAAAATATTGTACAATATATTTTTACATCACGGTGCATGTGATTATTTTTTGTATTATATTGATAGAAAATATTTTATTTAATATTCAACGATAAAGAACAAAGATACATCCTAATACAATGAACAAAATTCTATTTTGACCTCGAAAATTATTTTTTGTAATGCATGCGATGTAATACGAAAAAAAATTCTTAGTTTTCTCTCACTTATCTTTACTATATAAACATTTCAATGTTTAACTACACCATAAAATATTAAATCACGGGCCTGGCAAGTTATTTTGTAGATATTTAGTAAAAATTAATATATTTTACAGCACTTGAAAATAAAAAGATAGTGTGATGAGATAGAGAATGCATAATTTTATTTTATTAAAAGTATTAAAATTAAAATGGGTATCTTCCCTGAAAGTTTTGAAAAGGCATAAATAATTTTGGCAGCTAATTCTCAAACATAAGTTGTTAGAAGCTAATGGCTCTTCTGCCAAGTTTTTAGAAATAAAATTGCACAATTTTGGTCTTCAACCGTAGCATATTAAATAGAAAATTATCCCGAAACTGAAGTTAATTGTTTCGGAAATTGTTTATTAAGTAAATCTTTCATCAGGAATAAAATAAAATAGCTATCACTAAGATCAAGTATAGTTCATCAATGTTTAAGTAGTAATATTCACTCATAAATGAAATAATAAGTTGATCCGATATATCATTTTTTTTTTCAATTTTGATGTGTACTATTATCGCTATCTTCATCTCAATAATCCCTTTTTTTCAAAAAGTATTTGGCAAAGTTTTTCCAAATATTCGTCTATCAAAAAGAATATAAATTGAACATTTTATAGATTTTATATTATTAAAAAGTAAGAATTGAATACAAAACTTCATTGATTTCAAAACTTTCTTTAGCCGAAACTGTAAATATTTCATGAATTTTATATTATTAAAAAGAATGAATCGAATACAGAAGTACTCGACGATTGCTTGATTGATTTCAAAACTTTCTTAAGCAAAAATTATAGATAAACCTAGTAAAAGTTATTAACTTAATAATAATTACTGAATTCATTTCAGTACTCTCAAGAACTGAAATTTAAAAAAAAATATGATGTATGTAGTAAAAAAAAAAAATATTTAGAAAAAATGTTCTAAATAATACTATACTGTTTAATAACTAAACTCGCCCAAAATATACTTTTTTAAAAGTAATAATAACATAATAAAATAGTATTCATCAGTTTGAATAATGACTTAAATCAAAAAATAACAGACATAATATTCAAAAGTTTTGAAGAAATTTTATTACATTCGAAAATTAAAAAATAATATAATGATATTTTTTTAAATTTAATATTATTTCGAAAAGAATGAATTGAATACAGAAGCATTCGACGATTACTTGATTGATTTCAAAACTTTCTTAATAAATATTAATATACATGCGAAAAATTGTCATAAAACGTCCTATAGATATATATATATATATATATATATATATATATATATATATATATATATATATATATATATATACCTGTATGTGGGTTTGCGCGTATGTGAATTGACATAAAATATCCCATGTATATGTATATAAATATATTCATAAGCTTATGTGTGTGCGTGCATGCGCTATGACAGGAACAGTCCCATATATATATATATATATATATATATATATATATAAAGAAAAATATATGTAAACTCAAGGACGTGTGTCATGCATGTTAATTGGCATGAAACGTCCCGTATATATAAAATCTGTGTGTGCGCGCGTGCAAATTAACATTAAATATCCCATGTATATGTGTACACAGATATGCACACACGTATATATACGTATATATATATATATATACGTATAAATATATATATATATATATATATATATATATATATATATATATATATATATTCATAAGTCCATGTGTGTGCGCCCATGCAAATTGACATATTAATATACGTGGGAAAATTGTCATAAAACGTCCTATAGATATATAACTGTGTGTGTGTGTGTGTGTGTGTGTGTGTGTGTGTGTGTGTGTGTGTGTGTGTGTGTGTGTGTGTGTGGGTGTGTGGGTGTTTGGGTGTGAGTGTGTGTGTGTGTGTGGGTGTGTGGGTGTGTGTGTGTGTGTGTGTGTGGGTTTGTGTGTGTGTGTGGGTGTGTGTGTGTGTGTGCCTTGACAGGAGCAGTCCCATATATATATATATATATATATATATATATATATATATATATATATATAAAGAAAAATATATATAAACTCAAGTACGTGTGTCATGCATGTTAATTGACATGAAACGTCCCGTATACATAAACCTGTGTGTGTGCGCACCCGTGTGATTTAAAATTAAATATCCCATGTATATGCGTACACAGATATACACTCACGTGTATATATATATATGTATATATATATATATATATATATATATTCATAAGCCCATGTGTGTGCGTGCATGTGAATTGACAAAATGGTCCCATATATATAAATACAAATCTCAAGTACATGTTTAGATGTGTTTGCGCGTACGAGTTGACAAGAAATGTCAAATATATGAAAAAAGGTGCGTGCCTGTTGACATGGTACGTCACATATATGTAAACCTAAGGGCACTCGGGTAGGTGTGTTAGAGTTGTCATGAAATGTCCCATATATGTAAACTTGTATGGGCGTGGGTTATAATTGAGAGAAAAATCCTATATATATTAACGTGTGTGTGCATGCATGCGAATCGATATGAAATGTCCCGTATGTATAAACCTGTGGCTGTGCGTGCGTTCGAATGATTAAGACATATTATAAAGCATCTATTTTCGTTGATACTGCGCCCTTTCGGTTGCGCAGTTTATGCAGGCTGAAAACGATGAAGAAGAAAAAAATAACGAGAATACGACATTTCAAAATTTCAAACTGGATTTTCTCGTGAATGAGTGAACCGATTGTAATCAATTTTTTTTTTAAATTAAATATAATGAAAATCTTCAAATATTATTAATTGTATTTATATGTATATATCGATGTATTTTTATGGAATTCGATTTTGTAATTTTTGAAACTCTATTTTAAAGTATAAGAGGAGCGCCTCGGCGTTTTCGTATTCGTACCTTAACTCGCCGTCGAAGCGCTACCGCGCCTCTTGATAAGTTTCTTGATCATAAATTTCTTCGATATATACAACAAGCGATCTACTTAATAATGTTAAAATTCATTTATAATATTTAATTACTATATAATATTATAATTTTTATGACTTACGCTGATTTATCACCAATTATTATTTTATTTTTTAAATATTCTGTTGATGAAAATGGTATTTTTTTTCTCTTTTAGAAGGTTTATAAATTAATGAACCTTCATTTTTTCTTTTTAAATTTTTATCATCATTTATATTTATTTCTACAAAAATAATTATAATTGATGTATTAATTAATTTTTTTGATAATAAAATTTAATAAAGAAATTTTAATATTAATATTTTATAATCTTTATTAAGTAATTAAATTCAAAAAATATATTAATTAAAAAAATTTCTTATTTATATTTTTTATAAAACAAAAAATTGAAAATTATTATTGTGTTGTATTTATACCATGTTTCGGGGAGGTTGGCGAGTGGAGCGAGCAGGGCGGTACCCCCCTAGTATATATATATATACTAGGGGGGGTACCCCCCTGCTCGCCCTGCTCGCTAGCCCCCCAATTTGTGATGTACTTATTCTTGAATATTATAAAATTTAATGCCATAAATTCAAATGAGGAGTTAAAGTAATTATGCTGTAAAACATATCAAGTTTAACACAATTTGCAGATTTGAAAGATGCAACTGCATTCCCCCACTGCACCACCACTCAACAGCAGCACAAACAATAAAAAAATGACAATGCTGGATGGAGCTATGCACAAAGACGGAAAAACTTCCAGGGTCCGAGAGATGCAGACGCACTAGTGCAAGCAAGTCAAGCTAAGCCTTGAGGACCCCAGCTGGACGATTCTCTCTGAAAAGATTCACTCGGTAGAGTGAAATAAAAAGAAATTAGAGTATAAAAAGACAGAACCGAAACAGCGTGACAGTGAATACTTACGTGTGGATAGGAGTATATATACAGTGGGGGGATGCAGTTGCATCTTCATGATTTATGCATGTGTTACATATAGGTTATTATATATATATGGGATATTTCACGCCAACTGATAGAGCAAAAAAATAAAAATCGTTGAAACTCTAAGAATTCATTCTTTTTGTTACCCAAAATATGTAAAAAAATTTTCAAGTATCTAGATTGAAAGGATCAAGAGTTACAGGACCTTAAAATTTGAAAATTTTTCAAAATTTTTCGAAAAGTTCCAACTTTATCATTTTTTTTCTGAAAATCCTGATGTTTTAGAGAAAAATGCATAATAACACTTCTTGTTGTAAATGAAGAAGAGAGCTAGTAGGATTTTTTACAGACCTGAATCTCGCAGTTTTCTGATTGGCTCTTATGTGTATAACATGGTTATTGAAATTATTTAATGTTTGCCGCTGCCAAAATTGGCTTTCGAAGGCTTATTTTTTTCTATTTTTTATTAAGTTTAAAATGAATTTCGGTTCGTGTAAGCAAAAGTCACCAATAAGGAGTTATCACAGTTTTAAATATACATTTTCATGTAAAATTTATTTTTCTTATTGAAAATAGCCTGTCACATACTAAACATGATCATCTGGTTTTAATACTCAAAAACTATTAAAATAAGTTTAAAAATCATTTAGTAAAATGTTATTCATCAATTATAAGCCTAATTAATCATTAAACAACACTCGTTATTCTTATAATTACAATTAATTTCAAAGGAAAATAAGAGTTATCCCAAAATTAAATAATTATTTTTCAATAAGAATTTACTTATTTCAAAGAATTGATTCATCAATGAAAAAGAATAATTAAATAATTACTATTTTCCTTGCCTCAACTTTCTATAAAAAGTATCAATAAAATGGGAAATGATGATATCATTTTGGAACATACGCTTAAAAGAAATGATAGAGGCTTTTATTACAATGAATTACAATAAATGAGCTGTTATAATTAGAATACTGATTTTTAGATTAGCATTAATAATTTCATTAATGCAAGGTACATTTTGAGTAATGTTCATAGGTGCTACTGTTACGTTCAGCATATAAGTCAAACAATTTTGTAATGGATGACTGTATTTCAGCCATCTATCGACTTCCGTTTGACTAACGCGCGAGCGCTACGTCTCCGGGGTAGGAAGTCTAAAAAAAAGATGCAGCAAGGATAGGTAGAACAATAAAAAAAACACCCATGTCATCGCCAAAATTTTATCAATTTATTTCTTTTTCCCTCTTCAATTTACCTAAGAAGCCTTGCTTCGTACATAGTTGATTAAATTTTTTTTTATATTATATTTGTTGCACTTCATGGCAAACCGTGTTACCCTATACCAAGTTTTCTTTTTATTTTCTTTGCATTTCCTTTCTGAATTTTTCTTTTTCAAATTAAAATTTTAATTTTGAACAATTCGTGACGCTCAACATTTACTCAGCGAATTAGCAATAGAATCAACGCGTTCCCGAGACATGTTTTTCTTTCTCTCTTTTCTTTTTGAAATTTACAATTAACAAATATTGAAAGACTCTCTACCTTGTTTTATTTTGTCGTTCCTTGTGTAAATCTCTGCTTCCTCCTGCGTTCTCCCTGCTCCCAAGTAGATATAGTTCCTGGTTACTTGAAATTTAAATAAACTTCTTCTTTCCTTACATACAACTTGCGTCTCCTTGTTTGAGATGACTCAGAGATGGGAGGCGGCTGGCTGCTGCAGGCTCTGATGACGTATCGGCTGCTGGGCGAAATTGACATGGTCAGCAAGAAGTTGGTCGGGAAAAAAGAGGGGGCTCCATTGCCCTCCGATCTGGAATAGAGCTGTTGCTCTGCTGGCTTTCGATCCGAAGAGAGGCGTTGCTCCGCTGGTGGTTCGACCTGAAGAGAGTTTCGCCTATAAGCTCCAAGCTTTTTATACTCTAAGTCAATCTTCTACAAGCTTCGTTGTTGCTAACGGCAGTATATGTTTCTGCCCATTCGTACGATGTTCAGATATTCTGATTGGTTGCCAGTCGGCCCTCCCTGTATGGTTTTTTTCTGGAAACCATAATTTCAGTTGACTAGAAAGAGGTCAACTCAAAGTTTATTGGCAATTACTTTTTGCCGTTATCTTTTCGGTTTCCTGTTTTTTTGATATTCCGCCAAAGCTTTTCTTTTAAGTTTTGCAGTACTTGTATAATTAAACCCATAAATTGGTTTTAATGTCCCTCCACTCTGTATTTTTTTTCAGGGACGGCCTTATCTGTTTTCATACTGCGCTTTATTCCCCTACCGCTTCGACGAGATCTCTTCATACTCTCCTAAGTTAACTTCGTTTTTCTGTGAAGCCGTTTATCGTTGTCAGGCTTATGGCTGTTTCTAAGCTTGCCGCCTGCCCGTATCTTTTTTTAGCATGCTATTCAGCTTATATTTCTCCTTCCTTTGCTGTTTCATGCGGCCGCCGAGCCTTGATTTCATTGAGGTCAACTGGATTTGTTGCTATTTATCCCTCGTATTTGTTTATTTATTATTATTTTATGGCGATTATTTTCGCTTTTATTTATTATCAATATTGTTGTTCCTATTTATATTTTGTTTTAAAAAATTATAATGAACCCTGTGACTTCAGCTTATGTTTCTTTTTGATTTCCTTCAGCCCCTGCTTGATTTCTTACGTCGTGCTATTTTTTTCTTGTGTTTGTTCATTTAGTACTTGATCCATCTTATTTCTTTCTTTTATTATTTTATCATTTTAATTTTAATTAAAATAAAATTTTTGTTTTAACATTGATTGGTAATGAACTCGGTTCATTACACCTCCCACCCATTAAAGAACGCGCGAGTTAAATGAGGGCGTTCGGAAACAAAAATCTCTTTTACTGATATATTAATTAAGCTCTTTCTCTGTATTTTTCTAAACTTGGAATGTGGTAGCCCAGTTGGCTGCTTCTTGGTACAATGTATATTTATTATTATTTTTTATTCTTTACGCTCAATATTTGATTTTTTTGTATCATAATTTTTATACTCTTTTTTTCACTACTTTAAGGCTCATAATATATCTTGACCTTTTATCAAATTTCATTTAACATACTAGTTCACATGCAATTTCTACTTTGTTTACTATTTCTATTGTATACACTCAATAGTTAAATTTGATTATAGGTTTTTTTTGCATCATAATAATTTTTTTTTATATTCTTTTCTTTTTTTTTTTCTTTCTCTAAGGTTCATAATATATCCTGACCTTTTGAATATTATAGTTTACCTGCGATTATTACTCTTTATTTTCTTTCTTTTTTTTTCTATTCGTTCGTCTGGTGTTTACATATTTTTTATTCACTTCGTAAAATGTTAACACTTAAAGTCTTCGTTTACTACATTGTTAGAAATGTTTTACAATTGAGTTAAAGACATAAGTTATGGGTGCATTGATTGCTTGCATGAAAAAAATATTTATTTGTTCTTATTTACTACATTGTCAAACAATAATGACGCTTGTGAGTGGATGAAACGACCTATATAGAAATATCTCTCAACTTTTATTTTTTTAAATTTTTCTTAAAAGTGTCATTATTTTTTAATATATTCACTTCGGTTATATTTTTCGTATACTCAACGCTTTTAATCTAGTTCAAGGAGTTTTTTTTTATCAATTTGCATTTGCTGGCGTGATGTTTTCATACAGTTTGCCAGTATATTTAATTTCACAACTATATTAGTGTTCCTTGATTACTATGTTTCTTAAATGTAATTTCCTTCCTTTTCCCTATGTTTTAACTTATGTGTTTTTATAGTATAATAATAATAATAATAATGTTTGATTATGTAAATTGAATCAATAATATTTTCTTCATTACTTGTATATATACTCAATAGTAGTTTTTTTTATAAAAACTCACAGTCTATAAGAATAAAAAACAAACAAAAATTTTATTTTTATTGTTATAATTCCATTTCTATCTTATTTTTATTTTAAAGCTACAGCAGTTAATAATATAAGGAGATGCACCCAGCTTCCATGCTGTAAACAAAAAATTTTATGAATTTTTCTTTCGATACATTATTACCCTTTAAATTTAATTTTACAGTTTATACAATGGTATATCACTCTCAAGGTAAAATTATTACTCTCAATGAAATTTTATATTAATGTTATGATAAAATCACTCTTTTTAATAAACAGTTTGGACGCTAGTTTCTTATTTTACATAAATTTTTAATCTTATTTTTAGCCGTGCAATCGGTACGTGACATATCGAAAAAAATTTTTATATTTATCATTATTTTTAGTCCCAAAACCTTCTTGCATTTTTGTTTCCTTTTACATACATTTTTGAAAGTTTTTAAAATTTTATTCCCTTCCTCCCCTTGGAAGAAGAGTAAACATTTTTATAAAGATCGTTATTAGCATAAATTTTTGTATAGAGAGTCTTTCTTTCAATCTCAAGGCAATGAGGAAATATATGTCCCGGTTTGTTTTTATGTTTGCAAGACTTGACTATTTTCGGTTATAGTTTGTTAATATATTATTTCGTTTATATGTCCCTGACTTCATCTAATCATGACTACTGTATCTATTCATTATTTCAACTCCTACCTTCCTATCTTATAGTATTTAAGTCGCGTATTGTTCTCAGCTTGTTTTTTGTTTTACAGTTTACTTTTGGCTGCTTATTTTGTTTATTATTAACCTAAATCTTATAGCGGTTTTTTTTCTTATTTCTATCCATTTTTTACTAAATATATAATTAGAGATATAATTAATATTATATATAATTAAGATCTAGATATTATACGTATGTCTACCTATGAGACTGTCACACTTAAACTTTAGAGATTTCCATCTATCTTACTGTAATTTCATTTCTCTTTTTTTTTCTTTGGTTCCAAATAGGATTTTCTTACCCGGTTAGCATGAACTACCTTAGTTTAATGATTATTTATTCTTATTTTAAGATTACATTTATTATTAAAAACATCTGTGACCAGATATGGTCCTTCATATTGGTCAGCTTGTTTATACTGTTTGCCCCCTTTCAATAGCCAAACGCTATCATCTATAGGAGTATATCTACAATTGTTATAGGCTGCGTAGTTTTTGTAAAGCTCTTTTTCCTTTTCGATCAAGTACTGTAGTCGCAATTTTGACTTTAATTTTTCTAGCATTAAGGCTTGCAAGTCTTGCGTCGTGTTCATGTCAAATTTTTCTTCTTGGATTTTATCATAGGATAATATGTCAAAAGACTTATTAGTAAGTCTCCAATACTCATTTTTTAAATCATCGAAACCATACTTATAATATTTATTTTCGTCATATTTATTTTTCTCTCGAGCATATTTGTTATAAAAGTCGTCAGATTCGCATTCTTTACGTAAAAATTCTTTAATCTCTCTATTTAACGTTTTCAAGTTTGCTCCTTCTTGCTTGTTCTTTTGAAGTATCACATATTTGTTTCTTATCTCAGACTTCTCGTGTATAATATTCTCTTTCTTTGTATGTAACTCTGCTTTCTCTTTCCTCTCATGTGAATTATTTCTTTTTGCATCTAATTTGGTATTTTTCTTTTTTTCTAGAATATTTTTCTCCTCGTAAACAAAATTTTTCTCATCATTATATAATTTTTTTTTAATTCCTTCTCCTGGCTGCAATTGTGATTAATTTTTTAAACATTTTCGTAATTATTAAATAATTTATTATCTTTCTGTTTTATATTTTCTGTTCTTATCCGAGAAAACGCATTATTCGGGTCTTCGTCCCACGTTTCCTCCTTTTTTTTATAAATAATATTCTTTCTTTTAAATTCTCTTTGCATGTATTTCTTTTCTAAGGCTACTTGATCTTGCACGTTATCTCCTTCGTCTCTATGAGTCATTATTACTTTCTTTTTTTCGTTCGATGACGCTTTCTCTTCATAACCTCCTTGTTGCTCTGTATCAATATCGAGCTCTTTGAATGGCATATTTTTCTTTTAAATATGAATGTTTCTTCTACGTTTATCGTTATACGTTTCAACTATTTTCATTGCTTCATTAACATTATTTTCACACTCCTCTCTTGAGGTACTTTCATAAGTAATATTTTCTTCGTCGTAATACTCCTTTTTATCCCCAACTTTGGGATTTCCCCAATAGAAAGCATCATTCTTTCTATTATTTTTAACATCATTAAATACTTCTTTTTTATTCAATACATAATATTTATTTTCATCATGGTGAGGGATTCCTCTTTTCTCTTCACCTTCAACAATATATATTTCTTCAAAATCACGACTCCCCTTCTTTGGGTTTACAACATTATTTTTACTTATAAAAATTTCTCCTTGTTTCTGTAAATCTTTATTTTCTCTTTTGCACCTATCTTTATTCTCATGATCATTGAAACATTCATTTTTCATTTTATACTCATAACTGCCCATAATAATTTACATAGTCCACGTCATTATATAGTTCATCTTGATTCTCAGAGATAACTTTATTAATATTTTTCTCAACTTCTTTTTCGATAACTAAATCATTCGTTTTATATTTCTCATTTTCTTCAATTAATTTATTTTCCTTTTTTAACGAACTTTTATTAACATGATCCTCGCAGCCTTCAATATTATTTTCATTAACAACATTTATTTTATTTTTCTCTATATTCCTCTCATTGAATACTTCATTTATTTTCATATAATTCACATAATTCTTATCCTCCAATAATTTATTTGCATTATTAACAATAACTTTACAGACATGCCCTTCCTTGGCCTTGTCCTTTCTATACATCATATTTCCTTTATTTTGTTCAATAATTTCATCATTTTTATTGAATACTTTATTTATTTTTACATAGTTTTTATTTTTGTGTTTCTTTAATAACTCATTCTCATTTTTCAATAGAACCTCATCGGCCCCTCATTGGCTCTGCCTTTCTTATATCAACAATATCTTGTTCTGTATTCTCATTATTTTCATACAATTTATCCTTTAATTTCCTATAATTCACATGATTACCTTTTTTCAATACTTCATTTTCATTATTTAAAATAACATCATTGGCATGCCCATCATTGGCTTTGCCCTTCTTTATATCAACAATATTTTCCTCATTTTCATGAAATATATCATTTACTTTCATATGATTCACATATTTACCTCTTTTCAATAATTTATTTTCATCCTTTAAAATAACATCATTGGCATGCCCATCCTTGGCTTTGCCTTTCTTTATATCAACAATATTTTTCTCATTTTCATAAAATATATTATTTATTTTCATATAATTCACATATTTATCTCTTTTCAATAATTCATTTTCATCCTTTAAAATAACATCATTGGCATGCCCATCCGTGGCTTTGCCTTTCTTTATATCAACAATATTTTCCTCATTTTCATAAAATATATTATTTATTTTCATATAATTCACATATTTATCTCTTTTCAATAATTCATTTTCATTCTTTAAAATAACATCATTGGCATGCCCATTATTGGCTTTGCCATTTACACAATAATTAGTTTCTTTTTCTTCATCATAACATAATTCTTGAATATTTTACATCATTTCTCTGTTTATTTTCATTTTCTTCTAATGTATTATCTCGTTTTATTTTAGTAACCTTCCTCATTAATCTCTTGTTTATTTCTTTATTTGTCTTCGGTTTCTTTATCATGATTATCTCGTCATTAAACGTCACTGCTCTTCTCTTTTCTCCTTTTCTGGGTTCGTTTCTGATACTTGACTTCGCTGGTATCTTATCGTTTTTCTCACTTACTTCTTTTTGACCTTTATTTATTTTTTCTTTCATCGCTTCTATGAATGAATTTATTTTATTTAACTCTTCATTTAATATTATGTTACTCTCATTGTTTTGATTTAAACTTAGTTGGCTTAATTTTCTACTTATCTTTTCAATGTCATTGATGATATGAATTAGGTCTCGCGATTCTTCGATCCTTGAATCGGATGCTTCTTGCTGCAAATATCTTATTCCTGGTCCTTCTTGCTCGACCTTATCGCAATCTTCGTCGTGTAATTGCTTATATCTTTCTTTAAATTCTTCTTGTATACTATTGACATTTTCTGAAACGCTTTCTTGTTTCTTCAAATTAAATTCGTTATAACCGACATTTATATTTTTACCCGTACTTTCTATATCTCCAATAGTTAATAAGAATCTGTCATATTTTTCTTCTTTCTCTGTTGTAAAATCTACTGCTTGGTTTTCCTTGCGTTCGTCAGTTTTTTGTTTATGGCTCTTATTCCTCGCAAACGTAATATATTCCTCTGTCTATGAATGATTTTCTTTATCCTTATTATTTATTATTTCTATCTGATCTGCGGAACTCTCCCGTACTCCTGCAAAAGGTATCACATTACTTTCATATTCTAAGTTATTTGTAAAATAATTAATTTTTGTTTTTGTTCGCCTACAAAAATCCGAGTCCAAAATTCCTGCTTCCTTTATGGGAATCTCGTCGTCTACTAAATAAAATTCAATTTCTCTATTTTCTAAATTTACTACGATTTTCCCTACTGTTTCTAAATAATAAGGCGTAATGCCTTTTAACCTTATCGGCTCTTGCATATCAATTTGAATATAGGGAGATACTTCGGATTTCTTTACTAGACTTACAGAGGCTCCAGTATCTAACATAAACTCAAGTGGCCTTTTAAATTCTCCTAAATCAATTCTTATAATTGGTGCTGTACTTGCCTGATTCAAGTTCACTGTTTCACCGCGCGCGGGCCGTCACTCGCTGCCTGTGACGTAGTCAGGCGTGTGCCAGCCGTTATCTCTCTTCGTGCCCACTTAAGGGAGATTCAAATCGTTTCCCTGCGACTCTTGTCCTAAACGCGCATCTTGTAATTTAAAACACTGATTGCAAGTGTGGCCTGGTTGACCACAGTAATAACATGTTAAATTTGAAAAATTATTCGTATTCTGAGTTGGCGAATTATACGGCCCTTTTCTCGCAAAACTATCATTATTCTAATTATTACTGCTATTTCCAAAATTTGCAGCATAGTTATTTCGCCCTCTATTTTGATTTTCATGGTTATTTTCTCTAGTTTCTCTATATACAGCGTTCATTCCTAAATGTCGGCCAGAGGCGTTGGTTAAGTTTTCTCTACCTCTTGGTAGAAATTCTGTCCTTCGATTCACCTCAGCGTTCCAGCCTCCAAAAGCAACATTAAGCCTTCGAATGTTAGAAAAATTTTGTCCTCTCTGCCATTGGTTTGGCTGAAAATTATTATTAGGTTGCGAAAATGAGTTTACACTTCCCATCTTGGCCAATAATAAGCAATTCATTGATGGATGTCCCCTTTTATTGCAAAAGGAACAAATTATTACATTGGTCTCTGTTTCGACAATATTTACGCGTCGTGCGTCCTTAAAAAAATGTCCTCTTTTATTTTCCTCTCTTCGCACCTCTCCTCCCTCTTGCATACTATTTGCCAATTCCCGCTCGATCTCTATGGCATTCTCCCTAGCTTCTTCTAAACTTGCAGGAGTACCTATGCGAGCCCGTATTTCCCAGCGCAATCCTCTTAGGAAATACTTTAAGCAATCTTTTTCTAATTCTTGTTTAAAATCGTTTATATCATTTATTCGCTTTTCTTTTTTTGCAGTAGTATTTCTTTTTCAATTTCGCGTAACCGGTTTGAAAAGACAATCACGTTTTCACCTGTCTTTTGCTTGATTTTTGCTAAATCTCCTGTCCACTCGTGATAAGTTTTTCCTGATCCAAAAATTTTTTCTAAATATTCCACAACTTCCATTACATTTTTGAAACTGCGTCCCCTTGCGCAATTTAAAGCATCCCCATACAGTTTAATTCTTATCAATTTAGCTGATTCTCCTTCTACATGGCTAGGTAAAATCGCTTGTGCCTCCATGCACCCATCTAAAAATTCCAAAATAGGAATTTTTTTGCCATTAAAACGCGGAATGACATCAACAGGTCCCTTCTCTCCATCGGCTTTTACTAGAGTAGGCGCAATCACTAAGTTACCAGAACTATTCTCTTGTTGCTTTAACTCGTTATTCTTATTCTTCGCCAAGGAATGTTGTTCGTTTTTCACGAACTTCTGTATTTTCTCCTTTACTAAATTTATGATTTTGAAAAATCCAAATCCGTTATTTATGCTTTTGTTTAATTCTTTGATCGGGGCTTTTAAGATAATTATTAATTACTTCGTCCTCAAAACTTACGTTCAAGTGCCCTTTAATGTGTTCTACCGCGACCTCCGGGGGTAAATCTAATAAATCTCCCTTTTCAAATATTGTTGGTAATCGAAAACTAGGTTTGGTACTTAAATGTGTGCTACAGCCTAGTGCTAAGAGCGAAGGGTTAAATGTTTTATTTGAAAGTTTCAATTGCGCGGGTCTAAGATTAATTTTTTTATAATTAATAGGCAACTTTTCTTTAGTTCTATTTTTACTACCTGACTCCCTTTCGTCCTCACTACTATCTGACTCACTTACTTTATTCCTGTATTCCCTAAATTTTAAACCTAACGCTTTATATGCGTCCTGCCTTGATTTAAACCCTTCTAATCCCCCTACCTCTAAATTATTTCTTTGTAAGAAAATGGTGAAATCTTTTTTTATCGTAAGGTATTCTTCAATCTTTTTATCTACTTCGCGCGAATGCTTTGACGCTTTCACTGCTTCAGTGATTTCTATATTTTTACTTTTTAATTGTTCAATTAAAGTTTTTGCAAATATACGTTCCTCATACATGTCCCCAGAAGCGCTGCTCTTATTGCTCATTTCGTATTGTTTTAAATTCTTCGCGATTAACAAAGTAATTTATCAATGATTCCGCAAATTTACTTAGTTTGATTCGCATCCATAGTTGATATTTAATGAAAATTCTTAAAACTATTTCTGCCATCAATATAAGATTGTCATGCAGGCATATATAGAGGTACAATGCGAATAATTCTACTATTGTTTCACCATTTACAAATTTACCTCCTTCCAACTTTAAATGTTTTACATATCTAATTTTTTTTGCAATTTCAAAACGACGATTCATTCTTAGAGCAGTTTCATAGGGATGATGTATTTAATAACAAAAAACTTTTTTGGGCACTTAAAATATTTAAAAAGAGTTCTCTTATCTATTTTATATTCAACCAAGATTCGTAATGCTGAAGCTTATTAAAGACTCTATTGATAGAGATTTGACGGAATTTATTTCATGCTACCGAAATTTAAGTTATAATTAAAGATAAAAGTTTTGTAATACACTAATTGATTACAATTAATTTAAAAGTTCAGACAATTGCAAAAATAAAATTTTAACTTAATTTTCATATTCCAAGGGTAAATGCGAGCATCGCTATTGCTACTCAACTCATGTCAATTTTCATTAAACATTTTCTTTTTAATATTTTCTTCTTTTTTTTTACTTTCGGAAAAATAAATCACAAGTGATTTATTTATTTCATATTAATGAAAAGAAACTATATTGCAAAAGAAATATAATTTCATTTTAATATCTTTCTTTTGATCTTTAAACCTACTACTCCTGCAAATTTTTGATGATTTATTATTTTGTCGTCTTGACGCTTGTAAAAAAAAAGAAAAAGAATATTTTTCATTAATTTATTTGTTATGTATTTTATAATAAAAATTATCAATTACGACAAAGGGCCATTCTAAACTTTGAAAAAGTTTCTAAATATGTTTTTCTTTTATTTTCTTTAAATAATGCAGTAACTAGTTAGTTATATGCGTATGTTTTTATATTTTCTATAGCGCAGTTTTCATAAATAAAAAGAAGCGAATTCATTTTCAATAAAAATTGCCATATTCAATGCTTTAAAATTTGTCTTTGATAAAAAATCAGTAAAAGAAAATATTATTCTTCTTGTTTACAACACCTTAAACATAATAAAAATGATAAAAAAATTTTTTTTCAAAAAATTTGCAAAATATTCTTTTTGTCTTATCCTTTTATATTTAATGAAAATTCTTTTTCTCTTTTTTTTTGTTTCACTTAAGATGTTTCTGAAAATTTTGCAGTGTACGATCTAACCATACGGTGTTTTTACAATAAGAATTTCACTCATCTTCTTTTTATAGTTTAAGATTGTTCTTTTAATATTTTACACAATGATATATGTTGAAAAAAAAAATTTTCTTAAATATTAAAATTATGAATCTATTAACTTTCAAATATCCGTCAAATCACCACAGTTTCCTTTACTAATTTCCAGCATAAATTTTTCATACAAATTTTCTGTTACAATATAATATTTTCATAGTTATTTCTATATAATTCACACAATAAACCGCTGTAAAAACTCTGTAAATATTTTAATCCCACAATGTCATAATTTTACCAAGTTATAATTTATTATTTAAATTACTGCAAAACCATCTTGATATGATATTAAAATTGATTAAATTTATTTATTCAACGAAAATTGTACTTCACACGCAAAAAAAAATTTTTTTATAACATTTTTAATTGAATTTTTACTTTATCTCTCTCTTTTCTTTCTTTACCAAGTGCCGAGTCACCAGTATTTGAATATGATACTAGAATTTATCATCATCAATTTTCCACCAGGAGCTCTTATTTTTAAGCCTTGGCTTTTCAAAAACTGAATGTTCTGCCGTGTTAATACTTTGACTTGTCGATAAAGACAGATATTCGAATGCTATCTTGATTTACTTATATACCCTTTGTTATTTTTATTGTTATGAACCACTCCCAATCTTTATACTGATTTAATATGCAATCTAACTGTAATAGTTTCTCCACGAAAGTTTATTGAATTCCCGTCTTGATCGATTATGCGCACTTGTAAATGATCTATGCTCTTGACGACGACTGGAAGGGTAAATGACTTGTGATGGCACTTCAATGATCTTATATCCTGGTGGGACAGCAGGAAAGAATTCATGTATCGTGTGCACTTGTCGACCGTTTATATAGGCACCAGAGACCATATTGCACTCGACTCGAAGAGCGTTGACCTTGAAGATAGTTACAAGTAAATTTAAATGATTCGTGACTTCAGCAGCAAGAACACATTTTGCAAAGCCTAGTAAAGGTCCTATCGAATGTTCTGGTCGAAAATCAATCGGATGATTGCATTTTATTTCACTGCGAAGTGTATTAATGTTTGGTTCAATACTGATTGAGATACTTTTTGTCGTCAATATTTCACTCAGATAGTTCTCTATATCCTCAATTTCATAACTTCCAGTCGATGAAACAATTTCTTTCTGTCCACCGTGGAATAGATTACTACCCTTGTCAATATTAGGTATAGAATTGAATGTCATGAAAGCAACTCATCTGAGAACGTAATTCTTGTTAAATGAGAGATCAATTGGTGGAAAATACTGTTCTTTCAGTATAGACGATGTACCCGAAAGACTCATAGTCAATGAATTTGCCATAATTGTCGAACGCATAATGAACTAATACTCATCATTCTTTTCTTTATATATCAAGAGTGTTGCTCAAAAATCTCAGACAAAGATGACCACAATTAAAAGTATCAAAGTCTTGATACCTCTCAGGATTGTACTAGATGTTGTCTACTCTCAGATATGTCATTAAATCCAAAGGAGGTTGAAGATCAACGAAGCTATCGAAATACACAACATCGTTTCCTCGTTTGCGATATGCTACCCAACGCGTTTCAGGTCCATTTGCATCATCGAAATTAACAATAGCTGATTCTCCATAGTGCGGTCCATTAATAGGCATAGCATTCCTCATGAATACTCCTCGGAAATTTGAGATTTTTAGGATTTCTGCATACTTGATGAGATCAGCATCGGTGAGTGCTCTTTGAGGTACCTTCACTTTAAGGATTTTTTTTTTTTTAAAGAATTCTTTGGTTTCATACGAAGACCAAGACTAGTTTTATATGGTTTCAAGTAAAGGCCTTTACCTAGAGCTATTTCTTCCATCTTTATATTATGTCTCTTATTTTCTTCTAATTGTTGTTTAGCAGCTTTAGAATCGTTTACCGTCTTAGCGATTTCAGTGACACCTTCATCTATACCACCGACAGCACTTAAACCTACAAAAATTGGTATAAGAAATGGTAACAAACCTCCTACTTTCTTTGGAACTGGTAAAGTACGTGGAATTTTTACATTCTTCTTACCACCTGCTTCTTTAACAGCATTATGTGCACCTTTCAGAGCTGACAGAATGGCTTTTCGAGCACATTTTGTAGGAACAATTGATTTTGATGCAGCCTTTACTATTGTATTGAAAGTAGTAGTAGAAGGCTCCTTTCTCCTCCTCCTACCCTTCTTCTTCATATTCATTCCGAATTTAGACTTTACTTTCATAATGTTTTTAATTGCAAATGCAGCTGCTCTTTCTCCAAAGCTGGCGTCTTTTGATGAAATTCTTTGATTAGCTTTTTCTGCTAAAATTCTATCAGAAGCGTTTCTGGCTTCTACGTTTTCACGATTCTGTGAATAAGCAATGTCGTACTCTTTACAAGCTCTATCGAAAGGATTGATTCCTGGATCATCTCTAGCTAAACATTTAGCTAATCTTGTCACGGGTCCACAGTATTGGTATCCTGGTATATGAAGTTCGATTGGAAGACTCTTAAGAAGCTTGCTGACAAAACCGCGACCACGTCGTCGTTGTCTATATACGATCATCACACTTTGAAGACTAAATGAAGACTGAGAGATTATGTATAATAGCCCTGTATTTATAGCTGGTCAAGCATTCATACGTCAGACGTGCTGTCATGATGAAATTTAAAAAACAATTCGTTAAGCTGCTGATAGAAAATTTCGATGTAATTATGGAGCATGAGAAGAAATCAAAGAGGCACGGAGACTGACTTTTAAACAGCATTCGAGCTGTATATAGCGGTCCATCAAATTGTGGTAGAACCAATAGTCTGTTAGCACTAATAACGCATCCTAATGGTCTCAGGTTTAAAAACGTTTATGTGTACTCCAAGTCTTTGAATCAACCAAAGTACAAGTTTTCGAAGGACCTCCTAGAGCCTTTAGAAGGTGTACAATACTTTCTTTTTACTGAGCTTGAATCTGTTGTAGCCTCTGATAATGCGCTTCCAAATTCTGTCATGATTTTTGATGATGTAGCCTGTGAAAAACAAGATAATATCAGAGCTCACTTCTGAATGCGTAGACACAAAGATGATGATTGTTTCTATCTCTGTCAATCTTATGCTCGAATTCCAAAACATCTAGTCAGAGACAATGTCAATTTGTTGGTGATTTTTGGACAAGATGACGTCAATTCAAGACACTTATACGATGATCACGTCAATTCTGACATGACTTACGCGCAATTCAAAGAATTGTGCTCCAAGTGTTGAACTGATGATAAATACAAATTTTTAATGATCGACAAAGATAGTTCGATCAATTCTGGTAGATATAAAAAAGGCTTTGATTGTCTTGCTATAAATATAGCACGCACATAGATCCTAAGAAAACAATTCATTATTGTACGCTGAAGCGTCAACATGGCTGACATTCGAAAAAAGAAAGATGTTCTACATCAACTTGTGCAAGCATGCAATGCAGTTAAACAAAAATATAACTTGCTGAAGTTTGGAAAAGAGAATATTGAAAGAGCATTTGGCAAGACATTCAAACTTATCGTTGATCCTCTTCAGAAACTCGTTGCTACTACTGAGAAAAATAATGATTTTATACGTGACATAGCAAAAAATAAAAAAAAAGTCATAAAAAACGATGATACTTATTCCTCCTCCTCCTTGCCATCATCTTTTTCTTCTTCCTCTTCATCCATTGATGATGTTATACATACGTCATTAAACGATAACAAAATCACCAATAGCTGGAGGTTTTTATGAACAAGAATTACAAAGTGTCAAATATTCTTATCACTATTTTATAGAAAAGATTCTTAGAAGACGTGGAAATGAAGTATTGGTGAAGTGGCTTGGTTTCGACAATACTCACAATAGTTGGATTAGTAAAGCAGATGCTCAATAAATATTTTGTAATTAATTTATAAAGAATAAAAACTTACAAATAATTCAACGTGATCATGTATCGAATACAGCAAAACCGTCTTGAATGTTTTAAAAATTGGCTTTTGAGTTTTTTAAAACCTGAAGATTTATCTGCAGCAGGATTTTACTACACTGATGAAATAGATAAAGTCCGTTGCTTTAAATGTTCTACAGAAATATGTAGATGGGAAATCGATGACAATCCACTATTAGAGCACAAAAAGTGAAATGGCCGATGTCGCTTTATCCGAGATATACCTTGTCGGAATGATTCTGCTGAAGAAAATACCAATAGATGTAAAATTTGTCTTGATAATGAAGTAGAAGTCGCATTTATACCCTGTGGACACTGTTGTAGTTGTTATCATTGTTCATCCATTGTTAAAAAATTTGTAATTTGTAAAAAAGTTATCAATCAAAGGATTCGAATTTATATATCATAATTTTTTTTAAATTTGAATTTAAGAAAAATGTATTTAATAATGTACATTAAGAAATTGAAATAAAATAAACACTTTTTAAACTTAAACATTAAATTTATTATAATGATATCCAATTTTCATTTATACACTTATTATATATATATATATATATATATATATATATATATATATATATATTTACACACATGTATGCACTAAACATTAGAAAATTCAAGAACTTGGCCATCTTTGAACATTATAAAAAGTTTCAATTTATTAGTAGCACTCTGTATTTTCTCTAAAAACTTTAGGTCTTTTTCAAACACTTCGGACAGTTTTTTAGGTAAGAAAATTTTGATTTCTTGATCCAGTCCTGCCACAATCTTTAATCCATATCGAGTGTTTTCCTGTCTTAATTTTGTGACCGTATACAGGTTATCTTTCGTAAGTTTAGTCAACTTTTTCGTTGGAAGAAATCCTCCTCTAGCGATAGCGTTTAATTTAGGGATGTCCATTTTCGATCTATAACAAGAACAAAAATTCATAGTTAAGAATAGTAGAAATTTCAATTTAAGTACTATTGATACTGTATCAATACTGTATTAATACTGTATCAATACTGTATTAATACTGTATCAATACTGTATTAATACTGTATCAATACTGTATTAATACTGTATCAATACTGTATTAATACTGTATCAATACTGTATTAATACTGTATCAATACTGTATTAATACTGTATCAATACTGTATTAATACTGTATCAATACTGTATTAATACTGTATCAATACTGTATTAATACTGTATCAATACTGTATTAATACTGTATCAATACTGTATTAATACTGTATCAATACTGTATTAATACTGTATCAATACTGTATTAATACTTTATTGATACTATATTGAAACTATATTGAAACTATATTGATACTATATTGATACTTTATCAACACTTCATTTAAATACTATCAAATCACATTAAAAACTTTTTTTATAAGTTTTATCGAAAGACTTAAACAATTGGCTAAGACTAAATTATCATCAAAGAAAAAAATACTAACCTTAATTGCAGATTTGCTGGTAAAATCGAAGTCTGGATCTTTTGCTACTGTCTGCTGCTTCTTCGCTTGTTGACTGATAAGTTCTTTTGAGAACTTGTTGATTATCTCTTGAGGAGGCTGCAAACTGAATGATGCTAGGCCGCTCGTGCAGCCGCTCAAATAGGGATCTCCCCGCCTCAGCAGCAGCAACTTCTCCCACCGCAAGTCTCGGCGGCTCGGCTGCGGCTACCCACACCATAAGTCTCGGCGGCTCGGCTGCGCCTACCCCCACCTCTGGACTTGGCGGCTCGCTAGCTACTTCCCCCACTTCTGGACTTCGCGGCTTTGCCAAGTAATGGCCCCAAGAAAGAGTGTCCGTAGTTTCTGACTGCAGATATCGTTTGTCGTCGTAGGCACTGAGAGCGATCTTGGTTTCATTCTTAGTGTACAGCTGGTGATTACGAGATCTTATGTTTCTCTGTTCTCGAACCTTGATATCTTTCGTTTTTAAACAATCGATGTAGTCGTCGAAACGGATGGTCGCTTTGACTACTAACTCTTCACTTCCTTGGCTTTTTTTATAGGCTTTTGATTTTCGACTCTGACGCTGTACATTTTACTCCTCAGCCCAACGAATTCCAGCATGATGTTTCCATTGCATTCATCCTTTATTAAACCAACAATTTTCTTGTTGGCTGGAGGAATGTCGAATTGATTAGGCTGTGGGTAGTCTGAGATGTCGAACTCATGGCTGTCCCGTTTCATTATCTGGTACATATCGATATTGGTCATTTCATACACCAAGCTATCAGTATCGGTATACAATAGCTTACAATTGACTTCATTGTTTGCTGCGTTGTCCAGCATGTAGTCATAATGGAAGCGGTATACAAAGGTTTCGGACAAATCCAGTACAGAGAGCCCGATGTAGATAGGTTTCCTGATGCAAATCTCTGTTCGTAAGAGCTGAATAGCCACAAGATTTTCATCAAAGATGGCACAACTACTGAAGTTAGGTCTGGCAATGAGCGCCTCTGCACCATAGCGTCCTTTTCATTTACTGATGAGCTTGATGTCCACATGTTTTCGCTCGTTCTCCATGGTTTTTCCATAAACAGCGTTGTTGAAGAGTTTGAAGAGCATCTTCTCAAACTCATTCTTAGCATTTTTTCTCTTCTCGCTGTTCAAGTCGATGTACTTTTTGAGCCAAGTTTGTCGTGAAGAGATTGAGGATATTCCAAGTCTACTTCCAGTATGTAACCCAATGGATAGTCATCAGGAATATCGAAAAAGTTATATCTGTCCAGGTCATCCACCCATCTGAAGCCGCCAGATGGTAATGGCTCAGTCATGGCCCAACCGTACAAGTTATTGACGTCGTAATACATTAAATATTTTCCATCTTCATTGGGATTACAGTCTTGATCCATGTACGGATTATTCACTTTGCTATAGCGATTACACCACTGACGGATACCACCTCGTATACCTCGTCCGATGAACATAAGCATGTCGATATCAGTCGGAAGTTCCAATTTTACCTGAGCATACTTTAACATCGCATCCCACGTCAATCCAGGAGTAGTGTAATGGTGGGCAGGATCCAAGTCATATGCCTCAAGACAATTTTTTCTAAAATTCTCTAAGACTTTAGCTAGAAGCAAAACATCCGTCTTGAGATACAAATCAGAGTACTGTCTAAGTGTTTGAATATTAAATGTCTGCCAAACTTGTTTTGCATGTTTATAATCTTCATCATTGATGTGGGCCTTGTACAAGCTACTGTAAAAACTCTCTTTTGATGGAAGTTCAGTTTCTTCCAGCTTGTCTAAAGACCTAACGTAGTCATACGGAAAGACACCTTTTCTCTTTAAAGGCATGATTTGATCTGTAGTAAATCCACTAGTTTGCTGGAAAACTCGATCTACGATGTCATGTTTCTTTAAGTATGACGATAACTTATCCAGCGATGAAGCCATAAACCGAAACGAGTCAATAAAGCACAAATTAATATTAGTTCCTTCCACAAACTTTGGAAAAGATATATATTTTTCCTTTGTTTGTTGAAGAAGCAACACTCGTCCTGGAAAACAAGTAGCGATCTCTTTTATGAAAATATGCGCATCATAACCACTCAGGTTATGAAAGATCACTGGTATCATGCGTGAATCTTGATATTTGATGTTGCATTCGTTGTGCGTAGGTCCTCTGTATTCTCCAGTGAGATGGCAGTGATCTCCAACTTTCTTTTCTCCAGGAGTAAAAGACTTCTGACAAATGTGACACAAGCGAGCACTGTCGAATCTAATTCTTCCTGTTTTTTCATTTTCTCATTGGCTTCGGATTTTTATACATATCTTGTCATTTTACAGCTAATGCGTGAAGATTTTTCACGAACCACTTGGCTGGCGTTTCATCTAGTTGTTCGCTTTGCCTGTAGCTTTTGTATTCGATAAAGTATCATCATAGTTACACTTTACGTAATATCCAACACTGCAAGCCTTGTGTAACTGATAGGCATGTTTTTGATTTTCTATTGATTGAAGCAAGCATTCAAAATCTGCATAAACCACGAATGGCACAGGAATGTTGTTTATAAAATTTTTAAATTGTAATACACTATCCCTTTTATCAGGAAGAGTAACTTTGTATTTATTTAAATTTTCATAGTCCATTACATGCGCTGCTAGTTTTTTAGCTGTTATAAAATAATGCAAACATCGATTACAAATATACATTTCGTTACTGTTTGCACTTAATTGTTTTCCGACTAGTCGAGAAAAACTTTTTATCCAAACGTAGTGATGCTTATAATCGATGATGTCGAAAGAATCGTTATGATGTTCTTCTTCTTCATTTTCATCTTCATCAATATAAAATTTCTCAACTAAAAGAAGATTCACATGCTTATTCTTTTTGCATGTTGTCACATGACGAGGTAAAACCATAAATTTATTTCCTGTCTTTTTCAAAAAATAAACGTTTATGGAAATATCATTCTGCTTCTCAAACATTCCAATATCTTTTAGATCGACTAGAAATTCTATTCCCTTAAAATTAAATTCATCTTTATATTGCTCATAGGATGAAACTCTGTGACCATTTTGTTGTGCTGGATGTAAAGCTAATAGAATAGCCCACTCAAAACATCGATCATCTTTATTCTCAACATTCATACAAGCTCTCTTCTTCTTAATGAAATCAGGCACTTCAACATAAGAATTGCTTCCTCTCATGAGATTCAATTTATTGATGTTGACGACTAAATTTAGTGTTGCGTGCAGAGACCAGCCTGATTCTTGTTCTGCGAATTCTTTCATATCATTCCTAATGAGCTGCTCAACGTTTAATGAGAACCATTCATTGAGATTGGTTGTAGAATATATATAAGGAGTCTTTGTATTTAAGTACTTTATATCATAAGTCTTTACATCAACTTTAATAATCACATACTCAGCAACTAACGTTGTATTAACTTTTAAAGCAGGATGTTCTTACAGAGACTTAATAAGTTGCGCGATCAATTAACGTTTAGCATCTTTCAAAAACCATTGAATGTCCAGATGCTTATGATTGGTAATTACACCAATTTTAATTCGGTTCTCAAACACACGGTCAACGTTGTCCCAACTGACTCTTGGATTGTTATCAGAAGCAGCAACACCAGAAAAAGCAATAGTAGCCAAAGCATCAACCCCGTGACCAACAATTGCACCACGATGAGGGCTCAATAGCTTTAAAACGCTCTTGATTAGAGCTACAACAGCTTGTAGTTTCTGCTTATCCGCAACACCTAAATTCGTTGAATGACTTAACAGATTAGCGTTCCTCAGAGCCGTATTACCAAGATCAAGCCATCTGCGTATATCCTCAGCATCAGCTTGACCATCCATCGTATGCTGATATGATTCGAATAGCAAACGTGCTGTATATTTAAAGTATTCTGCGGTAGCCATGATGCTCTAGGAAGGAAATCTTTGAAGGTGATGATTCCCGATGAACTGAGTTGCTCTCTCGAGAACGCTTCCTTATATAGGTAAAAAATCGAGTAAAATGGTGGGGGAAAACTCAAGGGTTGGAGAGGGGGGAAACACTACAGGATTTTACCCCCACCTTTATCCTAAACAATGCAAGCTGATTTTTCGTGTATAAAAGGAAGCGAGCTCACCTGTCGAATTCAGTTTCTACTTCATCTTCAATCTTTAAAGAGTTCAACAAGGCAACAAAGAGAATGAAATACATTGTAGACGTTCAAGGTTTTAAGGTCTATTTGAATGGATTCGTTTTCAAGGAGGTTGCCATTGTTCCCCTATAGGAAGACGCAGTGCTATCGGTGTTTCTTTTTAAGCCACCGTATTCGTAGAAACACTTATTAGACAAAAATAAGTGTGAAAATCGATGGATTGAATTAAATTATCATGGGCTACTTTGGAGTTCCGAAACCATTTCCTATGAGAGACTTGGCAACACTCTAAGGGCAATCCTCGACGGCGCTGAGGTTTATGTAAAAGGACAGGAGAAAGTCAAGTGGCTTAGAAGATTCCTATCCGATTGGTAATTATTCATTTAACATAATATCTAAATTTAACATTAATTTCTATAGTAATAATAACAGGCTAGTCCATAATATCGAAGATTTGGGATGCCCATCTCTCAAAAAACTTCCTTCGGGGGATCTAACTTCTTGCACACATCACTATACAAGTTGTGCCTCGCGTAACGCACACCCTATGAAATGGTGGCTTTTAGACCAGGATGGTAGAACATCACCACTGAATTTAATGTACAATTGAAACTTTTAATAATAATAAAACAAAAAACCCCTTACCCTGGCGAGGTAAAGAGCCACT